>JABJUM010000007.1:1200000-1800000 GCA_016169955.1 Phytophthora vignae f. sp. vignae
GTACTGACTTAACTACTTTATGCACTATCAATCTACCTACTTATGTAATCGGGGCCCATTACATCACCCCCCTCTCAAAGTTGCGCTTACGCAACATAAGCGCAAAAATCACATTTCCGCAAAACACCCGAAGAACACCGGAGAAGACCCAAGCAGCGGAGGAACGGCGCTCGCACTCCCGAGCGACACACAGCGATGCAGGCGCAGCAAGTTGGCACACACCAAGACATCTCGTCGGTGCACACGCCGACGCAACGCGCAGTTCCCCAAGTGACTGCGGACATCCACGGACGCCGAAGGGGCGGCGGTCGTGGCAACGATACAGCATACGAAGCGACACCAACGCTTGACGACAAGCCCAACTGTGAAGCGCACCGAACGGAGACCCGGCGAGTGTCGAGACACAGGATGGCGATCAGCGTGGCGTGACCCTTCGAGACGACCGTTCGAAGTAACTCCCGACGAAGAGTCGCGTAACCGTCGACCCGAACCGACGTGGTAGCGAGACGAACTTGGACAGCTTGGACACCGGCGATCATCGGTGGTGCGGCGCAGTGGGCAAGCGTTCACCGTGCTGAGTTGTGACGCGTGGGTTCAATCCCCACGCGAATCCTTCTTGTCATTGCCGCGCGCGTCGTCGAGGAGACTCGAAGTCCAGCTAGCGCAGTGGTCAAACGCTGCGACACCAAGGTGGAGGTCACTGGTTCGAGCCCGGCGGTCGTCGTCGGGTTTTCTTCTTAGTCTTCGCGGTGAACGCCACCGCAGACTTGCGGTGGGGGTCCACTTTCATCTTCACGCTCATTTGAGGCTCCAGCTTCCGCGGGGAGCTCCGCGGTCTCTTCAGCAGCAGCGATCTTCGCCTAGTAGTCACGAACAACATCGGGGACATCCCGAAGAAGAGCTGCACGCGTCTCCCACGTGTCCTCGTCAGGTGGAAACCCAAGCCAGCGTACTCGGTAACGTCGCGCGGCTGGGATCGCACGAGGAGCTCGGACTGGATTGCGCCCACGCCCGTTTGCACGAGATGGGTCCTCGTGGTCAACAATGCGATCGACAATCCAGCGCGTTTCACCCGCTGAATCGACAATCGGTGGTGGCCCATCGCGGCGGTACTGGCTTGGACTCTGAGTGCTGATGTCGCGATTGTCGTTGGGAGACGGGTCCGCCAGTGCGTCCTGGTGCTCGAAGTCTGGGATCTCGGCCGGGCGATAGCGCTTGAGGCGCCCGACGTAGAAAGTCGGGTGAAGACGCAGGGAGGACGGGATATCCAGTGTGTACGCATCACCGAGAACCTTGATCACCTTGAACGGGCCGATGAAACGCGGCGCGAGCTTGTTGGCGCCGAGGTTGGTCACGGCGGAGGAGCGGATGCCTTCGGTAGACAGTAACACACGGTCACCCGTGCGAAATGAATTCTTGTTCTTGCGTCCACGCTTGTCTGCATTCTCCTTCTGCTGGTCCACTGCGGCTTGCAGTGCGTCTCGCACGAAACGTGTGATTGCTTGGCGCTGTCGCACAAACTCGGAAACCGCCAAGTGGTCCGTGGGACTCGCCGAGGACTTCGGCGCATAGTTTGCGGTAGTAGCCGGTTGCTGCATCGTCGCTGGAGCGCCAGCGGGGTCGATCAGAGTGCGCTCCGTCCAGTCGGCGAGCGGCGTCACCGCACTACGCGGTGCAGCCAGGGCCTTCTTCACTTGAGATCGTGTCACTGCATTCGCGCTTGATTCGGTCACATGTGAGCGTAGCGGCGTCGGTGACTCGACCGGCGACGGCTCCGCCGGTGTCTCGCTCGGCGGTGAGCCATCAGCGGCAGCTCCTCCCCCACCAAGTGTAGAGACACGAGCCTCCGTAGGTTGGCCTACGGCAAGCATGGCGGGTACGCGCGGGTGGCGCGCGGAGTTCACGAAGAATGGGGTCATGCCCGTCGACGAGTGCTCGGCGTTGTTCAGAGCGAACTCGGTTAGGGGCAGGAAAGCGCTCCAGCTCGGAACGACGTAGCGTAGCTGCGGAGCACGTCTTCGACGACGCGGTTGATGCGTTCGGTTTGTCCATCCGTCTCCGGGTGAGCCGCGGTGGACATCGCCAACTTCGTTCCAAGCAACTTGAACAGCTCCGTCCAAAACGCGGACGTGAACCTCGGATCCCGATCCGAGACGATGGAGTCAGGCAGACCATGAAGGCGAAAGACGGCGTCGACGAAGTGGGCTGCGGACTCTTCCGCAGTGACCGTGGCAGCCACTGGAACGAGATGCACCATGTTGCTGAACCTGTCGACGAAGACCAGGACTCCCGTGCGCCCGTTCGAGTCGGGTGGGAGACCGAAGACGAAGTCCATCGAGACGGAGCGCCATACTTCCGTGGGGACGGGAAGGGGGCGCAGGGGGGCCTGCGACGACGGCGAGGGCTTTACTCGCTGGCAAATCTCGCAAGTGCGCACCCACTTGTACAAGTGGGGCCAGAAGAAGTCCCGTGCCACAGCCGCGAAGGTCTTTTCGCGCCCCAAGTGGCCCCCGACCGGTGCGCCGTGGTACTCGTGGATGATTCGAGCGCGAAGGTCTTCATCATTCGGCACCACCACTCTCGGGGCATCGAACCGATCGATGGTGTACGTCAGCAGGGAACCTTCAAGCCGATATCGCTCGATGTGGCTGCGGGTTGAGCGAGACAGAGCCTTCAACGTCGCCTCGCTTGGAGAGCGGAGGTGGGCGAGGATGCTGGAATACTGCGCGTCGCGCTCATACGCAGCGGCGATCTCGTCCCGGAGCGGCATCTTGGGGGCGACGCTCGTCAGGTTCAACCCCAACGTCACACACGTCGCGCACGAGTCTTCATCGTCTTCGTCAGGTGCCTGGCGCTCAAGGCCTTCACGTGGGTCGTAGTCTGGACGCCGAGACAGCGCGTCGGCGAGGATATTGTTCTTGCCAGGCTTGTAGTGCACCACAAAGTTGTACTCGGAGAAGAACGACAGCCAGCGGGCCATTCGCTGGGACAAGTGCGGGGATTTCATCGCTGTCCGAAGCGATGCATGGTCGGTGTAGACCGCAAACGTCTGCTCTCCGAGTAGATAGACTCGGAACTTCACCAATGCGTAGCGCATGGCGAGGAGCTCCTTGTCGTGCACTGGGTAGTTCCTCTCCGCCGGCTTGAGCTGACGGGACTGGTAGCTGATCACCCGCTCACGACCCTCGTCGTCGAACTGCATCAGGGCACACCCGATGGCAAAGTCGCTCGCGTCGCAGACGACGTGGAATGGCTTCGATTCATCCGCGAGCATCAAGACAGGCGCGGATGACAGGCTCCTCTTCACCGAGTCGAATGCGGCTTGATGCTCTTCTCGCCACAACCACGTGGTGTCCTTCTTCAGCAGCGAAGACAGTGGTTGGATTAACTTCGCATAGTCCTTGGTGTACTTGTACAAGTAGTTCGCCATGCCCAGCCATTGACGAAGCTCAGTGGGGCTCGTGGGAGTCGGCCAAGAGCAGATCGACTCGACCTTCTCAGGGTCGGCTCGGACTCCGTCCTTGCTCACGTAGCAGCCCAACACCGGGATCTCCGGTGCACAGAACACGCACTTCTTCACGTTGGCGTAGAGCTTGTTCTCCCTCATCACCTGGAAGACTTGCCGCAGGTGCTTCAGGTGGACTTCGACAGCGCTGAGGTCACCTTCGGCGCGGCTGTGCACGAAGATATCATCGAAGTAGCTCGGTGCGAAGTCACGGAGCGGGCGCAACACATGGGAGACCATGCGGTTAAACGTGGCCGGCGCATTCTTCAGACCTTGGGGCATTACCAGCCACTCCCAGAGCATGCCGCTCGGAGTGCTTACCGCTGTGAGAGGTATATCACACTCTCGCATGAGTATCTGGTAGAACCCATCGGTCAGATCGATGGCACTGTAGATCACGCTTCCCGCCATAGAGTCCAGCACCATGTCCTTGCGCGGGATTGGCGTCTGCGCGGGTATGGTGGCTTTGTTGAACGCGTGGACAATGCGCCACCCGCCCGTCGCCTTCTTGACGCAAAAGGTCGGGCTGGAATGCGGCGAGATGCTTTCGCGCACGTGACCCGCCTGGCGTCGGCTCTCGAAGAAGTCGTCGATGGCCTTCACCTGGTCACGTGGAAGCGGCCACTGCCGTGTCACGCAGTACTTCGTCCCAGGCGCGAGGTCAATCTCGTGGCGCACACCTCGGTCCGCTGGGAGCTCAGCGGGGATCTTGTCGGGGAAGATGTCCGCATACTCGCGGGCAGTCTCATACACGGGGTTACCGGACTCACGCAGAGCGTCCCAGGACTGCGCCACGAAGCGCTCCTCGCGCGCCGACTTGGGCTCGGCGTTCTTGGGTCTCGACGGCTCTTCCTCAACCTTGACCGCGTTTAGCTCATCCATCGGGACCGCCTCGGTGATCAGACGCACTTGTTCGATCTCGCCTGTCTTCAGGTCTCGCAGGAAGTTCTTCCAGGAGAGTCCTGGGAGGCGCGTGATGGTGCTGGCATCACGGGGCGGACTCGCGACTTCGATGACGCGCGATCGTCGTGGAGCGCCCTCCACGTACTCGAGAGCGCACACCGACTCCTTCGGCGGGTGCTCGATCGCTGGAGGTTCTCGACGGGGCTTCAGGCGGCGACGCTTGGACTCTTCTTTCGCTTCGAGCGCGTTCTCGAAGATGACGCGTCACTCTCGCTCGACGATGATTCACCCTCCTCTAGGTGTGAGAGGCCCCGCTCGATCACACCGGCAGCACGCGGGTGCGCCACGCGCTCAGCCGCGATATCGTTGCGCGGGAGCGACTCCTGCTCGACCGCCTGCTCAGCTTGTGGCGGGAACCCACGCTCGACCGCCATCTCATTGTGCGACGGGAACCCACGCTCGACCGTCGACATCTTGTGCGACGGGAACCCACGCTCGACCGTCGACATGTAGTGCGACGGGAACTCATGCTCGACCGCCGACTCGTTGTTCGACGGGAACTCATGCTCGACCGCCGACTTGTAGCTCGACGGGAACCCATGCTCGACCGCCGACTCGTTCTCATTGTGTGGGAGCGCGCCTCGCTCGACCACGTGTCCGTCATCGCGACCACGCGATGTCATCCGGACATCCTCTTCATTCAACAGCACGACACAGGCCATGCAGAGAGGGCCATCGCTCGCTCTGTGCACAACTTGCGTCGTGGCTGTCTTGTCCACGACGGTGACGTGAGGCCAGTCTCTTGGAGCCACCAAGAGGTGCGTGAACACTTCACGTACGTCGAAGCCGCGTCGACGCTTGACCGACCGAGCCAGCCAGTCGATCTCTGGCTGATACCGTGCGAGCCACGAGATACCCAGAATGCAGTCGAACGCGTAATTCATCTCGATCACCAGGAAGTCGTCGTTGCTGCGGAAGCCGTCGAACGTGTACGGCAGGGACACCTCGCGTCGCGCGACGCGATGGGCCTTGCCATCCGCAAGCTTGACTTCCACCTCGCCCGGACCCTTCCGGACGCGAACGCTCGCAGGGAGCACCGACAGACACGACGCGCGGAAGAAGTTGTTCGTCGCTCCTGAGTCGAGGAGCGCGCGCAGTGGACGTCGGGCACCGGCGACATGGAGGCTGACGATAATCAGCCTCGAGTCGCCACTCGTGGTGGTGGCATTAAAGCGTGCATATAGCACGGGAGGGCTAGAAGGCCGGGTTGCCACCGGAGGACCCGGATCGTCGTTCCAACCAGTAGGGCGCCCCGCACCTACTGGCCCCGGCCGTTTTTTGGTTGAGCGGCCGGGTTAGCGTCGGCATCGACGTGCGCGAGAGCTGGAGCTGGCGCCCGGCACTCTGCTGCGCGATGTCCGATCTTCCGGCAGCGGAAGCAGGTCAGAGGGCGAGCGCACCGACCTCCTCCCCCACCATAGGCCGAGCGCCGCCGATCACCCGACGCCTCAATCGCGTCGATCTCCATGGGCTCGGGCGCAGACACCCGAGAGACTTCCGGCATAGCGCGCGCGTACGATGCCGCCACCACGTAGTCCTCGCGGAGCGCGAGGGCGAATGCCTCCTCGAGCGAGGAGGGTTCGGCTCTCGTGAGACAGTACCGTGTCATGCCTTCGCGCATCCCAAACACAAAGACATGCACCTGAGATGCCATGTCAATAGGGTGGGTGACAATACACGACGCAAGGTGTCGTGTCTTCTGGACGTAGTCGCGCATGGACATCTTGCCTTGCCTGAGGGCGAAGAACTCCGCGCGAACGCGCGACTCGTCTTGGGGCGGCTCGAACGCGAGACGGAGGTCACTCTGGAGCGCCTCCAGAGTAGGGAACGCGTGCTGGTCGACGACGAGCTTGCCGAGGGCCCACTCCTTGGCCTTCCCGGACAGCCGGGAGAGTAGGAAGTTGACCTTGGCCGACGGCGCTTCGATCATGCGCGAGGCGATAGCGATGTCGATCTCACGGAACCAGCGGTTCAGTGGAAGCCGATCGTCGCCCACGCCAGAGTAGGTGGACGTCTCCAGTTTGACGATGTCGTTCCTGGAGGAGCGCGAGGGAGTTGTGACCCGCCGATTCGCGTCGGCGAGCTCGCGTTCCATGAATTCTTGGGCAGCTTGGCGCTGTTGTTCCGGCATCGCTGAGCTCAGCAGCGAAGTGACAACAGCCTCTCCGGACACCGCCGCGAGGCGATGGGGAGCTTCCCACTCAATGCGCGTGAGATGGGGGAAGGCACCGTGCTCCAGGGTTGCCCCTGAAGGTCCGGACGTCAGGACTTGGCTCATCTTGGTCTTGGTCGTTGGAAGGACTACAAAGTGCTACCAGGTGTAACGGGCCAGGTGTGTGCCCGTCACTAGCTTACACGTAGCGGTGAGGAAGCTTACTTTAGACTCGGATTTAATGAGACCAAGCAGTCAGTCTTGGGTAAAATCAACTCTGTTTTATGTTAGGACCAGGGCGGCTACCCCTGGTCTCATGTGAGCCACTCAAATGCAGGTCAACGCCTGATTGGCTGAAATGGGGACTGGCTTCCTCAATTCAGCCAATCACGATGACCGTCAATACACGCTAGCCGTGTACTGACTTAACTACTTGATGCACTATCAATCTACCTACTTATGTAATTGGGGCCCATTACACGATTCCAGAGGATCGCGGCCGAGAAGAAGGCAGAGAAGGCCGTTGTGGTATAGCGTTTTCTCGTACATCGCCCAAGTCAACTCGAGCATCTCGGCGAGTATGGATGCAGGACAGTAACATGGATTTCGCTGAGTACTGAAGTCAGCGAGCGAAGAATTCATGGTAACTTACTGTCCAGCATCGAAGGCAAGCACGAAGAGGACTTGGCGAGAAGTCGGTGGCCGCAGCAGGTCCGGCCCAAGAAGTGTACACCCGCCACCGACTCGGGAGTTTCGGCAAAGTACGGATCGCAAGATCTCAAAGGTCACCGAGCGAAGGGTCGGCGAGCGAGCAGACTTGGTTTTAGTATTGGATGGGGCCGTAACAGCCCATTTTCATTAGATATTTGTATCGGAACCCCAGGGAACGGCCTTCGAGCCCAACAAAGCAAAGATAAATACAGAGTGGAATTTTCGAGGTCCTAAACAAGCGGCACGCGGCGTCTCTTCAAGGTACGACCGCCCCCGTGGGGCTAGATCATGACCACGGCTGAGATCCGCTATCCGAAGTGACGGACGTGTTCTCAGCCGCCCGGCGAGTCCAAGAGCGAGAACGTATAGTGGTTATCTGGATTCCGCCCCTGGTGAAGAGCTCGTCGAGCGTACGAGCGCGGGTTTTCGGCCCGCCCCCGATTCAGCCGATGCGGTTTTGCATCGGCGCCCCGTAAAAGGCGAGAGCCGCCGTCCATCCTTTGGTGGAGGGCACGGGTCAAGGAGAGAAGGAGAAGGAAGAGACAAGGAGAGGTCAGCGAGAGAAGGGAAGCGTGCTGTGTGCTCGTGGCACGGCTCCTGGGACGACTTGGAAGGTGTCTGGGTAACCGCTACACCGCTGTAAACGGGCTGGGCGATCTTCGGACCGCCCGACAAGCCTGCGCTCCCGTTAGTGTAGGTGTTGTTGGTGTGGGAATGGGAAGCTAACGAGTTTTGGCACGTCTGCTACACCACACCGCAGAGTTAGCCGAGAAGGCAAATGTCGTCTAGGAACACGCGCTAATATATATATTGGCACGCTTCCCACCATCAACACTCACTAAGCCCGTGTTTCCGCTTAGTCAACTGACGGAAACCCAGCGTCTTGTACGGGAGTATCCTTAAAAGCAGTAATAAATTATTCCGTGCTAAAAATGCATTGTATTGGTATTATTTTTCCGACCCCTGATCGTAACAATTACTTTTCCCAGAAGCACTTGCTTAAACTCCCCTAGATTTTGAAACTGCTTGTGTCCATATTTAAGCGAGATGTCATTGTCTGGTTCCACACTGGGCGATGCTAGTATATGTAACATGCTCCACTAGGATGGCGCCTTCACAGGCCAGACAAATTCATCGAAGTATGTTCAACTGCACCTTTATTTGAGAGCTTAACAGGCTTCGATCTCATTCCTAATTCATCTGTTGCCTACCCTCTCAGGCCGATCGCTATATTGATTAATGAGATTCACGGTTCCCACTCCATTTATCCTACCCACCGGAGTATAGCTCCGACACCCTCGTATCAAGCCGTGACTGGCTGGGACCCTTCCTTTCTGAGGGCCTGCGAGGTATATTTGCGGGTGAGAGCGTGCTAGCCTGTGCTCGTGGCTAACTATGCTGGTGTCGGGTGTACGAGTAGATCGCTTGCTTTAATCTTTATCCCCCAGGTGAAAATCCTACCCGTAGACTGACCCAAATCCTACCGGTAGGATGGAGCTAGATAGATTTATATAGGAGTTTGTATAGTAAATCATATGGTGTGCATGGATAGTTCATCCTAGTGTTGCCGTCAGGTGTGCGCTGAGGCAGTTCCTGTTCGCCCCAGTGCCGCAAATGCTGAAGAATGCGCCTCGCTCGACGTCAGAGCAGCTTTCACAGTAGTACGAAGCCTTCTTATTGCAAACTTTGCACAAACGTTGGTCCCTCTTACCTTCGGACTGCGCTCGAGCATACTGGGGCAAGCCAACTAGAGCCTTGATGTTGTGAGAAAGCTCGTTGTTGTACTCCACATCACTCCTCCATGTTTGAGTGCGAATTTCTCTATGAAAACTAAGTTAGGGCACCTTAGGCGCTTTGGCAAGCTCTGTGCCAAATCTGGAGCGGTGCAGCGCTCTCAATCGCTCAGAATCTAATTTTAAAGTCATCCTACCGGTAGGATTTGAAACCTACCGGTAGACGAAATGGGGGGTAAAGATTAAAATTGTATTCGTTTTTCACACTGCGCTCGTCAAAATTGGAACGGTTCTGGAGCAAGACTTGGGGGATAAAATCTCTACTCTCACTGTCGGTTATTACCTTATTCCTACCACTCGTATACCATTGATCTCGAACAGCAAGTCGGCTTGATTAATTAAACAACACGGAAGTGAATCGTTCTCGGAGCACCTCTCTCGTTTTGGGTCCTTTGTACCGTCAAAAAGCAGCTTTTGAGGATTTCAGGTCTTAGAACTTCGCCCCTTCTGTGAGCATCAGCAGCCCCAGTTGCCGTCTTACCCTGGCTCGATCGAATCAAAGCGTTCTTTCTCCAGCTACGATGGAGCACGGCGGCTTCTGCATGGACCCGGGCTCGTTCATGGGCACGGCCGGCTTCAAGTGGGCGGGGCGCGACCCCATGGACGACTGCTCCAAGCTGTGGCTCGAGCGCTGGGGGCTTACGAGCGTTTCGCGCGCCGCCGCGGCCTGCATGCTCGTGTTCCTGCTGGCCGCGCTGTCCCAGTACCTCACGACGGCCAACGAGTGCCAGCTGCAGCAGTCCAAGACCTTCGCCAAGCGCCGACTCGCGATGGCACTGGCTCAGCACCCGCCACCTAGCAGCAGCAGAGGAGGAGGAGAAAGAAGAAGCTTCTACGACCCGGAGCTGGGCCACAGACGCTCGTCATCGTCGTCCTCCTCCTGTGAGCGGCGCAAGGACTGCAAGCACGCGGAGGAGTCTGCGGTGCATCCCGAGCGGCTGGAGCTGCTGCAAGCTCTGGACAACAAGAGCGCGAGGCTGTCGACGGTCGAGAGGGCGCACCCCACGTCGGTGTCGCAGCCCGTGAGGCCGACGCCGCCCATTTCCGTCAAGGTCGGCAACTGGATGCACCTTGTCGACTCGCTCATGCGCGGCGTCAGGATCCTGCTGCGTACCTGCTCATGCTGGTGGTCATGACGTACAACCTGTCGCTCATCACCAGCATCGTCTTGGGATTCATGACGAGCTTCTTCGTGTTCGGGAAGGACACGGCCAAGGTGCCAGTCTCAGCCGACCCCTGCTGCTCGTAGACTGCGGGATAGCGAGATCATACCTGCACGCTCGTAAGGCTATCTACACCGTAATTTACTCTATTTGCCATCGTTCGCTATAGCCCTCAAACTTAGATAGTGAGCTTGGCAGGTAATGCTGGCGATCTCCTCGGATACCGTCCGCTATTGTATACCGCTGCTAGTTTGATCATATCCGGGGAAGCATTCTGGTATCTCGGTAGCATAGTATTGGAGACCGTTAGCGTACTGATTGGGGCGATGTATACTATTTCTGTTGGCATCTACTCAATATCACGCTTCCCACTTTGATACTGGCGAACTACCGAGTTATTTCCGCCTGGTGGTCCGTGTTCAACAAGGCCAACGAGTGCTGGAGGCGAGGGCCCGGCGGAAAGGTTGGAGAGAGCCGTGCTGCTGAGTAGGGATGGCGCTGCTTGAAAAATGAGCAGGGGCGTTTAACTAGAAAACAAGGTGTTCTCGTGCTATCCGTCAGCGCACGCGACATCTCAGCTCCATGGCAGGTACCAGGAACTGCTAGCAATGTACCCAACAGCGTGTCTTTGGGACGTCGATCCTAAGCCTTGATGTATAAGGGTATGGTTAGTAGTAGTGCCCCCGCCACCAGTTGTGGCCGCTTCAAGCAGCATGCTTCGACTTCAACGTCTATAGTTAATCTAAGTATAACTATCTTGTTTACCCACTCAGTATAGACCGGAATAGATGAGCGGTCGCTTTCTCTCCACGCCAACGAGCTTCCTGCCCGCGTCGAGGATGTCCTCGTTGCTCAACGCTTCCATTCTACGATCTCTATCGTATCCCGCTGCACGCCCTCCGTCGTACCCCGCTACACGCCGTCTCGCCTCACCATTACCAACACCATATCTCCGACCAAAGGCAAGGCTTCGACTTGAGCAGGAGCAAGTCAGCCTCTCCGGCCAATCGCACGGCTTCGTCGCCGACCAAGAAGAAGGCCAAGTCCCCCTCCAAGGTGAAGAAGGAGCCCGAGTATACGCTCGAGCAGCTCTCCCGTGCAGTTCATAAGGTTCAAACCAAGCAGATGACCAACAAGGCAGCGGCTAAAATGTACTGCGTTCCCCTCGAACGCTGCGTCGCCACGTGAATGGTGAGGTGGGAAAGAAGCGTGAGCCCCCTCCAACGCTGACCCCTGAAGAGGAAGAGGCGATCATCGAAGGTCTTCTTGACCGGGCAAGAAAGGGCTTTCCGGCAAACCGGCTTCGGCTCACGAACATCATACAAGACATCGTGAGCTACGGACGTGACTCGTACTTCCCGCGAAGCGGCCCCTCTCGCCAAAGGATAAGTGGTTTTCTGAAGCGTCATAGCGACGCCTTGTCCATGCGTAAAGGACGAATCCTGGATTCGTCACGGGTGGATGGAGTATCGGACAACGAGATCATGCTCTTCTTCGCGGAATACCAAGACTTCCTCAAGAAGTATCCGATAGACGCCACCTGCATCTACAACTGCGACGAGACTGGTATCGACCCTCAAGGTAGATCCCCTGTCAAGGTCATTGCAGCGCGTGGAGCTCGAAACGTGTCGATACGGCGAGGCAGCAACCGCGAGAACACGTCTGTTCTAATGGCGGTGAGCGGCGCAGGCGTGGTGATCCCCCCACTTTTCATCTTCAAAGGAAAGAGGAGAGAAGCCCCAAGCAATCTTCTTCATGGATCTCCAGCCGGAAGTCGAGTCACGCTGTCGCATAATGCGTTCTTCAACACGGAGATCTTCTCGGATTGGATCGATCACTTCGTTCTGCACATTCCACCCCGAAGACCGGTTCTGCTGCTACTCGACAACCATGGTTCGCACATTGCTTTGAATGTGAGACGAAAGTGCTTGTCCAACGGCATCCATCTTTTGTCACTGCCTCCCCACTGCACATACATCATGCAACCATTGGATGCTGACTGCTTCAGATCTTTCAAGTCCGAGTGGCGTAATGTTGTCCAGACTTGGAACAACAAAACGAAGGGCAAAAACATTCCGCGACCCTTTCGGGCAAGGATGATTAGGGAGGCAATGACGACGGCCTTTACTCCTCAAAACATCCAGGATTCGTGGAAGTCGACCGGTATCTGGCCTCCAAACCACAAGGCTGTCGACCGCTCGGTGCTGTCCAAGGACACAAAACAAACGTCACGGTATGCAAAGTACGAAGTAGTCGAAGACCCACTTCCGATCAACAATCTCGAAGGCAGATCCGTGCGCGGTTTGGAGCGCGATGGGCTCTCTGGGAGGGCTCCGATCCTACACGCTGACCGTTCACGAAGTCGAGACCCCATTGACGTAAGAGGAGAAAGAAGCGCTGGCGAGAAAGACGCTGATCGACCTTGGCCCACAGCGCTTACTCACGCACGAGCTGTGCATGGAAGCGGAGATCGAGCACGAGAACCGGAAGAAAGAAGCCACCGAGTCCATCTTGATGAGAGAAGAAGATTGCTCTAGCAGCAATATGCGGACCGCGCTGAAAGCCGCAGAGCGGAAACAAGCACTCGCCACGAAACGCTACAACGCAGCACTCGCTAGGGCTGCTGCAGCGGCCGAGAAGGAGCGTAGAAGACAAGATCGCAAGACTGGCAAGACCAAGCAGCAAGGCAACTTGAAGTTGAAGTGCAGAAAAAGGACACCAAGCGAGACGGAAAACGCTCGTAGCAAGAGATCAAGACAAGAAGACGAGAACGCGTCTACCCCAGCAGTAGCCTCGATCGCCTACGAAGCCCTCCAACTCTGCCCGACGTGCTTCGGGTGGCATGGAGACCGACAATGCGAAGTTGAATTTTCGGTGAGTGTGTAATAACATAGTCATCCAAAACGACTTGAAGATTGTAGCGAAAAGGGGGCACAACGGCTTACATGTTTTTTAGCATCTTTCTAGACACATTTTTCAATCAACAATTTCGGTCATTTCTCGTTCAGCGAATGCCGTCATATTTGGGTTACAGATAGAAGAGATCGGCATCGATCCTAGGTGTCAACAGCATAGGTAGAAACGACCTCTGAAAAAAGGTATGCGTGTTTCAAATTTGAGGGGACACTACTACTAACGGTACCCTTACAATGTCGCAAGGGGCTTGATGGATATCACATGTGCCAGTCTGTATCTGACAAAGAGGCCTAATGGAAAATTGTCCCAACACAATTCGCAGTTCGAAGAACTGTCGTTAGGCGGCCCAGGCGAGTTTGTCATCGAGTGACATTCTCGCGACATCCACCGCCTGGCCAGTGTCTCATCAAGCGACATTCTCGCGACATCCACCACAGGCCAGCACTGGCCCACTGTGTATCATCGAGCGACATTCTCGCGACAACCACCGCCTCGGCGGCGCAGGCCAGTGTGACGGGGCACACAGCACTTCTTAACAGAGGAAGCTGGAGTATACAAACTCCAAGTGAACAGCCGTTCACGTGTCCCTGGTCTGAAGGGGACGACTTGACTTGCAAAAGAGGTAGATCTAAGACTGAATGTATTTATAGGTTGGTACAGATTTGGCCTGCATACAAATCCTAAGTTGCCTATAATTTGTTCCATACAAAATGTATCTGTTGGCTCTGAGGCCACTTGGTCACTATCCCGAGGAGTGACCGATGGCTACATGGACTGATGTAGCCATCCCTGAATAGTGACAGGGTCACTATTCCATGTAACCCCGTTACATCCTCCCCCACTTAGATTCGATCTTATCGACCAATCAGAGCGAGGTTACGCCGGCGACTCACATTTCACTCGCAAAGTCGAAATCCATCGACAACGGCGCGAGCTCTGGCGCCTCGGCTCTCGGGCCTCAAAGAGCAACTGGCGCATCGCCGAGCAAGCCGCAGGGTCTCCACGTCGACCGGAAGCATGCCTCCAAAGCGCAGCGCGCGTGGTGCGAAAGCACCTTCAAAATCACGGGCCGCAGGGCCGAAGACCAGGTCGGCCAAGGCCAGGGACGCGTCGTCCGCGCTGAGGGAGGCCACGGAGACGGCCAAGGAGGCGGTGCGCTCTCGTAGCAGCACGCCGGAGGGCGGGCGCCGGTCTCGGAGTCGGAGCAAGACTCCCGAGGCCGCGCCAAGTGGTGAGGGAAGCTCCCATCCCCAGTCGGGACGGGCCAAGTCGGCCTTCGACTGGTCGGCCAGCATCGAGAACTGCACGATGCTTGTGCATTCCGGTGAGAGCTCACCCGAGGGCAGCGAGAAGGCTGCCAGAGACGAAGCACTGGCGGCAAGCAGCACGCCCAGTTCTCCGCCCTTCCCGAAGGCTCTGTCCACGAAGGAGGCCGAGGACGCCGAGTCCAGCGCCGGCGCCGGCGACGGCAAGCAGGCGGAGGAAGACGACGACGTCATGGCCGACACTGAAGACATGGCCGAGAAGTCGCTGAGCGACGCGGGCTCCGAGCCCAAGGCGGCGTCGCCACTCAAGCGTCTGACGCTGGCACAGGGTCGTGAACGTGCCCAAGCGTCGAAGGCGACTGCCGCCGCGAAGGCCAAACATGCCAGGGCGCAGAAGCGTTCTGCTTCCAGGTCGCCCAGCCCCGGACCAGGCACCCACTTGTTCAGCGACTCAGAGGACGAGGAGGGTGCCGTCCATGAGCCCAGAGAGCTCTCCAATGACCTCGACGAGCAGCAGGAGAACTACTGTACTGCTCGCTCGGGCGCGCAAGCCAGGCAGTCGTCTGCCGCGACTGCTGTTGAGCCATCTTCTGGCAGGAGTGCCTCGCATCCGCCGGGCTACTTCCCGCCTGAGCCGAGCACCGGAGCGCCTGCGCTGTTGGAGAGGCTCTCGGCTCCTCGTGGCCTTGTCGGCGGGTACACCTCAAGAGGTTCCTATGAGCGTGCACTCGTTGAGAAAGAGCCACTCTTCCTTGGCGACGTTGAAGTCGCCCGGTGCGTGCTACTAGCACCACACAAGCTCACACTGAAGGAGTTCACCACGCTTCGCAAGAAGCCGGAGGACAAGGGTGGACTCCATCCTGTGTGGGGTTTCCACTGGGTCAAGCCAAACGACAACATGACCTGGGGTGAGGTGGAAGACCTCTTCTGGCGCTACGTCGAGCGCAAGGGGTTTTCCGACCAAGAGTTCAAGGAACTCCGTGAGGATCGCACTCTGGCCGCCATCCTGGACTTGCGCGAGCTCCGCATCGAGTTCGCCCAACTCGTGAGCAAGCGCAAGCTCCGCGGGAGGATGGACGAGCTCAAGAAGGAGGCGAAAGCCAAAGCTCGTAACGAGCGTGGGCGCGGTGCGACTACGTCTGCTACCGTGCCCCGTGCACCGGCCAAGAGGCCAAGGACTACTTACGAAGCTGCCGCTGCTTCTCGTCCCAGATCGCAACTGCCTTCGGGCAGTCTGCCTGGAGCTGTTCAACAGGCTCCCATGAGTTATCCGACTCCGGGTAACCTCGCCACTTCACGAGCAGCTGGCGCTTGCCATGGAGACGCCGCTCCTGGACGACTTGTTCCACGTGGTAGTGGATCTGCCCATTACGGTCAAGGAGGGCCGGCGGAGGTCTCGCACGACCATGGCTACGAGCCTGAGGCAACGCAGCCGCATGCTGGGGCCCAGAGTCAGGTGGTGACCCTGCAGCAAGAGGAGATTCGTTTTCTCCGGGAGCGCGTGTACGCCCTTGATATCGCTCTTGGCGTCGGCCTTGGTGGCGAGGCTGCCTCTCGTGCTGGCCAGCCTGGTGCCGTGGAGCGGCTCCGTGCGGACGTTCGTGCGCTGTTTCTGGAGACTCGCGAGCTCCATGGTCGAGTGGACCGTCGGGCCGACGTGACGTTCTTGGAGTCACTGCGAAGCGAGATCGCTGGCCTTCGGGCCGAGCTCCGTGGCCCCATGTCGTATCCGGAGCCGGCGCATCATTATCAGGCCCCGTATGGCCATGGCTACGCAAGCCCTGCGTACGCCGCTCCGACGTACGCCTCGTCTTCGTCGTCTTACGACCAGCGAGCGTACCAGGCGCCATACCGCGACCCGACGCCGCGCTTCGAGGAGGTGCGGTCGTCTCCGCCGGGGTACCCACCGCTTCCTGCGGGGTATCCTGAGCCTGAGGGTCATGGTACCTCTTCAGACGACCCACGTAGAACGTCGGGTGAGTCGTCATCGACTTAGGCAAGTCTATCGTGTACGCCGCGCCGTGTCGGCTGAGGACCGCGAAGGGTCCAATGAAGCGGTGCTTCAGCTTGTTGCTCTCGACCGAGCTAACTGTGTTTAGCGGTAGGTTTCCAGTATCTAGGAGAACTAAATCCCCAACCTTAAACACGTTCATGTTTCCTCTTCCATTTCTGTCCGAGTACTCCTTCTGTTTGTCTTGGGCTTGAGCCATGGTGTCTCGCACCCTGCTGATGATGTTCAGCCTGTCTTCGACAAACGAGGACAATTGCTTCCGCAAGGCAGCTGGACTCACGTCCGAGACCTGGGAGGAAAGGGTTTTCCGAGCCTCTCCCCCACTTACGACCGAAGCCCCGGTGCTGCCTCGTAATGTGAGCGGCACCTGAGGGTGGCGTAACCCGTTGAAGTAAAAGGGCGTAAAGCCCGTCGATGCATGCACCGCATTGTTGAGTGCGAACTCAACCATGGGCAAGCGATCGGCCCAAGAGCGGGGCATCTCCGCGCAGATACTGCGGAGCGTGTCCTCGAGCACGCGATTGACGCGCTCCGTCTGGCCGTCGGTCTGCGGGTGATCCGCCGTCGACATCGACAGCCGTGTGCCCAGAAGGCTAAACAGCATCTGCCAGAACGCAGCGGTGAACCGCGGGTCTCGGTCAGAGACGATGATCTCGGGCAGACCGTGGTGTCGGAAGACACAGTCCATGAACAGGCGAGCGACCTCAGCGCCAGTGACTGTGTCACGAACCGGAGCAAAGTGTACCATCTTGCTCAGGCGGCACACAAAGGCAACAACGCCGGTGTTGCCACGGTCATCGGCCGGAAGCCCGAAGACAAAGTCGAGACTCATCGACTTCCAGCAGTCCACTGGGACGGGCAGGCTCTGCAAAGGAGCCGAGGCGTGACCAGCAGGCTTCACGCGCTGGCACGTCTCGCACGTCCGGACGTAGGTGGCGACCCACTTGTACATGTGAGGCCACCAGAACATCTGAGAGACGGACGCGTACGTCTTCTCACGGCCGAGATGGCCACTGGATGGCGCATCGTGCGCTTCCATCAGGATGTCGTACTTGAGATCCTCGTCGTTGGGCACGACAATACGGGGAGGATCCTCGGGCTCCACCCTATAGTGGAGCAAGCCATCAGCCCACTCATAGCGATGCAGCCGTGCACGCTGGCGGGGCGTGAGCCACTCAGCCTTGGCGTCAGCGCCAGCGGCTAAGAACCGCACCACAGAACCAAGGTTGGCATCGTCTCGGTATGCCAACCGGATGCGATCATACAGATCCGTCGTGACTCGACTAATGTGAGCAAGCTCGTAGTCGGGTCGGCGCGACAGCGCATCGGCAAGCATGTTAAGCTTGCCCGGCTTGTACTCAACGCGGAAGTTGTATTCCGCGAAGAATGACAGCCAGCGCGCCATCCGCTGAGAGAGGTGCGGCGAGTTGACGGCAGTCCGCAAGGACGCGTGGTCTGTATAGACGACAAAGGGCGTCGAGCCCAAAAGGTGCACTCGGAACTTGACAAGAGCGTACTTCATGGCAAGCAGCTCCTTGTCGTGGACTGGGTAGTTCCGCTCGGCTGCCTTGAGCTGCCTGGATTGGAACGAGATGACTCGTTCGCGGCCTTCATCATCGGCCTGCAATAGCGCACAGCCAATTGCGTAGTCGGACGCATCACAGACAACGCTGAAAGGCTTCGTCTCGTCCGGCAAGGCCAGGACGGGCGCGCGCTGCAAGCTCGCCTTGATGTCGTCGAATGCATCTTAGTGACGCTGTTCCCAGCGCCAGTCGACATCCTTCTTCAGAAGATCTGACAGGGGCCGTGCCAATCCGGCGTAGCCAGCACTGTACTTGTGCAAGTAGTTGGCAAGGCCCAACCACTGTCGTAGGTCCTTCTGTGACCGAGGTGGCGGCCAAGCCGCGATGGCTTTCACCTTCTCCGGGTCCGCCCGGACCCCGGCGCTGCTGACGAAGCAGCCCAGGACCTTGATCTCCTCAGCTGCGAACACGCACTTGTCGATGTTGGCGTATAGCTTGTTCGCCCGCATGACTTCGAACACACGCCGAAGGTGCTGGAGATGCACCTCCATGGCCGTCTGGCCTGCCTCGGCACGGCTGTGGACGAAGATGTCGTCAAAGTACGTCTGTGCGAACGCACGCAAAGGTCGGAACAGTTGTGTGACCAAGCGATTGAACGTTGCCGGGGCGTTTGAAAGCCCCTGAGGCATGCCCAGCCACTCCCAGAGCATGCCGCTCGGCGTACTCACTGCCGTGAGAGGGATGTCGCTCTCGCGCATCAGGATCTGGTAGTATCCGTCCACCAGGTCCAGCGCGCTGTACAGCGTGCAGCCGGCCATGTTGTTAAGCAACACGTCCTTGCGCGGGATCGGTGTCTGCGCAGGCACTGTCGCGCTGTTCAGCTTGTTGTAAGCATGAACCAGACGCCACTTTCCGTTCGGTTTACGAACACAGAAAGTAGGTGTCGAGTGCGGAGACTTCGACTCCCGCACCATGCCTGCCTTCGCCTTGGCGGCAAAGAAGGCATCAATGACTTCACACTGCTCCCGGGGAAGAGGCCATTGCCTCGTGACACAGTACTTCGTGCCTGGCACGAGGTCGATCTCGTGCCTGATTCCCCTGTCTGGTGGGAGTTTGGACGGCGGGTCCTTGGACACCACGTCCTCGAACTCCTTCACCAAGGGATACACTGGATCCTTCGGGTTCTTGAGGATCTCAGAACCCATGCGCGACGCGCGCTGTCTTCGGAACTCTTCCAGGACGTCCTTGTCCATGACCGAGGACGAGTTCAACTCGGCCGTCGAAGGCTCCGGCCTAAGGAGAACCAACTCTGCGATCTCCCCGGCCTGTAGCTCGGCCAGGAAGTCCTCCATGGCGAGCTCTTCAAGGTTCAGTAATTCTGAAACCTCGGGCAGTGCTGTGAGCTGGACAGCCCCTGCCTTGACCCGACGACCGGTCTCGCCGTCGAAGATGTGATAGCATTCTTCGGCGGCTGGAGCCCTCACTGGAGACTCGGAGTCGCTGGCGACTGGCATGGTCGGCCTCACGACTAAGCCCTGCTTACGACGTGACCCTCGGGTGTCTTCGTCTTGTGGCACCGCCTTGACGGCACCACTGATCGTCTTGATCTTGTGCGGAACTATATTACCCGCCTTGTTCTTGAGCGGAACTTGGTTACCCGCCTTGCTGGGTGGAACTATGTTACCCACCTCGCCGTGTGGAACTTGGTTACCCACACCAGGAGCGCCTCCAGCGCCTCCCGCATCAGTTATGGTCTGAGTATACCACAAGCAGCCCACCGCTGCCCTTCTCCGCTTCGAGAGTACACAGACTCTCAGGGGCTAAGTCCCCATGGCGTGCGCCACCCGCACGCCCCTCATGAAGACTTAGTGTTTCCCCAGTAGGGCGCCCCGCCCCTACTGGTGTCCGGCGTTCCCCTGGTTCCTGGGGCGCGGCTTCTGCCAGCGACCCCTAGAACCAAAGGGCCTCGAAGAGAACTTCTTCTTCAGTCCTCCCGCGGGACAGGCACGTATCTATTTATCTAAAAAAAAAAGGATCCCCCTGTAATTTTTAATTATTAATTTTTTTTAATTTTTTCAATGTTTATTAAAAGAGAAGGTGTTTTTCATGGACAATGTAGTGAAATTTGTGGAGTAAATCACGGATTTATGCCTATTGTTGTAGACATGTGCCCAAGCTTGCCACAGCCGTAGCAGCGAATGTCGCTCTGCTCGGCCATGCCCAGATCCATGGGAACCGGCCCATTGGTCGCTCCACTACCGGAGTTACCACTAGGCGCACCGCCAGAGGCAGGGTTGCTCTGCCATACCGTGGCGGGGGTACGAGCCTGCTTGTGGCTGTACTCCTCCTGGAGGGCAATCTGAATCGCCTCCTCCATAGTGTTTGCCTGCACCCGGAACAGTTGCGTGCGGGCAGGGCCGACACGCAGACCGTCCATGAACACGGTCACCTTGATGTGTTCAGGCAGGGGGTTCCCCACCAGAGAGGCAGTGAGCTCTCGCATCTCCTGGATGAACTCATGCAGCTCGCGCCTTCCCTTGTTTGCAGGCGAGGAAGCGCGAGCGCTGGCGGTACTCGTAGTTCGCCGGGAGGAACGCTGCCCGCAGCTGCTCGCACAGCTGGGACCACGATGCGAAGCATCCAGGCGTCGTCGCTTCGCGCGTGTACGCCCAACTCTTAGCGCGACCACTAAGGTTGGAGAGCGTGAAGGCGACACGGAGTCGCTCGTCCGAGACAAGAGCCGCGTCCATCGCGAGCTCGACTTCTCGAACCCAGAAGTGGAGGTTCTCTCCTTCCTTCCCTTCGAAGGGGTGAACCTTCAGCCGCAGAGGCTTCGGTTGCACCGGCTTCGGCACGGCCGCAGTGGCCTGCAGCCCCTGAACGTGGGCGATGAGCCCTCGCTCGTAGGTGTCGAACGCATTGATACGCTCAACCTGCTCAGCCGGCGTCGCCGCGGCTAAGCTGCGCAGGGCATCTATCCCGAAGATGCCTGCCATCTTCCGAACGGACTCGTACTGCGAGTCGTTCAGATGAGGAAACTCTGTCCGATCCATCTTGGCTCACTCGATGAGACCACAGAGGATTCAGGTAGTCCAATCTACCCGCATAGGCGTAAGATTGACTACAAGTGCTACCAAGTGTGACGGGGCACACAGCACTTCTTAACAGAGGAAGCTGGAGTATACAATTCCAAGTGAACAGCCGTTCACGTGTCCCTGGTCTGAAGGGGACGACTTGACTTGCAAAAGAGGTAGATCTAAGACTGAATGTATTTATAGGTTGGTACAGATTTGGCCTGCATACAAATCCTAAGTTGCCTATAATTTGTTCCATGCAAAATGTATCTGTTGGCTCTGAGGCCACTTGGTCACTATCACAAAATGTATCTGTTGGCTCTGAGGCCACTTGGTCACTATCCCGAGGAGTGACCGATGGCTACATGGACTGATGTAGCCATCCCTGAATAGTGACAGGGTCACTATTCCATGTAACCCCGTTACAGCCAGTGTCATCGAGCGACATTCGCCTGACCCGAATTTGCAGTTTCGAATAAGCGGTGTATCATTTGAAGTATGATACCAGGGCAGATGCTGCGGCTGCGAGGCAGGCGCAGGAGATGCTTACCGATATGTAGTAAAATATATTCCTAACACAGATATAATAAATAATGCTATTTAGTAAAATGTTGTTACCCTAGTCTTTCTGGTGGAGCCCTGGTTGCGTGTCAAGAAAACACAATATTTGTTTGAAAGTATGATGCAGATGAGCTCAAAATTCGTACGGTATAATTTTGGCGGTTGTGTCCTTGTTGTCGGAAGCCCATGCTCCTGCTCCTGAGAACTGCGAACCCCCCGGACAACCAGTCCGGGTACCCCCAATATCAAACTTGAGCCCATATATATACGGGATTTGTCATACAAAAACTAAACTTATTACGAAAATCCCGTATAGTGGATGTCTGTAGCACTGCTGATATCCTTCATTTCAGCGTCTTCGTCCTCTACTTCTCCATCCTCTGCTTCACTTTCGATCTCCTCTCCATTCATCGGATCGTCCACTTCCTCTCCATTGCCTTGCTGTTTTCTCTTTCTCCCAAGGATGCGAAAACAAACCGTCTGATTGCCAGATTTATTGGGCTCAATATCGAGGTAGACGAGAGTACGAGGGTCAAGATTCGACCTATCCTGAAGGTATTTATTGCCGATAATTGTGAAAATGCTGCATTATTGGCTGACCCTGTATTGCAATGATTGTTACTGCGACTCATTAAAATAAAAAAAATACGGAGCGATACTCACAAAAGACGAGCGGATTAACTACCTCGACGTAATTGAGAAGGAGAAGAAATTCTGCCATAAACAACAGTCGTCGCTCCTTGAGTGTATGCTGCACCTCGACCGGCACAGGCTTTCGAGAGATCTCTTCAAGTGTCTTCGCCATTGGGTGGATCCGATCCGTTCTACGATCTACCGCAACCGTGTCGAAGACATCATCTGAAGTCATTATCGGGGAAAACCGGACAAAAACTACCATCCAGAAACTGCTGCTGCTCTTTCTTAAGCAATGCGCTATCGCTGTCGATGTAAACACCACTGTGCTCTCGTTAACATCAGTACTTCGGCACATTTTTATTTGTTCCTCGGTGTCAACGAGGTGTTCCAATTCCTCCAAGCCAGTACGTGCATTCAGGATATCTCGCAACGAAAGACCTATTTGCAAGATGTCAGCGAGCATGAGCGCCATGGTCGTACGGAACGACGGGGAGCTCTGCATGCAGTACGACACGAATAGAAAAATGAAGACTTCTGCGTTGAAACTCTCCAGCCCGGGAATGTCGTCGCCCAAGTGGGCAACGGCCTTTGCGAAGAGGTTTCGCATCAGCATTTTGATGACTGGAAGCAGCAGCGAGAACCCCACTTGAGCCTTGTCGGAGAGCGTCGTGAAGACGTAAAAATACGGAGGGTAGATGAAGACCATTAGAATCTCGTGCATCCACAACTTGAACATGCCAGTCAGCATTGCTCTTGCCCCAGGGGTATCTCGAAAAACTATTGTCCATTGAAAGGCCAAGCAGATCGAAATCATCACAGCTCACGGGGCCATCATCATCAGAATTATGAAGGGCAGCGGGAATCCAACGCACAACGTGACTGCGTTGTAAATCCCCAGGGTCAATGTTGCTACCACGATCGTATCCCTCGTAACCCGCCAATTGTTGTACGGTAGTGACTGCACGCCAAGTCGGATCTGGTGGATGGCTATGAAGATCACGAGGAGGTAGTTGTAGGATTGACGCACCATGAAAGCGTTGTTGTTCTCGATCCCCTCCGATGGATCCGAAAGCGGGAGGACGTCGATTATTATTGTGATGGCCAGATACGGCAAGGGGGTGACCAGCATCACCAAGACGGAGCGTACCAGGCGAGCTCCTTGCGCGTATTCCGCACACGCTGGGCGGAAAACCGACCATGGAGCTCCACTTGGGTGGCCTCCCACAGCTCGATGAATACGCGGCACTTGGACAGCATCGGTCGAAAACTGAAGCTGAACGTCACACGAGGCAGCAAAAATAGAGAATGAGCAAGTATGATAAAGTATAGTTCACATATATAAACCTGCAATATCGACTGCTGGATGACCGTTGTTTTCCTGTGTGCAGCGAGTTGATCATTGTGGTCCATAGCGTTTGGGTGGCTCTACACTTGATAGTAACTTCGATGGCCTCGGATGGCGTCTTCTTCGAACTGCAGACACGACCCACCATTTCCCATTCTACTGTGGCGAGTGAAGAGCGCCATGGGGCTTCGTATGGTACTACTCGTCGTGTTGGTTCTGTGCGGACCCACCGTCTCGAAGGCGGCGTCGGTCCACTTCTTCGTGGACGCGAACTTCGGCGTCTCGAGCGGCCATTGGGTCTACAACTTTAGCGGTTCGCAGTACTGCATCAACATGGGCATCTTCGACGACAAGGTGTTGTCTGCGCAGTGGTGGGGCTTGCCGCAGACCGGGAGCTTTGCCGGCAACCAATCCTTCATCGCCTTCTACACTGACAAAGACTGCACTGGTACTGTACGCGTGTAGCGTGGGGCTCAGGTTGAAAGCCTTGCCCTCATTGCACTTTGGTAGTTACTGCGGTTGCAGCCAATTATCAGCTGGCACAAGTTGCAGTTGCAGTTGCAACTGCAATACTTACTTGAAGCCGTGGCTCGAAGAACAACATGGCGAACAGGAGAGCTTCCTCCTCGCAGTAGCGAGAAGAGGAATGTCTAAACCTCGTAGTTATTCACTTTTCCTTTTGCTTCCTACTAAGCAATACAATCGGCAACAACAACTTACGGAAGTGCCAGCTTCCCCAACACTGTCTACCGTTTTCGTCTCGTGGACGTACTACAAAGTCGACTTTAGTGAACCAGCGTTCACACGATGAAGATACACCGAGGCAAGACAACTGAAGACGTGTCCGTCACTGCAGACGAGACCAGTGCGGTGGGCGTCCCGCTGCTCATTCCGGTCGTCGCGCCTCGAATTACGTCGATGTCCCACTCAGCTTTAATCGAGTGGAAGAAAGCCCGTACTGAGTACGAAGAAAGCGTCAAGGCTCGCAGCAAAGGTGACAATGATCTCTACGAGCGGCTGAAGGAGAGCGTCAAGAGCACTGTCGACGAGAAGCTGCTGCGTGCCCTATGCACCTACCGCTGGGGTGGCCTGTCCAAGGACGACGTGACGGACGACCGGATTATGTCGGAAGTCCGGGCTATCCTACAGCGAGTCAAGAACGACACGCTCCCCGATGTTGATCGCCTGTTCAGCAAGAAGCTTCGGCTGGACATGTCCGAGTCGGATGTGAACGAGCGTGTGCTGAAGTACTTCATGCAGTGCAACCAACTAATTGAGGAGAACGGCCTTGTGGCTTGTTTCGAGGGTGAGCACGGCTCGAAAGAGAAGTGCAAGCTTTTGATTGAGTCTCTGTCGCCAGGAGAGCTGAAGCTGGACGTGAAAAATGCAATTCGTTTCCAAGCACCGGCTGCGCTCAAGGACGAATGCAAGTTGCATGACTTGATCTTGGCAAAAGCGCTTGAGCAAGACCGCGACTTCCTGCGCCGCAAGCGAGCCCGTTATGACGAGCAGTTTACCAAGACGGAGAAGGCTCCTAAACTGCACGGTCGTAAGGCTCTGGCAGACATGCGTGGCAGTGGTCATCGTGGTTCTGCTGGACCGAAGGAGACTCGCGATGGAAATGCAAATCGTGTAGTGAGAACGGCGTCAAAGGCGCCGGTGGAAAAAGTGCGGCCGGCTGCACCGAGAGATGGATGTCTGAAGTGTGGTGGTGCCCATTACGTTGCGTCGTGTCCGACGGCCACCGAGGAAGAGAAAAAGGAACTGCCCAAGAAGTTCCACTCGAACCACCCGGACAAGACGCGCATGAAGCGCATCAAGGAGCGCCTTGGCGGTGTGCACACCATCAAGTTGAACGACGTCCTTGAGCTGCGCTACTGTGCAGACACCGGCTCAGATTGGTGTTTGATTAGTCGCAGGCACTTTGAAGAGCTCGTCCGTCTGGGATCAGGCGTGCAGGCCGAGCCGTTGCAGAAGCCGGTCGTTGGCAAAGCCGTCGGTGGGCATGATGTGGAGGCTCGTGAATCGGTTCGACTGCAGATCCGACTGCATACTGCCGCGGGTCCCGTGGAGCCTGCTGATCCTGTTACTTGCCTGATTATCGAAGAGAACGAGGACGAGTTCATTCTTGGCAACGATGTGTTGCTCTCGTTGGGCATTGATGTCAGCCGTCAGCTGGAACAACTCGCTGGCAGTAGACTGGAACAAGACGATGATCCGTTTGCAATTGACGATGACGCCCGGTCTGGACTCGATGATGACGACGAGATACGTGCTGGGGTCGAACTGCTGATCAAGGCGGCACTGGAGAATGATTTTCCGGTGGAGTTTGTGGATGAACTGAGACGCGTTGCGTTGAAGCACGACATTTGGCGCTTGGTTCTGCGTGATGACCCTCCTGCCAAGATCCCTCCGTACAAGCTGCGGTTGAAAGAAAACGCGAAGCCCTTCCGATGCAAAGCACGCCAGTACGCACCACTTCAGAGCGCTTTCCTTCGGGAGTTTAACAAGACACTGGTCGAACTGGGCTGAGTATACAAGAACCCCAGTAGCCGGTGGGCGT
This sequence comes from Phytophthora vignae f. sp. vignae, assembly GCA_016169955.1. Classification (NCBI taxonomy): domain Eukaryota; phylum Oomycota; class Peronosporomycetes; order Peronosporales; family Peronosporaceae; genus Phytophthora; species Phytophthora vignae. The sequence continues at coordinate 1,226,182 of JABJUM010000007.1, forward strand.
GTGCTGCACTACCTCTCCGGAAGCCGAAATCAGACGAGTTCCGTCAGGCTGTCGACTACAAGCCTCTCAATGCGATGACTCAAGCAATTGCTGGCCTCATGCCCAACCTGAAAACCAAGCTGGAGCGGGCTCGAGGAAAGAAGCACTACGGTTTGTTCGATTTCATCCGGAGCTTCTGGCAGCTTGGTGTAGCTGAGGAAAGCCGTGAAATGCTCTCGTACATGACAGACGAGGGGGTGTTCGCGCCGACCCGGGTCATGCAGGGAAGCTGCGACTCAGCTCTTCATTTCCAAGTGTCCATGGAGGATTGTTTCGCGGAGCTGTTGCATGAGTATCTGCTCATCTGGATCGACGACTTGCTGCTTTTTGCGGACACGATCACCGAGTACCTGTCGGTATTGGAGAAACTGTTCGACCTTGTGCATGAGTTTGGACTGAAGCTGAGTTTGAAGAAGTCTTCGCTCTACCAGCAGTCCGTGACGTGGTGCGGGAAAGTCATCGACCAGAACGGCATTCGCCACGACCCCAAGAGGATCGATGGGCTCACGGCTATGCCATTGCCGCAAACCGCGGGGCAGCTCCAACAGTTTATCTGCGCGACAAATTGGATGCGCGACTCCCTCATAGACTATGCGCGTGTCGTGCAGCCCTTGCAGCAGTGCCTGGATGTGGCGTTGAGCGGCAAGCGCAAGACGAAGCGTGTTGCTTCGGGGATCGCCGTGAATCTGAACGCTGAGGAGGTGAACAGCTTCAACCAGGTGAAGACGCTGTTGCAGCAGTCTGCGCAGCTCGCGTACCCTCGAGATGGCGCAACATTCTGCTTGTTTGTCGACGCTAGTGATGATGGCTGGGCCTCGATCCTCACGCAAGTGGCAGTGCGGAAACCTGGTGTGGCCGTCACCGACCAAGCCCATGAATTGCTCATTTGCAAGGGCGGTAATTTCCATGGAGCGCAAAAGCATTGGAGCGTGATCGAGAAGGAAGGCTACCCTATTGTGCTTTCTTGTGAAGACCTCGACTACGTTCTGTTGCGGCCCGGTGGGTTTAAGATCTTCTGCGACCACCGCAACCTCATCCACATTTTCGCCGCTGGTCAGGAGATTAAGAAACATGTGAGAGGCAAACTGCTTCGCTGGTCTGTCAAGCTTATGGAGTTTCGCTACACGATCGTACACATCGAAGGGACAAACAACTTGTGGGCGGACCTGGTTAGTCGGTGGGGTGGTAGTTCCCCTTCGGCTACGACTACGTTCAAACGTGTTACCCGGCTGCAGGCCCGTGCCCAGCGTCGACCACTGCTACGACCGCTGGATCAGGACGGGTTTCTCTGGCCAACGATGGAGGAAGTTACTGCAACGCAAGCTGCGCACGCGAGTGCTGCTCCTACTGGTTGTGAGCGAGACGACAATGGCGTGTTGTGGTGTGGCAGTACTATTTGGATTCCTGCTACCGCAAGAGAGCTTGTGCAGCGACTGATGATTATTGCGCACTGTGGGGCGCAGGGACACCGTGGTGAGGCTGTCATGTTGAACCACCTTCAGCGCGTGTTTACCATCGAGGGCTTGGCTAAGATCGTGCGACGATTCCTACGCTCTTGCTTGCTGTGTCTGCATACAAAGGGGGGTAAGATTATCCCACGACCGTGGGGCGAACTGTACCGAGCTGACACACGCAATGAAGCCCTCCACTTCGATTTCCTGTTTCTGGGAGACGGATTCGGTACCTGCAAGTACCTTTTGGTGATGAAGGACAATTTCAGCCATTTCTGCGAGTTGGTACCCTGTGATACTCCGACTAGTGAAGTTACTGTGGAAGGACTACTGGGGTGGCACAGTCGTTTCGGCATCCCTTCGCAGTGGCTCAGCGACAACGGAACGCACTTCAAGAATCATGTGATGGCCGAACTATGCAAACGTCTGAAGTGCCAACAAAATTTTGTCGTCGCCTACTGTCCGTGGGTGAATGGCTCGGTGGAGCGTGCAAACAGAGACATCCTGCAAGTGCTACGCACTATGATACTGGAGTACCGTATCTCGCACGAAGATTGGATGTATTTGGTGCCACTGGTCCAGGCCAACATGAACCACTCACCGGTGGCTTCTCTTGCCAACAGAGCCCCGGTTGAAGTCTTTACCGGATTACCGTGTCCAGCCCCAACCTACGTGCTTTACCTTCCTGGAAAAGAACCCCGTGAGGTGTCTACCTCGAACACACCAATCGAACAAGCGCTGACCAAGTTGCGATCGAGTATTGAAGGCATGCATCGGGCCGTTACGGACAAGCGTGAGAAGATCACGCTCCTCAACAAGAGAAGGTCCAGGGGTGCACAAGTGGTCAACTTCTCTGTGGGTGATTACGTACTACGATCACGTGTCGATGAGCGACGTCACAACAAATTACTGGTGACATGGATCGGCCCCTACGTTGTCACCCGTGCCGACTCGCACTCGTTTCGTGTACGCCATCTCGTCACGGGTAGCGAACAAGACGTGCACGCTTCTCTGCTTAAGTTCTATGCCGACAGTGACTTGGAGGTCACGGATGAGATTCTGGAGCATGTTGCGGCCCAAGGCATCATTCTCAAAGTTGAGAAACTTGTTGAGCACCGCTGGAATGCACAAAGCCAGTCGTTTGAGCTGCTAGTGAGCTGGTGCGGGTTGGAATCTATCGAGGACTCGTGGGAGCCGCTACGAACATTAGCTCAGGACGTTCCTGTGCTGGTCCGAGCTTACGTTGAAGCTAAGAAGGACAGTAAGTTGACGGCGGCGCTCCAGGAGTTGGTCTCGCGTTAGTGCTGCGGTGGTGCTGCGTCAGTGCCGTTGCGGCGGCCACAGTGTGGCCATGTATTGAGTTTTGATGGCAGTTGCCTGAAACTTGGCTAGAGTACTGGTAGCAGTGTTACCATGAAGATCTGTGATCTACTAGTCACGTGACGCAGCCTACGTGGCTGTAGCCATAAAGAAGAATAAATGTCATTAAACCGAAATAGTGACTACGATCTTGGTACAGTGTACCAAACTGACGTGGTATGACCCACAAGGCTGAGCGAGCAAGTTGCGAGCAAGGCTTGGGGGGAATTGTAGCGTGGGGCTCAGGTTGAAAGCCTTGCCCTCATTGCACTTCGGTAGTTACTGCGGTTGCAGCCAATTATCAGCTGGCACAAGTTGCAGTTGCAGTTGCAACTGCAATACTTACTTGAAGCCGTGGCTCGAAGAACACCATGGCGATCAGGAGAGCTTCCTCCTCGCAGTAGCGAGAAGAGGAATGTCTAAACCTCGTAGTTATTCACTTTTCCTTTTGCTTCCTACTAAGCAATACAATCGGCAACAACAACTTACGGAAGTGCCAGCTTCCCCAACACTGTCTACCGTTTTCGTCTCGTGGACGTACTACAACGCGCGTGGCCGACAGCGGAGAAGAATTTCCCCTCAAACTTCGCGCTCGAGGGGATCGGCAAGCAGATTTCGTCCTTCATGGTCTGGCAGACCAGCAAACTCGTCGAGGGCATCCACGAGCCGGGCTTCTTCTTCTAAGCGAAAATCTCATTGGCTGTTCCCCCGCCAACTTCAACATGTACCTTTCGACTCCTATACCCAATGTACCCATCGATTTCGAAGATACACTTCAATCTGGCCCTTGGATCCGACGTGTCAAATGATCAAAAATGGTATGATGGCTATCACTTCTCGATCCGCTATGGTGAGCGCCTCCGTCCTGGCGACTGCAAAGCAGCGTCGACCAGCTCTCTTGGCGTTGCTGGGGCCGTTCCTCCGCCTTTGGGCAGACCCGGCCCGCCGTGGCAAGTTCCTGCGCTGGGTCTTTAGCGGAACCAGCGGCGTCGTCGCTCTGCTGTTCGTGCTGGAGGCGTCACGGGGCTTTTGCCGCACTCCCCTGGAGACGGCCCAGCTGCTGGCCGTGATCTCCTGCAGACTGTGTCGGATCACAGCGCAGTACGTCGCTCGGGGCTTCAGACCCAAGTTCCCCAAGTGGACGCTGCGCTACGAGCTGCTGCACGGACTGATGCGCAGCGCCGCCGAGCGGTTCGGCGAGCGCATCACGGACGCGCGGCACGCGCGCGTCATCCGCCGCCACACGGCCGCGTTCGGGACGGTCTTGGGCTGGTTCGCGCGCTGGCAGCACGGTCTGCGCCTCGAGAGCGTGCGACTCAACGGACTCGAGCACATCTGGCTCAAATCGTCTGACGTTGCTATCAGCAGTCGCGGCCGTAGACGCCTCGTGGTGCTGTTCTTCCATGGCGGAGGTTATGCGGTGCTCAGTCCGAGGATGTACATCTCGTTCTGCAGTGTGTTGGCGGGCGCTATCAAGCAGGAGCTGGCAGTTCTAGACGCTGGTGGGGAGGACGTTGTGGTGGACGTTTTCCTGGCGAACTACCGCAAGCTGCCGGAGCACCAGTTCCCCGTGCCGGCGGAAGACGCCGTGGCCATGTACGAGTACTTGCTGCAACACGAGAAGCTGCAGCCGTCGCAGATCATTCTGGCAGGGGACAGTGCTGGTGGAGGGCTCGTTATGTCGACGCTATTGCGGGTCCGCGACGGACTCTCGAGCTGGAAGTCGACGCTGCCGCTGCCGCTGGCGGCGATCGTCGCGTGTCCATTGGCAGATCTCACTGGAGACGAAGACGAAGCCTCGGGCGAGCACTGCGTGCTGTCGCTCAACATGACGGCTGCAAGTGTGCTGTCGTACCACCCGACTCGAGACGACCCCAGCACGTGGGCCGATGCGTCGCCCGTACACTGCGATTTACAGGGACTCCCACCTGTGTTCCTCCAAGCTGCAGAGCTTGACGCTCTGTTCAAGCACTCACAGCGACTTGAGGCCAAGGCTAAAGCCGACGGGGTGAACAACTGGCAAGTGGATGTGCATGAAGGAGTGCCACATGTGTTCATGGTCATCCCAGCCTATGTGTTGCCGTACGCTCGCGTCGGCGTCCAGAAGATGGCAGCGTTTGCAGCGAAGCAGTTCTTGAATGAACTCAGTAAGGACGACAAAGGTGTTGTGAGTGGCGGCGGTGGCAGCTCTGAAGAGACGGCTGACAGCGCGCCTTCTGCAGCTGCATAGAGCGAGAAGAGTCTTCTCGAACTAACGAAGCTCAAAAAGGCCCCAGCGAACTTGGAGGTCCCCAAGAAATTGGAGAAAGCCCCCTTCGACTTGAATAAGACCCCCATTGTCGTCAAGAAGATCAGAGCGGACTTCTCCAAGAAGTACGTGCGGGCGATGCTGGAAAACGAAACGTTCAAGAGGAAAATGTTCAAGAAGTGGGACGTGTACACGGATGATGAAATTTTGCGAAAGATGAAGAGGTTTGTCCAGAAGCGCAGCCCTGCGTTGGCGTTGGAGTGTATGAATAGGCGCACTACAGGTTTCGCGGCTGGCACCATCGTGACAGGCAAGGCGAACATCAACACCAACATGCTGCCCGCGTAGACTAGCTTCAAAGCGCACCGCAGATCATCATTACATCTTGATAAATTGCTCGATTTTCCGCTTTTGAGTCGATTGATTCGCTTGTTTGCTTCTTCTCCACCACAACTCCCAATGCAGGACCCCTTCACGCCAATTGCGGCAGTATACACGCCTGACATGCAGCGAACTGCAACAACACACAAAAGCCATACTGTAGTAGTAATACAGTACAGTAGTACTACAGTAGTAATTTGCTTTCCCCCGGTACTGCATTGCGACCGTCCGGCAGATTTGGTGTGTAACACACAAAGGCAACTTCAACATGGCATGTTACACTTGGCAAGGAAATGTGATGAAAGACAGAGGAGAGCACCCCCTAGCTTGGGCAAAGTCATTTCTTCTGAGCACGCACTGCACGGCGCACCACTGCTCATGCTATCGTTCTGTAAGCAGAGCAACTAACTACACTGTCGCCACGGCACGCACGCGTCGGGCTGGGCTCCCTTCCGTCTTAATAGAAATTGTCCAGATTACATCTTGGAGGGGTTACGGAAGTGCTTGCCAGCGTACTTGGCGTCGCTGCCGAGGGCCTCCTCGATACGCAGCAGCTGGTTGTACTTGGCCAGACGCTCCGAGCGGCACGGGGCGCCCGTCTTGATCTGGCCCGTGGCGAGACCCACGGCCAGGTCGGCGATGTACGAGTCCTCGGTCTCACCGCTGCGGTGCGACGTCATGACGCCCCAGCCGTTCTTCTGCGCGAGCGCGACGGCGTCCACGCTCTCCGTGACGCTGCCGATCTGGTTGACCTTGAGCAGGAGAGCGTTGCACGCCTTCTTGTCGAGCGCCGTGGCGATGCGCTTGGGGTTGGTGCACAGCAGGTCATCGCCCACGATCTGCACCTGCTCGCCGATGCCGGCGGTGAAGGCTGAGTAGTGCGTCCAGTCGTCCTGGTCGAACGGGTCTTCGATGCTGATGATGGGGAACTCCTTGGCCAGGTCCTTGTAAAGCTGGCCCAGCTCCTCGCCCGTGAGCAGGTCCGTGGAGCCCTCCGTCTTGAAGTCCAGGTCGTACTTGCCATCCTTGGTGAGGAACTCGGACGAGGCCACGTCCATGCCAATGCCGATCTTGCCGTCGTAGCCGGCCTTGCTGATGGCCGTCATCAGGAGCTCCACGCCCTCGCGGTTGCTCTGGATGTTGGGGGCGAAGCCGCCCTCATCGCCCACGTTGGTGGCGTCCTGGCCGTATTTCTTCTTGATGACGCTCTTGAGCTGGTGGTACACCTCGCAGCCCATGACCATGGCCTCCGAGAAACTCTCGGCTCCCGTGGGCAGCAGCATGAACTCCTGGAAGGCCAGCTTGTTGCCGGCGTGCGAGCCGCCGTTAATCACGTTGAAGCTGGGCACGGGCAGCACCAGGTTCTTGTTGCCGATGAGGTCGGCGAAGTGCTGGTAGAGCGGCACGCCCTTGGCGGCGGCGCCCGCCTTGGCCACGGCCAGCGACACGCCCAGGATGGCATTGGCGCCCAGCTTGCCCTTGTTCTCCGTGCCGTCGATCTCGCGCATGAGGTCGTCGATGGCCCGCTGCTGCGTCGGGTCCTCGCCAATGAGTTTGGGGGCCAGCACGCTCTTGACGTTCTCCACGGCCTGCTGTACGCCCTTGCCGGCGTAGCGCTTGCCGCCGTCGCGCAGCTCCACGGCCTCGTGGATGCCCGTGGACGCGCCCGAGGGCACGGACGCGCGGAAGATCTCGGAGCTGCCCGAGAGCGTCAGGTCCACCTCCACCGTGGGGTTGCCGCGGCTGTCGATGATCTCGCGCGCGTGGATGGACTGGATCGTGCTGGCGTTGCGCGTGGCGCCGACGGCGGCGCGGCGCAGGGGGGCGGAGGCGCGGGCGAGCATTCTGTCGTGTCGGGGGTGCGTGGGGGTCTTGCGGAGCTCGGGGCGAATGCTAAAGTGAGTGACGACGGCTCCGGAGCTGGTGGACGCCGACCAAGCAGAAGATTCGCGTCGCGATACTCGATAGGATCGGGCGGCGGTAGCGCGAGCAGGTTGGGCTAATAGAGGCGAATAAATAGGTATTTATATCAAGACACTGGAGTAAGCATATTACCAAATATGCAGGTAACAGGTTTTTGAGCATCCGCTATCAGAGGGTGTGATGACGTCGGCAGCAGAGACTCGCGATCTGTGTGCCGGCGATGTGGCACTGGGGGTGCGTTTTTCAGCCAATGACGAGGAAAAGATGGTGAGCCCGCGCCCTTTCACTGGCCAATCGTGCGTGGGGCTGGATTTGAAGCGCGACCCAAGCACCACAGATGGCTTGCTCATTCGCTCGCTCACACTCGAGATTTGAAGCCCAAGCAGCCCCAGAGCAAGAGAACCAGATCGGAGGCCTCACTCGCACGACGATCAAGCTGCTGCAAAGGCGACAACGAAGGCGCTCGGCTCTGCGGCCCCGAAGCTGTCGTTGGTTGGTGAAACTTGTCCTGTGTCATATCTGTCGATGTCGTTGCTGTTACGGCGGGGGATGGATGCGATGAGTTTGTGCAGCTCCGAGTCTTCTTATACCCTGACGATATCCTACCGCAGCAGCAGCATTGCTGTACATTTTGCGGGCTGATGTCATTGAATTCGAGGCACTCACTCACGCAGGTGCCGTTCCGTGCTGCGTTATGGCGTTTTTGTTCAGCTTCGAGTCGCAGCAAGTCGATGCTGGTGGTGGCAAGATTGAAAGCGCCACCCAGGCATGCATGCGCGTCATGTCGAATACTTCACGCAACCGCCGCCGCCGCTGTTGATTCTTTTCATTCTCACTGCCGTCGCTCTCGCTCCCATCATGTTGTTGGCAAAATATTTGTCCTTGACGTCCGTATGAATGTCTCCTTCTCCACACGCTTCGCATTCGACTGATCTTGTCGACTAAGTTACAGGTCGAAATTCGCTTACAGGAGTGGATAAGCTGCTGTTGCCGCCAACCTTGTCGCTGCGGCGCATAGTGTGCAATCTTGATTCTTGCAACTAGCGTCCCCGTCTTGTTCGGCAATTCACTCACACCTACATTTCGTGAATGCACTTTCAAGAGTTTGTCTCGAAACGTTTCCAACTCGTCGCGTGCTGCTCTCCACAGTTTAAATGCTGGTGGATAGGTCCAGCGCAGAAGCTTCATGGGAAATATGAATTGACAGCGTCGAGCTATATTACATGTAGCACAAATTGTGGTGGTGTATTGTGGCGATCGAGGGAGATAAGCGGGCGTGCTATAGAAGCTCAAAGCATTTGTCTTGGCCATTCGGATCAAGTTCCGCTCGAGCTGGGCATTGGAGCTGTAGATAGCAATGCCATTGACCAAGCGCGAGCTCCGCTGCTAGACTTCTCTTTCGATCTTTTCGTGACAGTGGTGACGGCGCTCGCAAATGCATGGGATTTTTTTGCTGCTGCTAATAAATCGAGGCCATCGGACTAAAGATGCGCTGCATCCGACTGTATCTGACTCAGCTGCAGCGTTGCGGTTCCTTCGAGACTAGCCCATCGCTGGAGGCGGGGCCGGTACTGATATCAGTGGCAAACTTCGTTAGGCTTACCCCAAATTAGAGCGTGCTAAAGCCATCACATACTGCCAGTCTCATGGGCAGTTAGTACCACACACCAGAGTTGCAAGCTGCTCCCAAAGCAAAGCACTTTGTACAGTCCAAGTGTAAAGTGCGCCACGGTAACCATATCATCGTACTTCCCGACGCAGGTATTTTTCTCTGCGCACTTTGACCTCTACGTTCGTTGGAATGCGACGGCACCAGCTTACTGGAAGACCCGGTAGTCCGATATGACGTATATTGTTTCTGTGTACTTAGTATGAAATGGGTCATCGATTCCGGTTTCGATAGCTGGATCGGTCAGAATGCAATGAATGAACTTCAAGAAGTGGCTGCGGCCATGCTTACACGGTGGCAACTATAAAAGCACGTGTATTATAGAGAGAACGGCGATAAGCCTTACTTTTGAGTGTACATTTCACTGATTCCCGGCAGTATTGAACTCGCGCGATCCAACGCTAAGGGTGGTGTTTGTTGTTGTGGCATTCATTGGACCAGCCATATCTTGAGCTGGGGGGGGGGGGCTACAATAACATTTTGCAAGAAGCGTAATGGCTCGCGCTCATAACAGACCAGGTTGCTCACACCACCATGCTCTATCCAATATCATGTTGAAGCTGCCTGCTCAAAAATAGTGTGTGACACACAAACTGACGCAGCACCGAAAAATGCGATCCGGAGCGTTACTGCTCGATGTGTCGCTTTGCTGGACGCTCGCAATTTGGGCCGACGCGATAGTCCCCAGCACTCGAGCACGGGGGGGGGGGGGTGGTCGCAGCAGAGTCAACAGGGGCGGTCAGTTCTGAGGCACGGCTTCGTCACGCGTATGCAGCGCTTGCTTCAGTATCCGCTCGAGCGCTGCAGATCGGCCAGCGCTGGCGTGCCGAGGCGAAAGGCTCTTGTGTCGAGTGGGTTCCGATTCTGGAGTACATGTAAACGTCTGGCCGGTAGCGAGGTCGCTCGCTGCGTCGGTCGGCCCCACGAGCTTGCTTCACGACAACGTTGCTGGTGCAAGCGGCCAACGACAGCAAGTTGCTGCCACGACCAGCGCCGCTCCCGCGGCCCGAGCTCGCGTGGTACCACGCATGGACTTGCGGCAGGCTCATCCTGCAGTCCGCGTAGCCATCTGACCCGGGGTCTCCCTTGCACCTTGCCGACTCGGCAGCCGAGGTCCTTGAAGCGGCCACCGAGTCCGGCCGGCGCAAGTGAGGTGCAATAACTGGCCGCAGCTGTCTCAGACAGCACAGGCTCAGCAAAACGAGCGCTGCATGCAGTGCAGCCAAACCCGCCAGCCGGCGGCGCTGAACTGTGTTGACGCCGGCGGGCATGAGCGCAGTCTGGGCTCATGCGCCGGCCAGCGTGTTGTTAGGGCAAATCGCCCAGGCGCGAGCGCCACGGTACAGTTTTGGCGGTCTCTCGCCGCCGCCATAGAGCTGGCCGACGCCGCGAGGGGAAAATCCACCGCAAAATGGCCGCGCGGCCACCAAAGCGCAGCAAACCGCCATCATGAAGCCCTTCAGACGTGTCTGCAGGCGCATTGTTCATCCTACAAACGCAAGTTCATGGGCGACTCCGATGTAAATGTTTCAGCCCCGTTTCTCGGGCGGTTTGGGAAAATTCCCGACAGCTGGCGCAGAAATCGGCCAATTCTAATGTAAATTTCACCACATCCTAGAACTCTTGGCGCCGTCCGCGGGCTTTCGCAGTTCGTCACGACAAGAGCGATCAACCGTCGAGCCCGAACGGGGCTAAGACCGAGCTGGAGCGAGGGCATTGTGTGAATTGAGGCCGTTTGCCTACTGAAAGTTTCCTCACGCAAGTCGGCTCCATACCAGGTTGGTAGACCAGTCTTGACACCGCGAGCGCACGAGCGGGAAGGAGATCTTCAACATCGCCGTGTCGACCGTCGACGAGTTGGAGAGCCATGCCCCATAAGCACAGCAAGTCTGCAACGCTCGCATACAAGCTCTGGACTCGCCGTTGCCGCCGCCCAGACAAGCCTTTCGGCGTGTGTCTAAATACACGGTAACTGCGCGCACCTGCCGTACAGGCGCAGCGGAGGCGGCGTTAGCTACCTCGGCGACTAACGTTGATAGCAGATAGTACGAGCGGCGGGTGGGCTCAAATGTGACGTTAGCTCGCAAGTTAGTGCCAAATTGTGGAGACTTTCGCCGAAAAATCCAGGCAAGTTCTATTTTCCGGCATACTGGGCGCGAGTGAGAGCGCCCCGGCTGTCACCCCCTGCTGGTTGAATCGCGCGCGGCCCCGGCGTGACGCCTTCTTTTTCCCCTGCCATCCACAGTCAGTTCTGCGCCGTTACTAGCTCAGCAGCGTCTTGTCTTGCCGGTGCGAGGCGAACCGGACGTGTCAAATCCCCACCAGCTCCGTTGCGCGCGCGCGGTCGATCGACGGTACGGTACACAGTATGATGGAGCACAGCAGCAGCACGGCCAGCAGCAACGGCGCCGAGCGCAGCTTCGCAGACACCAGCACTTCCGAGTTCCCCATCCTGGGCGACACCGTCTCGCCCGTCACGCCCGACGGCCACCCGAGCATGCGCAGCAGCAGCAGCAGCAGCATCCGCTTCAGCCCGAGCAAGCGTAAGCTGGCGCAGTCGCCGCTCTCGCAGACGCAGTCGTCCTCGGACTCGTCGCTCGCGGCCTCCAACTCGCTCACGGACCGCCTCACGATGATGAACATCCCGACGCAGGACCTCAAGGGCGCCGTCTTCTATGGATGGCTCTGGAAGCGCGGCCAGTCCTTCAAGACGTGGAAGAAGCGCTTCTTCCTGCTCAACGGCGCCGCGCTCACGTACTACACGCAGTGCTGCATCATCGCCTCGGACGTGCTGGGCGGCGGCACCCACTGCCTCGACCTGCCCGTGCGCGGCGGCCTGCGCGTGGCCAAGGCTGAGCTCTCGGACATGACGACCTTCGGGCTCAAGATCACGAGCTCCAGCGGCCGCGTGCTGTACGTGCAGGCGGGCGACCAGGACGCGCGCACGCAGTGGCTCAACGTGCTCAAGGAGGCCCCGCAGATGCGCGGCGTCATGAGCCCCGCGCCCTTCCGCCGCACGATGGCCAGCGACCTGTCCACGCAGCGCTCGTACCAGGCCGAGAGCAGCTCGCCCTACATGCACACGGCCATGAGCGTGCTCAGCAGCGACGACGGCGACGAGGACACCTCGGACTGCGACATGCAGGGCTACCTGTACGTGCGCGGCGGCCTGTTGTCCGGATGGAAGAAGCGCTTCGTGACGCTGACTGACGGCCACCTGAGCGTGCGCCGCAGCCGGTCGCAGCGCGGCTCGGACCCGCAGGAGCCGGCGGCGGACAAGGGGTTTGTAGTGCTGTCCGCCGTGAGCTGGAGCGGCCACGCGCACGGCATCTGCATCCGCCTCGAGAACCACAAGCAGCTATTCGTGCACGCCGAGCACGACGTGGACGCGTCCATGTGGCTGGACGCGCTCAAGAGCTGCTAAAGCTGTCAGACCAAGACGACAGACAAGAAGAAAGAGAGAGGGCACCGACCGCCCTGTTGACTGCGAAAGGAAGCAGACACGACCCACCACCTCTCGGCCACCACCCCACACACATCCAGGCCCGCCCTCAGCCTCGGCATGGGGCGAACGAACGGCGCTGCCTTTGTTGCAGCCGTGCCCCCCCCACTCCCTCCCTCGTACCCCAGCTAAATTATTAGAGACTGCGCGATAATTATGACGAAATCCACGTAGCCGCCCACGAGAATGGTGGCATTTTGTGTTCTAACTGATACCTCCATTGCTGGGAACTAAGCTTAGTTGTCATTGCCATGCTGGTGCATGAGGCAACGTACGTACTAGACAACGTACTGTACTACTACATACCGTATCGTCTTAGTCCTTGGCGACGTTTAATCCTAAGCGACACGAAGTTTCAGCCAATAGGATGACCTGAAATAGTCATATGCTAAGAATTGCGGTAGAGCTAATTTTAACGTTAGACGAGCTCAATTCGTGCTGAACTCATAACTGGTTACAATGGCCAGGCCGTCCATCAAGGGCACCAAGAAGAAGCGCAAGAAGTACAAGCGAATGAGTGTCGAATACGGGCACAAGAACGACGTACTGAAGTTTATAGACGAAGGACACACTCCAAATGAGGCCCTCGATAAGTTCTACGGTGGTCTAGATGAAAAAAAAACGTCGGGCGAAGCAGCAACAAATCAGCAAATGGTGGGGGAATGTGAAAACCATTCGGGCAGCGTGCGATAGCGGTCGTTCTAGCCACCTCAACCTGCGTGAACGTGGCGTAGGTACAGTACTATCAAAAGAGGCAGAAGAAGACATAGTGTTGTGGATTAACTCGCTTAGGAAGGACGGTGCGCCCATTTCCAGAACCATGTTGAAACTGAAGAGTAGCGAGGTTGCAAGCGAGTGCGAAATACCGAAGGAGCATTTTTCAGCGTCATCAAGCTGGATGAAACTTTTCATGCAGCGGCACAGGTTATCGCTTCGTACGAAGACCCGCCAAGGCCAAACAACGCCGGAGGACGCCGCAGAAGTCGCGAGAGAATTTCGAGCAGAGGTTCGGAGAACAATTGTGGAGAAGAATTGCGTCCAGGTTTTCAATGCTGATCAAACTGGTAAAGTCCGCGTTTGAAATTATTTTTATGAACTCCAAAGCGCTCACATTTTTTTATTTAAAATATTTTATAAAGCTGTTTGTTTCGAATACGTCCCTAAACGGACGACCACGACCAAAGGAACCAAGACTGTCTGGATTCGTTGTGCGAACAAAGACAAACAAAGGGCAACGGTAATGTTGCTTGGTGATTCTTGTGGCAAAAAGTTTGATCCGTTCATTTTGTTCAAGACGTCGCCGTCACAAATTGTGAGTAGGCGAGCAGATAATGAGCTTCTTCGAAATGGATTCGGCACTACTGTATGGCGTGAAGTGCAAAAGCTGCAAAAGAAGTATCCATGCAAAATTTTCGGAAACAAGACAGCGTGGTGGAACCAGGAGCTCTCGCTCAAGTTCTTGGAATATCATTTCGCGTCTCGTGGCAATCGCGATGACAACATCTTACTGCTTTGGGATGATTTTAGCGCCCATTGGACCCAGACCGTCAAGGATTATGCCGCGTCACTCAATGTCATTCTGCTGAAAGTCCCCCCAAAGTATACTTACGTCTGTCAACCAGCTGATATTGCGTGGAATAAACCCTTCAAGGGACAGCTCCGCGCATTGTGGGTTGATAGAATGAGGGATCAACTGGCGGCTTACAAGCAAGGTGAAAATGAGCGTCAGAAGCACAAGGAGGAGATTGAGGCAGAAATCCTCCGTATCCAGAAGACAGAAGATCAGCCTAACGCGACCCAAAAGGTTGCTGCTCTCCGAAAGAAGCTAGACAACGAGAAATTCGCCTTGGTTGCAACCTCTCGAGTCGATATCACGCAATGGATCATATCGTGCTGGAGCAACTTATCGAAGTCAACAATCATTGGTGGGTTCGCAAAAGCAGGACTGCTGACAGATACTCGAGTAGCTGTGCCGTATCAAGACAACCATGTTGATGTTGATGGTCTTGTGACCGAGTTAGAGAAGCAGAGGGTTGCTGAAGACGAGATTGCTTCGGATGATGACATCGGCACTGGTGATGACATCGAATCGGATGATGAAGACTCAGATGATATCGGCCATGGAGATGAAGATAATTAATATCATCTTACATTTTGCTTTGATGCGTCTTCTAATCTACTTTACAGTCAGCACCTAAGTCCGAATGCGACAGAAGCAGCGGTGAGCTTGGCATTTGATGCGCGCACGTGACTAACATCCACAGCGACACGCTGTAGTAGGACGTGGGTATCTCGGCGTTGTCCTCCCTGCCAATACCAATTGCAGTTTACTGTAGCCTCACTGTAATATCCCTTCCCAGCGCCCGTAGCATCCTCTGATTCTCCACCATGCTGCACATGATCTTGGCCACGAACACCTTAGTGTCGGCGGCAAAAGCGGCATCCAGCAGTCAGCGCGCAACTTAGTCTTGAGCAGCTGGATCTGTGCGTGCAGCTTGGCCACGTACGTGCAGCTTGGCCACGTGCTTGGACACCGTGGCGATCTCCTGGTCCTCGATCACGCCGCTTTCCTCGCTGTCCTCGGCACTGCTGCGCGAGACGAAGATGTTGAGCGTGTCTTGTCTCCACCGTGCGCTGGTAGGTCTTGCCCCACCGGTTGTTGAGCACCTGCGCGTGCTACACGTCGGACGACATGGATGTGGCGTTGGCCGCGTTGGCACGCTGGGCCTGGGCCTTGAGCACCGAGAGCGCAGAGAGCGTCACCATGGAGGGCGCTGAGTCCCACATTGCTGCGTGTCGATCGGCCATACATTTAGTTAAATTGGTCTTTTAGTTAAATCGATGCATTAAGGCTGCCAAATCTTAGGATTTGTAGTCTAGACATGTTACACATTGTGTTGGTCCCTTGTCGCCTAGGATTAAATTTATACGGTATCTGATACAACCGAGCCGAGCTGACTGGAAACGGCCCGGTAACGCCCGCCTCAGTCGCGAACCGAACACCCAAAAACTTCAGGGCCGTTCTTAACGACGGTAGGGCGGTAGTGTTTTGGGCTCCAAAGTAGTTTTGGGCCCCGATGCGACTCAACGGTTAGGGTTAACGGGTAGGCTAGACGGTAGGCTCCCTACCGCTCAACATTTCGGGGTTAGAGCTGGCGTCCGGGTAGTTTCGTCGCAGAAGGGCCACGTAGCAATGCAGTGCCTCCCTCCAGGCCTTGGAGAGCGCGAATGCTCCGCGCCGCGGCGCACCGCGCGAGCACCCTTCGTGCAGGGGCAGCACCCACGGACAGGAGCAGCTCTGCAGCAGCGCGAGCACGCACTGCTGGAGAGACAGGGTTAGAATGAGGCAACGCCGTAGACATGGATGAAGAGGAAGCGGCCGAACACTTCGTGTAGCAAGTAAACAGGGACGCTCTAAATGTGCCTCTCCCCGCAGCAAAAGCTCTCGCCCCTCGCCGAAGATGCCGTAGCGGCGGGCACACACAGCGCCAGGTCAGCCAGTAGTTCGCTGCGGCAGGAAGACCCGCTGTCGCAGGCGGAGACAGCGTCGTAATGCTTGCTTGCGTCGCAGTGCTTGCTATGGTCTGTGTTTGGGGACTTTGTCGAATGGGACGCAGGTGCGGCTGGTACCCTGTACCTCATTCTTGACGGGAGTGCGAGCTACCTCGGAACCCAAAACTACACCCTACCCGCCCAACCAAAACTACCGTCGTTAAGAACGACCCTCAGTTCGGCCGTTGTGTGGATTTTTCCAGCGTGTCATAGGCGCCAGCCGCACGCAATGCAACGGCGGCTCACCTTGGTTGCATTCTTGCAATGGCGTGCACCTCAGGCATCGTTACTTCCGGCCCAGCGCCTGATGCCACTGCCGACCGTCCATGAGTCGAGGACCCATCACGGAGGGACTACTCTACACCGTCTTTCACAACGCAAACACCACAACTGTTCTGACAGCACCGTAAGACCCTCCCTAGCACCAAACGGGCCCTGAGGGCCACTGATTTAGGGTGTCTCGACACCGCAAAACTTCCACGAGCACCATTGGCTTGAGGGCAGCTCTCGCGGCCAATCCGAACCGTAGATGACCCGTAATTTGGACCAATGAAAAGTAGAGTGACTCTTTGCTGGAGTCACTTTCCAACCAACGATCCCAGCATCCTCCCTCAGTCTCTCCACCCACCCCACCGAGCACCATGGCTGTACGACACCCCTGGCAGCTTCTCGCAGCCGCGATGCCGCGTAGCGACGCGGATGCCCTACTTAGTGGCATGAAGCTGTATCGAGTCGACAAGAGCGACCTCGTCGACTGCTATGTGTGCATGCTTCCAGCGCTGCATGCCATGCGCTTACAACGCTTGCTCTGTGCGTGCAAGGCGTGCGCGGATGTGACGACGGCTGCAACGTGCCCCTGGCGAGCTCGCGTGATGACGTGTCAAGTCCTAGATGTCGTCACCGTTGAGGAGGCGTACGCGCACTTAACGCCGGTTCGAGCTCCCCGAAAGCCCGTGCTGACGCCTCAAATGAAGATCGTCGTGATGGACTGGGCTCAGCAAGGCCTCAAGCCAAAACGCATCTGGAACGCGCTTCTACAGCGCTTCAATCTCAACGAATCGACGGCGCCGGCACTGGCTACGGTTCAGCGTTTTGTTCATCACCATGTCTCGGGGCGGCTAGGCGGCAGTGACCTTCGCGATGCTGTGCGGCGCAAGATACAGGAAGCTGCGTTTACCGGTCAGGAGGAAGAGGCCACCGCATTCACGTTTACGATGCATAGTGATGCGACTGGCCGCCCGGTGACTGGAAACGGGAGCGACGCTGACCCTTTCGTGCTAGGTATCAGCTCCAAAAAATTGCTTCGTCGCGCTGACCGAGACCCAGCGTCGTTCATCCTACACGTGGATGCAACCTACAAGCTGACACAAGTTGGCTATCCGGTCATCGTCGTAGGGATCTCGGACAGAGCACGACGATTCCACCTACTGGCGATTTTTATCGTCTCGCAGCAGCAGCAGCAGCAGCACGCCGAGGTGCTTACTCTGCTGCGACGTGTGTTTACGGATGTGACTGGCAAGCTGCTTCGTGTGCGTTACGTCATGGGTGATGCCGACGCAGCCCAGTGGAGTGCTGTGGACGATGTTTTCGGTTCGGACTGCGATTACGTCTATCTGATGTGCTACTTTTACGTGGCTAAGAAGGTTTTTGAGAAAACACGCTCGATGCGCACGGACACGGCAGCAGCCGTGATGGCTGACATCCATGACTTACACTTCGCAAGAAATGACGAGGCTTTTGAGGTGGAGCTGGCCAAGGTGCAAGAAAAGTGGGAGAAGACGAAGGAGTTGAAGAAGTTTTCCGGCTACTTTTCCAAGGTTTGGTTGAACCAGCGTTTTCGGCGGTGGCAGTGCTTTCATACGCCGTGTGGTTTTGCCACCACAAATAATCCGTGCGAGACCTACAATGCTGCAATCAAGCGGGACGTTACCTTGCGGCGCAAGCTGAAGATTGGTGCCCTGATTCCCCAGCTCCTCATGCTCTGCGAAAGTGAGAGTACGACTGCAAGGGCGTTTGCGACTGTCTGTGAGCCCGATGCTAGGCTGGTGAGGCGCGCCCGAGCGATGACACATGCGGGCTTACTCTCGCTACACTCTGCGACGAAAAGTAGCATCGCATTCCTTCTCTCAGATAGCTCAAACGAGGACCAGGCGGACGTGGTGAGGGTTTTGAGCTCTCCAGCTCCGCGCGTGTATGACGAAACGCGACGCAGGACACAAGAGGATCTCCCTGTGTCGTCTCAGTTGAACAAGCTCACGGCTAGCATGGAAACGCGCGCAATGCCTACGTCAGGGTGGGCAGTGAATATGAAAGACAGCTCGTGCCCCTGCAGCTTCTGGGCCAAGTATGGATCCTGCATTCATATGCTCTATGCTATGGAGATCCGAGGTACTGCTGACCTGATGGGCAGGGAGACGCTGGTCAACCGCAGCGCTAGCACTCGAAAAGGCGCATCGGCTAGGGCGGGGAGGCCCAAGAAGAACGGCCAAGCTTTATCGAGAGAGTAGAGTCCCAACTAGCACTCACCAGGTTAAGCATTCGTATAAATAGAACTGCACCCTTTCACATGCGGAGCTTTTTTTCAAATGTAGACCCAGCTACAATAGCACATCGTACAGTGGATCGGGCTTGTACAAGTTGTTCTACCAGCTATTTACACATACGGGAGGGTGACAATAATGGCATATCAAGACTACTTTACGATAGGCTGCGATTTGAAAAATTCTCTATGGTTTAAGTATCTTGGCTATTCTTGACGTTGATCGCGGTCTTTCTTGTAGAAGTTAAGCTATTAGAGTCGTATAGATATGTCATACGTTCAAAGGCATGCGTTGACGTTATTTACATTGAGGGCTGCGCCTTAGAAGCATCTTTATGTTAAATTGATCTTGAACTTCAACTATACTCTGTGTAACTATCAATATTAACGTTTCACAAGATCTGGCTTGTACAAGTGCTTCAATAGGGTACGGAGATGCGCATGGGCATCGGTGTGCTCCGTAGAAACCAATAGATCAAAATAGGCTGCGAAAAGAAAAATAGCTCTTACTGTCCTCAGGATACTGAAAGTAGACAATGGAAGTGCTTAGAATGAAAAATGGTGTTGAGCAAGTTATTTGGTATGCGTGCATAATGCTAAGTCACCCAGTCCCTGGTCTGGTTACCTCACCTGAAAAGATAGGCTGCGAAAACAAAACTTACGAGCAAAATGGTTCAATGCATTTACAAATTAACCCTCTGAGCCGATTAGGTTTCCTCTCTTTCTGGCGCGCACCTTCTCCATCCTCTCTTGCATCTTACGCTTCTTGTCCTTCTTTGCCGCTGCCCCAATGCGTGCCTTCTCCGACTTATCAGAAAGCCGTAGCTCCGCCATGAACTTCTTCTTCACTTTCTCAAAATCCTCAGGGTTGTAGTCGCCGTCCTCCATCACACTGTACGCGGAAAGGAGTGATTCCCACGCCTCGCGTGATCCTTTTTGAGCGCCGCATGCCACCTTCGTCGCGTAGCGAAACGAAGCTACTCTATCTTGCTTGCATACGACGACGTCGCCGAAGATCCCACCCCACTTGTCAGCTTCCGCGGTGCCCTTATTGTAGACCAGGAGGACCGAGTGATAGACGAGGTTGTTAAGGACGACGACGTCACCCGGACGTTGCACCATCACGCCACTGGTGGGTTCCAGCAGCATCCGGTTGAATGAATTCTCCTTGTGCCCGTAATTGAACGTGGTGTGCGCCTCAGACTCCTGAGGAAAAAAGACCCAGATCTTGAAGGCGGCCTTGGCACACGGAGGGAGAAACGACACGACCCGGCCATGGTCCATGTGGATTGGGGACTCGCGGTTGCCTGCCTGCATCCAGTACTCCGACTTGTATACGTAAGCGCTCCTGCGATCGAAGCTCAACTTGGAGCAGTAGGCCGGCAACTTCACTGAAAGCTGGTCTGGCGGGCAATATCCGTGCTTACCCGCCTCGCGAGCCCCTTCCTCCACGAACCGACGGAGGTTCGTCGTCTCGAGCGCATCGCGCAGGTGTTGAGGGTCGTCAGGGATGCGCATGTGGCCTCGGACACCCGCGACACTGTCACAGGCGCCAAGAAACAGCAGAGCAGGCGAGTTTGTGTGAGATCGGGAAATGGCCGTGGCCGGGCGAGTTCCGACCGAGGCCTAACTGTCTTGAACCTTCGAATGATGGCTAGCCGAGGACTCTGATTGGCCGGACACATTCCCCGCGTTTGAGTGCCACGGAGATTGATGGAGACTACGGAGTGACAGGGGAGCCTCGGCGGGTCATAATAAACTGCCGGCCGGGGCCTCCGAAGTTTCATAGTGGGTACATTTATGCCCAGTAGGAGTTCGGATTTAGGGCGAGGTATCGTCCAGTTGTGAGATCAGCTCGAAAGCTCGGTCCACACTTGATATTTGTATAGACATTAGGGATTAGTTATAGGGGAGGCCTCACGGCCTCTAACATTAAACAGAGAGCAGAATTTCCCCCCGAAGCCACACAAGGGTCAAGTCCGTCTACCGGTAAGTCTTCGCTTAGCTGTAGAGTCTGGATACGCTCGGCCGACACGGGGTATGTCTGCCGGTGAGCATAAGGTACATTGACCGAGTGTTCATCCTGGTAAGGCCAAGAGTGAGTAGGCGGCCGAGTGTTAAGAGGTAGTAGAGACCTCTGTGTACAGTTGTACGTTTGGCTGGGCGTGAGGCGAGGACCCCCCAGTATATTTGACTTCTAGCCGAGGCTTCGCCCCGGCCCCCCTGTAAGAGGCTTCGATTGGCCTGGTACCCTTCCTTTCTGAGGGACCACAGAGGTTTAGTGCGAAAGCACGCATTGCACATTGCATCCTAGCCGTAGCTCGTGGCTAAGGGTGCTCTTATATTTGAATCAAAGGGTAACCTACCGGACCCACAGCACACAGGGAGGCACATTCCAGCCCGTATAAGGGATCGGACCTGGTCTTCAGGTTTATTATCCCGACATATCCGCCGACCTTTCGGGGAAGGCGTGTGTTGTTGGTAGGGCTCGTCCTAAAGACTTCGGTCGATAGGGCGGGGACTCGTAAACTCGTGTTTTCCTACACGACAACTGGTGCCGCGACCCGGGACTGGTGTGACCGATTGTGTGTTGTGGTCTGTGTAGGTTTGCCCTAACGAGCATTGAGGAGAGAAGAAGAAGAAGTGAAGAGAACAAGAAACAACAAGAACAAGATGGCGAAAGGATCCAAGTCAGCGGTACCAGCTACGCCGGTGAAGTCGGGGCGAGGATCGGCCGAAGGTTCGTCAACGATCGCGAGTGACCTAACGTCTCGGTTGTCGACGATCTCCGAGAGGTCGGTCAGCTTCGAAGAGTCGGTCGACGAGGATTCAGACGCCAAGGATGACATGATGATGGACTATGAAGATCTGGAGGAGAAGAGACTCCAGCGCCGACGCAGGAGTTTGGTGATGAAGAGGGCGCGATGCTGTCCGCGGGGCGTAGCGGAGGCACGCGCTCCCTGTCGCGGAACCTCGTCGCGGAATTTGATGAAGTGGCGAAACCCGACCACGCGGACAAAGACTTTGAGGACGGCACCGAGACCTCGGACTCGAGAGCTCTGGTGCAGGCTACTAAGGGTCCTCAAGAACCCCGTGGAAGTCGGCCCGCAATGAACAGCAGCACTCCAGCTGCGAACAAGGTGCTCGGCCGAATGCTTGAGCAGATGATGGAGTCGAGCGAGTGGATCTGGCAATTCAGCCCGGAGATGACGCGTCAAGCGACATGGGTTGAGCTGAAAGAGGAGTTACAGCACCCCGTTGAGTCGACCTCGGTCACCCAGGTGGCCGAGGATACGGTGTCCCTCCTCCGAGCGATGGGATGCGAACCGATGACTCGGCCTTCCGAGGTCTCGATCAAGAGTTGGACGCCGGACTTGGCCGGCAAGGAATTGCACAAGTGGAAGAGGAAGCTCCGTCTGAGCTTTGGAGAAACGGACCTGCCCTTGGGACGCCCGCCGAGCGCTCGCCCTGCGAAGGAACAAGTTGATCCGTCGAAGATTCCACTGCCGCAGACTCCAAAGAAGTCAGCCGAGCGCTCAAACCGCAGCCAAGCAACGGAAGGAGTGTTTTCTGCCAAGACTGAGGGCACACCATACTTCCAGGACTCGCACATGGTGACTCCTAGGTCGGCAAGTCGTGCCGAACGTATTGCACGCGAGACCGAAAGCTCGCGACGCGGAACGAGCACACAACGAAGTTCCATGCGACGCTCAAGCCGTAGGTTCACGCCGCGTGACGACTCTTCGTCGGACGGTGAAGATGAGGACGCTACCGATTACGAGGGCGGGTTTGACAGCCCAAGCGACGAGCTGGCTCGACAAGTGCGGGAGGTGAGCGAGATGGAGAGGCTGAGTTCGACCCCTCGACTCGAGATCGCCACGCACCGACCGCTCGCGCAGATCAAGAACTTTTCAGGGGCCCGCAACCGGAGTGAAAACTCTATGCAGTGGCTCCGAGCCTTCGTCTATGAGATGAAGGGGACGCACACTCCGCCAAATGAGTGGTGCATGGCTTTCGAGCTGAGCCTTCGGGACGGTGCCCTTCACTGGTACCGTCAACTCCCGAAGAAAACCAAACGCCATTGGAAGAAGCTCAGCGACGCGTTCATCAAGTATTACTGCTCCCAGTTCAGCCAGTCTGCGAAGGCTCGCTACTACTCTGCGAAGCGGGAGTCCTCTGAACACCTATGTGACTACCTCAATCGACTGAACGGCTACGCTCGTAACGCTGGCCTCCAGTTTGAGAGTGGTGGTCGCGATGCGAAGGACCATGTGCAGCGCTTCCTTGAGACGTGCGGTGACCGAAGCCTCGAACGCCGGCTTTGCCACGTTCGAGTGAAGGACATTCACGAGCTCGAGGACATGATCAACGACATCCTGAAGTCTGAGGAGCGGGGACAGTCCCGAGAGACCTCGTCTCACCACCCACGTGGTCGAGACCAACCGCGCCGTCGTGATGACCGTCGCCACGAAGCTTCGCGCGATAGTTACCGTCGCGACCGTGACCGCAGTTATGAGCGCCGCCGCGAGGACTCGCGCCGACGTGACGACTCGCGTCGTCGTGATGACTCGCGCCATGTTCCACGCATTTCGCTAGCTGAAGCCTCGCTGTCTGATCTGGTTGCCGAACTACAAGTCCGCGGTACCAAGGGTGATAGAGCCGAGCGCTCTCCGCCACGCCGTGGCTCGTGCAACGACAGCGACAGTGACGCCAGTGATTACTATTATCCTGAGAGTGATCCGAGTGATGGTGGCTACAGTGACGCCACCAGCTCCGGAGATGAAGGAGCTCACGTTGCCGCTGCCAATGAGCGTGAACGCCGACAAGCAGCAGAAGGGACGTACGCCCGACCTGACCAACGTCAGCGCAGGGGTGGCGAACTTGGTCGAGGTTTCGACCGGAACAACCGCCACTCTGGCCGAGACCACCGGGATGGCCGGCCGCGTCAGTACGGACCTTGCGCAGCGTGCGGAGGGGCAGGACATTCTGCCCACTACTGCTACCGTCGGTGCCGACTGTACCAACAAGTGCACGATGTCGGCAAGTGCGAAGCTCTGCAAGCCCTCACTTCGTTCATCAAAACGAAGGCCGACAAGAAGGATCTCTCGCCTGAGCTCCAAAGCCTAGTCTTCGGTGGCAATTTAAACTAGGCAGCCCGCCAACTGAAACTGGGTTGGTCCCAATCGGGCTGCCACAGTTAGCTGAGCCCGCAATAGACGCAGACTGCGTCTACGCATTTGTGGGCGAATGCAAACGGCCGAACGACAAGGACAAGGAATGTGTGAAGACGATGGAAAATGAAAAGGAGAGAGGGGCAACCCTCGGTGGAGGTGTAACAAGTGGAATGAATGATGATGATGATGGAGATGAAGATGGTGCCGAAGCTTGGGTCTCAAGCGCGGTGCAGGAAGGACGCCCTGGCCGAACGCCCAGTGGGGTGACGAAGTTACTCCCGGGTGAGAGGTTGGGGTGGTGGTCTGCGCAGAAGTTTGACAAGAGGGCTCGGATGAGAGCTCTGGTCAAGGGCGCAGTGAATGATGCGCGAACGAGGATCCTATTGGACACTGGAGCGAATGTCAGTGTGGTCTCCCGAGAGGTTCGCGAAGCAGTTGCGGCTACGTGATATCCAAGGGCACGGACGCTGCATGGAGGTCAAAGGGTTTACGAAAGGAACCATGACGACCGAGCGGCGAGCTCTCGTGAAAGTAACTCTTGGCTGGAGCAGAGTGTACGAGTTCGAGTTGTGGATCATGGACCACGGTGCTGGTGTGGACGTGGTCCTCGGTACCGACTTCATGATTCCCGCAGGGGTGCGATTGGACTTGTTCCATGCAACAGCAAGGTTGCCGGATGAGGTAAGCATCCCGCTCATTAAGACGCTGAATATGCTGAACGATCACGGTGAAGGCCCACATGTCAACGGCGGTCCGTCCGAGGACTTGACCATCGAAAGCCGAGAGTTCGCGGAGTACAGAGTGCCGAGACGACAACCACCTCCGGATACACACGAGGTGTGGGTCCGTCGCACGAAGTCTCTGTTGCCTACGGTGACGAAGTTTCGACGAGGCAGGGTCGACAGGGTGCGGTTGACGAACGTGTCAAAGCGTTTCACAGTTTGCCGCGCTCACTCGCCCATGCTGATGTGGGTGCCCATCGGCGATCTACCGAAGTCTGAAGGCTACGTTCGGCTCAGTTCAGAACGATACGAGGACTGGCAGAAACTAGCCTACGACGGAAGTCGAGATGAAACGGTGTTCAAGCGTGAGTGTGATGCGTACGCCGATTGGTTGGCCTCTCAACCTTCGGCCGTCGATCGACCGGAGTATGTGTCGCCGGCCGGAGTGTTACATCGGCCACCCGAGGCCTCGCGAACGCAAGGTCGACAATTGAGTTGTGCTGAACAATAGGAACGTGCAATCGCGAAGCGTGAGGAGCAGGAGCAACTCGTCACCGACGGCTCACCGGTGGGTGATGATCCGGCGGCGCTCCCTCCCGTGCATGCGGAAACCGATGGCACTAGTACAGAAGCTTCGGTGGAGGCCGAGAGTGATGGAGATTCGGGTGTCGGAGTCGACGCGGATGTTGGAGACCGAGGAATAACTGGGAGTCAGCACCTCGCCGAACTCTCGGACGAACCGGAAGGCAGTTCGGACTGGGGTGACGGCGAACAGTTCCCCGAGCTCGGAGGCTCGGTCCAAGACGAGGATTTGGTAGCCGTGCTGACTAGAACCTACCTGTCGGCCGCCGCTGCAGTCGATGCAGAGGGTGACGAACCGGACACCCAGGCCACCAGTGATCGAGCAACGCATCTGCCAAATGAGATCAACTTGGAGGATTACGCTCACGAGCTAGCCTTCTTGCCCGACCTTACGGAAGCTTCGGTCACAGAGTTGGACTACTCGGCCGAGAATGTTCGGCACCCGGAGCTGAGCCGAGGACGGCAGGACCGTGTTGTGAGTGTTCTGAAGAAGCATGAGAACATCATGATCTCGAGTGGAAATGCTCTGCCACCGCCAGCGTATGGTGTCGTGTGCGATATTGACGTGCAAGGCCATGCTCCGATCAAGCAACGAGCACGGAGGATTCCCCTCCGACACCTCAAGCAGTTGTACGAACTTCTGCGAGGTTTGCTCAAGGCCGGTCTGATCGCGTTCTCCAACAGCCCATGGTCGTCACCGATTGTGATCGTACTGAAAAAGAATGGCGTGGATATCAGACTATGCATCGACTACAAGATGGTGAACGCAGTCACCGCAATCATGGAGTATGCGATGCCCCTGGTGGATGATTTGCTCACAGACTTGGAGAAATATCTGTGGTACTGTTCGCTTGATGCGGCAAGTGGATTTTGGGCAATCATGATGACCCAGAGGGCTCGCCAGATCTCGGCATTTGTGTGTGCACTGGGTCATTTCGAGTGGCTCAGAATGCCTTTTGGGTTAAAGAATGCACCTATGATCTACCAACGAATGCTCGACAACGCTCTGTGGGGTTTTGTTCAGCCGAAGGGCGGATGGAAAAACTACGCGCGTTTGATGGAAGAAGCAGAAGCGCGTGACCGAGAACTCACCCCCACCTCGACAGAACAAGCTCCCGAACAGTCACTCGACTCAGGGCAGTCGCCTACGAAGTTTGAGGCGTCGCTTGGCGTGGAGTCAGAGGAGAGCTCGGTCTCGAAGCTGATCAACGGCCCTATCGCAGACATGTTTGCGAATGGAGAGCCTGACGAATCTTCGTTGGTGCCAGTATTTGAGCGACGATCGTTTGTGGACGACATCTGCTTCGGAGGCGAATCCTTCGACGAGTGCCTGGCAACGCTAGATCGACTCCTCGCTCGCTTTGAGGAATGTCGGATCAGTGTCAGCTTCACGAAGAGCATTTTCGTGCAGCCCAAGGTGGACTTTCTGTCTCATGAAGTGTCACGGAGTGGTATCAGGGCAGACCCGAAGAAGTTGAAGGCTATCACTGAGCTCTCCTTCCCACGGTCCAAGAAGGGAGTGCAAGCTTTCCTTG
The DNA here is from genome assembly GCA_016169955.1 of Phytophthora vignae f. sp. vignae. Taxonomy (NCBI): domain Eukaryota; phylum Oomycota; class Peronosporomycetes; order Peronosporales; family Peronosporaceae; genus Phytophthora; species Phytophthora vignae. Next base: position 1,252,858 of record JABJUM010000007.1, read on the forward strand.
GCGCGTTGAACTACTACAGTCGCTTCATACAGGACTTTGCGGTCTACGGAGCTGCACTCTACCAGCTACGAGACGAGGACTTCGCGCCAGGGGGTGACCTCTCGGTGGCCAGACGAAGCTTCACAGCATTGCAACGAAAGGTCGCTGAGGCACCGGTCCTCCGACACTTTGACCGTGACCGAGAGGTCCATGTGACGCTGTTTGCGAACGAGTGGGCAGTGAGCACCACGCTCATGCAAGAGCACGATGGCTTGATGCACCCTGTTCGGTTTTGCGGCCGAGTGCTCAAGGACGCCGAGATGAACTACCACCCGGCGGAGAAAGAAGTATTGGCTTTGTTACAGCTGTTGAAGGTGTGTTACACCCAGCTGGCAGGTCGGACCATCCACGTCTACACACGATTTTCGACGCTCGACTGGGTCCACAAATCGAAGACACTCTTCGGACGGGCAACACAATTTGCCGTCTTGCTGTCTCCGTGGAGTCTAGTGGTGCAACGAGTCAAAGAGAAGGACTGTGCCTTCGCTCAGCTGCTGCAGTCGACGATCACAAGTTTCGTTGATCTCGAAGACTCGCTGGCACCGGTGACCCCACCGACCAAAGGCTCGCCGAATGTTCGGATAGATCCGCACTTGCTGTATGCACGGTTGCCACGCACCTACAGTGGCTACGTACTTTCGTTTGACGGCTCGGCGAAGACTGAGAAGCATGGTGGCTACGGCAGTTGCGCCTGGATACTATGGCGACTTCCGGAATGGAGTGTAGTGATCGCTGCGAGTGCGTATCTCGAGGCTACGACAGTAAACCTCGCTGAGTACACCGGTATGAATAACGGAGTCTTGACAGCCCTAGAACATGGGGCCGAGGACTTAGTCATCGTCGGAGACTCGAGACTCGCAATCCAGCAATCCCTAGGGGTGATCGCTTGCCGTAAGGAGTCGCTAATGGCACAACTGAACAAGCACAAGGAACTCACAGCGAAGCTTCGTTCAGTGAAGTATCTTCATGCCATACGAGAGTTCAATGCAGCGGCAGACTCTTTGGCGAGCGAGACCCTGGAGAAGAAAGTGTCGATGACGGTGACCAGTGAAGAACGGAAACGAGAGTTGGTGGAATTAAATCGGATCCAAGAAGTACTATATGAACGGTCAGCTGAAGCTTCTGAAGAGATGATCACGCGTCAGGTGAACTCGATACGTGTGATAGACACGCGTGACAGTGACCGTGGTAAGAATTTTTTCGATTTTGTACGGGATACTGGACATGTAGCCGCGGTAACGAGGCAACAATCCCGAGCGCGTGCGAAGCGTGTACGCTTTGCTGAAGAGACTTCGGGTGATGGTCCAGAGGAAAGAACCGAAGAGAATGAATCGAACGATGTCAACCGCGAGGAGTCAGGCGAACTTCCGGACCCACCGAGGCCTGATGCAACAGTGGCCCGTGAACCGAGTGCTGACGACATCGACCCGCTGGTTGTGCAGGAAGAACGACGTAGACGCATTGGCGCAGCCCAAGACGAAGAACTCCGATGGTCAAATCTCAAGATGGTGCTAAAGGGAGAAGAAGCGAACCTTGCCTACAAAGCCGCATGCGAAGCCTGGAAAATGGCTGATAAGTTTGTGCTAAGCGAAGATGGCTTGCTGTACTTCCTTGGTGCGAACCGTCGGTGGGGGCGTGACCGAACCGAGGAGACGACATTACGCCTAGTGGTGCCAACAACGATGGTTCAAGAGGTCCTACAGAACTGCCATGACTCGTTGGAGGGCGGTCACCAAGGTATCGTCCGAACTTATCACCGGGTGAAGGCAGACTACTATTGGATCGGACTGTTCGCCGATGTGGAGAAACATGTGCGCTCCTGTCCAGATTGTAGCTCAAGCAAGAGTCGTCCACAACTGCGTGGATACTCGCCGGGCAACATCCTTGCCGAACGACCGCTACAAATTGTCTCGATGGATTTTGTGATACCCCTACCGAAGACTCGGCGGGGCAACACCGCGCTGTTACTGTTTCAGTGTGCGTTCACTGGATTCGTCATGGGCAAGGCGATGGCGGACACGTCTGCACTATGCGTTGCGCAAGCATTCGAGGAGTGCGTGTACCGAAGGTTCGGAGCGCTGTCTCTGATCAGGCATGACCGAGACCCGCGCTTCATGAGCGAGGTCTTCCAAACCTTTGCCGAGATGATGCAGTCGCGATCTAGAGCTACGCTGAGCTACCGGCCGCAGGCCAACGGCCAGCAGGAACGCTCGGTCAAGACTGTAATGCAATCCGTGCGAGTGTACGCTGAGGACCCGCTACAACAAGATTGGGATGAGATTGTGGAGAAGTTGATTTTTGCGATTAACAACTCACAGGATGCCACGAGGAAGGACACACCCTTCTACTTGGTGCACGGATGGGACGCAAGGTCCACCCTCAGAGCTATGTCTTCCTCATTGAAGCGAGGCTTTGGGCGACAGTCGGACGCGTTAGCATGGCGCCGAGAAGTCAACAGGCAGCAGGAAGTGGCGCTAGAGATGGCAAAGGAATACCAAGCGGTCGAGAAGGCTCGGAGAGCTGCGAGGCACAACGAGACTTTGAGTCGAGCGGAACGTGCTGTGCTTCCACCTTCTGCGACTAGTGAAACCGCGGAGGACGAGCCGGCAGGTACAGATGGTGATGACGATTCACCAGACCCAGCACCGAAGTCTCTCTTCCAGCCAGGAGATCGCGCATGGCTTTACATGGAACGTGTCAAGCCTGGATTGACCAAGAAATTAGCTCACCGGTGGCATGGACCCTTCCGCATCAAGCAGAAGGTTGACGAGTATGCGTACGAGTTGGATCTACCCGACAAGAGCGGCTATCGGTTCTACCCGGTCGTGCATGTGTCTCGACTGAAGGCCGTGAACGAGTTTGGTGACCGGCCGAAGACCCGATTAGCAGCTGAGGTGACCGAGGAGACGCGACTAGACTTCGACGAGGAGTTGCTCCCGGAGGATAGTTGGGAACCCGACCACCTCGCAGGTGAATATGAGGTAGAGGCCATCCTGGATGACCGTATTCCCCTCTCGACGAGCACTGAACGAGCCGTCCGAGAGTTCAAGGTGAAGTGGGTTGGATACGACGAACCCTCGTGGGAACCTGCATCTAATTTGTCGTGCGGTGGTCTGCTGTACGACTACTTACGCGAGAAGCGCCGCGACCGAAGGTTGCAAATGGTCCAAGTCGCTGACGAAGACTAGGTGCATCCCTCTCGCAATGATGAACTGCCGGCGGGGCCACGCAGCCCGCCCCAGCAGACGAAAGAAGATACTGCGGACGAAGATTGTATATTTGTATGTTGAAGTGGACAAGACTTTACGATGTGGCGATTATGACTGGAGAATCATGGAGAACTACTGAAGAAGGACGAGCGGTTACTGAATTGCATGGGCGAGCTAGTTATGCTACGAACGAAGTCTGATTACCCTGATCTAGCTCGACTTGGACATGGTGAAGAACTGGAACGAAGCCTAGGAATCCGAAGACGACGCGACCTTGGCCAAAACGCGGAGGCGCGCAGCCGGAGAAGGCTCGCCCTGTGGGGCCGCTTGGTCAGCGACACTTGGAGGCGAACTTGGCTCTTCGGGAGAAACTTCGCCGGCCGACGCCTTCTCAACAGAGGCCTCTGAAGTCGGGGCGCGCTCTGGGGCCGAAGGTTGCGTATCTGCCGCGGCAACTTGAGCGTCGTGGGTCGGTGTACCTTCGCCAGCTGGAGCTTGGTCATCGCCAGCATTACCGGAGATGCTTGGCTCCTCCTCAGAAGACTCGATCTCCTCGATGACCTCTTCAACCTCCTCTTCTTCCGAGACCTCGTCTCCGTCTTCTTGTTGCATGTCCCCTTGTAGACTGGTCGGCGGCCCGTGAAAGCTTGTGAAATTCGCGTACCCACGGAGCCGTAACACGACGAGGATCCAGCAGGGGGTTCACAGTGATGGCGGACGCAACCTCACGGGTAGTCATGCCGCGCGGGACGAAGAGTGGAACCGCAGGATTGCAGGGAGCGAAAGTGGTGTTATACGGGTGCTCGGACGGCACATCCACCCAACAATTACGCCACGGCTGGTGCCCGTCCAATTCCAAACACTCGGAAACCCAGTCGTCCGACTGAGGAGCCCACACCAAGTTCTCAAACGAATACTGCAGGACCGAAGGTTCGAGTATGGTTTCGGTCTCACACGAGACGTGACCAGCGAAGTCTGGGAAGCACCACTGCCACCAGCGCTTGGGAATCTGCAGGCGCAAGCGGTCTGCACGGTTGTTACGCTCCCGGTTATACTTGTTCCATTCAGCCAGAATTGCCTGATACTCCGACGAGTCTTCACCGAGCGCTTGAGCCAATGCCTGGAGCCAGCGTTCCACTGCAGTCGTTGAGATCCAGTGACCACGCTCAAACAGCGAGAAGCCGAGGTCATTCTTCTCCGTGCGACCAACAGATCTGCCTGTGAACTGACGCCAAAGCTTCACCAGCAGCGACCGAACGTCCGCACGAATTGAGATAGGGATGTCAGGCATGAACGCATCGACGTCGAACAAGCAAGGTTCGGCTGGCATGCTGGCGAGAAACCTCTGGAAGGGGTGATTCGGGTTCTCCCAATCAGCCCACGCCTCTATGCCTTCAGCCGAACACTCCACCATCACGTCACTAGCAATTGGCGTAGGCATCCGAACGTTCTGGATAATGCACCAACAGGGCTTGGCCCCGTATGCTCGGAACGGAGGGTCGAGAAACGGCGTCGCGGTGTCCGGCAGCTTGCGAGACACGCGAACCAGAGGCTGCTCCCCTCGAACTGGGTCCGGCGGTGTCGAAGTCCGAGCGAAACTTGACATTTCGGCCGTACTTGCCGCCGAGAGGGTGGCCACGACCTGGGTGCGAGAGATACGACGACGAGGCCTGCGAGGTGCTGCTTGAGACCGCGGGGTAGTGGCTGAAACTGATGCCGAAGCCTCACTTACACGAGGCGCCTCAGTGTTGCCGATAACCTCGTCATCAGGCGCATTCTCACGCTCAACATCAACCATGGAGCGGAGTGCCGATGTCGTAGACGCTGGACGCACAGGACGACCGTCTCGACGAGGAGGGACCACGACCGAAGCATTAAGAGGCGAACTCTCAATAGGGCGCTTCTCTTCAAGCTCTTCGTCGCGGTCCGAAGTCTCGAACTCGACCTCAGCCTCCGAGGCTTCAGAGAACAGAGCGGTTGAAGCATCGGATGGAGTCGGGGAAGGAGGACGACTGGCCTGAGCTGCCGTAGACTCAGCAACCGAAGCCTGTGACTCACCCTGGCGGGCGACTGCAACCGGAGGAGGCGAAGGTCGCGACTTCGACTTGGCCCGAGCTCTCTCTTGAAGGTTGACCGAAGGGCGGCCGAGTCGTGTGGCGCGCTTGGTAGGGGCACATGTCCGTGACAACACATGCACCCGGGCAGGCGGTGAAGCCGCTGCAGACGGCGGGTGAGCATTCTTGGGCCGCTTGGTGGGACGAGAATCAGAAGCCGCGGGGCCTGAGGCGTAATCCGAGCCGTCATGATCCATTGAGACATCATCTTGAGCGCCATCCGACGCACCAGCCCGACGGCGAACAGTACCGGAGCGAGCCGAAGTCTCTCGAGAACGCGAAGCAGGGGCCTCTGCAGAGGAGGCAGCCGAAGAGTCGAGCACCCCCAGGAAAGCTTCGAAAGCGCGAGGCAAGATGTTCTCATCCATACGTCGGACGAGGTCTTGAGTCTCCGGTTGGCCACGCGCCTGGTCGACGAGGAGAGCTCGGAGCTGCCGCATGTTGCGGTTGTACTCGACGAGACCCGACTTGATCAGCTCACGATCCTTCGCCAAGAGCGAGTCAGAAGCCTCGAGAGAAGCCTCGTACCGCTCACACTGGGACTTCAGCAGAACGATCGTCTCGTCGTTCGTTGCCATGGCGGAGTTGGACTTCCTCAATTGACGCGAGACTTCGTCGCGCTCATGGCGAAGCGACTTGACGACCTCGAAGAGCTCGTTGCGCTCGAACGAAGCTCGGTGACACAGGATCTGAGCTTGATTCTTGAGGTCGGTCTCTTTGTTGAGCAGCGACTCGAAGTGTCGGGCGCGATTTTCATGGTACTTGACGTCGAGCTGGAGCTGTCGCATCTCTTCATCCCAACCCATGGGAGGCGAACAAGGGTCCGGGTTGAGCGCTTGGACGACCTCTCCGAGGCTGCGAGCCCGCTCAAGCCGCTGGTCGAGTTCGTAGTCGACCCGAAGCGGAGGGTGACGCACCAAGCCTATCATCAGGTGGGCGAGGTCTGTGAAACGTCGCTCCGTCATTGCGCGAAGGTCACCCACAGCGCTTGAAACCTCTGCGTGAACTATGTCTTCAACCGCAAACCATTGCGCCGAAGGGAGCTGAGCGGGACGCGAAGCCTCGTGCGGAGCAGCGGGCAGAGGGTCACCAGTGCGACAGAAGTGTGCGGCGTTCGACGAAGCCTCGCGCAGAGGACTTGAGTCAGGCGAGGACCGAGGGATCAGCTGAGTGGACTCAGGGTTCGACGAAGACCCGCTAGCAAATTGCAAAGCGGAAGTTGGCAACGCCGAAGCCGCTGCACTCGAAGCCGAAACCTCTCCAGCGCGGACAACCGAAGCTTGACCAGAAGCGAACTGAGGCGCAGCCAGGAGACTGCTCGCCACCCCGCGTGCACCTGCAGAGGCGGGAGTTGGTGACAGAGCAGCCCCGGCGCTGCCAGCAGTGCCAGACGACGACGCAGAGGGCGCGGAGACAGCATCCGAAGCCTGGGGCCGTCGGGGCACCCCGCTTGCTGACGCAGAGGCGGGAGTTGGCGCCGCCGAAGCCTCCGAGGTCGGAACCGACGAGTCGATGGGATGGCCCATGGGGCCGAGGAGCTGTGCGTTCTGCAGCGAGATGAATCAAGTTGAAGATGGTTTAGACGCGACGAAGGAAGCAAGAACAACAAGCAAGTGCGCCACGCAGGGACTCACCTGCGAGACTGGACCGAGGTCCGGGAAGGTGAAGGGCGGCGCGCTTCCAGGGCCACCAGACGACAGCATGACGACGACGCGCGGAAGGGAGCGAAGGCAACACGGCACTCACCACTTGGGACGGCTCGGGCCGAGTTGGGGGCCGCTGTGAGATCGGGAAATGGCCGTGGCCGGGCGAGTTCCGACCGAGGCCTAACTGTCTTGAACCTTCGAATTATGGCTAGTCGAGGACTCTGATTGGCCGGACACATTCCCCGCGTTTGAGTGCCACGGAGATTGATGGAGACTACGGAGTGACAGGGGAGCCTCGGCGGGTCATAATAAACTGCCGGCCGGGGCCTCCGAAGTTTCATAGTGGGTACATTTATGCCCAGTAGGAGTTCGGATTTAGGGCGAGGTATCGTCCAGTTGTGAGATCAGCTCGAAAGCTCGGTCCACACTTGATATTTGTATAGACATTAGGGATTAGTTATAGGGGAGGCCTCACGGCCTCTAACATTAAACAGAGAGCAGAATTTCCCCCCGAAGCCATACAAGGGTCAAGTCCGTCTACCGGTAAGTCTTCGCTTAGCTGTAGAGTCTGGATACGCTCGGCCGACACGGGGTATGTCTGCCGGTGAGCATAAGGTACATTGACCGAGTGTTCATCCTGGTAAGGCCAAGAGTGAGTAGGTGGCCGAGTGTTAAGAGGTAGTAGAGACCTCTGTGTACAGTTGTACGTTTGGCTGGGCGTGAGGCGAGGACCCCCCAGTATATTTGACTTCTAGCCGAGGCTTCGCCCCGGCCCCCCTGTAAGAGGCTTCGATTGGCCTGGTACCCTTCCTTTCTGAGGGACCACAGAGGTTTAGTGCGAAAGCACGCATTGCACATTGCATCCTAGCCGTAGCTCGTGGCTAAGGGTGCTCTTATATTTGAATCAAAGGGTAACCTACCGGACCCACAGCACACAGGGAGGCACATTCCAGCCCGTATAAGGGATCGGACCTGGTCTTCAGGTTTATTATCCCGACATATCCGCCGACCTTTCGGGGAAGGCGTGTGTTGTTGGTAGGGCTCGTCCTAAAGACTTCGGTCGATAGGGCGGGGACTCGTAAACTCGTGTTTTCCTACACGACATTTGTCTCGACGACGCGCTTCCACGAAAAAGCTGAGGTCACGTAGCGGTCCTTGCTGTAGGTCAGGCGGTTCTTGATCACATCCTTCTCGTACTCCTTGCTCCCAAACTCTCCTTCGTCGCCTTTAACCTGTAGGCTCTTGATAAATTCCGCGCTCATTGCGTGGCTGGCTGGTAGAACTGCAAATGAGCGGTGGCGAGAGACAGATGTCTAATGCTACTCCTATTGGTGAAAAATAGCCCAATTAGCTTGCGCTCTGAGTTGTCGGATTGTTGGATGCATCAGGTACATCCTGCCCGACATCCTGCCTGGCTTTACACGGGTGCCAGATGTATAATGGCACTTGTTGCTGCACCCGACTGGGAATCATGCGATGAGGCAGCTGCACCCGACTGGGGTGCAATAACACCCGACTGGACCGACTCAACCCGACTGAAAATAGAGCCGGGTTTAGAGCCGGGTTCTGGCTATACATTGGCTAGTGTATAGCTGGACAACAAAGTTGTGTAAACCACATTATAAAAGACCGACTCATTCAGTCGGGTCAGTCGGTTTACCCGACTCGGGTACTCGACTCAGTCGGGCTGCCTCAGTCGGTGTGTGAACGCAGGATGCAGTCATAACTTGTGAGTCAAAGGATCACTGCACTACATGTGGCAATGTGTGCGTTGCCGTCAAGTGTGTCTCTAGAGTCGGAAACACCATAAAACAGCAACGCGCATCATGCTACCCTATTAATTGTAAGCGCCCCACCCACGTGGGCACTGCAGCACTCCTATCAACGCCGGTTTGCACAACGCTTTTCTCTAACGGTTGGAAAGTTCATTACTGCTATCAAACATGAACCGCTAAGCACTATAAAGAAGAAGAAAAAGCACACACCACGCTCAGTCGGGTTTCGTCGGTCGGAACCCACTCACACACGTCCAGCCCGAGCGCAGCGGCGTCCTTGAGGTAAGCGCATCTTGTGACACCTCGGCCAGCCGCACAACGAGCATGTCTTGTTATCAGCACAGCGCGGTGCAGCCGTCCGCGTAGCAATCCCCACAGGCGCTGCTGTCCGCCAGGCTCTTGACGACGTGTCCTCCCTGGTGGTGCCTCTTCGCGCTGCGAAGAGTTGCGCGGCGTGAAGTTTGCACTCCGACGTTCTGACATCCCTAATAACACCCGGTTCGAATTACCTTCAGCGCTGCTTCGCCCAGCGCTTATATCGATGCGACGGAGCCTTATGCTCGAGCTGTCGAAATCCTGAATGGCGACTGAAATGGGTGGTGTGCAGGGGTATACATGCTATGTATACCTGTGCGGATGAAGGCAATACAACAACACGAACATGATTGAAAGTGTGGGATGTGCCAGTCGGGTGCAGCAAACACTCTCATGTATAATTGCAGTGCTCACCGCTAAAAACAACGGTGTTTTTGGTATTTTCTCCCCATCACGTGCATGTGTACTGTATTTATGGTACGCACGACAAAATTATGTGTGTAACACACAAACTACCATGGCCATACTGTAGGTGGTTAAATTGTCCAAATCGCCGGCAACAACATGTCCCGCTCGGCGCTGACGCGACACGCGCTGCAGAAGTCCCTGCGGGGGCAGAGCGCGCAGGACCAGCCGCCCGAGGAGACCCAGCGCCGCGTCAAGCAGGACGAGCTGCCCATGTACGCGCCTCTGCCGACCCTGAACTTGCTCTGTGGCCCTAGATATTCGATATAACCTTCAACGACCCTCTGACTCGACAGCTACGGCAACGACTCGACGTACAACCTGAATACGCTGCTGCACCAGAACATCTTGCAGTCCGCCTACTTCCACGAGCTCTACAAGCTGCGCACGTACCACGAGGTCGTGGACGAGATATACTACCGAGTGGACCATGCCGGTTCGTAACAGGCTTACCTTTCTATGATTATCGAGGGGTTATGGCATCTCTAACCGTGTTGCTGCTATCTGTAGAGCCCTGGTCACCCGGCACCGCGCGTATCCCGTCGAGCTGCTTCTGTCTGCTGCACAAGTTCTTCCTGATGCGGCTCACGCGCAAGCAAATGCAGGGCCTGCTGCGTCACACCGTGAGGAAGAGAGGTTATTTACTGGGATATATGTTGGATTGATAGTTATTGACTGCTGGTGCTGTCGGACAGGACTCTCCGTACATCCGCGTGGTCGGCTTTCTGTATCTGCGCTTCACATGCGACCCCGAGGAGCTTTGGACGTGGTTCGAGCCGTACCTGGAAGACCCGGAGGAGTTCAACGCGTCAGCCAACCCGAGCTTGAAGACGTGAGTGCTTGTGGGTTGCCCAGAGGTGGTAAGGATGGCTACTGCTGCCTGGTTGGTCGTGAGCTCGACGCTGCAGCGCGCCGTCTGGTACTTGGGGTGCTAACTGTGACTGATTATTAATGCCTAGGACCATTGGAGAGTGGCTGGTCAGCCTGCTGGAGGAGAACAACTACTTCGGCACGATTCTGCCGCGCATCCCGAAGAAAATCGAGGATGGGATTAAAGTCAAGGTGAGTAATCTGGAGTAACTTATGCTTGCGCGGGGTGATGAAGCGCGGCGGGATTTTGGGCGGATAAGTGCCTTGTTGTTCGGTGGGGGTAGTACGCTCAGCAGTTCTCGTTCCTTACTCGCCGATGCTGACAACATAGCAGCCATTCTAACTGACTGGTGTGTGCGTGTTTTTGATATTGCTAGCTCTTGCTGCTGACCCGCAAGAAAGAGCGCGCGAGAGAAAACTTGGCCATTATGGATCGCCTGAAACCGGGCACGAAGATCCGCGCGATGTACGCTGACGAAGAGAATGAGCCAGCGGTGAGTGTTGATTCTTGCTTTGTGTACAAGGGTAAAGTTAGTGTTCATGTTCTAACGCTTTTCCACGTATTTGCAGATGTACGACGCTGTGATCGACAAGGTCGAAGAGGGCAACAAATTCTGGGTAAGCATGGCCACGGCCAGAGTTTCATGTATCGATGAAGTGCGTTAACACGGATATGTGCTGTCGATCAGGTTTCGTTCCCAGCGTATGGAAATACAGAGAAAGTGAGCCTGGGCGACATTGAATTCGACAAGGGCAAGCAACGACGTGGGCGCTCGCTGTCGCGCTCTCGATCCGTGGGACGCTCACGCTCACGATCCCGGGGGCGTGACAGAGGCAGAGACCGAGACCGAGACCGTCGCCGCGACCGAGACCGGGACAGCCGACGTGACGGAGATCGCCGCCACAGTCGACGGGACCGCTCTCGATCTCGTACGCGTCATCGCTCGCGTAGCAGATCGCGCTCTGCGTCTCGAGACCGACGTCGCCGTAACCGCAGTCGTAGTCAAACGCGGAGCAAGTCAAGGTAAGTGTTTTTTGTGGCGCGCCGACGTCGATGTGGAGCTCCCTCACAAAACTTTGTCATGCATGTATCACACAGCAGCGGGGATATCACGGGGGATCTCTTGCAGCAAGTCCGCGAGCGTGAGCGGCGTAAGGCTGAGGCAGTGGGGCGTGACTACGCCTCGCGTCCAGCGAGTTACAAGGGGTCACTGTCACTTAAGCTCGACCGCTGGACCACGCGGAAGCGCTCACGCAGCCCGGCGAAACGCGACGAAGTGGTGGTCGTCCAGCCAGGAATGTCCACGGGGGATGAGCGACCTCGCAGCAGATCTCCTTCTCCTGGAAAAGCTCGCGAGGCCGAAGAGCGTCTCAAGAAGCTCCGCGCAATGTACGGTGACGCGTCCACGAAGCCCAAGGAGGAGTAGGGCCGGACATGAACGAGAGAGCGAGAAGGAGATAAAGAAAGAGAGAGGGTACGTCTAGAGCGCTGCACCAGTCGCCTCCACAGTGCATCCGTGAATACAGATCTGGAAATGTGGCGCTGAGTTTGTGTAAGCTTATGGCTACTTTACCTCTCTGCTGCAACTCAATACTGTAGCATTGCGTCCGGCCATCAGAGATTTTGGTTGACAGGAGTGGGACGTGTGCGCAAACAACACTAGTGTTTGCGCGCGTCCAGCAAAGGTATCCGGGAGAACGACAATTATCGATGGCTGAGCAGCAGGCGGTTCCATGGGCTCTGGTTGTCGCGGCCACGGCCGCTTCTCTCGCGGTTGCAGCGCTCAACGCGAGTCTTCGCGGCGCGTGCCGGTCTCCATCGGAAGCGGTGTGCTTGGCAGTGAGGGTCGCCGCAGCCGTCGCGTGGACTTTCGTCCGCTTCGTGGTGCGAGGATTCCGGCCCGAGTTCCCCAAGTGGACGCTGCGCTTCGAGCTGTTGCGCGCGGCGATTCGGACTGTGAACGAGTCGTACGGCGATCGGATGGTGAAGGATGCTCAACACGCTCGTGTGATCCGAGCTCAGAGCGAAGCTGTGGGCTCGATACTCGGCTGGCTCTACTGCCAATGGTACTCTAAGCGAATGGAGGCCGTGGACTTCAACGGCTTGAAACACCTCTGGCTGCGACCGAGATACTCCAGGAAGGCTGAGGCTGAGGCTAAGCGCCTGGTGGTGATGTACGTGCACGGAGGCGCGTTCTCCCTGTTGAGTCCGAGATTCTACAGCTTCTTCTGCGCGTCATTAGCCGCATCGATCGAGAAGGAGCTTGGAAGGCAAGGCAGCAGCGCGCAGGTCGAGATGTTCCTTGCCAACTACCACAAGACACCGGAGTTCAGCTTCCCGACCCAACCGAAGGAGATTGTGGCAGCGTACGAGCACCTCCTTAACCAAGAAGGCATACAGCCCAAGCAAATCATCCTGGCGGGCGACAGCGCCGGTGGAGGACTCGTCATGTCGGCGCTGCTTCGCCTACGCGACAATGACCCTGACCGTTTGCCGCTGGCTGCGATCGTCTCCAGCCCGTTTGTGGACATGAGCGAAAGCATCGACCCGGCCAGCGCTCGGAACTGCATCCTCACGCGCAGTATCGCCAAAGCCGCGCGTCTTGTGTATCACCCAACGTGCTCAGATCCTTCGACGTGGGCTGACGCCTCGGCGGTCCACTGCAACTTGAGCGGCCTCCCATCCGTGTTCATCCAGGCAGCTACGCTCGACTATCTGTACCAAGATTCGGTTCGGCTTGCGGAGAAGGCCAAGACCGATGGAGTCGAAGACTGGGAACTCGATGTTAACGAGGGGGTTTCGCACGTTTTCTCCTTGTTCCCGTCGTGGGTGCTGCCCTACGGACAGGTCGGCGTGGACAAGATGGCAGCCTTCGCAGCGAAACAATTCATGAGGAGTGGACTGCATTGAGAAAGGTAGGTTATAAGCAGAGAGCTAAGCACTTAGGCCGCTGCCGATGGAAGTTTGGGCTCGCGCGTTGTCTGGTTCTCCATGAGTTTGCTCTCAGTCGTTGCGTTCGCGGTTAGGAACTGCTTGGCTGCGAACTGCGCCATCCGCTGGACGCCTACGCGCGCGTAGGGCAGGATGTAGCCCGGGAAGACCATGAAGACGTGCGTCATTCCGTCGTGGATGTCGACGTCCCAGTTCGTGACGCCGTCCGCTTCGGCTTTGGCGGCAAGACGCGTCGAGTGTCCGAACAAATAGTCCAAGCTGGCTGCCTCCCGCCCTGCGACTTGCAGTGCACTGGTGACGCGTCCGCCCACGTGCTGGGGTCTCCGTGCGTCGGGTGGTACGCCTCAGCACTAGCTGCGATGATGCTGGGGGAGAGCACACAGTGTTGACCCTTGATTCGATCCTCATCCCCCGTCAGATCGGCAAGCGGACAGGCAACAACAGCAGCGAGAGGCAGCGGCAGCGTCGACTTCCAGCTCGACTTGCCGTCTCTGACTCGTAGCAGAGTGGAGAGCACGAGGCCTCCCCCGGCACTGTCCCCCACCAAGATGATCTGGGACGACTCGAGCTTTTCGTGTTGCAGCAAGTACTCGTACATGGCGACGGCGTCCTCCGCCGGCACGGGGAATTGATGTTCCGGTACCTTGCGGTAGTTGGCGAGGAAGATCTCGACGTCGTATTCCTCCTCGGGCATCAGAGACTGAAGCTTTCGCTTGATGGCGACCAACAAATTGCTGCAGAACGGAATGTACATCCTCGGACTGAGCACCGCGTAGCCCCCTCCGTGGTAAAAGAGCACCACGAAGCGCTTCCGACATGAAGACTGAGTTGTCGACGGTGACGCCTTGAGCCAGAGATGTTCTGGCGCTTGTTGGTCGTCGACGATGCGCTCGCCGAACATGTCGGCCGCCGTGCGCATGACCCCCCGCACCAGCTCAAACCTCAGGGACCAGTTCGGGAATTTTGGCTTGAAGCCTCGAGCAACGTATTGCACCAGTACACTGGACAACGTCCAGCAGGTTCGTGCGAGTAGTTGGAAAGTCTCAGCTGGTGTCCGACAGAAGCAGCGAGAAGCCTCGAGCAGAAGAATAACCCCAAGGACAACACTTGATGCTCCGACGAACCACGGAATAAACTTGCGACGCTGGTCTGGGTCCGCTCGTGCCCACAAGAGCACCCCAAGCAGCAGAGCTTGTAGCAGCCGGCGCTGATACTTCTGGAGCTGCGTCACCAAGATAGAGCTTGCCGCCATTACTTGCCAGCTTGAGGTTGTTGGGAGGAATTTGGACTGTGAGGCTTAGCTCACGACGGTGTGGACTGTGCTACCCAGTCGCTGGTTGGTCGTGTGTCGGCCACGTTGAAGCCGTTTGTGAAGATCCCCCGAGTAGAGATCCGAACAATCACAAGTCTGTTTACTACATGGATTCGTTTATGGATCTGGCACTACGTCACCTACAGGCGTTGTGTTCGCTTCCGCTGTATGAGGTTAGCTTCACGTCATTACGTCATTGAAAGAGGTCAACGATTATTGAGACGCCACCTCCTCAACAGTAACAGACAACCTCGTATTCCAGTTGCTCAGGAACTCAGACTGCACGGCTACTTTGCGATGACGCCCAGACTACACGAAATGCTACTCTACTGTATAGCACTAACGCAAGCGGCTTCATCTCAAGCACACTCCCTTCATCGAAAGTATGGTCCAAAAAGGCTCGCTAGTTAGCGCAAATTCACTATTTTAGATTTTTCTGGAATCCAAATATTTCCCGGCGTTTGCGCTTGAAGTCGGTCACCACTCCTGGTGTGCATATCCGCGAGAGCCACGACAGTATACAGTAGTTACTGCTGACAGCCTCGGAAGTAGGAGCTGGTCCTGCAACCCCCACGTCTGGGTTTGTTTGGGGCGAGAAACGACAGCTTTTTAAAAATCGGAGACCTCTGCTTGAGCGTTTCTGAAATTGAACCGGCTTATGATGAAGCGCCAGCAGGAACTTTGCTGCAAGCACGCAGATCTTCATCTCCCCGCGAAATCGGTGAAAGCGTCTCATATCGAGTTCTCTCCTCCACCTTACGACCCGCTCAATACCGTTTTCTTTTTGTATCATTTCGTGGTCATTCCTCAATTCGGCAATCTTATCCCACCAGGAAGTGAAACTGTACGACCAAGCGATTATGAAGGTCATTCATTCAAGCTGCGATTGTCGCCACTGCACTGAGCTCTGCCCAGACAAGTGCACATACCAGTGCAAACAAAAACTCACCTGCATGCCACCGAGACTGGTGAGCTACTCAGCCAAACCGCGCGTACAGCTCTCAACCAGCTGAATTGTAGTTTCACACTCGGCCTTCACCATTCGCCACAACACTTTAGCAGAAAGTTATCATATAGATAATCGAGAATAAGAGACATCGGAAGCAGTGCGAAAAAATGCTTATAACTATTGACATGTTGATTCCGCCCTCATAAAAAATGTATCTTACCTTACGAGGGTCCATCTTCCGTTTCATTTTTACTTAAAGGTTCTGTAACCTTTTTTCTTTATAGGTGCTCTGCGACCCTCCCATTTTCTATTGTTCACTATGGCTCTTGTGTTATCCCTACGCTAAAATCTATGGACACTTAAACTACAAGAAGCCTACATGTAAGATGACGACCGCGGTAACGCTGAATTCAGATACTTCGAAGTAAACTATGTGCCTGCGAAGTTATTGTATCGAATTTTCATCGGAACCTCAACTTGCGGGTCATTCCAAAGAATAAAAACAGCTACTAAGTAGGGACCAGCGATAATTTGCTCTACTTGAAGTTTACAACATATATACTGGAACAGAGGTTTCATTTGCGAAGCCCCTCCGAGCGCTTGGATTCGTTGAGATACGACAACAAGAGCTTCGTGTATCCTGGGCTCTTGTCCAGCTTGAGCCACGTCCTAATCTGGCCGACGGAATACTTGCCGTCCCTGTGACGTGGACGTCCGTCTGCCAATGAGATGGCATAGGACTCCCACGTCAAGTGCTGCTGCACAGACTTCAGTTTACGCTGTACAGCGTAATACGGGGATGCATGGTTTATATTCATTACATGCTATCCTATTGGCTGGTTTGAAAAGTAAACTTGATTATGGGACGCGTAAACATGGACATTCGAGCGCCCTCATTGGTTGTAAATCATTGAGATGTGCAACAATCAAGTTTTCCAGCCAGAGTTTGATTATGGGACGCAAGTCGCAAATTTTGGCCAAGCTACGAATAGGATTAGTAGGTTTTCATTGGTAGATAAGGATTGATCTAGGATTTGAGATTAATAGACTTTAGGATGGGACCTGGATACTTGTTTGTGTGTCCTAGTCACCAAGAACTACTGGTTGCGCGGCGGCGGCGCACCGACGTTAGACTAACGGATCAATCAATCACTTTTCAACTTTCCAACTTCCTCTCAAGTGTTCTTCGAGCGCTCGCCACTGCGCTCATCAAGCTTCGGGTCTTCGCATCGGCTTGTGTGACATAGTAGCACTTGTCGTGTCAAGCTTCGGTTCAAGTTCAAGACTAGGTTGCTCGTGGGGATACCTTCCGAAGCGAGTTTACCTGTGACTATTGGAGCTAGCCACATAGTGGGGACGCTCTAGGTTGCGATCGTGCAGTTTCCTGTGAGGATCACACTTCGAAGAAGTGGGTACATCACGCCGTGGGCAGGTGGAAATACCACATTGGGGCTTGGCCCACGCCTAGATCGGACAGTACCTAACCTTCGGGGTTGTGTTGGACTTTTACTAGAAGTCGGTTCAGTAACAGGGCGCCTGCTTGTGTCTGCTAACGTGGAACATTGTAGAAGTATAACGGTCCCTGGTTACCCGGTAGTAGTCCCTTGCCTCTTTTCGATCTTTGGAGTCGGTCCATGGCCCGGTACAAAAAGGGCCACAACCACAGCAGTAAGAGGAAGCACCAACAACCGCGTGACGTTAAAGTGTCATCGACGCCTGCTCCTCCTTCTGTTACAGCTATTGACACCGATCTCTTCTTCTCGCCGGTCGAGGCGGAGAAAATTGCGAAATTGCAATCGGATCTTCTCAAGCAGGTCAAAACCGCTAAGAGGGTCCTGTTAAAATTCCGCAAAGAGGTCTGGGGTATCAAGGACGACAGCATCGAAGGCAAGGTTGATCGGCAACTCAACTTGGCTCTTCTCGACCTTAAGAGCTGCGAGGACAACATTACTGCGAAGATTAACGGGCTTATCCGCCTTAAGCCTCAGAAACACTAAGCTTTAAACACACTTTTAGCTTCACTTCGTCTCCGTTTTATTGTACCGTTTTACGGATCACTCACCGAAAAGTCCATCTGCTCGAGACCTAATGCCTGTGACAAGGAGTAGGGCGGGTGAGAGTGAATCGCCTAACCCACGGCAGCGTCAAGTGCCGCGGACGGCTCAAGCGGAGGCGGCAACACCTCAAGAAGCTCAAAGTGAAGCCTCATCAGCGGGGACGGCAGCCCCTGCGCCTGAGTCAATGTCGATGCAGCAGTTGATGATGTGGATTGCACAGCAGCAGCAAATGTATCAGAATCAGATGCAGACCCAGTTGCAGATGCAAATGCAACAGGCCAACAGTCGTTTTGAGCAACTACTGGCCTCGCAAGGTGAACGACGGAAGAAGGATCCTCCCACGTATGAAGGAAAATTTGGCGAAGACTTGGAACTTTGGATCTTTGCTACGGAGGAGTACTACGCTAACAATCGAGGAATAATGGAGGCCGATACGTCCGATTTTGTGACCATGATATCAAGCAGTTTAGGCAAGTCTGTGCTAAACTGGTATCGCGCCTTTTCGTCGGATTGTGAGGCGGCGGGGATGCCGAAAACATGGCAGCTGTTTAAGGCAAAGTTGCGCGAGCGCTTTCGCCCGAAAGACTTTGAATACAACTTGCGTGAGCGGTTGTTTCAACTGAAACAACACGGAACTATCCATGAATACGTGTCTTCGTTTCAGGATTTGATGTCTCAATCCGAGTTGGACATTTCGGAAATGGAGAAGCGTTTCTACTTCCAGAATGGGCTTCGTACGGAGACGGCTAAGAAGGTGAAGGAACTCAGTCCAAGGTTCTTACATGAGGTCATTGAGATTGCAACGAACTTTGAGTTTGCTCACTATGGAGGGCTATCGGCAAAATCTGCAGTGAGTCATCAGCCTCCGTCGAAAGCAGTTTCGTCTGTGAAATCTGCGGCTAACAGTACGGCTAAGCCACAGGAACGAAAGCCACCGTCGAAGCGTGGGCCGAAAGAGGATTGGCGAAAGTCAGCCACTTGTAACAACTGTGGACAATTCGGACATATCAAGCCGCAATGTACGTCCACCAAGGAGATGAACCATTATGTTGGCGGATCCTTCTATGCTATTTTGGAAGTAAGCGCTTTAGCTTTCAAGCAGGAATACACCCCCGTAGAAGTTTCAATCTTGGTCGACAATGGTAGCAGCCTTAACGGTGTCACGGAAGCGTTAGCCGAGCGACTACAATTGGAAATCACGGAGCATCCCGACGACATGATGACAGTTCGTCTAGGATACAACCAAATCGTGCAAAGACCGAGACGTACCGTCGAAATGATGCTACAGATTCCGGATTTCCCCGTGACGTGCGAGACGTTTACGGTCATGCCTGTTCCAGAAGACAAGGACGTACTCCTCGGAATGAAGTGGCTTCGGGAGAATAACCCTGACATCGATTGGGAACGCTTACTGCTGCGTCCACGTGATAGGGCTGAGGAACCCTCGGCCCATCAATTGGTGGTGCCTAGCCGACCTCCCGCGCGTATGATTGGAGGCCATCGTTTTAAGAATGCCAACCAGAACCGTGAAATATTCCATTACTACCGGCAACATGGCCACACGGGTGCGTTCGGAGAAACGAAGCTGATCTCGACGAAGCAATTCATGAAAGAACTTCGCAAAGGGAAGGGTATTGAAGCTGTTTTTGTTGTCAACCCGCACGACTCAGAAAAGGCTGAGCGTTTTAAGCAACAAGGATGGGAGGCGCTAGTAGACAACCCGGCATATGAAGTTTTGCTCAAGTACCGCGATACTGTGTTTCGCACTGAGCTGCCGAGTACCACACCTCCTGTCCGCGAAGGGATTGAACATGAAATTCAGCTTCAGCCGGGAACGCAACCGATTTCGGTGAAACAGTGGCGCCAAAGTCCAGAGCAGCGCAAGGTCATCCAAGATTGGACGAAGGAGATGGTGCAGGCTGGAATCATTCGCCCTAGCACCTCGGCATTCAGTGCCCCAACTTTTTGCGTCAAGAAACCCGTGGGTTGGCGTATTGTGCACGACTATCGCCAGCTCAACAGCGCTACCATTTTGCCGGCCATACCCATGCTGAGGAAGGAAGACACATTCGACGCAATGGGAGGTAGTTACTGGTTCTCCTGCATGGACCTCTTGTGGGTATATTGCCAGGTTAGACTTCGTGAATCGGACATTCCATTTACTGCTTTTTCGACGCCCGATGGGCTGTTTGAGTATCTGGTCACCCCTATGGGTTTGAGCGGTAGTCCTGGTACTTTTAATCGGTTGTTACAGCGGGTGTTTAGAGATCTACGCGATGTCATGCGCATCTACTTTGATGACATTTATCTTTTCACTCAAGACACAGATGTTCGGACGCATGTCGAGGCGTTGGACAGAGTACTCCAACGCTGTCAAGAGCAACACCTGTATGTCAAGTTGTCAAAGTGCCAGTTTTGCGTCGAGGAGATCCCTTGTCTTGGTGATTTTGTGGGCCGCAACGGTGTTCGAATGGACCCTGACAAAGTGCGTGTGATTCGCGAGTGGCCGATTCCACGGACAAAGAAGCAAATGGAAAGCTTCTTGGGTACTACGGTCTATGTCTCGCGCTTTTGCGCCGACTTCGCGCAATTCGCAGGACCATTGCATGAAAGTACTTAGGGTTTGCGCCCAAAGGAAACACTGCATTTGTCTGAGCACCAATTGAAATGCTTTCATGAACTCAAGCGCCGTCTCTCCACCCCTCCCGTGCTGCAACTTCCTGATTTCGACAAACCGTTCGGAATTCGTATGGATGCCTCGAACTTTGCCATAGGGGGAGTCTTGTTTCAAAACGAGGGAGGGCTCGAGCATCCGATCGCATTCACTGGTCGTAAAATGAAACCAGCGGAACTAAACTACCCAGTGCGCGAGCAGGAGTTGCTGGCGATCATGCATGCGCTTCGGGTGTGGAGAGTCTACTTGCTCGATCGGCCATTTACGGTGGAGACAGACCACAAGAGTATTGAAACTATCTTGACGCAGAAGACAACCAACCGTCGTGTGGCTCGCTGGTTTAATGAACTAGCCGAGTTCCAACCACAGTTCAAATGGATTCCAGGCGACAGTAACCAGGTGTCGGATGCTGTGTCTCGAAACCCACCCTTTGAGCACAAAGCCGCTCAGGTTAGCCTCAGTGAGCTCATCGAAGCTGCTCGAAACCGTGAAATTGTGGCTAGCGTCCAAACGACCAGTGCAACTGTGACGCACTCGGCCAAACAACTGTACTCTACAGACCGAAGAGTTCAGGAGTTGTTGCAGAGTATCGCTAGTGGTAAAGAGGTACCACGCTACTCTGTGAAGAATGGACTGCTGTATTACCAAACGAGAAATGATGAAGATGCTCGACTGGTAATTCCGGACAATGAAGATCTGAAGAACCGTGTTATTTGTGAAAACCACGATGTGGTCACGGCAGGTCACCCCGGATACTTCAAGACATACTTAGGTGTCCAGAAGAAGTATTACTGGCCCAAGATGTCGAAATACATTCAGCGTTATGTGAACACATGCGAGCTTTGCCAGCGAAACAAGGCACGCCAAACCAAGCCGCCGGGACTGCTTCAACCGTTGGAGATTCCAGGAGGCAGATGGATTGATGTGACGATGGACTTCATGGTTGCACTACCGAAGACGGCAGCCGGAAAAGACGCCATTATGGTTATTGTGGACCGGTTGACGAAACGTGCTAAGTTCATTGCGACGAACACGGCGGCGACAGCAGAAGAGACTGCTGCGCTATTCATGGCCAATTATGTGAAAGACCATGGAGTGCCGAAGTCGATCGTCTCAGACCGGGACTCGAAATTCACATCAAAGTTCTGGCAGGAGGTGATTAAGACATTAGAGACGACTCATAACTTGTCGTCCGCCTTCCGTCCGCAAACGGATGGTCAGACCGAGCGTACTAATCGGTTTATTGAAGACTATCTACGAGGTGTCGTGAACCCATTCCAGAATGATTGGGATGATTACCTACATCTCGCGGAAATCGCGTACAACAGACGTGTCCATTCCTCGATCGGTATGTCACCGTTTGAGGCTGATCTAGGTTATGTGCCCTACATGCCAGATGAGGTGGCTAGAGACCCAGAGTTTAAGCAGTTGCAGAAGTCAGCACAAGATTTCCTGCTCAAGCAAGACGCAATTTTGAAAATGGCACAAGACGCAATGAGTGAGGCGCAAACTCAAATGAAGTCGTATTATGACAAGAACAGACTTGCTCAAGGCTTCAAACCCGGGGATATGGTGCTCCTGGATGGACGGAATTTGGACATTCGTCACAAGGGGTTTGCGCAGGCGAAGAAACTTGCGCCGAGGTATATTGGTCCTTACCCGGTCGTGACGCAAGTTCATCATGACTCCTACGAGCTGAAGTTATCGAAGGGGCTCAAGTTGCATCCCGTTTTCCGTACTTCTTTGCTCAAGCCGTATCACAGCGACGAATCTCGCAGCCAAAATGTGAACAAGGTGATCTTGAATGATGGCTCTGAGGGACAACTTGTACGAGAAGTCATCGGCCACCGTCGCAGGAAGAAGAAGCTCCAATATCGGATTTGGTGGCTTGGTGAACCCCGAGAAGACGCTACATGGGAACCCGTAGAGAACCTGAGTCAGATTCCAGGGCTCATTGACAAGTACTGGGACTCAAAGAAGAAGCAACGCGCGACTTCGAAGTAGTGGGGCCTTCTTGGAAGGGAGGTCATGTGACGTGGACGTCCGTCTGCCAATGAGATGGCATAGGACTCCCACGTCAAGTGCTGCTGCACAGACTTCAGTTTACGCTGTACAGCGTAATACGGGGATGCATGGTTTATATTCATTACATGCTATCCTATTGGCTGGTTTGAAAAGTAAACTTGATTATGGGACGCGTAAACATGGACATTCGAGCGCCCTCATTGGTTGTAAATCATTGAGATGTGCAACAATCAAGTTTTCCAGCCAGAGTTTGATTATGGGACGCAAGTCGCAAATTTTGGCCAAGCTACGAATAGGATTAGTAGGTTTTCATTGGTAGATAAGGATTGATCTAGGATTTGAGATTAATAGACTTTAGGATGGGACCTGGATACTTGTTTGTGTGTCCTAGTCGCCAAGAACTACTGGTTGCGCGGCGGCGGCGCACCGACGTTAGACTAACGGATCAATCAATCACTTTTCAACTTTCCAACTTCCTCTCAAGTGTTCTTCGAGCGCTCGCCACTGCGCTCATCAAGCTTCGGGTCTTCGCATCGGCTTGTGTGACAGTCCCAGACCTGAAACATGTCGTTCTTGAAGGTTTTGCTGCTCAACAGGTGCTTCAGCTTGTCGACGGCGAAGTCGTCCGGGATCTTCGTTTTCTTGGCGTCAAAGATGGTACTAGAGCTGAACGCTCTCTCCTCGTTGTCAGCGGCAGCAGCGAAATCTCCCGCGTGCTGGCGGCTTCGCAGAGATCGGAGGATGTCGATATTCAAGGCCTCACACAGGACCAGGATTGTCGCCGCAATTACTACGAAGACGTACATCGGACGCATGGATTGCTTCTGGGCGTGAACTGGACTGGAGGGGACGCCTTGAGACATGGAAGGGAAGTTTTAAAGTGAGACACAAGGTTGGTTTAGTCGACTGAAGACTGCAGAGGTGGTGAGTAGACATATCAGCGGTATACGTATTGGTCAGAATGCGTAGGAATTGTTCCGAGGCTTCTACAAATATACAGTATGTTGTATGTAGGCTTGGGCGGTAGGGTAGACTAAGAAGATGACTCACGATGGGTAAAGGGGTCGCAAATGGTCAACCATGGTTGAAACCTACTCAGCATTTAGGAATGGTCGGTTATGGTCGGCCAATCCCTTCTAACGGTTGGTTTTACATGTTAGTTGGCCAAAATCACATGGATCCTCAATTTCCCCTGAAAAATTTCTTTAATGGCGTGAAGCCACATCTAAGACCATCGCAGCAACTACCGTTCTACGCTGTGCTGTTTGAAAAATAGGCACTGATCCCCGGTCGTTGTGTTAGATATCTAGCTTACCCAACACCTTGTATTCTACCATTGTACAAGTAAGCCTCTACCTGTGTCTTTGTATACCAGATGCTTTTGTGTACTTTATATCACCCGCCATGTACTTTATGTCAATTTCTGTGTAGTTTATGTCGTGTCAAACAGCGTTTTACAGTGGTTACGGACAGGGACTTATAGTGAATTTACTATGGGGGCTGCCATTCAGTGGTGTCGGATTTGCGTCGTTGTCTGTACATACTGTGTTGTACTGCATGTATTGTGAACTATGTATTTCTGCATGTAGACTAGAGCTTTTAAGCTCTAGTCCACATCTAACTATATTTCAGTTGTGGGAATTTTTTGAATGAGTGAAGATGTCCAAATTTGAAACAATTTCCATAATAAAGAGCCAATTAAACAACCAACCGCTACTTCAGTATACAGACATCATGTGAAGCAGCGATGATTCAGAAGGTCTGAAACACATCGAACAAACAACAAGTAAGTACTTAGTAGTGTAAGAATACCACGTTAAGTACCTAATAAATCCTTAAGAGAAAATGAAAAATCGTGCATCTCGGTTAACCGAAACTAAATTTGAGACAACGGCAACAAAAATGTTACTTATCAACCATTTATAGTTATCGAGATAACCACCTTAAAAGAGACCAGGTTCAAAATCGTAACTAAGCGAAGTCGTAAGAAAACGAGGAATTTTGATTTTCAAAAATTTGAAGGGGGTGTATCGACACGGATACCATTTTGAAAAGCCACTCGGACCACTACCTTCAGCCATGCAGACAACACTTACGACCGACCTCGTGCCCTGCAGCGCCAAGTGCGCACCCTGCGCAACCTCCAGCGCTCCCTCTCTCAGCCTCGCCACCGGTCACCTCGGCGCCAAGCCTGCCAGTAACGGCGCCAAGCCCGCCCGTCACGGCTCCGAGTCCGCCTGCCGCAACGTCAGGTCCGCCAGCCACGACATCGCCCTCCCAGGCGCTGACTTTGCCGGCCACAAGCCCCCCCCTCCACGGCGCTGACTCTGTCGGCCACGGCACCCTTTGCTGCTCGTCGCGAAGCAGACGAAGAGCCTGATTCTGCCGACGATTCTGTCTGTGGTTTCGATCCTATTGCTACCAGCGATAGTGAGGTGAACGAGGACAGCAGCGGTGACGAGGAACCGCTCACAGCAGAGAGCGCGAGCAGTGAAGCCGAAGACGAAGAGGATATTAGTATCTTTTTGAATGACGCGAGTCCTCAAGCCCGTGTGACTGAGGTGATTCATGCGGACCCATGTGAAAACGAGTGCGTCAAGGGCAAGACTCGTGAGTTGGAGTTCTTGCTGTGCACGCTGGACCAGATGACGAAGCGAGAGCGCACCACGAGCTTGTACACGCTCCTGGCTGTGTTGATGCAGACCCCCACGGTTGAGCGTAAGAGAGGACGGGGTGACCTTGAGAAGTTTCTGTACATCCTCCCCTACGTAGGTCATGTGTGCCGACCCACTTTCGCGCTCTGCTATGAAATAGTCCCCATTGCCTTGCAGCGCTACAAGTTGCACACCCGAGACGGTAATATGTGCAGGCAACCGGCTCAACACGCATGCAGCTCAAGTCAACGTTGTTTAGCTGGTGAAATGGTTCCAGTCGTTTGCAGAGGAGGTCGGCGAGGTTGTGCCGGTTCGAGTGCGGATGCAGATGAAGAAAGACGGAACTACGCAGAAATACTACAGCAGCAAGATGCAAGCATAGCGCGGCAATGGCCATGGCGGCGGGCACAGACATTCCTTTGGCTTGCAGTCGCAACCGCTCGAGGTACTCAAAGACAGTCGTGGACTGTGGAGTCAGAGGTCGCTCTCGCGGAGACGTACGCAGAACGAGCTCCTCCGGAGTACGCGCCGCGGGCCAAATGGTGTGCTGTGCCAGCGACTGCTGGAACGCCTGGCGACACAACACGTGGGCCGCGCTGGCGCGACCGAGGGCTAAGGCTAACCAAGACCAACGTGGTATCACGAAGGCTGTTGCGACGAAAAAGAACCCAGCAAAGAAGAGGGCGACTGCAGCAAAGAAAACGCAAACGAACAAGAAGCACAAAGCAACTGCGGATCTGCCTGAGGAACAAAAATAGGTTCTAGTCGATCATTATTGTAATGGGCCTACCTTGGCCCACTACAACAGCTTACACGTATGCGCACGTTTATGAGGAAGCGTAGCTTAGTTTAAACTAGAGTTAATTATACTCGGACCTCCGAGTATAGATTAATCTAAATAAACGATCCAAATAATGTTTTTGGGTTAAAATGAGAACTGCTATTTTTGTTTTATGTTTTCTGACTTCCTCTAAATGTAATATTCTAAGTTAGGAATCTGCCAACGGCTGGTTGGCAGAATCCCACTGCTATGCATGTCGCTCATTGGTCAAAAGATGCTGCTTTCAACCAATAGGAATCCTAAATGTCTATGGGCCACCCGTCGTGTTGACCGTAAATGAATGTGGCCCTTGATGTAGCGTACATCAAGGCCGAGGAAGTGTTTGTACCTTTAACAGATATCGCATCTGTTATAGTCACAAGTGGCTGTAGCCACTTGTGCGTATAACCCCGTTTCACCATCCCCCCTTAAGGTTAGACGCGCCGGTCACGGCACGTCAATCAGGCAATTGACCATTCTTCAATTCTTCACGTTGGGAGAAAGAAAATCTCGAGCTCATTCCGCAATGAGCTCGCCGAAGGAGAAGACCGCCGACACGACAGAGGGTAAGCTCTCTGTCGTGGACTACCACGAGCGCCAGCAAACAAAGCGCGGCGCCGCTGTTGCCGCGTCTGCGGCGGGGATAACTCAGCCTGAGATTGTCCTCCAATGCTCATGCATAGTCAACGACGCCGTTGACTATGAGGAAGACGACGTGGAGATGGAGGAGGGCGAGAGCTCTCCGTCCAAGCGCAAGGAGTCTATCGACAGTGATAGTCTCGACCCGCATGCCGGGTCGCGACGCCCTCGTGAAGAAGACGACGGACGCTTCGAGCTCGAAGCGTTCGCGTAGCGCAAGCGAGACTCCGCTCTCTGCTGCTGGGGCGTTGAGTTCACCACGTGCCGTGGCGACTTCAAGTTCTCCGCGCGCTGCATGAGCAGCGCGCGATCCGTGGATGCCGTCCGCGACTGAGATCGCGGCACGGGTGGGCAACTCAGTGCCACCGAACACTATCCCGCTGTACGTATGCAGCGCGATTGTGGATGATGCCGTGGCTGAGGGGCAGCACTTTGATCCGATGACGGATCAAAGGCGCGACTACTACATCGGACTCTTCCATGAGCTCCGATATTACTCCAGCAAGAAGACCTCTTCTCGCAGCAAAGTGCCTGAGTGGCAGGCACTTTGTCAAAGTTGGAATGCCTTTGTTGAAAACTTCAACAAGAATCCGGCAGCTTACCGTGAGCG
Organism: Phytophthora vignae f. sp. vignae; assembly: GCA_016169955.1. Lineage (NCBI taxonomy): Eukaryota > Oomycota > Peronosporomycetes > Peronosporales > Peronosporaceae > Phytophthora > Phytophthora vignae. Next base: position 1,279,984 of record JABJUM010000007.1, read on the forward strand.
GGTTAGGCATGCCCGTGAGCACTTCGAGACATTCTCGACGCGTGGGAGGCTGGAGCAGCTCCACAGATCTTCTGTGGACGCTGGTGTTCCGTGCGCTGTGCCCGAAGGCCAACAGTGCACGCTGTGTCTTCCGGGTGCGGCGCGCTTGAACGACCGCGACCTAAACGGGTACACGTCGGTCCGTGTATCTGCGAGTCTCAAGGATCTCCGTGCCAAGTTTATGGCACGCGAGGAACGCGACGAGCGTGGTGCTTCGAGCGCTGTGGGTGACCACAGTGCTCGCACTACCTTCGCGCCGGCAATGCGTGGTGGGCTTCGTACGCCCTCACCATTTCCGGAACGTCCTGCAGCAGGACGTCCCGCGGCTCCCATGTATCTTGGTGGGGCGGAAACCCTCTCCAACGAATACGATAACGAACCGGGCGCCGGTTCGTTTTCGGGATACTATGGTCGACAATACGCTCAACAATCCAACGTGTTGAGCCGTGGGCGTCACGGATCGGAGGCGGCGGTGGTGGGAACACGCCCCGGGTATGGTCAACCTGGGGTTGACTTTGGGCCTCCGTCTCTCGAAGACCGAGTTGTTGCCGTGGAGCGGCTTCAGAGCAGCGACTTTGCTGCTCTGACGCAGGAGATTGCAAACCTGAGGGCTCAAGTCGCTCAGGTCGCGCAGACCGCGTCAGACGTTTCCGTCGACATTGGAGGTCGTGTCGAGCGTTTGGTCCAGCGCGTCCGCGCGCTGGAGAAGGGTTCGGCTCCCGCTTCGAGTCAGCCGAGCTAGCTGGCTCGTGCTGCCGGTATGGCTTCAGCCGCCCGACGTAAAAGGTCGGATGGAGGCGCATGCTAGACGGAATGTCTAGTGTGTAAGCGTTGCCATGCCACTGTGAACGGCCCGATGAAGCGCGGAGCGAGCTTACTCGCCCCGAAGTAAGAGACTGCATGTTTAGGCAGGTTTTGAGTAGCTAACAAAACCAATGAACCCTTCTTGTAATCATTTGTGTTACCTCTGCCATTATTGTCTGCGTTCAGCTTCTGTCGATCGACAGAAGCTGCAATAGCGTCCTGGACAAACCGAATGACGGCTTGTCTGCGCTGTACGAATGCAATTGCGTCCGAGCTGAACTCGTTCAGCTCGCCTGTAGCAGTAGGCTCGGCCTCTGCGTTGGGCTTCGCGGTGTCTGTGCCCCGCACAGACACGTTGTTCTTGTTGCTCTTCTTTTTCTTGTCGGCGTCTGTGCCCTGCACAGACGCATGCTTCTTTTTCTTACGCGTAGTCGCGGCTGACACTGTGCAAGTGTCAGCGGCATTCTGTGGCTGCTGTGTTGCGGCCGTAGATCCTCCCCCACTTAAGGAAGGAGTCACCATCCCGAGCAGGCTCGGGAGGCGTGGGTGCCGCAAGGCATTCACGTAGAACGGTGTATGCCCGGTCGAGGCATGCACCGAGTTGTTGATGGCGAACTCTGCCATCGACAGGCACTCGCTCCAATGTTGGAACGAGTGAGCGTAGCTCTTGAGTATGTCGACGAGCACGCGATTCACGCGCTCGGTTTGCCCATCCGTCTGCGGATGGTCCGCAGTCGACATTGAAAGCTGACTCCCAAGAAGTGTGAACACTTCTTGCCACAGGTGTGCTGTGAAACGCGGGTCTCGATCCGACACAATGTCGATCAGCATGCCATGGTGTTTAAACACCATGTCAACGAACAGACGTGCCGTCTGTTTCGCAGTCACTTCAGCGGGTACCGCAGCAAGATGTACCATCTTGCTGAAGCGGTCAACAAAGACCACAACTCCCGTGTTCCCCTGGCTGTCCGGGGGAAGACCGAACACGAAGATCAAAGACATGGACTGCCAACACTCCGACGGAGTCGGAGGGAGCCTGCGCGAACGGCGCAGGCTTCACACGTTGGCATACCTCGCAAGCACGGACGTACTTGCGCACCCACTTGTACTGGTGGGCCCAGTAGAAGTCGCGCGTAAGAAGGACGTGCGTCTTCTCACGGCCAGGATGCCCCACAGTCGGTGCATCATGATACTCATACATGATCCTGTGGCGCAGGTCATGATCGTTGGGCACGACAACGCGGTCCGCGTTGTCGTCGACTGCACTGTAGAGTAACAAGCCGTCGTGCACCCGATAACGGTGTGCACGAGCACGAAGTAGATTCGGCAGCTTCTGACGAGCTTTGTCAGAAGGCGCTGAGCCGTAGGCCAGCAGGAGCTTCGCATCCGCGTCGTGCGCGTATGCGGCCTTCACGTCGTCTAGCAGAGACGACGTAGGTGTGCTCGACTGCATGGCGTCAATGGCATTGACGTCGACATCACTTGAAGCGTAGTCAGGTCGACGCGATAACGCGTCGGCCACCACATTGAGTCTTCCGGGTTTGTACTCGACCCGGAAGTTATACTCCGCGAAGAAGGATAACCATCTCGCCATCCTTTGCGAGATGTGCGGCGACTTCACAGCCGTCCGCAGTGACGCGTGGTCCGTATAGACCACGAAGGGTTTGCTTCCGAGTAAGTACACTCGGAACTTCGCGAGTGCATACTTCATGGCAAGGAGTTCCTTGTCATGCACCGGGTAGTTGCGTTCAGCTGGCTTCAGCTGACGCGATTGGCAGTAGACGACGCGATCACGGCCTTCGTGATCGTGCTGCATCAACGCACATCCGATTGCGAAATCGTATGCATCGCACACTACGTGGAATGGGCGATCTTGGTCGGCTACCGCCAAGATCGGCGCCTCAGTCAAGCCCCGCTTGACTGCATCAAAGGCCTGCTGACACTCAGCAGACCAAGTCCACTCGGCATCCTTCTTTAGGAGCTGTGACAGCGGGCGTATCGTGCCCGCATAGTCCTTCACGTACTTGCACAAGTACGTGGCCAAGCCAAGGAACTGCCGCAGTTCCTTGACGCTCGACGGTGTCGGCCACTCGTTGATCACTCTGACCTTTTCAGGGTCAGGGCGGACACCATTCTTCCCTACGAGACACCCGAGTACGGGTATCTCGCTCGCCCCGAAGATGCACTTCTTCAGGTTCGCGTAGAGCTTGTGCTTGCGCATCAGCGCAAGCAGCTTCCGGAGATGCACCTTGTGCATCTTAACATCGCTCATCCCGTCCGCAGCCCGGCTGTGGACGAACACGTCGTCGAAGTAGCTCGGTGCGAAGTCGCGCACCGAGCGCAACAAGTGCGTCACGCACCTGTTGAAGGTCGCAGGGGCGTTCTTCAGACCCTGCGGCATAACGAGCCACTCCCAGAGCATGCCGCTTGGCGTGCTCACAGCCGTGAGAGGGATATCACTCTCACGCATAAGGATCTGATAGAACCCGTCGCGCAGATCAAGAGCACTATAGATGGTGCTCCTGGCCATCGAATCGATGATGACATCTTTTCGCGGTATCGGCGTCTGCGCCGGAATCGTCGCATCGTTCAATTTGTTGTACGCATGAACGATGCGCCAGCCGCCTTGTGGCTTCTTGACACAGAACGTCGGAGCACTGTGCGGGGACTTCGATTCCCGCACTTGTCCAGCTTTGCGACGACTCTCAAAGAAGTCGTCGATCGCCTTGACTTGTTCTCGCCACTGCCGCGTGACACAATACTTAGTGCCCGGCACGAGATCAATCTCGTGCTGAATGCCCTTGTCCTGCGGAAGCTCCGCAGGGATCTCTTCCGGAAGTACGTCAGCGTACTCCCGTAGGATCTCGTAATAGGGACTCGTCCTCAGCGAGTCCCAACTCTGCTCCTCAAAGCGTTCCTTCTTCGTCTTCGCACTGAGAGTGTCTTCGCTCTCAGTGGTGCTCTCCATGAAGAACTGCCTCAGCTCTTCATTCTCGCTCTTCGTTCTCTCGGCGTCCGAAAGAATGCAAATCTGCTCGATGCGTCCATCGTGCAGGTCACGCGCGAAGCGCTTCCAGCTCATGACTGGAAGCGAAGTCAACTCCGACGCTTGTGTCGGAGGATTAGCAAGAGTCATCTCCCTGTACCGGAATCCGGCACAGGTACGCGTCAAGACGTTCAACGTCTCGACGTCCGGCTTCTCTGCCTCCGTCTGCCCAGCAGACATCTCTTGTAGCGTCTCAGCCCCTGACCAAGACTTGCGCAGCGACCTTCGCATGCGCCGTCTTCTCGTCTTGCGGAGCCCGGCTCCGCTAGACCCTTGACCTCGTCCAGGCCCAGCCGTGGACGGGTGTTCTTCTTTAATACCGCCGGCGGGTTCATCCCGCGGGCGAGCGACTTCAAGCCCGGCTTGGTCGCCCGGCGCTTCGTCGTGCAGCCCTGCTGCACGACAGCATGCAAGTTTTTCCGGTGCGGGACGTTTGCAACCGTCCGCACCGCCTGCAGCGTCGGCTCCCGGAGCCGACACGCCATCTTCACCTCGACGCCTGTTATTGGCGGAGCCCTTCGTTACAAAGGGTGCGTCGACTCCCAGAGTCGACGCGAAATTTCTTCTCGCAGCGTCGGTTCCCGGAACCGACGTGACTTCAACACCTCGACGCCTTCCAGTGGCGGAGACCCCCAATATGGAGGGTGCGTCGGCTCCCAGAGCCGACGAATCGAATTCATCCATGCCATCGACTCCCGGAGTCGACGGCGTTCTCTCTCCGTGGCCAATGTTATTGGCCAGGTCCTGCCCAATCAGGTTCGCATCGGCCTCTTCGGCCGAAGCGTGTGACTCGCTTTCGTCATCCGCACCGCTTGAGGCCGGAGACCGTCCTTGATTCGCTGAAAAGCGAGTGTCGACCTCCGAGGTCAACACTTTTCCTTCGCTAGCCGTCGGCGGCAACGCCGACGCTACGTGTTCCTGCGCGCGCGCTCGCGCGCGTCCAGGGTGCTCCGGGACAGCAGCGTTAGGTGCTGTCTCGACAGGGGAATCGCGCGCACCGGTTGGTGCGTGTGGGGCGGTAACAGGGCCATCGCTCTCTGTTCCGCTTTCGCGACCGAAGCGCACTCTTGTGCGCTTCTCCCAATCGATTACCGGTTCATGCCGTGCGAGCCACGGCATGCCCAATACCATGTCGAACTTATCGTCCAGGTCCAGGACGATAAAGGTTTCGACAAACACTCGACCTTTGTACGTGAAGCGCACGCGTACCATGCGCTTCTCGGTCTTGACGACGACACCTGTCGCCAGGCGTACCTCCAACATACTTCGAGGTATGTTTAAATCCTCGAAGTCAAGCATTGATAGACTTCGCAGTCGAACAAAGTTCTTCGACGCGCCGGAATCTACCAAAGCACGACGAGAGTCTCTTGCTCTCGTCGACTTCACTTTCAGGATGACAAGGTCATGCTTGTCATCTTGGTTCTTGCAGTGAGAGTCAACCTCACTGGGGGCTGCAGTCCTCAGTGTCGCGTGTCCAAGGTTGACACGCGGAACTGCATTACCAGTAGGGCGCCCCGCGCCTACTGGCGTCCAGCGTTTTTTTGTTTGATTGCGACGGTGCCCGGCACCGCCGCGATAGCCACCCTGCTGGTGCACGGGAGCCGTGCACTCTCGAGCAAAGTGACCGATCCTACCGCAACGGTAGCATCGCACATTGTTTCCCTGCGACTGCTGGGGTCCAGCAGTGGCAGCGCTCGAGAGGTCCATTGGCTCTGGCCCTCCCGTCCTCACTACCGGGCGCGGTTGCGGCCTCGGTACGTGTGCATGCAGCTTAGCCTGCCGCAGGCTAAACTCCTCTTGCATGGCAAGAGTGATCGCAGCTTCGAGAGTACTCGGGTACTCACGGAAGAGATAGGTCTTCACAGGCCCATCTCTCAGTCCCTTCATGAACGTGACGACCTTGGTCGCCTCGTCAATCGGGTTGGTCACGATGTTCGAGACCAAGTACCGTGCTCTCTGAGCGTAAGCATGGACGTCATGCTTGCCCTGCTGCAGGTCGAGGAACTCCGCCCTCGACCGGAACTCACTCTGCGGGGGCTCAAACGCTTGTCTGAGCTCCTCCTTGAACACCTCGTACGTGCTGAAGCACGTAGGGTCTGAGAGTCGGCGTCCGTACGCCCAACTCCTCGCACGTCCGCCAAGACAGGACATGGCGAACGCGACCTTCGACAACGGGTCGACGATACGTCGAGCCGCAATGGCAGTGTCGAGTTCGACAAGCCAACGGAGGAGAGGCTCACCCTCTCTTCCTACGTAGTTGCTCACGTTGAGCTTTAGCGATTGCGCGCGTGGTGTCGTCCCCGACGAAACCGCGGTAGTGGCAGCAACATCTCGCTGCTCCTTCAAGATGAATCCCAGAGCAACACCGTGTTGCTCTGTCGGCGTTAGCGTACGCAGCATCGTAGCTACTGCCGCCTCACCAATGACTGTTGACAGTCGTTGGAGGGCCTCCCACTCTGGGTCTGACAGGTGGGGGCAGTCAGCGCGTGCAACACGGGTTGCAGGCGTCGTGGAGCTTTCCATGGGCACCTCGGTATCCATGGGAAGGTTCTCGGCTCCGTGTTCGTGCGGTAACGTACGAACTCAACTTAGTCGGTCGTTGGACGGACTACAAAGTGCTACCAGGTGTAATAGGCCTACCTTGGCCCACTACAATAGCTTACACGTATGCGCACGTGTATGAGGAAGCGTAGTTTAGTCTAAACTAGAGTTAATAATACTCGGGCCTCCGAGTATAGATTAATCTAAATAAACGATCCAAATAATGTTTTTGGGTTAAAATGAGAACGGCTATTTTTGTTTTATGTTTTCTGACTTCCTCTAAATGTAATATTCTAAGTTAGGAATCTGCCAACGGCTGGTTGGCAGAATCCCACTGCTATGCATGTCGCTCATTGGTTAAAAGATGCTGCTTTCAACCAATAGGAATCCTAAATGTCTATGGACCACCCGTCGTGGTGATCGTAAATGAACGTGGCCCTTGATGTAACGTACATCAAGACCGAGGAAGTGTTTGTACCTATAACAGACATCGCGTCTGTTATAGTTACAAGTGGTTGTAGCCACTTGTGCGTGTAACCCCGTTACAATTATGGTACTTATGTCCACAGTTCATTCAAAATGTTACTTACATCCAGATATCAAATTTTCTAAAAAAATTCAAAAATATACCCCTGGTGATTTGAAGTGACGACACCAAAGTGTGATTCTAACACTGTTAGGCTTCGAATTAGCTAAAACGGACAAAATTGTCGGATTAGTTGACTAATTTTACACCAGTTCATCAAAACAAATCCCTTTCAGGATTGAAGTCGGACATATATATTTTTTGACGGTCTCGTTCTCGGTCGTTTTTCATACCAGGAGCTCGAGAGGGGCTCAAACGAAAGAGGAGACATCCCTCTTTCCAATTATGCGCCTAAATCGCGATTCGTACTTAGGTTGATAAGTAACATTTTGTTTGCCGCCAGGAGCTCGAGAGGGGCTCAAACGAAAGAGGAGACATCCCTCTTTCCAATTATGCGCCTAAATCGCGATTCGTACTTAGGTTGATAAGTAACATTTTGTTTGCCGCCGTCTCATTTCGGGTAGCCGTGGTTGCCCGAGCGAGTATTATGGTTGGCCGTGGTCATCCGACAACTCGCTGTTAATGTTTTCGGTCGGTCGTGGTCGACCGAAAATTTGCGTTTGCGACCTCTGGGGTCAACGAGTTGTTGTAAGCTGCCTGTGTTGCTTTGCAGCAGCTCTCGATCATGTCCTACGACGCCACGTGCAAGATCACACATCTGAACAAGCGAAGTCAGCATAGAAGATAGGCCTTGCCGCAGTATCAGCTGGCGCACGTATTAATACAATCGACCCATTGCTGGGTTTATCTCGATTGTGGATGATTGCGATCGAAGAACGCACAAAAATAACCCCACGCAGCGCCAATGAAGCCCAGAAAGTAACCCAAGACCCGTTACTCCAATTAGATTGGGTGGCCACGACGTCATTTGCTTGCCTAATTTCTGCAGTGGTCTAGTGGGTCTTTTAGCTCGAGTCCATCGCTGGTATTGCTGCTGTATTTTGTCTAGAATGTCTGAAGGGATATTTGTATTTCGTAGAAGTAAGTATAGCTTACTCTGACTGAAATAACATTTCAATAGTAGCCCCTCGTAGGCAATATCAAGAAGTTTGTATGGAAATAGTCCGAGCCCTATAAAATGATTTTTGGTCGTCTCAAGGCGTTATTTCGGTCCGAGGAAGTCGAATTTCTGTACTATGAATTTGTATAAGCCGTTCATCCAAAGCAACTTATTTGTGCTGAAACACCAATTGAGGGTTATTTGGTGTTATTTGACCAATCAGAGCATGCCAGTACCAAGATTACATTTTTCTAAAAAAATCTTGGTTCGGCATTTTTTTATCTCGGCAAATTACGAAGTGAATCATACCAAAAAGTACGATTTCATACTAAAAAAATACTATTCATACTGAAAAGTACGAGTTCATACCAAAACGTACGAGTACGAGCTCGTACTTACTCGTATGAACGCGTACTTTTTGGTTAGATTGGCTTAGAGTGCCTAATACCGGTAACCGCACAAACGGCAAACCAAAGGACGGAATAAGTAATTTGCAGCGCCATACTATGTCGTTTAAGAAAACGTAATGGGCAGGTGAACTTAGCTTTACCTTGATCTCTCCTATGATTGGATGGAACAAATTGTATTTGGTGTTATTTCAGGGAAAGAAGTATGATTACAAACGAGATATTGTCGCTACTTCATGCTCGCAAAACAAAACAAAAAGGGTTGGGTGCATCACGCATTCTTTTGACCCGTGAATGAACGAATATGCTTGTTCAATCCATTTGAATTGTTCGCAGTTCGTAAGAACTGTGCTTGCCACCCCAGGCGAGTTTGTCATCGAACGACATTAAGCATCCTTCATGCTACACTAAGCAACATTAGTCTTACGGTGGACAAGTTGAAGCAAAAATCTCAGCAAGGCAAAAAGCAAAGCAAACATGCCATGCATTTCTTTTCAAATATACCTGGCTTTAGAGCTGCAAATAACTTCAATAACTACAAAGGCAAGGTGAGTATTTCATATGTGACTGTACAAGCTGCAGGAGATGTTCTTTCAAGCGCAATAGTTTTCAGCAACAGTGACGTCAAAACTCACCCAACTGGGACAAACGGGCTGCTAGAGCCAGCCAAAAGCAAAGGGAGCATGCGAGCGAGCAAGGCCATGCGGCGTATGGATAGGAACCGGCTGAAGAGAGCAATTTAGGTTGATAGACCGCATAGTGCAATAGCAACGACCAAAAACACCGAACTGCGAATCAAGTGTGCTTCTAAAGCCCGCGAACCAGTTTTCTTGTCAAAGCGGCTTCAACCGCAAGAAAGTACAGTACATGCTGATGGCTTGTGGCCACGGGCTGTAGGCGGTGACTGCGGGTTACGACAGCCATGGCGAGTTGTTGTAGATGAGAAGAGCGCTTTCGGAGGCAAACGATGCGCGGCCTTAGGGATGGAAGATGACTTGTGCTTGAGGTGCACGATCGGAAAGTGAGTGCTCTTCAGCTCCTCGCTCAGCACTGTCATCTCCGCCTTCCAAGCCAATGTGCAATTAATCTAGGCTACAGATATGCCTACGAACAACTGACCTCGGAGTATCCTAGTTGATCTAGCAGTCACAGTCTCCGTGGCTGTGCTGCATACACACACAAATGAAAGATGCTTGCAAAGGAGAGGTCTTTATTCAGCTCTCGTTACATCCGAGGGGTACGACCTCATGTCGTACCCACACGCCTTACAGCATGCCATGCATGTTGCCAGCACGACCCACCTGTGGTGGCGTCGGCTACTCAACCCCACACTCCCACTCGAGCGTTAGTGTCGGTGGCACCCACAGTCGCATCAACCGTAACCACCTTGCTGCACTCTGCCGCCATCTTCTGCAGACGTTGGCCGATGTGTCGAGCAGGTTCCTCTGCTAGTTCCTCGACTGCATCAAATAGATTCAGTGTCCATCAGCTTCGTTAGCAAGATCGCAACTTGATGCGCAGCTTTCCCTTGACCTCCACGTTGAAGTTGCTTATGTGGTATCTGGTCCAGCAGCACCACTGATCACGTCACGACCGGAGTCACCTGTAGTACCTTCAGCGCAGTCCGAAACCGCCGGAACTTCATTGCGCAGAGCGTTTTGGTCATGACATCGGCAATTTGGTCTGACGTGCCGATATACTCGGTGCGCAGGCGCTTTTTCTCAACCAAATGCTCCACCAGATGGAACTTGTTCATGATGTGCTCGGTGTTTCGGTGCTTGCTAGGTTTGCTTACGAGACGAATAAGGCGAGGCGGATGAACGCCTTTGTCGTTCAGGTGTATAGCGCACTATGACGGACCGAATCGGTTCGGAGTACCAGAGATATCCGCTGCAATCCAGTAATCCATGAGACACAGGATGTGAACCCGGGGCCGTGAGGAACGCTTGGACTTGGCGTGGTCCTTGTGTCAATCCCTATAGGTTTACCTTTGGCGGACCGGACTTCGACGAGTGAGTAGTTGAAAATGCATAATCGAGTCTGCTGGGTGTGTTTCTGGAACAAACTACACCGAATGAACACAAGGTCAGACCTGATTGAAGGGACCACAGTCAGATCCACAATCTAGTATAACCAACACACAGAAATACATTGCCGAACTAAACGTCGCAAAATATACAGCTACCACATATTCTTTGAGACCCTTGGGTGCGGGGTCTATACACCAGTCAACTTCGGAGCCGTCACCAAGGTACTGGTCAACCCTGGATCACCACCCTCACAGAATGAGGCAACAATACAAAATATAGGTCAATCCTATCACAAGTAGTCAATTAATTCAGTCTCGGGAGTGTCTACCTCTACCGCCTAAGACACACAGGATGGAAAATGAAATGGATGCCCGGATTGAGCACGCAAATTGGAAATGAAGCTCTCACAGATCACTCCAGGGCGCGACACCCCAGTCCCTGCCAACTTTGTCTTGGTGCCTTTGAATCCCCACTACACCAGTGCTCGCTACACCAGTGAGGCCTTGGAAGCGTCCCTAAACGTACTTAGACCGCGCACAGACATTCTCCCGGAGGGCTCTTGAAGACGTCAAAGTCGGGGTGCTACTTCTGCCCCGAGCACAGAGTCGTCCGCGTGTTCTTCGGCAAATTGGTTCCTGTTGCTGCGCTTGGCTAGCTATCTTTCTCACTTTACCGACTTCTAATAAAGGTTTCAATATGGTTCACTTGGCTTGGACATGCTTTGATCTTGTGCAGGGGTATTCGATCTTCTTGCACTGAGCTTGAGTATGCTTGACTTGACTTGGTTATCGGGCGACTTGTCGACGTCAACGCTTCTTCGGCAACACTCATCATCTGGCGACAGAGGTACGTGGGTACGTCGTCTCATCATCGCCGAACTGGACCTCTGCGTCTAATCACTTGGGTCATTTGGTGTCGCTTGACGTTCTTGGTCGATGCGGTCCTGGACTGCTGTCACAGTGTATTCATAAACGGCACTACTGGACTTGTTGTTGGTGCGGGCTCGATCCAGTATGGGTACCGGGGCTGTACCAGATTGGCTTATCCGGTCCGGTCCCATTCGGTGCGGCACCGTGTCATCCGGTGCATCGCTACTGGGTACACCACAATCCAGTTCGGCAAACAGTGTCCTTCGTCCAGCGAGGTCTTGGGGGCATGAGTTTGTGCTGGGTACGGTGAACTTGGTGGGTTGGTCCGACGTCTTGACGGAACCAATGCAGGCAGCAGCCAGGTTACGTTCTCGGGCTGCACTTGGCGCTCCTTAGGCTTATCCTGCGGTCAGGGAAGTCGGACGGACAAGATGTGTTGCTCCACACCGAGTATGAGCGCTCATCCGGTGGGCACATCTCCGATCCTGTGAGCCCATGCTTACTGCAAGCGCCGGGTTCCGCCAAATCCACCATACTCATCCACTCTCCACATGTCACAGTCCACGTCACTGGATTCCTGCTCACTGCGTCCAGTCATAGTCAGCTGACGATTTGGTCCGTCCAGCAGTCAAGCACAAGTGCAGTGAAAAATATTCTTCCACATCGTGTCACGAATACTGTCCATGTTATCACCACGCAGAATCGGCAAATCATGCTTCCACTGCAGCTCATCCAGCAGACCTTCGAACCAAAGCAGATCCCGTGTGTGGTATAGCAGTACACACAAAATCATCAGTTGTGGTAACTTGGCTACAAACACAACAACAGCCGAGCTGGTCGGCTGCGCCGGGTTGCCCCCGAGCGGTTCGGCCCAACCGGGACAGTAGGTGTCGCGCCTCTCGTCGAGACCTGCCAACCATGATCACCCCCCCCCCCCCCCCGGCGAACCGCCGAGTTCGACGGTCTCCGTTCACTCAACCCTGTGCCCTCCACCAAAGGATAGGCGACGGCGTTTGGAGCGCTTTTATAGGTCGCCAAGATCAAAGGCTTCTCGACTCAGCAATCAGTGCCTGGGACGTACGGGAACACCGGCTCGCAGCGGTGGCGAGACTTTCCTTCGCGCTTGGCGAGTCACACGCCCAACTCAGGCTGACCCTATCTCTTGGCGGTGCCAGCCTAGTACCCTACAAGCTATGCCTCTCGGGTACCGGCAGCAGACATAATCCGGCCCCGTGCAGGGACTTACTGGAACGTACACACGTGCTTGGCCTAGAAAATTCCGCTCTGTTGTCTGTTATCTCTGTCGGGCGCCCTGAAGGGGCGCCTGCACTACTCCTAAGCTCCTATACAAATACCAAGTGAAAATGGGCGTTTTAGATCTCGGCCGACTCCTCGCTCGGCCAGCGGCGTTTGAGCTCGGCTGAGCCGGATAACGTGTCCGGATAAGCTGGTGAACTCGGCTGAGCTCGGCTGAACTCGGCTACCGGTACAGTGCACCACTCCAGCCGAGTTGCTCGCGAGAAATCTTGTGTTCCCTACCCTACACGTGTGCACTCGTACATGGTGATATACTCCGCCTCGCAAGTGCTCTGGGCGTTGATCCGTTGTTTCCTCGACGCATAAGAGACAACATTACCGTCCAGCAAAGTCACATACCCGCTCACGCTCTTGTAGTCGCCCGGATCGTTTGCGTAGTTGGTGTACGAGTAACCAACGAGAGAGACAGCGGACGACGGCTGGACGTCCATAACCAGTCCGTAGTCCGCCGTTCCATGCAGGTAGCGTAGCACACGCATGGCTTCCGCATAGTTGGCACTGGTGTAGCGCGTCAAATACTTTCCCAAGTGCCGCGTTGCGTGCGCGATGTCAGGGAATGAAACTGTGACTAGATACTGTAAAGCACTAACTACCTCGCGGTACGGATACTTGTCCAGCTGAGGGGTCCGATGTGGACGGTGCAGTCGCTTGTTGTATCGGTGAGTCCACTGCGTTTTCCATGTTGAAGCGTCGCAGCACATCAGTCACGTACTGCTTCTGGATGAAAATCACTTGCATGCAGGGACGACCCACCAAAATCTCAACTCCAAGCAGGTAACGAACAGGTCCCAGCTCGCTCCACTCAAACTGCTCTTGCAGCTATGCGGCCACGCGCTTGCATCGGCTCGTAGGTCCCAGTAGTAGCAGATCATCGACACACACGGTCAGGGTCATGAGCATTTCACCAGCTTTAGACTTTAGCACGTACATCTCATCGTCCGAGTCGAGACGCTCAAATCCAGTGCGAACGAGCAGAGCCTTCAGCGTGTCGTTCCAAATGCAAGGTGCCTGGCGCATCCCGTACAGACTGTTCAGTAAGCGGCGCTCCATTGTCGGGTCCGCGCCCTCAACTCCCATTGGCTGCTCCATGTAAATGACCTCATCAAGGTCACCATACAAAAAGGCTCGTACTGCAGAAATTCCAGCCATGCTGCATGGCGTAGTAGATTGCAGCCCGGATTGACTCAAATCTTACGACCGGTGCGTACGTCTCGTTGAAGTTGACAGCTTGAAGCCGTGTATTACAAGCCGATCTTTGTACCGCTTGATACTGTGAGATCGGGAAATGCCCGCTGAAGAACAGCCCCGCGCCGAAGCCTAACGGTCTTGAACCTTCGAGTGACGGCTGAGCGAGCCCTCTGATTGGCTACGCACATTCCCCGCATTAGAGTGACACATTGACAGTCATTTAGTGACCAGGCACGGCGGGTCATAATAAATCCCCGCCGAGCCCTCCAAGTAGTCATAGTGGGTACAGGATTTACCTCTCATCAGGAATTCGGACATAAGCCGAAGTGTCGTCCAGTCGTAGGATCGGCTCGAGGATTCGGCTGACACTTGATGTTTGTATAGACATTAGGGATTAGTTATAGGGAAGGCCTCACAGCCTCTAATCACTAAATCAGAGCAGAATTTCCCCCCGAAGCCACACAAGGGTCAAGTCCGTCTACCGGTAAGTCGTCGCTTAGCTGTAGAGTCTGGATACGCTCGGCCGACACGGGGTATGTCTGCCGGTGAGCATAAGGTACATTGACCGAGTGTTCATCCCTGGAAAGGCCAAGAGTGAGTAGTGGCCGAGTGTTGGAGGTATTAGAGACCTCCCTGTACGTTTGTACGTTTGTCTGGGTGTGTGGCGAGGCCCCCCAGTATATTTGACTTCCAGCCGAGACTTCGTCTCGGCGCCCCTGTCCGAGGCCTCGATTGGCCTGGCACCCTTCCTTCTGAGGGACCACAGTGGGTTACGCGTGAAAGCGCGTGTGTACATTGCATCCTAGCCGTTGCTCGTGGCTAAGGGTGCTCTTATATTTGATTTACGGGCTCTACCTACCTGACCGACGACTCGCACAAGGCACATTCCAGCCCGGTGTAAGGGATCGGATCTGGTCTTCAGATTTAATCCCAACAATAAGCGCCGACCTTTTAGGAGGGAAGCGTGTTGTTGGTAGGGGCTCGTCCCAAAGGCTTTGGCTAGAGGGACGAGAACTCGTTAAATCGTGTTTTCCTACACGACAACTGGTGCCGCGACCCGGGACTGGTGTGACCGAACTGTGTGTTGTGGTCTGTGTAGGTATTGTCCCAAACGAGCATTGAGAGGAGAAGAAGAAGAGAAGAAGAAACAAGAAGAACAAGAACAAGATGACGAAAGGATCCAAGTCAGCGGTGCCAGCTACGTCGGCGAAATCGGGACGAGGACCAACCGACGGCTTGTCGACGATCGCGAGTGACTTGACGTCTCGGCTGTCGACGATCTCCGAAAGGTCGGTCAGTTTCGAAGAGTCGGTCGACGAGGATTCGGACGCCAAGGATGACATGATGATGAACTACGATGACCTGGAAGAGAAGACTCCGGCGCCCGCGCAGGAGTACGAAGACCAGGAGGAGGCGATGGTGTCGGCTGGACGCAGTGGGGGCTCACGCTCCCTCAACCGAAACCTCGTTTCCGAATTTGATGAAGTGGCGCGGCCGGACTTTGCGGACGATGACTCGGAGGATGGCACCGACGCCTTCACCTCGAAGGCTCTGGTGCAGGTTGCTAAGGATCCTCAAGAATCCCGCGGAAGCCGACCGTCAATGAACAGCAGCACCCCAGCTGCGAACAAGGTGCTCGGCCGAATGCTCGAGCAGATGCTTGAGTCAAGTGAGTGGATCCGACAGTTCAGCCCGGAGATGGCGCGCCAGGCGACGTGGGTCGAGCTGAAGGAAGAGTTGCAACACCCGGTAGAGCCGACTTCAGTCACCCAAATGGCCGAAGACACGGTGGCGCTTCTCCGAGCGATGGGCTGTGAGCCGATGACTCGGCCGTCCGAGGTCTCAGTCAAGAGTTGGACGCCGGAACTGGCTGGCAAGGAGCTGCACAAGTGGAAGAGGAAGCTGCGTTTGAGCTTCGGGGAGACGGACCTCACGCTGGGTCGTCCGCCGAGCGCACGCCCCGCGAAGGAACAGACCGATCCGTCGACAATTCCGCTGCCGCAGACTCCGAAGAAGTCGACCGAGCGCTCAAGCCGACGCCAGACGACGGATGGAGTGTTCTCTGCCAAGACGGAGGGCACGCCGTACTTCCAAGATTCGCATATGGTGACCCCTCGGTCGACTAGTCGAACCGAGCGTATCGCCCGCGAGACCGGAGGGACGCAACCTGGACGGAGTTCCAACCGAAGTTTCCCAAGACGCTCGAGCCGTCGTTTCACCCCGCGCGATGACTCTTCGTCGGATGACGATGCTGACGACGCGCCCGACTACGACGATGGTTTCGACAGCCCCAGTGACGAGCTGGTCCGCCAGGTGCGCCAAGTGAGCGAGATGGAGCGACTGAACTCGACCCCTCGGCTGGAGATTGCGACTCACCGACCCCTCGCCCAGATCAAGAACTTCTATGGGGCCCGCAACAAGAGTGAAAACTCTATGCAGTGGCTCCGGGCCTTTGTCTACGAGATGAAGGGGACGCACACTCCGCCCAATGAGTGGTGCATGGCTTTCGATCTGAGCCTTCGGGACGGTGCCTTGCACTGGTACCGTCAGCTCCCCAAGAAGACGAAGCGTCGGTGGAAGCTGCTCAGTGATGCTTTCATCAAGTATTACTGCACGCAGTTCAACCAGTCTGCGAAGGCTCGCTACTACTCGGCGCGACGTGACGGTTCGGAACATCTGTGCGACTACCTAAATCGACTGAATGGCTACGCTCGCAACGCTGGCCTTCAGTTCGAGAAGGGCGGTCGCGACGCAAAGGATCACGTGCAACGCTTCCTCGAGACGTGCGGTGACCGAGGACTCGAGCGGCGGCTTTGCCACGTCCGAGTCTCGGACATCCACGAGCTTGAAGACATGATTAACGACATCCTCAAGTCGGAGGAGCGTGGACAGGGCAGAGATGCCTCGTCACATGCCTCGTCTCATCAGTCGCGTGGACGCGAACACACTCGCAGACGGGACGAGCGCCGGAGCGAACAGGCGCGCGACAATAACCGCCGTGAACGTTACGAACGCAGAGACCGAGACTTCGGACGCAGACGTGAGGACTCGCGGTATGCTCCACGTGTGTCGCTAGCCGAGGCGTCGCTGTCCGACTTGGTGGCTGAGTTGCAAATCCGTGGGACGAAGAGTGGTCGGTCAGACCGTCCGGAGCCCCGTGAGCAGTCGCGCGACGACAGCGGAAGTGACTCCAGTGACAGCCGATACTTCGAGGACAACCGAGACTTCAGTGACTACAGCGACTTCGACCCCTCAGATGAAGAAGGAGCCCATGTCGCAGCAGCGAATGAGCAAGAGAGACGTGCTGCCGCTGAAGGAACGTACGCTCGGTCCGACCAACGTCAACGCAGGGGTGGCGAACCCGGCCGAAATTTCGACCGGTCCAACCGACACTTCAGCCGAGACAACCGCGATGGTCGCCCGCGTCAGTACGGACCCTGCGCAGCGTGTGGTGGTGCCGGGCATTCGGCCCACTACTGTTACCGACGCTGCAGACTGTGTCAGCAAGTCCACGACATCGGCAAGTGTGAAGCACTCCAAGCCCTCACCACGTACCTTCGGACGAAGGTTGAGAAGAAGGACCTCTCTCCCGAGCTCCAAAGCCTAGTCTTCGGTGGCAATTTAAACTAGGCAGCCCGCCAACTGAAACTGGGTTGGTCCCAATCGGGCTGCCACAGTTAGCTGCTCCCGCGATCGATGCAGACTGCGTCTACGCGTTTGTGGGGACAAGCAAACGGCCGAACGACAAGGACAAGGAACATGTGAAAACGACTGAAATTGAAAAGGAGAGAGGGGAAACCCTCGGTGGAGGTGAAAATTGTGGAAAGAATGAAGAAGATGAAGATGGAGATGCAACCGAAGCTTGGGTCTCAAGCGCGGTGCAGAGTGAACGCCCTGGTCGAACGCCCAGCGGAGTGACCAAGTTACTCCCAGGTGAGAGGCTGGGGTGGTGGTCCGCACAGAAGTTCGACAAGAGAGCTCGGATGAGGGCTCTGGTCAAGGGTGCGGTCAACGACGCGAGAACGAGGCTTCTGCTGGACACAGGAGCGAATGTAAGTGTGATTTCGGAGAAGTTTGCGAAGCAGTTGCGGCTGCGTGACATTCAGGGTCACGGCCGCTGTATGGAGATCCAAGGTTTTACGAAGGGAACCATGGCTACGGAGAGACGAGCCCTCGTCAAGGTAACCCTCGGCTGGGCGCGCGTGTACGAGTTTGAGTTGTGGATCATGGATCATGGCGCCGGAGTGGACGTGGTCCTCGGCACTGACTTTATGATCCCCGCTGGAGGGCGTTTGGACCTGTTTCACGCGACCGCGAGGTTGCCGGACGAAGTCAGCATTCCGCTCATCAAGACTCTAAGCGCACCGGACGACCGAGGCTTCGGTCCGCATGTTAACGGTGGACCATCCGAAGACTTGTACGTCCAAGGCCGAGAGTGTGTGGAATACCGAGTGCAACGACGCCAACCACATCTGGATACACACGAGGTGTTGGTACGTCGCACGAAGTCTCTGCTGCCGACAGTGACGAAGTTTCGGCGGGGCAAGGTCGAGCGAGTACGGTTGACTAATGTGTCTGACCGCCCGACGACGTGTCACGCACACACTCCAGTGCTGCTGTGGGTACCGATTGGGGATCTTCCAAGGAACGACGGCTACGTTCGGCTCAACTCGGCCCGATACGAAGACTGGCAGAAGCTTGCCTATGAGAGCAGCCGTGATGAGGTCGTATTTGCGCGCGAGTGCGAGGCGTACTCGAAGTGGCTGGCCGCGCAACCGCCGGCTGTTGACCGGCCAACCTACACTCCGCCAACGGGGGTGATGGTCCGACCAACCGACGACTCGCCCGACCGACGGCTCAGGTTGAGTTGCGCCGAACGATGGGAACGCGAGCTCGCGAAGCGTGAAGAGAGAGAGCAACTTGCTGCCGACGGTTCACCAGTGGGTGATGATCCGGCAGCGCTCTCTCCCCAACCCGCGGAACTTGAGCACGCGCGAGTCGAAGTCTCGTCTGAGGTGACCGAGGAGTCCGTCCTCCGAGATGAGTCTGACGCGCCCAGCGATGCGGAAGTGTGTTCAGAATCTAACCTGGACCCGGATGACCTGCGAGGAAGTGATGACAACAGTGGAGATGACGATGGATCGGAGCTCTCGTACCAGAGTGAAGACTCGGCTGGAGATGACGACCCGATGTTGGTGCTGGAGCGCACCTACGTCTCGGTGGCGACCACGCTGACGGCTGAAGGGGGTGAAAGTGACGCGAAGGACGTCGTGTCCGAGCACCAGGCGAACGACATAAACCTGGAAGATTACGCCCACGAACTAGCCTTCCTGCCCGACCTGACCGAAGCCTCGGTTACGGAGTTGGACTACTCGGCTGAGAACGTGCGGCACCCGGACCTGAGTTGCGGCCGACAAGACCGCGTGGTGAAGGTGCTCCGGAAGCATGAGCAGATTCGGATCTCCAGTGGCAATGCGCTACCACCGCCAGCATATGGTGTGGTGTGTGACATCGATGTGCAAGGACATGCGCCTATCAAGCAGAGGGCTCGGCGGATACCCCTCCGACACCTCAAGCAGCTCTACGAATTGCTCCGAGGGCTACTGAAGGCGGGTCTGATCGCGTTTTCGAGCAGTCCGTGGTCATCGCCGATCGTCATTGTGCTGAAGAAGAATGGCATCGACATCAGGCTGTGCATCGATTACAAGATGGTGAACGCCGTCACCGCAATCATGGAGTATGCGATGCCTCTGGTCGACGACTTGCTCACCGACCTAGAGAAGTATCTGTGGTACTGCTCACTCGACGCTGCGAGTGGATTTTGGGCTATCATGATGACGCGGAGAGCTCGTCAGATCTCTGCGTTTGTGTGCGCTTTGGGTCACTTTGAGTGGCTCCGAATGCCCTTTGGGCTCAAGAATGCGCCCATGATATATCAGAGGATGCTCGACAACGCTCTGTGGGGTTTCGTGCAGCCGAAGGGCGGATGGAAGCACTACGCGACGCTGATGGAACAAGCCGAATCGCGTGATCATGAAGCGACTCAAGAGCGGACCGCACAGTCAGCCGAACCGACGTCTCGTATGGAGCCTTCGCCTACCAAGTTTGAGGCAGGACTCGGTTCTAGCGGCGTTGGAAACGCGGTGTCTGAACTGATTAACAGCCCTGTGGCTGACATGTTCGTGAATGGAGAACCCGATGAATCATCGCTGGTGCCTGTGTTCGAGCGACGATCCTTCGTGGACGACATCTGTTTCGGTGGTGAGTCGTTCGATGATTGTTTGGCTACATTGGACCGACTCTTGGCACGGTTCGAGGAGTGCCGTATCAGCGTGAGTTTCACCAAGAGCATCTTCGTGCAACCCAAGGTGGACTTCCTGTCCCACGTGGTGACGCGGAACGGTATCCAAGCCGACCCGAAGAAACTGAAGGCTCTGACCGAGCTTTCGTTTCCACGGTCCAAGAAGGGAGTGCAAGCATTTCTTGGATCGCTGAACTATTACAGCCGGTTCATCCAGGACTTCGCCGTGTATGGTGCCGCGCTCTATCAACTCAAGGACGAAGACTTTGGAGACGGGGGTGACCTCTCTGCAGCCAGACGAAGCTTCGCCGCGCTGCAACAGAAGGTTGCTAACGCACCGATTCTCCGACACTTCGACCGCGACAGAGATGTCCACGTGATGCTGTTCGCCAACGAATGGGCGCTGAGCACGACGCTCATGCAGGAACACGACGGAACGATGTATCCAGTGCGTTTCTGTGGCCGAGTCCTCAAGGACGCTGAGATGAACTATCACCCGGCTGAGAAGGAGGTCCTGGCCCTGCTGCAGTTATTGAAGGTGTGTTACACACAGCTCGCAGGTCGGACCATCCACGTCTATACGCGGTTCTCGGCGCTCGAATGGGTTCACAAGTCGAAGTCTCTGTTTGGACGCGCGACTCAGTTTGCGGTGATGCTGTCCCCGTGGCACTTGGTTGTTACGCGCGTTAAGGAGAAGGACTGTGTTTTCGCTCAACTCCTCCAGTCGTCGATCACAAGTTTCGTCGACCTCGAGGACTCGTTGGCACCCGTGACTCCGCCGACACGTGGCTCACCGAGTGTTCGGATGGACCCTCATTTGCTGTATGCACGGCTACCGCGTGATTACTGTGGCTATGTGCTCTCTTTCGATGGTTCTGCGAAGACTGAGAAGCACGGGGGCTACGGAAGTTGCGCCTGGATTCTGTGGAAGCTACCAGAATGGACGATAGTGATCGCTGCGAGTGCTTATCTCGAGGCTACGACTGTGAACCTGGCCGAGTACTCGGGTATGAACAATGGTTTGACCGCAGCCTTAGAAACTGGGGCTGAGGAGTTGGTGATCGTCGGAGACTCGAGACTCGCAATCCAGCAATCCCTAGGGGTGATCGCATGTCGTAAGGAAACACTGATGGCACAACTCAATCGGCACAAGGAACTGAGATCGAGGTTTCGGTCAGTGAAGTACCTGCATGTTATCCGCGAGTTCAACGCTGCAGCAGACTCTTTGGCGAGCGAGACGTTGGAGAAAAAGATTTCGGTGACTGTGGACGACAAGATTCGGACTGAGGAGCTGGTGCGGCTGAACCGCATCCACGAAGTCATCTACGAACCGTCAACCGATCCTTCGTCACCAACCGACACTTCGTCAACCGAGAAGTCGAAGGGAGAGACTACGCGTGTCGTAAGCTCAATCCGGGTACTGGATGCATCGGACACGACCCGTCGCAAGAATTTTTTCGATTTCGTGCGGGAATCGCCATATGTATCGGCAGTAACCAGACGACAGGCGAAAGAACGCGAGAGACGGGTCCGTTTTGCATACGAAGAACAGGTGGTGCCTCAAGAAGATCGTAGTCCTGACGCAGACTCCGACCGAAATGACGATGCAGAACTCTCAGACCGGCCAACACAGCCGAGACCTGATGCGACGGTGATACACGAACCGAACGCTGAAGACATCGACCCCGTGGTGGTGCAGGAGGAACGGCGCCGACGCATTGGTGCGGCGCAAGACGAAGAACTTCGGTGGTCGAACCTCAAGGCGGTACTGAAAGGAGAAGAGGCGAAACTTGGTTACAAAGCCGCGCGAGAAGCTTGGAAGATGTCCGACAAGTTCGTGCTGAGTGAAGATGGACTGTTGTATTTCCTCGGTTCGAACCGTCGGTTCGGCCGTGACCGGTCCGAAGAGTCGACACTACGTTTGGTGATCCCGACGACGATGGTTCAGGAAGTGCTGCAAAGCTGCCATGACTCGCTAGAGGGAGGACACCAAGGTATCGTCCGGACATATCATCGTGTGAAGGCTGACTACTACTGGATTGGACTCTTCGCTGATGTGGAACGGCACGTACGTTCGTGCCCAGACTGCAGCTCGAGTAAAAGCCGTCCGCAACTTCGTGGGTACCCGCCTGGCAACATCTTGGCCGAAAGACCGCTGCAGATCGTCTCAATGGACTTCGTCATCCCGCTGCCGAAGACTCGGCGGGGAAATACGGCGTTGCTGTTGTTCCAGTGCGCGTTCACAGGATTCGTAATGGGGAAGGCTATGGCCGACACCTCGGCTCTGTGTGTTGCGCAAGCCTTTGAAGAGTGCGTTTACCGAAGATTCGGCGCTCCTACCCTCATCCGACACGACAGAGATCCTCGCTTCATGGGAGAAGTCTTCCAAGCGTTCACGGAGATGATGCAATCGAGGTCTCGGGCCACTCTGAGCTATCGGCCACAAGCCAACGGCCAGCAGGAACGCTCAGTTAAGACTGTGATACAGTCCGTCCGAGTGTACGCCGAAGACCCGCTGCAACAGGACTGGGACGAGATCGTGGAGAAGCTGATCTTTGCTATCAACAACTCGCAGGACGTCACGCGCAAGGACACGCCGTTCTACCTTGTACACGGCTGGGACGCGCGGACGACACTTCGAGCCATGTCTTCTTCACTGAAAAGAGGCCGCGGTCGGCAAACCGACGCCTTGGCCTGGAGACGAGAAGTCAATCGGCAGCAGGAGATCGCGTTAGAGATGGCCAAAGAGTATCAGGCGACAGAGAAAGCCAAACGAGCCGAGAAGCACAACGAAACCCTGAGTCGACGCGAACGAGAATCTATGCCAACCCGAACCGAACCTTCAGGCGAAGACTCTGGAACCACGGAACCGACCGATGATTCGTCAACCGACACCTCGAAGTCGCTCTTCAAGCCGGATGACTGCGTCTGGCTCTACATGGAGCGTGTGAAACCGGGGCTGACGAAGAAGCTGGCGCATCGCTGGCACGGCCCCTTCCGAATCAAGAAGAAGGTGGACGAGTACGCGTATGAGCTAGCTTTACCGGACCGAAGCGGTTACCGGTTCTACCCTGTCGTACATGTGTCACGACTGAAGGCTGTAAATGAGTTCGGTGACCGGCCGAAGACTCGACTTGCAGCTGACGTTACGGATGAGACGAGACTGGACTTCGATGAAGAGCTTCTACCCGAAGACAGCTTCGAACCTGACCACCTTGCTGGCGAGTACGAGGTTGAGGCCATTTTGGACGACCGGATGCCGCTCTCGACGAGCACTGAGCGTGCTGTCAGAGAGTTCAAGGTGAAGTGGGTTGGTTACGACGAGCCTACGTGGGAGCCCGCGTCCAACTTGTCGTGCGGTGGACTGCTGTACGACTACTTGCGCGCGAAGCGCAGCGACAGCCGGTTGCAGATGGTCCAATTCGCAGACGAGGACTAGCCGCGACTGGCGCAATGTGATGAACTGCCGGCGGGGCGATGCAGCCCGCCTAAGCAGACGAAAAGAACTACTGCACCAACATTACTGCATGTTTGCATATTGCATGTATTTTCGAGTGGATTTATCAAGTTGCTCAAGTGGAGAGATGGAGATTTCGTGTGAAAGTGATTGAATTGGAGATTAATTAGGCCTGCAGACTGGAATTACGCTAAACTACGACGAAGAACCCGGACCAGTCTGGGCAGAGAAGACAAAACGAAGACTTAGCAGCAGGAGCCTCACGGCTTCGAAGCAGATGCAGCGTGAGCGAGCGCTTGCAGACGGCCGGACCCTTTAGCCGGACGCTCGAACTCAGCCGAAGACTCCTCCACCGCACCTTGGATGACTTGAGCTTCATCATCGTCGGACTCCGAGTCCGCTTCAGTGTGAGCCCCAGCCGAACCTTGGTAGCTGGGCCGATGCCGAGCAGCGTCTGCAGTCGAGCGCGGTGGAACCGTGTCTTCACTGGTATCTTCCATGATGACATCTTCCTCCTCTTCCTCAACGTCGTCTGCCCCCTCGTTGCCCGACATCTCTTGGTCCGCATCTTCAGCAACCGAGCCTTCTGGAGCGCGCTTCTCTTCGAGGTCTTGCTCCTGATCCTCCGTGCCCGCGTCTTCACCGGTAACCGCTGCTTCAGCTTGAGCACCCGGTGGACTGTGGTAGTCCGTGAACTCCCGAACCCAAGGTGCCTTCACATCCTGCGGATCCAGCGAAGAGTCGACCACGACTTCAGACGCGACTTCTTGCAGAGTGAAACCGCGAGGCACGAACACAGGGGCTTCGGGGTTGCAGGGCGCGAACAGTGTGTTGTAGGGGTGCAGCGAAGGGACGTCGATCCAGCAGTTGCGCCAAGGCTCGTGAGCGTCCACCTCCGCAATCTCGCGGACCCAGTCGGTCGTGGCGGGGATCCATGAGAGAGTGTCGAGAGAGTAATACAGCGCCGTAGGCTCGAGCAGAGCCTCCGAGGTGTAGCCGACGTCTCCGACCGAATCCGGAAGAAGTTGGGACCACCAACGCTTGATGTGGACGCGGAGTCGATCCGCACGCCCGCTTCGCTCCTTGGAGTACTGGCGCCACTCGTTCCGAACGGCGACAAACACTGGATGAGTCTTGCCGAGCCTTCGACCAAGACGCTGAAGCCAACGATCAACGGCAGCAGGAGAGACCCAGTGACCACGTTCGTAAAGAGCGAAACCGAGGTCAGAGTTCTCGGTCGACCCGAACGCACGGCTGCAGAACTGTCGCCAGAGCTTGACCAGTAGTTCCTCACCACTTGCCCGAATCGAGATGGCAACGTCGGGCATGTAGTCCGAAGCGTCGAACAGACACGGCCGCTCAGGGAGCTGCGCCAAGAACTCCTGGTACGGGTGGCTTGGGCTCGTCCAGTCTGCGAACGCCTTGATGCCGTCAACCGAGCACTCGATCAGAGCACTGTGCGGGACAGGAGGCACGGACCGAGACTCCAGTATCTTCTTCCAGCAGAGTTCTGCCCCTGGAGACGAAAACGGGGCCGAGAGGAGCGTGCCTTCCAGACTCAGAGTCTCCGGGATCACTTGGTCCGAAGCTTGGGTGCGTTTTGGAGCCGCCGACACTGGGGTAGGACGAGACCGAGCTTTCGACTCTGGCACTGGAACTAATCCAGTCTTCGAGGCGGCAGCCGACACCTTGGGAAGCTGACGGAGCTGTGTCTTGGTCACCTTGGCTGAGGCCTTGATCCGTTGCTTCGACTTGCCTTTGGACGAACCTTGGGCAACATGACTGTCAGGCTGCTGGTCCACGTCGTCGCCCGTCAAGTCAATCGCGGCAGGCGGTGGAACCGAAGCCTTCTTGAGCCCAAGCACGACGTCGTCAGGCGCGTTTTCACTCTCGACCGTGACCTTGGACTGGAGCGAAGCCACGGTAGACGCCGGCCGCACCGGACGTCCGTCCTTCCGAGGCTGAATCACGACCGATGCCTTGTAAGGCGAGTCGTAGTTCAGGACCTCAGGCGCTTGGTCGTCATCATCTGGCGCTTCGACGTCTTGGACACGACTTGGCGAAGCAACCGACACCTCCGGTGAGCGAGACGGCGACCCGGGCATCGAAGCAGTCGAAGCGTCTGATGGGTGTGGAGAAGACGGTCGAACGAGGCTTGACTTGGATGCGACTGGAGACTCCGAAGTCGAGTTGACAACCGCTGGTACAGGCGTAGACGCAACCATGTGGCGCGCTCTTCTGTAGCATGCTACAGCCTTGGGTCTAGCCGCAGGTTCCGGGTTGATCGGACGAGAACTGGACGACCGAACACTCTTCTTCACCAGAGGCTGAGACGGACGCCCGAGCCGAACCTTCTTCTTCGGAGTCGTAGGTGCCAAGTCCCGAGGCGAAGAGACCGACGCGACCGCCCCCTCCGACTTCTTCCGACGCTTGGACGATGGAATGATGGGAGCTTCGTCGTCCGAGTCTTCTTCCAGTGTCACGACGCCGACCGCCGTGTCATCAACGCGAGCGTGCTGACTTGGACTATTGGGAGCCGGAGCCGACGCCTCAGCGTGCGCACCAGGTGACGCCGAGCTTTCACGACGACGCTTGGGACCAGACGTGGCCTCTGCTAACGCGAACTCCATGGAGCTGAACTCTTGAAGAAACGTCTTGAGAACTTCTGGCAGGGCCGAGCCATCGCCAAGGTCGAGCTGGCTCAAGGAGAAGCGGTGCTCTTCCAAAGTCTGGAGGTACGCGTGGAAGTCTCGGGCAGTGTTGGTGTACCGCACCAGACCCTGTTTGTACGTCAGCCGGTCTCGCTTGATCACGGCTTGGGTGGCTCTGTCCGCATCCTCGAGCTGCTTGACTTGGGATCGCATCTGGTCGAGCATCTCCTTAGTCTGCGCGAGAGCTCGGGCCGCGAGGTTGAGCCGCTGGTTGGCGAAGTCTCGCTCCAGACGGCAGGATTGGAGGTCTTTGCCTAGCCGATTCCGCTCAACTGAAGCCTCGACGCACAGTCGGTCAGCCTTGAGACGAAGCGCGTGCTCCTTGTCGCTCAGCCGCTTGCTATCCGCAGCCGCATCTTGGTATCGCTGGACCTCGCGGCGCAACTCGTCCTTCTTCTCGTCCCAGCACTAAGGCTTCAACAACGCATCTGGAGCCACCGCTTGGACGACGTCACGAAGGCTCCGAGCCTCCGCAAGGCGCTGGTCCAGGTCTTCATCGACGCGAAGAGGCGGATGGCGGACGAGGCCGACCATGAGCTGGCCGAGGTCTGCCAGCCGCTGGTCCAAGTGCTCTTCCAGGCGTGACTCCGACTGCAGCACCACTTGCGCGATCCGGGCGTCGACAGCATCTTCGACGCCGTCACGGGAGACGTGGCATGGCGGTCGAGGAGTAGCTCCAACCCCAGGAGACGCGAACTCGAGCCGACAATAGCGGGTCGGACCCGACGAAGGCTCGTCCGAGTCATCAGCCGGCGGAGTAGCAGGTGGCGATGACGGAGACGCAGGCGGAGCTGCAGCAGAAGCCTCCGACGCCCCGCGTCGGCTTCCCATCTGCCTAGCGGGAGTTGGCGACGGAGACCTCGCCGCGCTCGACGCCGGGTGCTTGCCCGAAGCTTGGACAGACGACTGGATCACGCGCGCTGCAACCGCAGCCTGAGTCTCTGCCGACACCCCGCCAGCACCTGCTGCAACGGGAGTTGGTGACGGAGAAGACTCGGCGCGAGAAGCAGGACCATCGCGAGTGCCGGGCGCTTGAGCAGCCGCAGCTTGCGCTCGGGGAGCCCCGCTTGACGAGGCAGAGGCGGAAGTTGGCACCGCCGAGCTCTCGGAGGTCGCGCCAGGAGTGTGACCGTCGCTCGAGTGCGAACGTCGCTCGTTCGAGGGCTGCCGCACCATGAAGAGACATCAACAGATCAGTACCGAGCAACAGAGATGAGCAGAGGCTTCAACAAGACGCGACGACCTACCGTATTATCCGCGTGGACAGCTTGGAGGGCGGCGGCTCGCGCTTCGCCCAGAAGATTCGACGCGCGTGGCATGGCGGCAGGACAGATGCGCACCACGACGCTCACCACTTGCACCGGTTCGGGTCGAGGTGGGGGCTGCTGTGAGATCGGGAAATGCCCGCTGAAGAACAGCCCCGCGCCGAAGCCTAACGGTCTTGAACCTTCGAGTGACGGCTGAGCGAGCCCTCTGATTGGCTACGCACATTCCCCGCATTAGATTGACACATTGACAGTCATTTAGTGACCAGGCACGGCGGGTCATAATAAATCCCCGCCGAGCCCTCCAAGTAGTCATAGTGGGTACAGGATTTACCTCTCATCAGGAATTCGGACATAAGCCGAAGTGTCGTCCAGTCGTAGGATCGGCTCGAGGATTCGGCTGACACTTGATGTTTGTATAGACATTAGGGATTAGTTATAGGGAAGGCCTCACAGCCTCTAATCACTAAATCAGAGCAGGATTTCCCCCCGAAGCCACACAAGGGTCAAGTCCGTCTACCGGTAAGTCGTCGCTTAGCTGTAGAGTCTGGATACGCTCGGCCGACACGGGGTATGTCTGCCGGTGAGCATAAGGTACATTGACCGAGTGTTCATCCCTGGAAAGGCCAAGAGTGAGTAGTGGCCGAGTGTTGGGGGTATTAGAGACCTCCCTGTACGTTTGTACGTTTGTCTGGGTGTGTGGCGAGGCCCCCCAGTATATTTGACTTCCAGCCGAGACTTCGTCTCGGCGCCCCTGTCCGAGGCCTCGATTGGCCTGGTACCCTTCCTTCTGAGGGACCACAGTGGGTTACGCGTGAAAGCGCGTGTGTACATTGCATCCTAGCCGTTGCTCGTGGCTAAGGGTGCTCTTATATTTGATTTACGGGCTCTACCTACCTGACCGACGACTCGCACAAGGCACATTCCAGCCCGGTGTAAGGGATCGGATCTGGTCTTCAGATTTAATCCCAACAATAAGCGCCGACCTTTTAGGAGGGAAGCGTGTTGTTGGTAGGGGCTCGTCCCAAAGGCTTTGGCTAGAGGGACGAGAACTCGTTAAATCGTGTTTTCCTACACGACAACACGCCCATGCCCATCTCGTTTGAGCGCGTACACCCAGCGGTATGATCGCTTTGGCTCCATTTATCTCCGCACGAGCCGCCACTGTGGTGAAGCTAGTGCCTCCTTGTAGTTCGCAGCATCACATTGTTGACGACATAATCTCGAAGCCGCACGTTCGGCCTGCGCCGGCGGTGTGTTGGGGTTGCCGAAGGGGACGATGGAGGCGAGTGTTGATCAGCAGTACTCGCAGCAGCCGCTGCGTCAGGAACAACCGTGTCTCCACGCAAATCTGCCGTGGTCTGCTTTCGCTTTCTCGTGTTTGGGCAAGCGTCGGTGATTTCACCAGCTTCATCATTCTGCTCAATTCTCCCACTCACCGAAGGCAAGTGGCCATCAATGCGTTTCGGAGTCACCGTAGCAGGATCAGCGGAGACTCCAACACGGGGCGGTTCCCGGTCCACGTCTACTGCATACGACTCGAAGTCCGTCTTGATGTGAACGATAGGCAAGCCCGCTGCAAGGGGATGGATCATGCCCTAAAACGTGTTTTGAACCATGTGCAGCACTTACTTAGATTCACACGTAAAGTCTTCGTGGAAAATTGCGTTCTCCAGTCTGCATGTCCGAATAGCACCTGATTGGAGGTTCAATAGCTTGTAGCCCTCAGTGTCGACACTGTGCCCAAGCAGCAGACACATTGCAGCTCGGAATGCGAGCTTGGAGTCACTTGGCCGAGCGAAGAGGGAGAGGTCACCTGTCACGTTGTGCTGTGAGCCTTCACCCAGTATCCACTCTACTCCATCGGGAGGCAGTGGGTCGCGCTCTGGGTCATTTACGTGCGCCATTGCCACTAGTGGCCACGTGAGCGGTTGGCTTCAGGTGCGACGGCTCCTGTCACCAACTCCCACTGGATCCTGGGCGCCGAATCGACACGAGGTCTGACTCCACGTCGTGACCATGAGGTTCAGCGGAAATCCCATTTCGGACAATCATATTCACAATCGATAGTGGCATAGATGCTGGTCCCTTGGTAGCCTGTTTGTTCTTGCGGGCCAGCCACGCCTCCTTCTTTGATTGTAGCTCGGTCGGTCGTCAGTTCCTTCGGGCAGTTGCAGTACACTGTTGCAGTTAGATCAGGTCCAGGCTGTAGGCGCGGCTTCTTGGTCTGCTTAGATGGCTTGCCGCGGGCCCCGCGCTTCTTGCCTGCGGCCGCAGCCTGGCTGGTCAGGATACCACCTTCCGCTGCTCATTAAGACCTTGCCCATTTGCCTTGCTGACATCGCTGGGGCGCCGGACTTCTCGCTGATCCTGCTCAGCCGTCTCCAACTGGATGACTGTTTCCTGCACGTCTAGCTGCACGGCTGAGTTGTCCTGGGCCCACTCAGTGTGCTTGATTTCTACATACACATCTACACAGTTAGACAAAATTGTCCGCGCCAGCTCGTTGTCAGTGATAGCGTCTCCGGACTCAGCAATACGGCGGCGAATAGTGTACAGGCAGTCGATATACTGCTGGACCGGCTCGGGCTTCCCCAACATACGCCAGTAGAACTCCCTCTTCAGGTAGATAGGGTTCTCATTGCCCCTCTCACAGCGCGGAGTATAGAGCAGCGGGTTCCTGCGTCTCGATGGGCCCCTTGAATTCTTCGCGGATCTTAATGCTCAGAGACAGTGCCAACGCAGAGAAGCACTTCGTCTTTCTCTCGCCAAAGAGCAATTCATAGTCGGTGTTAGTGGCGGCTTGATCCACGCCCAGCGTAGCCGTTCCTTCGAGAAACGCCATCAGCCCCCACTCGTTCAGCTTGAGCTGCAAATCTTGCTTCCATGCGTCATACTTCCTGTGCCCGTCCAATACAATCACGTTAATATCCCTACTCAGCATCGCGCTGTGGTGTGGTAATACCACTAAAATCCTCCTCTACCCAAAGGTATTAGAGACACCAACAACACGCTAACCCGCAAAGGTAAGCGCTTATTGGATCAAGACCTGAAGACTAGGAACGATCCCTTACATCGGGTCGGTTGCAAGCGCCTCTGTGCACCTTAGGTTGTCTTCGGTCAACCCAAAAACCTGTACCACTAGCCACGAGCTAAGGCTAGGACACTATGTAGCGCTTTCGCATCCCCACTGCAGTCCCTCAGAAAGGAAGGGTACCGGTGTGTTAGGCCTTGTACAGGGGGACCAAGGTAAAACCTGTAGGTAGACTAATACACTCAGGGACACTCTTGTCCCACAAATATACAGTGAACGACACTCCTATGTCGCTCTTGCCTCTCCGGCCACGCCAACTCTTGGCGCCGCCAAGGAAACTCTCGGTCAAAGCACGATAAGCTCCTCGACAGGCATTCACACGCAGCCGAGCGTGTCCAGGCACTACAATAAGCTAGCTACACTTACCGAAGTCGGACTTGACCCTTGTTGGCTTTGGGGGAAGACTGTCTTTTTATTACTGAGTTTTATGAGGCCCAGGGGGCCTCGTTCTGGTCATCCTATGATGAGTCCTATGTCCCTATACAAATATCTAGTGTGAACGATCGCAATAAGGCGATTCCGGACACATCAAATGACGACCGCGGCCACACTAATAAGTGCGGTCGAAGTACGCAACTAAATGCATCTGTACCTAAAAGTGGGTACCACGAAGCCTCGCCCGGGGTTCTATTAGGACCCGACGAGGCTCCGGCCACTGACTGTCACTCCAACGAGGATAATGTCGTCATCCAATCAGAAGCAGCCATCTCCGTCTCTCGCTGGGCCTACCCTTGATTGCCCCTTGGTTGAACTTGGTTGTCGGGCCGGCGGGTCGACAACGTTGGAAACAGTCATTTTCCAACACCACAGCGCGATTATTCGCCTCCGTTAGCATGTGCCTCGCAGCGCCTGCATGCAGGTCCATGACTGTAGTTTCCAGGACTGCATCTGCGGGTACTCCGATGCTGCGGGCTGGTCCACTTGTGGCTGACACGTCAAACGGCGAAGATGAGGAGGGAAGTCCGCTGCCATTGGCCATGGCAGCTCCGGGTCTAATTGGATTATGACCGGCCGTAGGCTCAAGCGCCCGCGTCCCATCTACACCCGGACTTGCGTGCGACTATCATTGGCAGTGGCGTTTCCAGGGCGCGGCTGATTATCCAGGTCCAAAGTGCCGGAAGCACCAGCAGTTGGATGGGCCCCGTTAGGGTGCTCTACTTGATACATGAGCATCCCCAACAATTCTCGAGGCCCGAGAGCGTTGTAGGCAGCCAGCACAGCGTCCCTCAGGCGGGTGGGTCCAGCGGCATCGGGTTCATCGGTTGCTGATCGGGCATAAAGCACCCCAGCAGGGTCGCGTGGCAGTACGGGGATCGTGCCAGCGCGCATAACCGTCTGTGATCCGCGGCTGGCAGCATGCAGGGCGCCAGCAGTTCCTTCTGCGGCGGCAATTCCGCCACCGCTAGCGCGAACATGGGGACGGCGAACAGGTTGCGGCCTCAGCGAGGCATCGTCGGGAGGTAGCGCAGCGTCGTTGCGGCTTGCGCTTGCCCTGTCTTGATCTTCAACGCCATTGCTAGCCAGCGTGCCGTTTGGGCTCATAACCTGACGGCTTGTGGCCACGGGATGTAGGCGGTGACTGCGGGTTACGACAGCCATGGCGAGTTGTTGTAGATGAGAAGAGCGCTTTCGGAGGCAAACGATGCGCGGCCTTAGGGATGGAAGATGACTTGTGCTTGAGGTGCACGATCGAAAAGTGAGTGCTCTTCAGCTCCTCACTCAGCACTGTCATCTCCGCCTTCCAAGCCAATGTGCAATTAATCTAGGCTACAGATATGCCTACGAACAACTGACCTCGGAGTATCCTAGTTGATCTAGCAGTCACAGCCTCCGTGGTTGTGCTGCATACACACACAAATGAAAGATGCTTGCAAAGGAGAGGTCTTTATTCAGCTCTCGTTACATCCGAGGGGTACGACCTCATGTCGTACCCACGCACCTTACATCATGTCAGCACGATCCACCTCTGTGGTGGCGTCGGCTACCCAACCCCACACATGCTATTTTGTCTGGATCTGGAAGAGGTCTCCTGTTTGTCGTTTGTAAAACAAAAAACTGTTTGGGGGTCTGTAGCGAATTTGGCTTCATATTGCAAATTTCAAAAGCTGACTAGTATTAATACAAGGTCTTCCTTTTACAACTGATAACTGATGCTGCTCTCCTTGAATAAAAAATATCTAGCTACGCCGCGCAGCTTACTTTGACGATAAATTTGACAAGCGGCACTAACGCGGTTCGTAAGAACTGCTTGCCACCCCGTCATCAAACGACATTAAGCAACCTTCATGCTACACTAGGCAACATTATTCTTACGGTACCACCATTTATAGGAAGCAAAGCCATGCATTTTTTACAATACATGTATACCGGGAAGACCATGCACTGTATGGGTAGGAACCAGCTGCAAGAGAGTAATTGACGTCGATATACCGCATAATGCAATTGCAACTACATAAAAACCGAACTGAGAATCAAGCGGGCTTCTAAAGCCCGCGCACCAGTTCTCTTGAGCGGCACTTTGTGTACGTTATCATAGATCCCGTAGGTAGAGTTGGTTTGTTAGTGAGTGCATCGTCAAAATCACGAACATATTTTGCGGGGGTGGGCTACTACTGTACATCTAACGTTATCTACCCCCGTGAAAGAAAATGAAAACGTGGAGGTGCTGCGGCGACAAATCATGTCAGGACAACTGAAGATGGTTTGTCCTAGTGAATACTCACGATTTCCAACCGGTACGTCGATAACTTGGTCCCTCATAGTTGCAGTGGGCTTCAGCGTCTTACCGAATTACCTATGTTATCACCTTCTATATGTTATGCCATACACCCCCTTATTGGCCAATCACAAGCCTTTCGGAAAGATTGGTGTGCACTGCCCTTTATATGGACTCACTTGATATTTGTATTGAAACGCGTTTTTTATGCATTTGCTTGGCTAGCCAGGGCACCAAAATGTCGACTCAGTAGAGTTCGCTGAAGTGTATGGCATAACATAGGTAATCGGTATTGTGCTACAAAGTACAGTGTACTGTAACTTGAACAGCACAGCTTTGAGCAGCTGCCTAAGGGAGCCAGCACGACACCTTGCTGCTCACTAGCATATCTACTGTAGTGAGCTGCATACGTAAAGGACTTGAGCACCGTGTTTGCACGAAGTCGTGTACTGTGCCAGACTGGCAGACTGGCACTGCCAGTGCAACGTGTCCTAGGATCGTGGTGCACTACGGTGTAAATCTGCAGAGTCTGCCATTACCGCGAAGCTCAAGTTTGCAGACGATCTCGTCGTGCACCACCAACGAGGCCCCAGACTCTGGGCCAGAGCGCGGTAGACCAGTCGCCCGCGTGTACGAAACGCAGCAAACGAATGAAAACTGACTCGGATTCAAATCGCAGAGACTGTATCACATAAAAAAAAAAGTGATCCGGATTTGAAATACATGTGCATGTACGTAAGTTGTGCTGGTCGCGCCGGCACCTCACTCCCTCACTTTGCATTTTTTTTCTCCGACAGCTCTAAGCCTTGACCGCTACCGTGGTGCTATACAAGTCATGCGTCTGAGTCTCGTACTGCTGGCAGTTGCGGCCACTCTCCTGTCAAGCTGCAGTGCCTTCGATGGTGTGAACAACGGCAACAGACTTCTGCGCACTCAAGAGACCACCAACACGGCAAACGCGAATGGACTTACTGCTAACGACGAGGAGAGGGCGTGGGGCTTGAAGACCCTAATCCAGAGCTTGGCCAAACTCAAGACGAACAAAGTTGCCAAGGTGAACGACTTCGCCAAGGCGGACCTCGACCGGATGCTGACAGACGTCGCGTTCAAGCGGTAGATGTTCGAGAGGTGGAACCAGTACAGCACGGACAAGATCCTCGCGGTGCTGGACCTGAGCAAGAGGAGAAATCTTCCGTATGCGTCGATGCTGCAGGAGTTCTTGAACACGTACAGACTCAGGGAGGGGGCAAAGGCCCTTCGCGCTGGTAACTAGTGTAGTAGGTAGGTAAAGATAATAGCAACACGTTTAGTGATAATTAGGCGCTGTATTCCTTCTGTTGCAGCGGGTGCTTCTGGTGCTTACATAAAATAATAGCGGGCTCAGAGGCACGGCTTCGTTTGCCGCTCGCTATTCTCCTCGGTGCTCGGAAGGCGACGTATTTGTGGGGTTGCTTGCCATCACCCCCCCCCCCCCCTCCAAAGACGCGCTCTTCTGGCCGCGGGAACACTTCGTAGGTACGGCAGACCCGGAATCTATGCTGGGCTGCCGTCAAAGGGTACTAGGACTGGGAACTAACTCACTCATAACTCGACGCTTTGCATGTGGCGCAACTCCTTGGCGTACTGCGGCTGGTGTGCGGACGACGCCGTGTTGGACTGGGGCTTGTGCATGGACGACGACAAGTTGGGCGTGGACTGCTCCTTGATCTTCTGCTCGTTCTGCTGCATCTGGAGGCCGGTGGTGTACGACTGCGACAGGAGATCCACGAGTTGGTCGTGGAGCTGGCCGGTCTGGGAGCTGGCGAGCTGCGCGCGCTCCTGGGTGCGCGTCCACAGGTCCTCGAGCAAGGCGCTGACCTGCTCGGCCAGGTCCTTGAGCTGGGAGCGCTGTCGTGAGGGCACCGAGCTGCGCGGCTTCGAGTCCGCGACAATGAGAGCGCCCAGCACGATGCCATCGCGCGCGCGGAACGGCACGCCCATGACGAAGCGCACGTTGGGCGCCTCCGTCACGAATAAATTAGTGGACAGCATGTCGTCTTGAAGCGCGTTCATCACCGTCACCACCTCGAAATCGTCGTCATCGTCCTCACTGACATCCAGAGGCTTTCGAGCGGGGAAGCGCCGCATGATCTCCGCTGTGAGCGAGTGCGAGATGGGGATCTCGCTCATGTCTCGCGTAGCAGCCACGCCGAAGCTCGACTTGATGAACTCGCGCCGCGCGTCCACGAAACTGATGGTGGCCACCGAGCAGCTCGTGTGCTGGGCCGCCTGCTTGGCCACGAGGTCGTAAATGTGCTCCTTGCCCGAGTCCATGATGCCGTACTCGGCGAGTCGGGCCGCGCGCTCCTCGTCCAGAGACGTGCCCACACGAGACCTGGCCAGCACCACATCCGTGTGAATCTCCTCCACGACTTCCTCGTCGAAGTCCTCGTCGCCCTCCTCCAGCTCGTCCAGAGCCTGGTAGTCCTGCAAGTTCAGATCCTGCAGCTTGAAGTCGAGTCCGACATTCGAGTCGTGGAATTCCATGCCGTCGTCCTCGTCGGCCTCGTCCAGCTCGCGCAGGTCAAAGTCGCAGATGTCCTCCTCGTCCTCTTCTCCATCTTCATCCTCCTCTTCACCGATGCCACCGAGGTCCTCACGGTCCGAATCAGCGTCGGCTTCTGAGTCGTGGAAGTCGAAGGTCGTGAAGCGGCCTCCAGCTGCAGGCAGGCCGCCCTTGAGCGACAAGTCGAACTCCGAGTCGTGGAAGTCCATGAGCGAGAGCTCCGAGAACCGCTTGTAGAACTGGTCGCTCTGCATCCCGACGCTGCTGGGAGAAGACGGCGACGACGAGCACACGGAATCCACTTCGGTCGCCTCAATCGAGTCGATGTCGACGGCGAGCGCAGGCTCCTGGTCGACTTCGGGCTCCTTCTCCACCTCACGTGACACCTCTCGAGCGGTCTCCACCACCTTCTCCGAGTCTCTGTCCTCCAGTCCTTCAACGTCGTTGCCCTCCACATCGTTTTCACTCTCATAGTCGAAGCGGCTGCCGCGGGAGCTGCTCATGGTCGTGGCGTTGCTCGCGTTGCTCTGCTTGTAGAAGCTGCCGCCCAAGCTGCTGCCACTGATGCTCAGGGTCTTGGAGCTGCCGCTCTTGCCGAACGCTCCCAGGCCGCGACTGCTGTTGAAGCTGCTCACCGTGCTGCCAGACATGCTCGACAGCGTCCGGTCGCCTCCACCTGTTGACGCATGAGACGACAGCAGCCCCCGCGAGTCATAAAAGTCCGAGCTGTCACCGCTGCTCGAGTTCGTCGAAGGGGGTCTGTTGTACTCGTCGTCCTCCTCTGGGCCGCGTGCTGATGCGTGGCCGCTGCCCAGTCGTCGCCTGAGCGCATTGATGCCGCCCACGGACGTCTTCGGTGGCTGCGCTGCTCCCTGACTCTGGGTCACGCGCCCTCTACTGAGCCTCTGGTTGTCATCCACTCCGTGCTGGCATTTGACGCAGATGCGGAACGGACACTTGCCGGCCTTGCCCAGCTTGATCTGGTGGATCTCCGAGCACTTGGAGCACGCGACGTCACCACACAGGCGGCAGTGGTGCTTCCGCCTCGACATGGAGAACTTGCCCTGGCACACGCAGCAGCTCTTGCGGGACTTGACCCAGTTCTCGGACGTGAGGTAGGGCGACTCGCGTAGCCGCATGACCAGCAGCGCCGTATCCAGCTGCTGGAAGGCGGTGAGGTACGCCAGCATGTTCTGCCGCCGCGCCGACGTGACGCCGTTGGCGTCGTAGCAGCTGAACTTGATGAGCACTTCCAGCACGTTGTCGCCCGCGACAGACGACGCGACGGGGTACACGACAATGCCCGAGAACTGCACGAGCGCGCGCGTCGTGAGCGCGAAGTTGGCCTGCTGAGACGACGACGACGACTTGGACGAAGTACCGGACGACGTCACGATGGGCTTGCAGTATCTCGTGACGGCCGGGTCCTCGATCGAGTGGTGCGAGATGATACCGACTCGCTGGTCCTCGAAGTCCTGCGCCTGGTTGTGGGCCATGGGGCCGCGGATGTGCGCGCGGCGGATGGTGGCGTACTCGGCCAGGCAGAGCGTGAGCCCCTCCTCCTGCGCGCTCTCGGCGCCGTTGCGGCTCTTGCTGCTCTGCAGACGCGCAGCCTGACGATCTCGGTGGCGGTTCTTGCCGCCGAACTTAAGCGCATTAGCGGACGCGCCGCCGTTGAGCGACGCACCCGAGTTGGAGCGTGCCGTGCGGCCCTTGATCGACACGTACTTGACCGCGTACTGCTCCGTCTCGGCGCCGCTCTGCGACGAGCGCGAGCTGGAGCTCACGGACGACGACGTGGACGAGCTGCGACCCACGCGGCCGCTGAGAAGGCTGCCGAAGCTGGTAAACACGTCGGCCAGCTGCACGCGCTCCTCGAACAGCGCCGCCTGCACGTTCTGGAACGTGTCGCGCTTGGGGGACGCCAGCAGCCGCATGAAGTCGTCCAGCGACGCGCGCACGCGCGTGGTAGCCAGCATCGTGTGCATGTTATGCGGCAGCTGCGCCGGGTCGGCGGGCGTCATGCTTGACACGCGCTCCACGGCGTCCGCGCGCAACTCGTACACGCGGACCTGGCCGCGCGCTGT
Organism: Phytophthora vignae f. sp. vignae; assembly: GCA_016169955.1. Lineage (NCBI taxonomy): Eukaryota > Oomycota > Peronosporomycetes > Peronosporales > Peronosporaceae > Phytophthora > Phytophthora vignae. Next base: position 1,317,987 of record JABJUM010000007.1, read on the forward strand.
GACGAACTGCCACTTGTCGGCGTCCGCCACGGCGTCCACCAGCAGCGCGGCGGCGTTGGCGCGCGCGTCCAGCAGCAGCGCGTCCTGCTGCGCGTCGCTGAAGTGCAGGTACGCGTCGGGCGTGACGCTGTCCGTGGTGTTGCTGGCCGCGCTGAAGTTGGAGCGCCCGCTGCTGGCGGCCCAGTGCTGCATGCCGCCGTCCTGCTGGGCTGCGACCGGCGTCTGCACGGCCGAGGACACGGCGGACGGTGTGTCGCTCGGGCGCGACGTGGTGAACGACGCCTTGTGCTGCCGGTGCCGCGGCCGGTATAACGAGCCGTAGTTCACCATGGGCGGATCCACTCAGTGGACGCAATAGAAACCTGTCAAAACTTGTCTTCCTTCTTGGCCTTGATCTGCCGTGGCCTGCCTTGGCCTGTGTTGCTGCGGCGAGCCGCTGCCTCCTTCCTGCGCGTACGCGTGTACTCTCCTCGGGGGCGGAAAGTAGGGGGGGCTCGACCGCGCTCTGTTGCTACCGCTGCGCTCGAGTCGGACTGTGAGTGCCAGCGCGACGGCGGCAAGGGGAGGAGGCCCTATGTTGCATGGTTGGAGTTTGACTTGCCCTTAGTATATGGGAAAGGCTGGCCAGCGGTGATAGGGGCCCGCGTTAGCAACGGGCCGAGAGACCCGGAAATGGGTCTCACTTTCGCCGAAAATGGGCTCCTCGTTGCACTAAACCAACAAACAATTACGTGTATGAGTCCTGCTGTCACGTTCAAAACCAACATCGAGACGACAACAACACTAACCGTAGACTCGTTAGCCCATGCCCATGATGACCACTACAATAAGTGTCCCAAGTTGATATGTGTCCTTGATCGAGTTGAGCTAGGTTTTTGATTTAAATATTTACATTATAATAAAATAGCGTGGGTTCAAGCTGGATAAGCACAGCTCAAAATTCACCCGTGCAAAATGCTGCTGCTGCCGGCGTCGTCGTACAAGCAGCCTTGAGCTCGGCACCGGCAGGCAGGTGTTGCCGCGTCGTGAAGCGCTGTCAAGGCCGAGTTCTCTCACACTTCCGTGTCTCGTCTTTCGAGACGGACGAGACTCATAAAATTCAAGACTAATATCATTCGAACTTGTTGTGTGCTGGACATCTCGGGGTGCCAGCGAGAGAGCCCTCTGGCCATACCAGGAGCGCAATTTTCTCTCAATGTGTTGAATAGTCCTTGGTAGCGCAGATTGTAGAGTGGGGCCTGAGCAACCGGAGCAGCGTTCGCGGTGTCGCCTCGGAAATTTGGGTCCATTTTGGGGTGATTGCTTACTGACGAGATGTGCCCAAAACGGCGAGAGCTGTGCACAAGAGTTACAATGCGGCGAGGCGCTGTCTTATGTTTGAGGGTAAGTTATGGCTCTGACGGCGCTGGGGGCCGCGAGTACTGTACGTGTAGCCGGCCTCCCCAAGGCGTCGACCTTCTCTCTCTCTCTTGGTCGTGACTCGCGCGTAGGCTCGCGGGCTTACGGAGATGCCTCGACTCGAGAGGCTCAACGACAGGACTCCCGCCTCCCGCCTCCCATGCCGTGGATAGCCGCGGGGTTCCGTATACACATTGTCGTACACACCATCGGACGGCCGCGTCGCTCCTAGCGAAAGGCCTTTTACCGTCGAGGTAAGCCCGAGGCTATCGGCGCGCGGTGATCGCGACTGCAATGACGAGTGTTGAGACCCAACAGGTCGAGGCGGCGGCATGCTGAAGTGAACCGCGGCGTTGAAGTGTGACTTGCTACCGGTCGGTCCCACCACGTGCAGATGAGACTTGCGCATTGCGCAATGCGCAATGCAGACGAGAACGGGAATCGCGATGGGCCGAGCGAGGGCGGACCAAGGTGTCGTCGCGCAGGTTTTGGACGCTTGCGGGCGTTCGCAAGCATGCACGCAAGTCGATCGTCTGCAGAATCCACCGCACCAAATTCTCTACGCTCACGACGAAGACGCCTTGCCATCATCAGCAGCCGTGGACTGAGTGAGATGCAGCTCGGGATCACTACGAGACTGTTGCTGGCAACCGAGCAACAACAACAACAACACTTGCAGCGTGACTCGCGGAGCCCAGACGGGGCGGACAGAGGTTGCTCGAAGAGCGCTACACGCAGTTCAGACGACCTTCCGACAACCTTCAGCAAGTTGAAGTTGACTTCAACTTGGTCATGGTGAGTTGAGTTGCAATACCCCCATTTTAACCGTGGCACCGAAGGCTGAAGGCCCACAGGGGTGCTCGTCTCCATGTTTCGTCATTTCTAAGCCGCGGGCTATCGCCACCGCACCGCCGGATTCCTCGTTCGCGACCTGGATCGTATTTTGGGGGGCAAATCCGTCGGCATTTGCAGTGTATTTAATTGTGTGTTGAGGTCAACTCTCGCTGCGTCCTATTCTAAGACAAGGCGGTCGCCGCGAACGAGAAATGCGGACAGGACTCGTGCTCGGACTGGACGGCGCGGGCAAGACGCTGCTGCTGCGGCAGCTCACGGCGCAGGTCGTGCGCAAGCAGAAGACGGTGCTGGAGCGCCTCGTGGCCTTCGCAACTCACCCCTGCGGCGGAGGCAGCAACAACAACAACGACGAAGACGGGGGTTTCGGCGCGAAGGACGGAGACTACGCCGTGGACGCCAACACGCAGCCGAGCGTGGGGGTCGAGCACTGGACGCTGCCGCTTGATGGAGGGAGGATCTGCACACTGCGCGAGGTGGGCGGCCAGTTGCTGCCCATGTGGCCGTCCTACTTCGAGTCCTGCCACTTCTGGCTCTTCCTGATCGACGCCAGCAACCCCACGCAGCTAGCCGCCGCCGCGGTCGAGTTCTTCTCTGTGCTCAGTGTGGAGGAAATGCGGCGCAAGCCCAAACTGCTGCTGGTCAACCAAATCGACGCTGGGTTTATCGTGGACGACAACATCCTGCGCACCTACCTGTGCTTGGACCGCCTAATGGTTGAGCCCGACTGCGGCCCAGTGCAGATCATCAAGGCCAGCGCGCTGACGGGGGAGAACGTGGAGCAGGTCCTCAAATGGCTCAGTCAGACCGTCGGCACTAGCGTCTTCTCCGGCAACAACACGGGTATCGTACTCACAGGACTCAGCGGTCGCTATCGCACGGTAGGTAGACAGAATTCGGGCAGCGATATACGCGTGCATCCAGTAGCAGACTAGGACAGACCGACAGTAGAACAAGAGAACGCATTCGATTTGTTGTTGGTTGTTGCCTAGTTCCTCTCGCCTTCGTGGCAGTAGGGGTATTCGTCGGCAAGAGTGGCGTTCGCAGCCATGTTGGTTTCGGCGGCTTGGAAGAAGCGGAAGTGCTCCAGATCGCGACTGATGTTGCCCATGGCGATGGCCGCGCAGTAAATGCCTAGCACCAGGCTGCTGATGATCGTCAAGTGGCACACGAAGCGGTCGCATTTGCCTCGGAACGTGTTCGTAGCGATCGGGTGCACGCGCAGGTAGCACAGGCACGGCATGATCATGCACGAGACCGTCACTGTCGTGGCCCCGATGAAACTCAAGATATCCATGAAAGACGCTTGGAACATGATCGCGAGGAAGGCCTGCAGCCACACCGTGATCGTACGGATCAAGCCGCTGCAGAGGCGATCAGAGGCGGTGTACGCCTCGCTTGTGTACGTATGGTCACCATTATCACTCGGAGGCGGCGACGTCGCTTGGAAGTACGGAGTGTTACCGCCATACAGGAAACCCTCCTCTTCTTCGATAGTGGGAATGGTGGGAACTCTAGGCGAGCCAAGAGTGCCGACAGCGCCAGTATTCGCGAGAATGGGCTTGCTTAGTCCGGACCCAGAGGCAGCTTTAGCGGCTCGTAGGCTCAGCGTCTTTTGGAGGACCTCATGGTCGGCGTCCTTGCCGAGTATGTAGCGCTCCATGTCGAACAGCGTGGGGTTCAACAGCAGGGGGAAAGCGATCGTGATGTGGAGCAGCATCAGTGCCGAAGCAAGTTTCCGCGCCGAGCTGTCTTCCGGTAGTTGATCCAGCAGCGTAGCCGGCGCCGTGCAGCCAAACTGGTAGTACGTCACGACACCGATGAGCAGGTAAATGGACGTGATGAAGAGTAGTGTCAGCGACACCAAGTTCGCTAGCCGGGCCGGGTCCGTGTGCTGCCGTTGGATGGGTGGGATGATAATGGCCGTGCCTGTGGCGAACATGATGGTGCCAAAAGTCTGCACGGCGTTGTCCGTCTGGATCTGCGTCTCCCGCGGCGAAGGAGGGATGTTCTGGAGGCTGTAGCCGACGCAAATTGCATCAGCGAGCACCGCCGCTATTCCGCCCATGTAGGCCAGTGGCGCGGCGGCTTTCAGCGTCGGGATCAGAATTACAGGCAATACACCGATACTCATGACGATGATCCAGTGTGTGGGGCTCCACTCTTCCCCTACAACAGTGCCTTCGAACAGACACGGCAGCAGGACGGTGCCGCCTAGAATGAGGAATGCGATGGGACTCAGAAAGCAGGCCCCCCACTCGGACAGCAGCACCACGCGGCGTCCAGACTCCCCGAAGGCGAAGAAGCCGAGGTCGCTGAAGGTCCGCACGTTCACAGGCGAGACCATGAGCGACTTGCTCACGGCGACACTGCATCGGCCACACACACAGCAGCGACAGTAAACTTATATGTTTCTATGGGTGTAGTAGATATCTCGTAGATTTCATTAAGCGAACCTTGCGTGGAGGTTGCAGGACGAGATGAAGTAGACGGCCATGGCGGCCAGGACGGGCCCCGCAGCCGCGAAGATGGAGCCGAAGCTCATGGAGCCCACGCCGAAGGTGGCGCAGAACAGCAGCGCCACGCACAGCACGTCGTCGCTGCCCGACATGGTCCCGGTGTCCGAGGTACTGAGCGGCTCCGATGACATTGAGCAGGATCGCGACCTTTCGGGACACTAGTGTGTGTACCACATCGATTCCGTACCGTAGGAGCGTTTGACGACGAGTGTCGGCCTCGAGTCGAGGTCCTGGACTCGAGGATCGGACGGACATCCTCCAGGGCTCGTGACCGCCATGGTTTCTTAGCAGCTCGTCACTAGAATAGTCACAGCAGGCTGTTGCGGTGGCATGGTTTACAGCTAGACGAAAGCTCCGCTTGAGCTGTAAGCTTTGGCATCGGTTGTGCAGGGCCGACAAGAATGATATACTTTGGTTGGATTCCACTCCTGTGCCCGCCATCGCCTGGTTGCGGCGATACCATAGCTCGCTAGACATACCACGATACGATACTGTAAGGAATTGCAATTTGTATGATACGCTGAACGCATTCGAACGGAGGGCTGTTGTGAGAAGGCAAAAACTTAAGTGGGTACCACACCATTGGCTGGGCAGTTGCTGCCACGACGAAAGCCGGAGGCCACTGTACACATCGTCCATGGTGCGCACGCCACCACTGGAAGGTCCACGAACGACCAAGAAGATGCCTGCTTCAATTGGAACGGATCATCTGGGTCTCTTTTCGTCATGTGCTGTTGCACTTGGCTCACAAGCAACCATGCGCTTTCGAGGAGGGCTTAGCCGGGAAGGTGTGCTGCCACGGCAGCCGCGTGCACACCAGCTCGAAGACGAGTAACGAGCACAAACGTCACAGTCCGTGGCATACAGACAGTAGCTGAGCCGAGGACACCTTATCTGCAGACTCCAGGATGTCGGATGGTAGTTAGCGCAAGCAGACCTCGTTATTTTTCGAAGAGGGATGTCGAATCCCCCAAATTGAAGCGACGGAAGCTCGCAGAGTCTGCGGCAGACTGTCGGAGAGGGCCCACCCTCCTGGCAGAAGAGTCTGCATCAACACTACGACATTCTCACCGCTACTGTATGTAAGTTCGCCATCAGCGCACTGGTTATCAGGCGGACAAGAACCGTCGTGAGCTTCCGGTGACTGCCAGGCGCAGACAGCGGCTGGCGAGCTCCATGCCACCGTCGACGGCGGTGAATCGATTACACTACCACGGACAACTCTATGGTACATGTAGTGTAGCGAGGTGAATTGTCGTTAGAGCGGAGCACGTTGAGCGTTGCCACCGCCAGCAATGCCGAGCCCGGTCAAATGCAAGTTGCCTTTCGCTACTCGCGCGGGCAACTAAGTGGAGTGCACTTGGTGTGGCGCCGCCCGGAAGGCCGTCGAATTCGTGTGCGTCGCCGCGGTCGGCAGCATACAATTCGCAAGTAATTCCCGACCGACCAGGCCCGTCAGCTCCACTGCTCCATTCCGACCGCGGCTATGTCCGTACGGCGCACACGAGCACATACTGAGATCAAGATGATTGCTGCGGGGAAGACGACCGGCACAAAAAGGACGGTGAAAAGACAGGTCATCTAGCGTCTCTATCGCGAGGTTGATCCGCCCAGCACAATTATCGCCCAAAACGCTCCCATGTCGTTAAATCCGGGGGCATGATTCACCGACCGACCAGCTGCTGAGCGGATCGGAGAGCATACTTTCATCAAGTGAAGAGGACCTGCATAAACCGACCGGCCGGCTCGCCCCGGCGCATTTTTTTATAACCGCCCGGAAGCCCGGCGAAGTCCGCTGCTGAGCTCGGGCTCGAAGCCGACCGCAGTTCCCATTGTGCGTCCGAGCGCCCAAGTCGATTCGTGCGTGAAGTGCCTCGAGCCAAACCAACTTGCAAGCTAAGCCAACATCAATGCACTACAACCCCATGGACTCCCAGTCGTCAACGTTTTCAGCGATGCAGCCGCAGCAGCCACGCATGCTGGGCCACAAGCGGCGGCGCAGCGACGTCACCACCAGCTCGCGCGCCACTGGACTGGACTACACAGGCATCATCAGCAACAACAACGACAACGCTGATAGCTGCTGCGCCACATCGGGCGAGAGCTCCGGAGACGAGAGCGACAGCAGCTTCGAAGCGGAGCTGGAGGTAGAAGAGGAAGAGGAGGAGGCGCTGGCGGCCGCCAAGCGGCGCCGCCGCGCCGAGCTGGACGGACTCAAGAAGTCGGTCAGACGCATGGAGGCGCAAGTCGTGGACGCGTCCGCGCAGCTGCGGGACCTCGCGGCGCTGGTGGCACAAGTCGTAGCGCGGCGCCAACAGCAGCAGCAGGCATAGACACCCTTCCTTCCTTCATACGCACAGTTCAAGCAGATCCTAGTTTATAGCGCGCAGCAAAGCCGCCGCGCGCGCCACGGCGTTCGTCGGCGTTCGTGCCCGTCCATACCCGTTAAAATCTTAATTGAACGTTGTTCCGCTTACACTCGCTTTGCCTTCTCTTAGCACACCTTCGAGGTGACCTTGCCATCTTCATCATTAGCAGGCAGCAACTCATGCACACGCGATTGCCGCATGAGCACGACACCAGCATACTCAGCACGCCCACCGTTGCTTCCAGCCATCGAACGAGGAAGAAGTTCGACCAACGAGCCGGAAGCTCGCGGGCCGCGAGCTTCCGGCGCGCGCCGTCTCTTATGCGGCCGGTCGGATTCCCGACCACCACTGTCTTGGCCTGAGTATGTTCCGGTCGAGTCGATCCCGACGTTGGTCGGTGAAAGCGGCCGGTACCGTACTTTGTTCCCCTGCTGTTCGACTCGTGTTGCGCACATAAACGCATGCTGGTACTTAAGAGTGGTGTTGAACACACTATATCGAAATGACTGTCAGTATGAAAGGCTTCAAGAGTCGAGGTTCTGGCTTCATCATTTCGGGACGACCGACGTCGAAGCCGACCTGCACAGCGAGCTGCCGACTGCGGGGCTGCCGGCGGGCGTTGGGGCATGCCGCGCCGACGACGGCATGGGTAGTACAGTAAAAGCTCTCACTTCCGGTAACGAGGTCCGACCACCTCCGAAGATTTGCCATTTTATTATAAAGGAACCACAATCAAGTCACGTAAAATATATTTTAAAAGCTCAACTGTGAGGCACGGATTATAATATCTTCTACGCTGACGTCTGCGTCATAAGTAGTGTCGTTGGAATCGCCACACCTTTCATCTACGCCGTTAAAAACAATTCCAGTATGGCGGAAGCAGTTTTCGATGGCCGACCCTTCCTGCAACTCTTGCCAGATCTCCTTGCTCCACTGCATTGCTTGCAACTGGTCGACGGCGTAGGTCTCCTTCTTCAGCTTCTTCACGTCCTTGATCTTGTCGTACACCCAGAGGAGCTGCCTTCTCCTGTACGCCCGCTTGAACAGCGCAATGATGCCGGCGTCCATAGGTTGCAAGTAGGTAGTAGTGTTCGGGGGTAGAAACTCCACACGAATGTTTGTACACACCAGATCGCCCGTCTTATGAGAAGACGCGTTATCTAGCAGCAGCAAGATATGACGCCCTGCCGCTCGCATGTCTCGATCCAGATTGTGTAGCCATTCACGGAATATCGGTCCTGTCATCCAGGCCTTCGCATTAGCCCGGTATGAGAAGCCGAGGCTTTCTGCAGAGCGCTTCTCAAAGCAATGAGGTTGCTTGGCGCGACCCAGGAACAACGGTGGTAGTGCGTCCGTGCCGTCCGCGTTTGCCGTGAGAGCAAGCGTAATGCGGGTCTTCTTCTTCTTCACTCCTCGCGCCCGCTTCGTACAAATCGACCGAGCCGGGGCCATTGCGTAGCAAAGCCCCGTCTCGTCCATATTGTAGATGTCTTTTGCAGAATAAAGATCCGTGATTTCTTGGAGTCGTTGACGACCTTGTGCTACAGCTGCGGGATCAGCGGATCCAGACTCGCCGGGTCGATTGCGGTAGCGAAGGCGATGCCTATGTTCAAATGCACTAAGCCAGCCGTCGGAAAACCCCAGGTCCCACGCGTCGCACAGCTCACGCTGAATGTCGATCGCCTTCATCCTGATCAGCTCGCGGGACAGATAGACGTTCTGGGCCTCCACCGCTTGAATCCACGACCACAATCGCGCCTCCAGCGCCGCCGAGGTCACCTTCAGAGGCTTGCGGCGGTTTCCATTGCCGTAGTCCTTGCTCATGATCAACGCAGCCTTCTTGAGTATGTCGGACACAGTCGACTGGGCTGGTGCGCGCTTGAGCTTGTAGTGCGCTTTTGCCCACGCTGCGAGCGCTGCTTGTGACATCGTGGGGCAGTCGGCTGCCTTCTGTATGAGGCCTCGCTTCTGATGTATTTTCATCCAGGTCCCCATGGCGTCTTGTTTGGCTCAGTAAAAATTCTGGTATGAAGACCTGTTTCGGGTTTGCTGCTGTTGCTCTGTGGCAATGACTGGTGTGCAGTAGTTCGCGCCAAAACTCCCGCCAGGGTTTACAAAAAAAAGTAAAATAAACCTTTCTTAATAGATTGCATCGTTTTAATCAGGATATTAATTTATACCAGTACCGGAAGTGGGCGCGCTTACTGTAGGCTACTGTTCGTCGCTTCACTACTGGTGTACACAGCTCGAATACGCGCTGGGGCAATGCCCATTTCGCTAGTTGCACATTGCTGACTCAATTCGTGCTCTGTTTGTAGGGGCAGCCATGGACAGCGGGGCTTGACAGGCCATTACACTTTCGTTTCCATTCTACGACGCCTCGTGCACGCCGCCTCCAAGCAGGGGCACGTCCGTCTTGGGTCCTTGCGGCGACAGGTGGTGGGTCTCCTCCACGAACCAGAGCTTGTCGAAGAGCGCCGGCTGCGGGTCGGCCGCCAGCTCGGCCGTGATCGCGTCGCACTGGGCACGCAGGCGGTCCAGGTCCTGCTCGCTGACATCGGGCGAGAGCACGCGCCCCAGCGTCGCGTGGATGATCACGCGCGTGTCCGTCTTGGGCGCGTACGAGAAGGTCTCCTTCGCCACGCGGCGGATGTGATCGACGGTGAACTCCGCGTGCTCGTTGACCACGCCGCTGATCATCTCCGTGGCCGGTAGACACTGAAACAGCATGATGATGGCACCCGAGGAGGCCATGAGCACCTTGACGGGGGCCATGCGGAACGGCGCGAAGCGCGTGCACATGGTCTTAAGCTGCTCCACGTCCTGCGGAAAGCGCAGTTTGGCGTTGGGGGCCAGATCGCCCGGGTGCGACGTGTGGAACAGCGTGACGTGCATGAGCTCGCGGCGCGTGACGCAGGCCACAGCGTTGTTGGTCTCAGATTCACGCGGCAGCAGGTCAGTGAGCTGCTTGCCGATAGCATGGCAGCGCTCCGCCATCTCGACGGGGATCGGCGCGCAGATAAGAGCGACACCGTCGTTCTCGCTCGGGAACACGTACGGCTTGGACTCAAGCGTCGCGCCGGGCGTGAAGTTCTGCCTGTCGGAATGAAGGGGCAACGGGGTTAGTTGAGAGTATCTGACAGACTTATCATGGCGCTGATACGGCGCACCTCGTCTTGCGCACACCCTCGCGGTTGAGCGCCTTCTTGCCGCCCTCGTAGAGCTCCTCGTAGAGCTCGGCTCGCTGCTGGCGCCACTGCGCTTCCTGCTCGGCCCACGAGCTCATGTTGTCTGCTGCTTGGGGTGAAAACTGAAGTGATGAAGATTAGTGTGCGTCACACACATATCATGATGTTGCATTCGGTAGTCGCGACTTGTAAATCAGTGTTGCTGGATGCGTGCAATACGTGCGGCCCCAGCACGATCGTGGTGGTGTGCCCCGTGGCCCAGCGCTCCCCAGTCGCTGTGAGATGCGATGGCAGACCTCACGCGCGCGGGTCAACGCAGTCTCATCGAAGGCGTCGGGGGACAACACGCGTGCTAGCGTCGAGTGGAGCATGCCATGCTGGCAATCAAAAGTCGTTGAACGCTGGGCGCCACGCGGAGTTTAGCGTGGATCTGCTGCGTCGCTGCGCGGGATAAGCTGCCGTTCGTGAAGAGTCCGCGTGCCATCAGCCTTCAACACACTGCAGGAGCAGTAGAACGGCCCCAGAAGCGGCCAGGACCACCTTGACGGTCACCATGCGAACAGGCTCAGACTAGGTCGCCAGCTCTCTCAGCACCGAGATCTCGCGACTGAGGACGTTCGCTTTTGGGTTTGTCTTGAGGCGCCAAGCCGTCCGGGTGCAACGTGTAGAACAGCGTCACGTGCATGATGTCTTCTTGGTCGCTCACGCACACGCCGTCATCTCCGCAACTTCGCAGTTCTCGTTCGGCCCGCCTTGCAGAGCCTTCAAAACTTCTCGTGTGATTCCACTCCATTGCTGCGCTGCTGCTCGAGGAACCTCCGCGCACACCACCGTCACCGCGTCGCTCTCATGCTCGAAGGCGAACTGCCTCGGGGCAGCTTGACCCGAGTCGTCAAAGGTGAAGAGATCCCTATCGTCATAGTACACAGCAACAAGCAGCGTTACCCCCAGTCCGCCGTAGCACCAGGCTAAGCAGCCCCTATTTCCTACCTGGATGCGAGAACGGTGTCGCGGTTTAATCCGCAAAGGGGAATGATCACTCGAGGGCCGCGGATCACTTAAGGGCCGACGTATTTATTAACCAATAGTAGAGGTTGTGATTAGATAGCAGACCATTATTGGTGAATATTCACTAAGTACGAAACCTCTGAAGTTAAATCTGCGGTTACGATAATGGCGGGAATGGTTGGCGCCAAAATGAAGCAGCTCTGTGACAACACACCAACCATAGCTGGCCCCCACCGTCCAACCAAGCCAGAAGCCGACAAACACCACTCACGTGTGTACACTTTCCATTTCTTCTCCAAGCCGCCAAGTCACTGCAATGACCAAGCCCCGCACGACCTACTCTGTCGCCATGAAGACCGCTGTTGTAGCTGAAGTGCACAGTGGCGTTCCCGTTGCCACCGTCGCTGCTGAGTGGGGGGTTCTTCCAAGAACTATTCGGAAGTGGGTGAAAAGGCAAGAAACAACGCAATCCCTCGAGCAGTGCCGTCCTGGAACGAAGCCACGCCTCCCCGCTGAAGCTGAAAGACACCTCTGTGACTGGATCGTCGGGCGTCAACTTCTCGGCAGTCCTGTCGACCGCTCCGTTATCGTCAAGAAGGCGACCGAGATCTCACTTCTCGTCACGAGATGCGGATTGACCAGTGGTTGGTACCAGCGTTTCGCTGGTCGGCATCCTGAACTAGCGCCTCGCGTTGCCCAGTCGCTCCCTCTCAAACGCAACTGTGTTGTAGTGGAAGACCTGACGCGTCTGTTCAACACGCTGGCAAAGCTCATCATTGAGCTGCGCTTAGACAGCTCGCGAGTTTTCAACATGGATGAAACAGCGTTTCAGACACGTAAGAAATCGAGAAAAGTGGTGGCTCTTCGAGGATCAAGGAACGTGTGGTGCACTGACCCCGCTGTGAATTTCCACCTCTCTATCATCGCGTGCGGTAGTGCAGCTGGGTATGTGGTTCCTCCGGCTTTTATTCTTCCTGGCAAGACAGTCGACTGGGATATCCTGGATGGGTGCGGTGTCCACGGAGCTGCCATCACTACCTCTCCGTCCGGGTTTATCAACACGTTCCTGTTCCAGAAGTGGCTCGCCTTTTTTGCTGCTTCGGTACCTGCGTCGGTCAAGCGGCCGTTGTTGCTGGTGCTCGATGGCTGTGGGTCACACTACTCCGCCGACGTGGTTGATACGGCTGCTGGTTTGGGCATCTTGCTCGTACTTCTCCCCCCCCGAACGCCACGCACCTACTCCAGCCCCTTGATGTCGCTGTCTTTGGCGCGTTTAAGGTGAAGTTATGCAACTTGATCAAGGAGCTGGCCGAAGAGGACGAGGCCGGAGCGTACGCGATCGACAAGCCGACCGCGATCAAGCTGGCAAGTATGGCATGGAGTACAAGCAAGATCGGCAGGAACGTCAAGGTTGGATTCGATACTTGCGGCATTTTCCCGCTTTCGCTTGTCAATATGGCGATGCGCCTGCAGAACTACAACCGAAATGGAGCCCCGCGGCACGTCCACCTAGCCTCTTGGCTTCAAGTGAAGCCTACCGTCGAAGCTGAGATACTCACGTTGAGAGCGCCTCCAAAGAAGACGATCAAGAGGAAGCGGGTCACCGTTAGCGGGCAACTGCTGACCCATGCAGTGCTTCACCAAGCCGACAGCGCGCAGTCAGCCAAGCCGAAGAAATCCCGGAAACGATTGTCGGCCACATGCCACAAGTCGCGTGAGGTAGGCAGCGCCGACACCAGCACCGAGATAATCGCAGGTACAGGAGAGGTAGTGAGCTTCGTTGATCTATAGATAAGGCAGTACTCGAAATTAGTTTCGATTACCAGCTTACACGTTTGCAATGCATGCGCTTACCATCGTTATTCCGTCTCGCTGCAGCTTCTTGTGCTTCCTCCGAGCGCGCACGTGCTTCCAGTCGCCCCGCCGCGCATCTGCATTCTGCCTGCGCCCGGCGAGACAGAAACCCGCCCGACATGACCACAGACCCGCTTGACCCGCTCGCGCTACCGCCATACGCAACAGACAACAATCCTGACGGGCCGGAGTCGGCGCTGCCAGTGCGACGCCCACGGCACCGCTCACGCTAGAGACAATGGCAGCCGCGCTCGACACAGTAGCGACGCTGCTGCTCGCACTGGCCGCACCGCTCAACAACGATACCACGCCACTAACTGACGATCCGCTGCTGCTTCCGCCGAGCACCGACACAGATCAGCCGCTCGCTGCGTCGCTCGACCCGCCAGACACCGCCACGGAGCCCAGGTTGATGGCGAGGAACGAGAGCCACACCACGGCCCACTCGCGCACGCACATCTTGCGGTAGGCGAGCAGCAGCCACTCGAGCATGAGGTCGAGCGCCACGAAGAAGAGCGTGGCGGCCAGGAAGAAGCGCGACACGTAGCTCATGACGGACACCGGCACGGCCACGATCGCGAGCTCCGCCAGGATGACGCAGACGCCGACGACGCGCGAGTCGGTCTTGGAGCGGCAGGTGAAGATGGTCTGGCCGAAGATGTACGAGCCCGTGTAGCCGCCGAGCAGCCCACGGTCCGGAGCGCGTGGTTGATGTCAAGCTTGCTGCCCATGTCGATCTCGATGGCCACGATGTCGAGGCTGGACGAGATGGCGACGGTGAAGACCATGCCGAGAGCCACGTGACGACCTGCTTGGGGACCTGCGCCCAGTGCACGAGTCCGAGGTCGAAGAGGCCGAGCAGCTCCGAGACGGACGCCCTCTTCTCCACGGGGTCGACCCAGCCGCTGTCGCGCGCCTGGTCGAGCGAGATGCAGCCGATTGCCAGCACGAGGAAGAAGAGGACGGGCATGACCATGAAGGCCGTCGACAGCGCGAACGGATTCTTGAAGTTCTGCGAGACCAGCAGTAGCGTCGCGCCGCCCAGGAAGCCCGGCACACACAGCAGGACGTTGTGGGCGTCGTCCAGCATGTGCAGCATGGACGAGAAGTCGTTGACCACGATTCCCGTGCTGAGCGCGAGGCTCGCGTAGAGGCAGAAGACGCCGAAGAAGGCGAGGTGGCCTCCGATGACGGGCATGGGCAGGTACGCAGCGAAAGCGGCGAGCTTGAAGCGCCCCATGACGACGAGACAGACGCCCAGCGAGGCCGTGGCGAGGCCGATGGTGACGATGGAGGTGGCCACTTTGGCTTCGGGCGATACGTCGTCTCCGAGGTCGTTGCAGATGGAGGAGGCCATGGCCCTGAGGAAGATGAGGCCGGCGTCCTGCACCTGGCCGATGGCGAAGGGCAGCGAGCTGAGCAGTGTGAACATGAGCTGGTGGACGGCGCTGGAGAAGCAGACGACCTTGGAGAGCGCGGACATGAGAGCGCCGTAGATCGGGGCGCGACGATCGCAGCGGCGCGTACACGAGGCCGTCGGTAAGGGCGAGTGCGCTGAGCACCGTTCTCCTTTTTACCGTCGGCCCTCAGCCGGAAAGGGCGCGACAATTAATCTCTTATATATTGTTAAATTTTGTACAAATTCCAAAGTATGTCTTTTCGTGATGGACCTAGCCCTAATTTTGGCCTGCATTTGGAGTCCTTACAGCTGTCGATCTGATAGAAAAATCAAGATTAATGCGGCCCACGACTGATTATGGCGATATTTCAGACCACAACTTCGGCAGCGAGTCCTTCACGCCTTATCACTGGCTGAAAGAGCTAATTATTACCTTAAAATAGCTGAGATCGTGAGCTTCTCAAACCTGTAAAGCTTTGTTTCCTGGCCAAACTAGATCCCAAGTTATGGCCAAGAGAAAAGACCCCTTTGTCGGCGGCCCTCAAGTGATCATTCCCCTTATCGGCACTTCGCTCCAGCTCTCGCCGCTCGCGCCGCCACTGGGTCTCGGTCGTCTGGTCTGATTCCCCCTTGAAGTCCAACCTGTCTCTTGTGCGCGCCACCCATCGGGCGCCACAACTCGATAATCGGCAGGAGAAGTCACAGTCACCATGGGGCAGGACGACGGCGCCGGCGCGTACGCCGTGGTGCTCTACTACAAGTACGTGCGTCTGTGCGAGACACAGCAGGAGCTGGACGCCTTCGCCGCGGCGCACGAGACGCTGTGCTCGTCGCTGGGGCTCACCGGCCGCGTGCGCCTCGCGTTCGAGGGCATCAACGGCACGCTCGGCGGCTCCAGCGTCAGCGTGCAGAGCTACATCGAGGCCATGAAGCAGAGCCCGCAGTTCGCCGACGTGGACTGGAAGACGAGCGCATCGAGCGTCGAGCCGTTCCCGGAGCTGCAGGTGCGCGTGGTGGCGGAGATCGTGGTCCTGGAGCTGCCCGACGACGCGTACGACTTGGCGCTGCGGGGCCAGCACTTGACTCCGGAGCAGTTCCGCTCCGCGCAATTGGATGCCGAACCGGAGTCCATCGCGCTGATCGACGTGCGCAACACATACGAGTACCAGGTCGGCCACTTCGCCGGCGCGCTGAACCCCAAGACTCGTCGCTTCGGGCAGTTCCCGCAGTGGGTGCGAGACGAGCTGCCGATGCTGCAGCAGAAGAGCAAAGTGCTCATGTACTGCACCGGCGGCATCCGCTGCGAGAAGGCCTCGGCCTACCTCAAGCACCTGGGGCTGGACAACGTCTACCAGCTCGAGGGCGGCATCCACCGCTACCTCGAGCGCTTTCCGGACGGAGGAGGGCTGTTCCAGGGCAAGAACTTTGTCTTCGACCAGCGCGTGACAATGGCGTCCGAGGACAAGTCGGTCACGGGCCAGTGCGAGCGCTGCCAGGTGCCGCACGACACGCTCTCGGGCACGCGCTGCGCCTACTGCCGCATGCACGTGCTGCTGTGCGATGGCTGTCGCGCCGACGCCCAAGCGCGCGGAGAGACCGACGACGACGTCTTCTGCGACCTGCACTTGCCCTTGGTCTCCGGCACGCTGGAAGACCTGCACACGCGCGTGCAGTCGCTGCAAGACTCGCTCGACAACGAACAGGGCCGAGGCAAGAAGGGCCGCCGCCGCTCACTCCGCAAGCAGCTCGACACCGTCGAGCGCCGGATACAGCGCCTCGTGCCCACGCCTACTGCTTAAACTACATTCTGACTGTGAGAGAGGTAACATGACAAACACGCCGATGTCGATAACCCACTCATTCGATCCATTTGCGACTGACCCAAGCGGTCGCGCTGACGGGTGAAGCGTTGCTCGTCTTGCTCGTGCTAGTTGTCAACAGGTTTCTATGCGTGGCGTTGGACGACGCGGGGGTGGCGGCGGAGCTGGTCGAGCTGCTGGGCATGCACGACGGAAGACAGGTGCAGACTCGTCGTCGGACCCGAAGACGTCGCTGGTGGATGAATGGCGGGCACACGAAGAGGACTGCGCTGCTCGCGTGCTGCAGAACCAACTGCGCGCGTATCTGAGTCGGCAGCGCATGGCTCGGCTGCTCATGAGCGTCTACGAGAAGCACTACGACCCCATCCGCAAGCAGCACTTCTACGTCAACACGCTGACCAACGTGAGCACTTGGGAGAAGCCGCTGCTACTCGTTCGCTTCCTGCCGGGAGACCACAACATCTCCCGAGGTCGAGTGGACTTGGCTCCGAAAGAGGCTGCGCAACGCATTCAACGCGTGGTGCGAGCGTTCCTCGCCCAGAAGACTATCCGCCAGCTAGTGCGCGAGAACTACATGAAGCTGTTCGACCAGGAGAGTAGGGTGTTCTACTACCTCAACACGCGCACGGGCGAGCGATCCGAGCAAAAGCCGCCATTCTTCCGCCAACGCCCCAACACTGCGGGTGCCGTCTCCAAGCGCGCTACATCAAGCAAACATGACGACGACGACCTGGAGATCGAGCCCTTCTACTTCCGCAAGGCGGTGTGCAAGATTTCGTCGGAGGGGAACCTCTACGGCTCCGGAGTCATCGGTCGGTTCTGCGGCATCTTGTGCGTCCTAGCCGACGGCAAGACGTTGGCGGATGAGAACTGTGCTCGATCGGCTCGAGTCATTTGCAACTACGCTGACGAGCGCGTGGCGTTCCCCGTGATGTTGTCCGCCGACTCTTTCTTCGCGGGGATCAAGATGCCAGAGGACTCTGCAGCGCGTCTTCAGCCCCTCAATGGAGTCACGCAGCCACACCCGCAGTCGCCGAAGAAGAAGACTCGTAAACCGCAGTTTGACTTCGCGCTGTGTGCGTTGAACGAGGACCAGTTCTTGATAGCCGCTGGCTCAAACATCCAGCCGCTTCGGTTCGAGATGAACGACCGGAAGTTGGGCTGCGGTGAAGCGGAGAGCTTGCGATTGGGGGACCATCTCGAAGTGGTGGGCCATCCTCACGGGAAGCTGCAGGTGCTGCATCAACGGCAACTAGCGAAGCTCGTACCGAACTCAATCAACCCGCAGCATCTGCAGTATGACAGAGTCATGGAGTCAGGATCGGCGGGGTGTGCCGTATTCACACGCGGGGGAAAGTTGATAGGCATTCACGAGTTCGCTGGCCCAAAGGAGCCACCGCCTCTGCTGTGCTGGTACATCAAGCCCATACTGCACACGGCGCTCACACTAGTAAGTACGTTCATCCCCTGCGTGTGCAGTTCATTGTATCTCCCTGTGCAGGAACTTCAGTCTAACGTTGTTGTTGCTTGATGACCAGCACCCCCTGAGCCTTTCATCTTAACCTCGTGCGTGGCTTCCACTGGAGTGCAAGTGTATTGGCAGCTCCCAAGAGACTGGCAGCCCCTGCGTGGCCTCCCAGTCGACTTCGAGCTTGAAATCTGTCGCCATGGCACCCTCGACACGCTCCACCACGACCCATTCGAGCGGATTTACAGCGGACGAAAGAGCAGTCACCACATCGACGATCTCCATTGCGGAACGATGTACTCGCTACGATGTCGAGCAATAAACCAGATGAAGAAAAGTCGATGGAGCTCCGTCGTGCGGTTCATCACGCTGCAACAGATTTCGTTGGCGTGGCGACTTCGGCACTGCACGACCGTGAAGGAGGCCGTCAAGCGAATGAAGAACCAGCGAGCAGACCCGCAGACGCAGTTCCGCAGTGTGCAATGGATCTATGCGCAGCTTGAGAAGCGAGAGGAGGCAGATCGAGTCGAGTGGGAGCGCCAAACGGACGGAATGCGCGGTGATCGTGGCAAGCCTGGGGTTTCCAACCATGTTGAGTTCGAGCAGGAGCTGCTGGACTGTCAAGGACTGGAGGCGCTTCTCGACTCCATCGCGTGGTTCCCCCGTGAAAAGGCCACGATCGCTCTCATCCTGCGACTCTTTCTCAAGCTCGCGTGCTTGCAGAAGAGCACGCAGCGATTCATGACGGAAACCTCCCGCTTTCAAGTATTGTGCGACCTGCTCCGCTCCCATACAACGAACAGAGTCGCCGAAGATAATGCTGATGGGTCGACAGGGGCTGAGCCGGAGTTGGAGATCCCATTGCTGTGTCTGGAGCTGTTAGGGACCGTTTTGAGTGAGAATGGCGCTGCCAAACTTGTGTTCGAATCGTGTTCGGGTGTTGAGTTGGTGCTGTCGTTCCTGGAGCGTGACGCGTATCGTCGCGAGGCTGCAATCATAGCGGAGTGCTGCTACATCCTCGCAGTCTTTTCGTACGAGAACGGTGAGTCCCGTAATCGTGTTTGGTATTGCTCTACAACATTGTGTGAACTGACTTGGTTTTCTTGCCCAGCGAGCGTCAAGTGGGAGATTGCTGAAGCCAACGGGCTCGCGCTACTTCAGCGCGTGCTGCTCGACCACCGCCAGGAATCTCGCGTCCTGTACTGGGCATTGATCATGATCGGCAACGTCGCGTATGGCCTCGACGAGTCCACTACCAGGCCACAACTGGAAGCCGAGATAACGTCACTGGGGCTCGTTGACAGCGTCTGCGACTCCCGCGTGCACTTCTTGTCGCGGTTGCACGAGCTCGAGCTCGAGCTTGTTGCAGCTCAAGCTCGTCTCGACCGCTTGTATGCCATCCACGTCGGAGAAGAGACTCGGAACGAGCTGGACGCCTGCACGCAACTGGTGGAGACGCTGAAAAAAGTCATTGCGGATTGGCAGAGCAACGACGTCGCGAAGGCTGCCGACTACGCCTTGCGGTACCTGCTAACCGAGGAGCAACGTCGAGTGCAGCTCGCGTCCAAGCGGTTGATGCGGAAGTTCCTGCGGCGCACCTTGTCCATGGCGATCGAGAAATGGTGCGAGGTGACAGTCTACGAGAGACATCGAGCCACGTTCCTGACCGTCATCAACACGGTTCGCACTCGTCAGCTCCGCCCGGCGTTCCGGCGCTGGGAACAGACCACGCGAGAGATGCGCAAGCACAAGTCCATCCTGCAGACGATCGGGTCCGGGTTGGCCATCGATCTGACCAAGAAGAAGAGAGAGCGATACCGCATGCTCGTGCTGCAGAAGTAACGGAGCCAAACATTGAAAGTAAATGCATTTGCCCTTGTGATTCCTACCGCAGAGTGACATGGTAAAACACATCGCCGATAAAGCCACGCTGATCTTGCTGAAGACAGTGGAGCTCTTAATCGTGAGCTCAGCTAGATCACAGCGTGGAAGCTGTCGTGGCGGCCTTCGTTGTCCGCACTTCCGCCCAGCATGGACCCCGTGTGGTCTCCAGCGCCTTCGGCCAACGAAGCGGAAGCAGCGGAAAGCGCGGAGCTCTCGGACGAGTCAAGCAACGAAGAAGCGTCCATGTGCTGCTGGCTGTCCACCTCGAGCGACGTCATCGCCTGCGATGCAGCCACACTGTTACTTCCGTCGTGGGCCACACTAGCATCCAGATCGAACACATTCTTCCCGTCTCCACTGGCGCCTAGAGCCCCAATTGCCTCCTTCTGTCCCTCCATTCGGATGGCATCCTGAACCCGTCGGATCGCGTTTAAAGCGCTGTCGTCGGCGTCACTTCGGTCCTTCAAGACGTGGAGGACGTCTCGGAACGCCTTGAGCTTTTCCTGGAGCGACAGAGTGCGGCCTGGGCTTTCCTCGATCGTGTCGTCGACTTCGTCCTCGGGCACCTCGCAGACGTTCGACACGACATCGAACTTGTCTTCGTGCACCGGGTAGTCCGACATGGTCTCGTCGTTGAGATACTCCATCATGGGCACGGGGTTCGAGAGGCGGAGAAACAGCATTAGGTGCTCCAGCTCCGTATCCAGCAGCACTTCCTCCTCCTCCTGCAGCAGATCGTGGCCGTCGATGCCCACGCGGTTGCGCACGAGTTGCGTGGGGATCCAGGCGCGCTTGATCGTCTCGGTCGTGATCTCGTCCCAGCTCGCAGCGGCCCACTTCATGGCCTGCAGCACGTCCACATCGAACATGGTGCTCTTGGCTGTCTCGGACTTGTCGATGGCGTGGCGCAGGTGGTAGCGGCGGAAGCGCTTCTTGAACGTCGTCACCACGCGAGACGTGATGGGGTTCAGCATCTGCATGACGGCGGGGGTCAGCATGAACACGACGATGTTCTTCAGGTCGAGGTGCGCGAGCACGTGCGAGGGCATGTCGTTGATGAACAGCAAGATGCGGCGCTTCTGGTTGGCCATGGCGAAGTCCAGCCGCTGCAGCCAGCGCGAGAAGATGACGCCCGTCATCCACGCCTTGTTGTTCCAGAAGTAGTGCAGGCCGTGCTGCTCGGCCGTCTTCTTCCTGAAGCACTTGGGGTGCTCGTGGTGCGACACAAACAACGGCTGCAGCTTCTCCGAGCCGTCGGCGTTGGCGGTCAGCGACACCACGAAGCGCTTCTTGCAGCGCATGCGGCCGTCCTCCAGCGCGTTCTGCACGGGCGGCATCGTGTACAGCACGGGCGTCTCCTCCACGGCAAAAATATCCTTGAGCTCGTACTTGTCCGTCTCGCTCATGAGCGCCTCCATGTTGGTCCAGTAGAGCACCTTGGGGTTGCCGGATGCGGCGCCGCGGCGCGCAGGCACGCCCGCCACGCTGGCGTCGTCCAGGCCGCCGGCCGCCGCCGTGGCGTGGTGGTGGTGGTCGGCATTGAACTTGCGGAAGCTGAAGTTGTGGCGCAGCTGGAACGAGTGCAGCCAGCCGTTGGAGAACTCAGGCTGCTCGCTCTCCGGGATGCCGAGCATCTTGGCGAACTCCTTGGCCTTCTCCTTGGTGAGGTCGCCCTGCACGGTCTGGCCGCGGCCGGCCATCTGGATGACCCAGTTGGCCAGCGCGCTGTCGAGCTGCGGGTGCTGCACGACGCGGCGCTTCTTGATGCCGAGCTCCAGCGAGCTCATGTTGATGAACTCGTGCTGGCGGCGCAGGATGCCCGAGATGGTCGACTGCGCGGGCGTCTTCTTGAGCCCGAACTCGTGCTTGGTCCACTGGGCCAGGTCCTTCTGGGACATGACGCCGCCGCTCTTGCGGTAGAACTCGCAGATGACCTTGCGCTGGTAGTTGGTCAGGTTGCCGTTGCCGCTGCCGCCCGCGCGCCGCGGCTTGGCCGGCGCCTTGGCCGGGGCGACACTGGGGGCGGCGGCCTGCTGGTCCGTGGCGTCCGCGGCGCCCGGAGCCGCGTCCGACACGAAGGCAGCGGCTGCAGCGGTAGACACGTCCACATCGGGCGTGTCCGTGGCGCGGCGCTGAGACGGAGTGAGAGTCCCCGACGAGGCCATCAAGTCCCGCGATATTCGATAGCGATATTTGTCTCCTCTGAATGGCGATTCCTGGCGCCAGGCAGGCAGTTTGAAAGGAAAGTTGCGGAATGAGGGGGAGGCAACCCAAACTTGCAACTAGTGTCACTGTAACGAGGGGCAAGAGCAACTTCAACTTGACTTGACATCGCCCTAGCGTCTCTAGTCTCGCAGCCTTCACTCTTGGCGAAACTCTTGGCAGCGAACGTCGCCAGCGACTTGACGCCGACTTGCGCGTACGGCAGCACGAAGCTCGGGAAGATGGAGAAGACGTGCGGCATGTCGTCGTGCACGTCCAGCTCCCAGTTGGTCACTCCGTCCGCTTTGGCCTTGGCCGCCAGACGATCGCCATGCTGGAAGATGTAGTCGAGGCGGCCGAGCTGCAGCAGCACAGGCGGCAGGCCGCGCAGATCGCAATGCGCCGACGGCGGACGCGTCCGCCCACGTGCGCGGGTCAGAGTACGTCGGGTGGTAGGCGCGCGTGAAGGCCTTGCACATGGCTCGCGACAGGAAGCAGTGCGGTGCGTCCGGCTCGTCGCTCGTGAGGTCGACGGCCGGGGCCAGCAGCATGGCGGCCAGCGGCAGCAGCTCCGGGTTCGAGTCGCGTACGCGCAGCAGTGTGGACATGACGAGGCCCCCGCCAGCGCTGTCGCCCGCCAGGATGATCTGCGACGGCTGCAGCTTCTCGTGCTTCAACAAGTAGTCTCGGTACAGCGCCACAGTGTCCTGCGGTGGCGTCGGGAAGCTGCACTCGGGCGCCTTGCGGTAGTTACCAAGGAGCACGTCGACGCTCAGGTCCCGACCGCTTCGCAGCTTCAACTCGCTCTCGATCGTCGCCGCCAGTTCAGCGCCCAGCGACGTGTAGAGCCTCGGACTCAGCACTGCGAACCCGCCGCCGTGCAGGTACAGCACCACCAGCCGCTTGGTGCCGCGCGGACGAGGCTGTTTGTTGCGCAGCCACACGTGCTCCAGTCCGTTGAAGTGCACGGCTTCGAGGCTGCGGTTGAAGCGGCGACAGGAGACCCAGCCCAGTAGAGACCCCAAGAGGTCGCTCTGAGCACGGACCCACTGCGCGTGGCGCTCGATGGCCATGCGCTCGCCGTAAGTCTCGGTGCAGACTCGGAGAAGCGGAGCGACCAGTTGGGGAACTGGGTGGTGCAACCTCGTGTCACGTACTGCACGCACGTCTTGGAAACCGCAGCGACAACGCGAATGAAGACGAAAACCGATTGCCATGGAGCTCGGCACATGCCCATGAATGTTGCATGGATCACTGCGACTGCGATCGCGATACCGACCATCATGTCCAGGAGTTTCTGGTGCTGAGTGGTGTCCACGAAGAAGCTCTGCAGCATGATCGTCAGGACCACGAGAGCTACCTAGCGATGGGTCTTGAACACGATCATCTTAGTCAGGATCCTTGCGAAAAACAACGAGGAATGGACAATCGTTTAACGGCCGTTTGGATTCCGACGCTTGACTTTTGGACGCAGCGTGTCTGTCTGTACAAGATACCATTGCGTTGATCGTAAGATGTTCGCAGACTGGAGGGAATGTTAGTTATTTTCATAATATGCGCTGGAATACATAGCGGGCTCGCTATCCGAGCGGTGTGGTGATCCACGTTTGCACGAGCCAGACACTCAATCTAACGTTAGTTGCGAGTGATCCGGAGTTCCGATGCTACGAATCACCAGGAGGCTTCGTCGCCTAGCAGGCAGCAGCCATGGCCCGACCCTTGCGGAAGACCGCCTTGCTCGGGTACTCCACCGGCACTGCCCTTAGTGTTGGCGCCGTTGCCTTCGGTCGAGGGGGTACAGGGGGCTTTGTCTCGGACTGGTTCTCCTGTTCCTCGCTAGACGTTGAAGTCTCGGATGCGGTTGTCGACTTGAACGAAGAGGACGCCTCTGAAGAAGCCTCTTCAACCGGGGACAAGTCTCTCGCCGACGGGACGTGCACCAGCGAGAAGAGCGTCGCGCCACTCACTCGGCGTTTCCCTTTCCGGAACAAAACTTGCTTCGGAAGGAAGACGCCGCACTCGGGCACGTCTTCCTCCTCGTAGGCGCACGTCTTGCCTTCACGCGGCGCAGGCTTGGCCTCCACCACCTCCTCGAACTTGACGGACTTCTTGGCCAGGTCCCCGATCTTCACAACCTTGCTGACAGGAGCGTCTTGATACTTTACACACTTCTTGTCGGGGCTGTCGAACGCCTTGGTGGGGGACCGTGCTCGCTTGTCGGCGCTGCCAACTGAGGTCTCTTCAGGTGTGACGGTCATCACCGGTTCATTAGAGTGCAGACTGCTGTAGTGGTCGTTCTTGAACAGCAGATGCAGGATCCGGTAGGGCGGTGGGGGTGACGGGTTATGGCCTGCAGTGCCTCCCTCGTCATCGTTCGTGACGCGGAGTCTGCGGACCGGGCCCGTGTCGACAACGATGTGAATGTTGAAGAGCTTGGCGGCCGCGTAGAGCTCGAGGTGGCCGCCCCACTGGCCGTCCTTGCGCAGCCGCGCGCAGTAGTCGGCCACCTCTTCGTCCTCGATGAAGGGCTTGAAGAGCTTCTCGTCGCTTGCAATAAAGTCCACGAGCCGCTGTCGGATGTCCTGGTGGAACAGCTCGTTCGTGTAGAGCTGGTCGCTGATGGCCCGGAAGAGGCAGTTGCCGTCCTTGCAGATCTGTACGACGGCCCACCCGAGCGCGGCGTAGTGCGCTTCTACTTGTTCGTCGCTGGTCCAGGAGGCGTCGCGCTCCTTCACGCCGCAGCGTGGGGACCCGTACTCGACGCGCGGGACGTAGCTACCAGCTCTGGGTTTGGTCTGGATGATCTCGGCGTCCACCTCTCGAGCCGCTGCGGCCGCGTCCTCCGCCAGGTCGAGACTACTGTGCTTTGGACTTGATTTGAACCAGAAGCGCCGCTTACGGGTCTTGCCCGACGACCGGAGACTGAACCGAGAGCTCAGCAGCCCGCTCCCTGGAGGTGGCGACGACGGCGCTGTCATGATTCAAGACTGTACTTGATTTGGTACCAGTTGTCTGTCTGTCGCGTGGTGAATTCTAGAGTGGATGAAGCGGGCGGGCGGTACTCGCGTGTAGTCGCGCGCGCCTGTGTGAGTGAGCGGCAGAGGTAGAGGGCAGTTCCGTCTCCAGCTGCTGTGCATGAAGCGTCGGAGTGCAAAACGCCCCATGCCGCTCAATGATCATCCGGGCCGTTTGTGGTGTGGGAGCGCGGTTAGCACCCAGCTGGTACTGCACGTATCGGGTACTGGGCCTCGTCTTGCGTGACGTAGGCGTCTGAAACGTAGGCATATGAACGTCTCACGTAATGGAGATCAATCAACGCTAATACACCTACATGTAACCAGCACGCGACACTCGACGCGCGTCAAGCAATGGGCTCTACGCCAAGGACAGACGATGAGAGGGATAAGAGCTGGCAGCGCGAGTCGTCGGAAGCTCCATCCATTGCATCAACCGCCCGGTCCAGCAGCGCTCCAGCGCGGCCACCGGCACCACATCACTCGCGTTCTGACCCTACGACGTGCCTATTATTTCGACGCCGAGAACTGCCGTCGAGCGGAGCTCCTTGCGGCCTTCTCGGCCCTTTTCAGTTGGCGCTGCTCCCTCTTGCTGATCGTCTTGCCGGCCGCCGCTGTGGATAGCTGTAGCTGTTCGCCTAGAGCGCCTGCCAGTTTGTCGACCTCGCCGTTGGCGGCACTTGGAACGACGCGCTGCTCCGGCTGGTGCTCGTCGCCTACAGCTCCTGGCCTTGGAGAAGCTTGCGTCTGCCACCGCTGCGAGCCAAATCCACCGCCAAACGCATTGGTAACCGCGGTCGCGACTGCGAAAATTCACCCAGAAAACGCACACACTAACGCACCTTGGCCAAGTCCTCGGGCCGAAAGCCCTCGCAGCTGAGCTCGATTGAAACGGGCAGGCTGTCGGGATCGATCGGGTCACGCAGCGAGCGCACGCTGTCGTAGTGGTCCTCGCCGTGGTAGGCGACGTGCGCGATTCGCGTGGGCTTGAGGCGGTCGCACTCGATGACCATGATCCGCGCGCTGAGCTGGTCTTGATGCACCACCACGTAGACCTGGAAGAGGCGCGCAGCAGCGTAGAGCTCCTGGTTGCCGCCCCACGTGCCGTCTTCGCGCATGCGCTCGCAGTACTGCAAGACGAGCTCAGAATCAGTCACTCGAGAGTTGTATTGACCTCATGGCTGGCGCAGCTTGCCTCACCTTGTCAAACTTCTCCTCGTCTTCCATGAACGGCTCGAAGTCATCGCGATGCTGCTCCAGGTAGTCCACGATTTTCTGCAAGAAGAAGAAGACAACGCACGATTTGAGCTGTTTCCGCTGCGCCTTCCACCGAAATACGACAAGATGGACCAACGCACCCCACGGACTTCCTCATGTCGGTGCTGGTCTCCATAGAGCTGGTCGCCTAGAGCGCTGCACCACAAAGCGACGAGCAGCACCATCTACAGTCCGTGAGTTGCCTCATTTCAGAGCAACAGTCAATACACAACGGTACGCACGCACCGGAAGAGGCAGTTGCCGTCGGCTTCCACCTCCTGCAGCACAGCAACAACCACACACAAATTCCGTCCTTGGAGCCTTGGGCTCCAGAGCAGCAAGCGACAGTGGGTTACCGTCCTACGTGCAGTTTGCAGCCAATATCGACCAGTTGCCGCCTCATGAGCTTGATGGCGTCGTCGTCCCGGACGTAGCACGAGTCTTTCTTCTTCCTCTTGCTGTTGTTGGGCTTGACCTTCCCTCGCTGGGCCTTGGCGGCGACGACATCCAGCTTCTTGCCCGTGGCCGCCTCGAAAACGACTTTCTGCCCGCAATAATTCACACACACGGCCATCAGCAACTCGTGCACTCTATGCATCAACCGCAACGCAGCCCCGAGGACTCGTACCGGAGCCTTCTTGGCCAGCGTCTTGACGGCCTTGCGCCCCATACTTAATTGATCCCGTGCCAGTCTCTGTCCCACAAAAAGTTGTTCCGTCAGCACCACCGACTGCACACAATACGACACCGAACCCAGCTACTGCCCCCGAACGGCTCCTTCGCCAGTCAATAATGCAACAGTCACACAAGTCGAAGATGGTCGAGACCCGGAGGACGTCGCGCCGCCTGCAGGCCAAGGCGGAGGCCGCCGGCGCGAGCCCGTCGCCGTCGCCCATGAACTCGCCCGCCGGACGCAGCCCCAGCACGCGCAAGTCCAGACGCACGCCGTCGCCGCGCGGACGCGGCAAGAAGGTGACGGAGACGGCGCAGGAGATCCCACTCGAGCCCTCAGACGAGGACGACAGCGCCACGCAGCAGCAGAAGCAGGAGGAGGAGGAGAAGAAGAAGGAGGGAGAAAATAAGACGGAGGAGGAGCTGGAGGTGATCGTCATTGGATCGGAGACAGAGTCGGAGGAACAGGAAGTGGAGAAGAAGCAGGAGCAGAAGGACGAAACAGCCTCGATGGAGGAGGGTGTTATTGTCGTGGAGGAGCAGCCTGCGCAGGAGGAGCAGTCTACACAGGAGCAGGAAACTGAAGAAGAGGAGGAGATAATGCTGCTGGACGATGACGAGGAGGAGAAGAAGACCGAGGATGACGACGATGGGGAGGACGACGACGAAGACGTGGATCAATACGTACGTCCTCTTCGCCCGCAATTTGAAGTTATTGTGCGGCTCTAGCTGACGTTGTGGTTTTGTTCTGTTGCAGGCGTTCCTGGCTGCGTCCGGATTAAATTTGTCCACGAAGTCGAGCACTCCGTCCTCCGCTGCTGCGTCAACGACGCCTGCTCCCTCGAAGCTGTCAGCGACTGCCGCGTTGAAGCGGCGGCTGGTGCCGAACCAACTGGACAGCGGTGCGTCGCAGTACCAGGAGTTCTTCAACTTCGAGGGCTCGGGGCGCTCGACGGCCGCGACGCTGCGTGCTGATGCGCGTGCTGCGGAGGAGGCCAAGGTGCTGGCGGCTGGCCAGAAGGCGATCGCGCACTCGGAGCGACAGCGCTCCGAGTCACAACACAAGAAGTCGGCGGGCCGCAGGTGGTTCAACTTTGAGTCGGACGAGATGACGGACGACGCGCGCCGGGACTTCCAGCTGCTGCGCATGCGTAACTACCTGGACCCGAAGAAGTTCTACAAGAGCTCGGACCACTCGCGCGCGCTGCCCAAGCACTTTCAGATGGGCGTGGTGGTCGAGGGTGCGCACGAGTTCCACTCGGCGCGTCTCACCAAGAAGCAGCGCCGCAAAACCTTCACGGACGAGATCATGGCGGACGAGGCCGTGGTGCAGTACACCCACCGCGTGGCCGGCAACATCCAGGCCGCGCGCGCCAACACGGGCCGCAAGAAGAGACGACGCAACTAGACTGAGCGTGAAAGTGCCCCCCGCGACCGAGCAATATAGATTTCCGTGCATCTCTGAACGTGTTCGTCGTTGCCGTGTCTGTCTGCTGGCAGTTGAGATTGCGAACAAGCGGCGGCGGTGGTTGTTCGTGGCCCGTTGGTGTTCCGCCTCGTCGAAGATTTGACGGTGCCGCCGTGAGCTTTGCTTACGAAGGACACTAGCATGAGTGCTTGCAGCACGAGTCAAGCCAAGCGCTGCAACGCCCTCGTCGACAGCGTCACTCGAGCAACTCGCTACGCGCGACTCGTCGTGGTGCTTGGGGCCCGCCTTCAACATCCCACCGGTGGCGGGTCAAGCCAAGTTGAAGTGCATCCAAAGGCTGTGGACCAAAGCTCATTTCGAGAATTGCGAGCAGCAAACGAACGCAACGCGTGCAGTGGATCCAAGATGGTCAAGCTCTCGAACTCGATCGCGACGCAAGCTCAGTGGACGGTGTTCACGCGCGTGTGGACTGACCCCGAGCGCAGACGTCTCCTCCTTCGACTGCTTTTCGGCGGTGCGACTGGAGCCTTAACGCTGACGCTTCTCCACGAGACGTTTAAGGGAATGTGCTGCACCCCGTGGGAAGCTGTACGTTTAGTAGCGCGTTTGGTGGCCGTCGTGGCTTCAACTATCGTCGGGTTCGTGGCGCGCGGGTGCAAGCCGAGATTCAAGCACTGGACGCTGCGCTTCGACATCCTCCGAGTCGTCATCCGGGAGTGCGCGCGAGGCGCCCGAGGTGAGCGGATGGTGATCGACGCCAAGCACGCACGCGTGATCCGTTCCCAGAGCGCGGTCTTCGGCACTGTCCTGGGGTGGTTTGCCTGTCGACAGCACGGACGGCGGCTGGTACCG
Source organism: Phytophthora vignae f. sp. vignae (assembly GCA_016169955.1). Classification (NCBI taxonomy): domain Eukaryota; phylum Oomycota; class Peronosporomycetes; order Peronosporales; family Peronosporaceae; genus Phytophthora; species Phytophthora vignae. The sequence goes on from JABJUM010000007.1 coordinate 1,347,172, forward strand.
GTGCACGCCAACGGACTGGGGCACGTGTGGCTTCGGTCTGCAGCTCCGCGGACGACAACGACCAAGCGCTTCGTGGTGCTCTACGTGCACGGCGGCGGCTTCGCTGTCATGAGTCCCCGACTCTACATCTCCTTTGCATCCACGCTCGCGGTGGCCATCGAGAAGGAGCTGCGTCGACAACTAGGAACGGACGAATCCGTTCAGGTTGACATCTTCCTGGGCAACTACCGGAAGGCACCTGAGCACTGCTTCCCCACACCTCCTGAGGATACCGTCGCCGCGTACAAGCACTTGCTCCACACGGAAGGCATTCCTCCGGAGCAGATCATACTCGCGGGTGATAGTGCTGGGGGTGGGCTGGTGATGTCCACGCTGCTGAGAATGAGAGACGCGAGCCAAGCACACCTTCCGTTGGCTGCCATCTTGATCTGCCCCGCGGTGGATCTGTCCGAGATCGAGACCCACAGTGACGCGGAGCACTGCCTCCTCTCTCCGGAGATGATCGCCGCCGGTCGACTGGGCTACCACACGACGGCGTCCGACCCGACAACTTGGGCGGACGCTTCGTCCGTCCACTGCGACCTGCGTGGCCTTCCCCCCGTATTCGTGCAGGCCGCCAGTCTCGACTACATCTACCAGCACTCGGTGCGTCTGGCCCAGAAGGCTGAAGCGGACGGCGTGACCAACTGGGAGCTGGACGTGCACCAGGACCTTCCGCACGTGTTCACCATCTTCCCGTCCTACGTGCTGCCCTACGCGCAGGTTGGCGTGCAGCGGGTCGCAGCCTTCGCAGCGAAACATTTTGCAAAGACTTGCGCTGACGAAACTGTCAATGCCAGCGCTGCGTAGCTGTTGATCCTATTCGGGGAGGGGGTCAAGGCAACTTCAACTTGGTGACTTCAATGTACATAATGTATCGATTGTGTTAGTTCTGCGCCACGATATCTTGGGCGCTTCAAATCAAGGAGCACCTTCTTATGCTGCCATAGCGGCGGGGCTGAAGCCGGTGGTCTTGACCGTCGGGTGCACCTGTCGGACAATGAACACCGCCATCTTTTCGATGGCCACGTCGGCGTGCGGCAGGAACCAGGCCGGAAAAATGGGGAACACGTGTGACATGGTCTCGTGCAGGTCGTACTCCCAGTTGGTGACGCCGTCTGCCTTGGCCTTGCTCATCAAGCGCACCGCGTGTTGGTGGATGCTGTCGAGGTCTCCGGTCTGCAGGAACACGGGCGGCAGGTTGCGCAGGTCGCAGTGGACGGAGGAGGCATCACCCCATTTGCACTGGTCGTCGTGCTCCGGGTGGTAGGCCTTGAGCACGGCCTTGCAGCACTCCTGGGTCAGGATGCAGTTGGGCGACGCACGTTCGTCTCCGGTGAGATCCACGAACGGACAGACGAGAGCTGCGCAGAGTGGCAGGAGCTGCGGCTTGCTGCGACGCTCTCTCAGCATGGCCGACATGATCAGCCCGGCGCCGGCACTGTCACCGGCCAGCACAACTTGAGAGGGGTCCAGGTTCTCGTGGTACAGCAAGTGTTCGTAGACCTTGACGATGTCCTGCGGCTGGGTCGGGTAGCTGTACTTTGGCACCTTGCCGTAGTTGGCCAGGAAGATTTCCACGTGCACTTTGCTCGCAGCCTCGGGGCCGAGTTGACGCACGAGCTCCTTCTCGATGAAGCTGCACAGGGCGTTGCTGAAGTGGATGTACAGCCTCGGACTCATGATGGCGAAGCCGCCCCCATGCGCGTACATCACCACGAGTCTCTGAGTGTTTGGCTTTCGAGGTGTCAGCGAACGAAGCCAGATATGCTCGAGGTCGTTGATCTTGACGGGCTCGTAGCGCCTCCCAGCCTTACGACAAGCCCGGCGACCCCAAAAGGTACCGAACCATTCGCTCTGCTCACGCACAATGGCCGCGTAGCTCTCGTCCCCGAGCACGCGCTCACCATGGAGCTCCATGCCCACCAGAATGAAGACGCGGAACAGCTCGAAGCGCAGCGTCCACTGCGGAAAAATGGGTTTGAAACCCCAGCCATGTACTGCTCCACCGTCTTGCCGAAGGCGTAGAGCAGACTACCGAGCAGGTAGACGTCCTCGAGCGGGTTGTTCACAGCCCCCGCATCGCAATGTGCAGCTCCTGAAGCACGACCGCGCCACCGACGCGCCGCCGAGCAGCAGACCCAGCAAAATGAAGCGGCGATGCGGATCCGACCACGCCGGCAGCAACGCAGCGGTGAACGCCCAGGGCAACGACGGCTGCAGTCGACCGACACTTGCGAGGATATTGGTGCCAATGGGTTTCGAGACGGGAGACCTTGTGAAAACGCAAATGACTCGGTCGAGCTTGGGGGCGAAGCCATGCCTTCGGATCTCTCGCTTCGTCTGCAGGGCGCACGCACGCTGACAGCATGTCGGGCTTCTAGCGAATCTCTTTATAGGAGTAGTGAAGGGAATCTATTTAACCTTAGAGATGATCCAAGTGCTGCTTGGTCCTGAAATGCATCATCCACAGACTCTTTCTCCGCATCCGAGCTACTTCACAGCTGCCTATTTCTTGTTCCCTTTCACCTTCTTGGCCGCCGCGATGAGTTTGCTGATTCCCACATCCGGCGTGCGGACGATTTGTTAGTACTCTGGGTTAAGGATTTCCATACCCCACCGTACCCGTTCCCCGTGCTGCTCTGGACAACTTGTTGGCCTGCAACCCGAAGGGATCTTTTGGCCGCAGAGTCAGGAGATACCTTCGACAAGAGCGGAGAGTCGTCAGGATTCGAGGGCACTGCGACGACGGTGCTGCAAGCTAAAGCCGCAAAGGCAAGAACAACGTAGAATAGACTGCGCATGGCTGAGGGATTCCGCTGGAAAGCAGGGTCTTGTGGTCTTGAAAGACAAACGTAGAGTGACTGCCGGCCTCGTTACAGTACAGTAAGTACATGTACTGACGATGCCCCGGTTGGTAATCAGTACACTGTATGTAACATCAGACAAAAAAGTGGAGGAGAGTCTCTATTACCACAATATGATATGACTGAGATTTTGTATGTGGTGGATAAATCGTACTTAGTGTAGATTGAAGTGGGGCGGGGGTGAACCCCAACTCGCTCGGCAAGCCGAAACAACGCCTGTGGTTTAAGATCCGTGTGCGGAGCACGCGGGCTTAAACCCAGGACCAAACATGGTCACATCTCGCTCGGCCCGTTAGGGTTAAGCCCTGCAGGGAAGTTTTTTTGGGTTTAGGCTGGGGAGCAGTTTTGCTGCTGGCGTCCTCCAACTTTCATGATTTGAAGCAAGGTGACACCCGTCCCCCAGATTGTGGTGATAAGCTCTGCCAAAAAGTGGAGCTCTCACAATGTTTACTCTGTCCAGCAACTGGGCAGAGCTTATTACCACAATCTATCTCTAGGATTTGCGGTGATGTTGTGGCAAGATTGTGGTTATTTGCCACAAGCGACCACAATCTGCCACAATATCACAAGGAGGATTGTGGATAATTGACACAAGCAGGGTTTGGTAGTAGTGAGAATTTTGACTAGTAGTGATACTACTACTACTATCCGACTCAGAGTCGATAGCACTGATACTACTATTAGTAGTTGGAGAACGTCGTTAGTAGATATCACTACTAATATCACTACTATAGCACTACTATAGTACTACTACCTTCACTGTAGCCATTTCTGCCGCCACGCGCGCGAGCTAAGACGCCAAAGCCGCAGCGTAAAAGTCAATTCTTGTTCGTAGTGGCCTCATCACGAAGTAACCAGCCGGAACACACGTTCTAGGAGTGCTGTTCAACAACCACGCCTCAGCTAAACTCGAGCAAGTTAAGCAGCTGACCAGTAACGCCGACGAGGACATCACCATCTAAGCAAGTAAAATGTATTCGCAAACGATACAGTGAGATTCAGCAGCTTTGAGCACAATGGTAAATCAGACACGCACCATCAGCCACCGCACGATGCCACCCGAAAATTGCACTTGGATCCTTGAAGTCAGTACGGTAGTGAGCACGTCTCCGGGTACACACACCGCAAAAAAATGCATACAGTACATGCCTTGTCCTTGTAGTAGACGAGCTCCCCACCGAGTCGATCGACCGCGAGTGGGTTATGAATGACGTAGTCAGGGATACTGCTGGTGGCTCTGCTCCTAGGTTCTTGAACTCCTGCATCGCTGTCTGTAATGCGCGGGCGGCTGCAGAACCTGGTGGTAGAAGTATTAGTCAAGCAAGTTGATGCGTGTTGGCAGCCCTACCGTTTTATGTAGTTTGCGCACAAACTCTTACTGTAAAGCTAACACTAGTGTTTGCAAACTGTTTGTTAGTGTGTTGTGAATCTGGCTTACATGTCTGTGGAGTTAGACAATTTTAAGCTATTTGCTTCGAAGTATCTTGAACTAAAATTGAATCTCTTGCCACTTGTCGGAAGCTGAGTTGCACACAAAGGTATTCTCTTTAGACCAACCGAGATCTCTTCAAACTAAGCAGCACTAGATTACTCTTGCTACGCCAAGGTGCGTACACGGAATGTGGACTCAGCAACGGGTGCTACTTAATTGTGAGTACATTTACTGACTTCTGAGTAATTCCACGTAATGTGACTTAGTAAAGATGCCACGTCCGGCATCGCCGCCTTGGATCAGACCGGAGGAGGATACAATGTAAATACATCTGGGGAAGTAAATTATCGATCCACTTATGCGGACGTGAGTAAGCTAAAAGGGATTTCAAGCGTCATCTAGCAGAAAACGAAATGAAGTTGCCCTAAAGGGTTTGAAGGACGTTATTTGTGATCGTGAATGATATCCTAACAAGCAACGTCTTTATAGTGTAGTCAATGGTTTCAAGTTGATGCAGCGCACGAATTGAAATGAAGTGTACGTACTCGGAAGTCCGAGCACACTAGTTTTTACTCAAAATGTAGTCAAAAGTAAGGGTGACCGATCGACAACGGGTAACAGTAGCCATTCATTTGATCTGCTAGTGATAGAGCAGCAAACATACAAACGCGTTTGGAAACAGCACTAACTGTAAGTTAGTGTGTTGTGAAAATCATTAACATGTTCGCGGAGTACACTGGTTTTGAGAGGTCGACGTACTCGAATGGTGAATACAAACTGCACGATGAAGTATTTGCTTCCTTTCACCAATTGTAGCCCTCCTAGCGCGCTTTAACTGTTTGTTCCCCTCCCTAGTATCGAAAAATGAGTCAAAGAGCGCAAAGCGCGGGGAGGGGAGCGCCGAGAACCATCTATTTTCGCTTCTTTTGAAGATCTGACGTGGGTTGAAGTTCGGGATAGTAGTACTGATATTATCACTACTATTAGCACTACTAGTGACACTTTTTCTCGCTACTATATCCATATTACTACTATATGGCTCAGACCCCAAAGCTATAGTAGTGCTATAGTAGTAGTAGTGATATTATCACTACTATCGCTACTATTCTGCTGACTACTACCAAACCCTGGACACAAGCCACAGAATCTCTGTACACATGCTACAGCTGGTTTCCGGACCTCGTCTACCTTCAATTTCACCATGCGTTATTTAGGACGTTGTTTTGTGTGGTGAACACAATCATCAACCTAAGGGATGGGTGGACAGGAGACGTTGAATGCGCACGGGGCCGCTACCACAACGGCTACACGACCGCTAGTCTGATTGTAGTCTATAGTGCTGCGTTCTAAGTAGGTAGATACGCAGATATACACGAACTATCCCTGAGAGGCGCTGACAATGGCATCTCTACTGTGGATTGTGGAGATTGTGGCGTAGATTGTGGCGCAGATTGTGGCGCAAATCGTCCAGTGATATGTTGTCACTTCCTCGAACAATATCATCATGAGCGACCCCGAAGGCTTCTCAAACGCCGTATTGTGCCTCTGTGATTCTTAACTCAGCGAGGTATTCGATTTGAGTGCTGTTTAAGCTTAGACAAGGAGACGATTTTATGCAACCAGAAAATTGTCCTACACCAGAAAACATGTCCTACAAAATCGTGGAATCTGTCCTGCACAACACCATGCATCTCCTACAAAACTTACGTTTATAATAATCTGTTTATGTTTACAGTATATTTCTATCGTTTTGATGGCCTTAGTTAGTAGCTGAAGACTTAACTTTGCTCGTGAGTTTAGATGTAGAAATTAATAATCAGTCACCAGCCATGCACTTTAGGGCGCGCCCGCTGGCTCTCGCCTGCGGACTTAGCGACAGCATTTCGGGGGGTCTGCCCCCCCCCCCTCTCATGCCTTACGCTAAGTCCTCGGCTCGGCCAGGCGCGGTGTCAAGGAAAAAAAAATATCGGGTTGCAGCGCTCGCGTTCGCTGGCTCGCAGACACGCCCCCGCCTGATCGGCGGGTGTTGGTTATTGGTAAATGTACTGAGTGAGGCTCGCGCTCGCACCCGCTCGCCCTCGTCCGATTTGTATCAGACTCCAAATACAACGGGATGAATATGTCCTGCACCCATCCATAATTCATGTAATCAGTCCTACAAACTGACCTGCATTTGCAGGACAATTTGTCTGGTTTAGGACGCATTGATTCCGCCCTAGACAAGAGGTCTGCGTGTCAATCATGCCAGACTCGCAGCCCGTGTGATACGATACGTATTTTAGCTTCATTTTGCGTTACGAAGCGGGTTTACAGCTATTTTTCAAGTACTCGCAACACTGCGTTACGAATTTAGATCTACTTTTAAGAAAACAGCTTACTAAAGGTCCACGAAAAGCTATAAAAGGCCTGAAAAAATCAAAGACACTCCGTCAGTTATTTAGAGAGAAGATATTCCGTAGCACTTTACAATAAGGTTGGATAATCCTCGGTCTCCCGCTGCAAGCCGTCATCTACAGTCGGGAATACCATTGATGCCAGCGATGATTTTCGGGTTTGGCGATGTGCTCATTGCATTGTTGACGAGCCTTGGGCGGTCCAAGAAGAAAGCCGAGTAGACAATCACGTCGAGATGATTTCCTCATCAAAGTGTGAGATGGAAAAAAAGCAGAATGACCAAGTAGGTAATTGCATCTAAAACACAAAGTAGCAGCTTACATGTAGGTTCACTGTGCGCACAGTTTGTCCCCTCCAACTTCCTACTTCTTCCCGAATCGGAGCTCGATGTCGCCCAGCGAAGTTTCGTACAGCTCGCAGTTGTTGAGCTTGCGGTTCATTGCCAGCATTCGCTTGAAGTACGACAAGTGGCCGACCACTGCAATGTGCTGCTCCGTCAAAAGAATACCGGCAGCACCGCGAATACGAATCACATTTTATTTTATTAGGGACGCCGTACAGCGATTCCAGCACTACCCCTTCTGCTCAAAGGATTTAACAAACCAGAGCGATATTGTGTTGCACATTGAGCTTGGATACATGTGTATCTGCATGTATACCTCAAGTGCTTCTTCGAAATTAATTCATGCGTCGTAGTGTTGCAAAACTAATTCGCGCCAGCAGCGTCCGGCGAGATGGAGCCATCGGAAGCTCCATGCATGCTCACGCCGGCTGAGATGTTTGTCGCGCACGCTCACTTGAGTTCGACCACTAGGACAGGCACTAGTGTGTCACGAGCAACGCGCAGGATATCTCTACTCTCTACATTCTCACAGAGGAGACCCCAGGGGAATAGCCCCTGTGCATGTTAGTACGGAGCCACAGCTCCAAGTTTGTTCTCATTCTCATTTTTACCATCTCAATCACAACCAACCCAAGTCTCCTACCCTCGCCGTGCTCCTCGATCGACTTCCTAGCCTTCCATAAGGTTATGAGCCCAAAGACGACTCGGTCTGAAGAGTAACAACAAGTCAAGAACGACTCGGCGTGTTGAAGACCCTCCGATACCTGATCCCCGTGTTACCCGATCCTCGAGATACCTGACTCCCCGAGAAACCGGATACCTGCGACGTGTGAGAATCTGCGACGTGTGGCAACTTCAACGTGTTACACTCGTACAAGCGCGCAGACTACCCATCTGAAAAATGAACCCTGACGAAGAAATAAAGCGCCCTATCCAGCGGAACCTCGAGCAAGAGCTGGAGGAAGCTGCCTTTGAAACCCCCGTGAAGACGGAGCCCCCACGTGACCAAGCGAGCGCTGATGTTGCGTACTTGCGAGCAGAGGTCGCCCAGCTGCGTCAGCAAGCAGCTGCCGCGGCTCGTGTGGCCGACGAGCTCGAGAAGCTACGGGCAGACTTCGCTCAGATGATGAGCCGTCAGGCCGCTGCGCAGCCGAAGCTTCAGGCAGAGCTTGCCGAGCTTAGGGCCCACGCCAAAGCAGCACCACAGCTGTATGCTGAGGTTTCCCAGCTCAAAGCTGAGCTGGAGGCAACCAGACCCGGGGCAACGATACCGCCTGGCCAGCCAGCCCCTGCACGCACGACACCGAAGATCAAGGACGTGATGTGCCGCAAATTTGGCGGAAACGAGGTGTATCCCGGCCTCGGTTCAGGGTTCGAGAATTTTATCCTCGAGTACGAGCAGGCGATCTCGACAGAGTCGCTACTCAACCGGTCAACTTGGACGTCACAGATTAAAGCATCTGTACTGGTGAACTTTTTGGAGGACATAGCCGCGCGCTTTTTCCATTCGAACGTGACACAATGGCGCGTAGAAAAGGCGGAGTTCAACTACAACGACTTCAAGGCAAAGCTCTGTGCGGAGTTTGGCTGCAAGTTGAACCAGGTGCAGCTTTACAAGCGTTTGACGTCCTCCAAGCGTCCACAAGACTCGTGGACAGAATATCCGGACTACTTGAAGTATGTGAACCGCCTCATGACAGGTGATCACAGCCTACTGCTGTTGGAGACGTTCTGCGCAAACGCTTGCCCGGAATTGTCGAGTACCCTAACCGCGAGGATCGACCGCTCCAACAGCAACTACTTGCTGGAGGCCGATCGGATGCTGTCACTCTTGGTCGACTTACGCGGTGACGGGCGGAAGCGTGCTCAGCAAGGGCGTGCCCAGTCCCCATCAGATCAGCCCGACAAGAAGAGCGGTAGTTCGCGCCAGCACAACTCCCAGCCAAGCAGTAAGCAGCAGAAGTCCAAGCCGCATAACAACAAAGGTCAGGCTTTCGCTGCAGCAGGCAAGCCCGCTGCCAAGTTGGTGTGCTACTTGTGTGACGAGGAGGGCCACATTGGGCCCCACTGCCCCGAGTTGAAGCGTGCGAAAGCATCTCTGAAGAAACAAGGTCAGGCCCACAATGTTACTGCCACGACCACCGAAACTCGCACTGAGCAGTCCGAAAGTGCCCCAGACGCGTACCTCTGGTATGCGGCCACGAGCAGCGGATCCAGTGTTAACCTCCCCCCACCCGAGTGGATCCTAGACTCTGGTGCCACCCACCACATGTGCACGGACCGGAGGCTTCTCTTCGGTACTGAGCCCGCCAACCTGACCATCCAAGTGGCAAATGCAGCTACCATGACGGCGACGGTGAAAGGAAACTGCCTCCTCGAAACTACAGTGGACGGACAGCACCAAAGTATTCTGCTGACAAACGTGTACTTTTGCGAGTCTCTCGGACGAAATTTGCTGTCCCTGAGTCAGCTGCGCCGCCGCGGACTCAGCTTCAATTTTGCTGATAAGTGCACTTTTCACGGCCGAGATGGAACCATTGTTGGCGAAGCAAACGAGCGGGACGGACTCTGGGTGGTCAATGCCACGACACTTGGCTCTAGCGGCGCCAACGGCCACGCTTACTTCGTCAACGTTTGCTCGAACTCGCTGCAAAAGTGGCACGAGCGCCTCGGACACGTTAACTACCAAGACTGTTGAGGATGGCATCAAGAAACCTGGTCAGCGGCATCGACCTCGCAAACAAAAAGGCGAAGTTTTGTATGGCGTGTGCTGAAGGCAAGCAAAGCCGCAACATGCAGCCAACGGAGGATACGTCAGACTCGGCTCCAACTGACGAACCTGGAGCTGTCATCTGCATGGACCTGAAGACGGACCTCCGCCCTGATCGAAGCGGCCACCGGCACATCCTGACCATCGTTGACCATGCCTCCAGCTTCAACGAAGTACACCTACTTCATACGAAGGCAGAAGCTTATGACAAGTTCCTGAAATTTGCGAATTCATTCCAGCGGCAGTTCGACTTGAAAATCAAGGTCATTCGGACCGATGGTGGGGGAGAGTTCATAAACGCAAAGTTTACTGCGTCCGCGGAGAGAAATGGCATCCGGCTCCAGAACACGCACCCCGATACATCGGCGTCCAACGGGAAAGCGGAGCGGTTCCACCGCACCCTGATGAACTCGGCCAGAGCAATGCTGTGGGCGTCGTCTTTACCCCAACGGTATTGGGGCGATGCAGTCCTGTACGCGTCGTACATCAGGAACCGTGTGTCGACTCGTGCCAATGCCGGATACAAGTCTCCATTGGAAGTCCTGAACAGCAAACCTCCTCGTGTCTCCCACATTCTCCGGTTTGGGTCTAAGTGTACCGTGCACATTCGACGCAAAAAGGCCCGCAGTCTCCCTAAACGAGCCGAGAAAGCGATCGTCATTGGGATTTCGTCGACGCAGAAGGGCTACTTGTTGTTCCTGCCGCGCACGAAGCGCTTTATTACCAGCCCCGACATTCAAAATATCGACAAGCTGGATATTCAGCAGCCGGAGACAGCAGAAGTTCTTCATCGGCTCCACGGTGAAGAGAACCTGCCCGACACCGCCGAGAACTCGGTCGTCAACAACGCGGAAGAAGAAGAAAACCAGCCTCGACACGGTGGTGATGACGAACCGAGCGATGAGGAAGGTCGCCCGGAAGACTTCGGCCGGCCTATACCTGCAGGCGTACTTCGAAGAGTGTTCGGGCGTCGCCGTGGGGAAGAGCCCGGTGAATTCCAGCTCCCAAAATCATTCTTCGATGCATTTGCCGGACCAGCTTACGCATTCCTCACGATCCGTGCCTCAGACCACGTCAAAGAACCGAAGACTCTTCGTGAAGCCATGAGCAGCAAGTACTCACAGCAGTGGAAAGATACTATGGACAAGGAACTTGCTGACCTCCAGGCAAACGGCACCTGGGAGATGGTCGACCCTCCGCAAGGGGCGAACATTGTGACTTCTAAGTGGGTGTACAAGATCAAGTTCTCAAGTCAAGGCGAGCTGGAGCGATTCAAGGCTCGACTCGTGGCCCGCGGGTTCACGCAGAGGTATGGGGTCGATTTTGACGCGACATTCTCCCCTGTCCTGAAACTCTCAAGCTTACGATTTATTGTGATGCTTGCAGCGACTTGGAGGAAGAAGTTGCGCCAAGGCGATGTCCCGAACGCCTATTTGAAATCAGCTTTGGACAAGCCTATCTATCTCCGCCCGCCGCCGGGGACGACCGACAATGACAAGGTGTGGCTACTACTCAAGGGACTCTATGGTTTGAAACAGAGTGGCAAACTCTGGAATGACCTCATCGACGCGTTCCTTCGTGCGGAAGGATTCCAACGTAGCCGCATGGACCGGTGCCTCTATTTCCTGCGCCGCGGAGATGTGCTTTGTGTCTTGGGCCTCTACGTCGATGACATTCTTCTGGTTAGTCAAGACGATCAGCTGTCCGACTACGTGATGACGAAGCTAGCGGAGCGGTTTGACATCAAGGATCTCGGCGATGCCCAGAAATGTTTGGGTTTCTGGGTCAATTACGAGGACGAGGGGATCATCTTACACCAACACCAGACTATCATCGATCTGCTGGACAAGTTTACGATGGCGCAGTGTAAACCTGCTTCGACCCCAATGGATGTCAGCCATCGATTCTTTGATGAAAATGCAGACCCTTTTCCTGAGACTGACCGCGTCCGAGAAGCCATTGGAAGCCTCCTCTGGATTGCCAACTGTACCAGACCCGACATCGCTACAGCAGTGAATTGTCTCTCTCGCTTTGTGACGTGCCCGACACAGCATCATTGGAACGGTATCAAACGGGTCCTGCGTTACCTTAAGGGTACATCCGAGACTGGCCTGCTCTACAAGTTCGGCAACGGCACCAGCTCGGAGTTCAAGCCCGTCGTGTACTCCGACGCAAACCGGGCTGGAGACTCCTCGACGGCGAAATCGACAAGTGGAGCTGTCTTGCAGATCAACGGCATGACAATATCGTGGTCTTCGAAGAAGCAGTCCACGGTTGCACTCTCGACGATGGAGGCCGAGTACGTCGCTGCGTGCACAGCCGTTCAAGACTGCATCAGCATCCGCTAGCTCATGGGAGAACTTGGCCTGCTTAGTGCCGACGCCCCCATCCTCCTCCGGGTCGACAACCAGTCCGCGATCAAATCAATGGAAAATGCAGTGACGACCCAACGCACCCGGCACCTGAACATCAAGTTCCATTTCATTCGAGATGCCATCAGCAACAAGCAAGTACGCGTCGAATACTGCCCGACACAGCAACAAGTTGCCGATCTCTTCACAAAAGCAACTGATCGAGTGATTTTCGCACGCCTGTGCAACATGCTTCACCTGACGAGCGCCGCTCATGGGGGAGTGTTGCAAAACTAATTCGCGCCAGCAGCGTCCGGCGAGATGGAGCCATCGGAAGCTCCATGCATGCTCACGCCGGCTGAGATGTTTGTCGCGCACGCTCACTTGAGTTCGACCACTAGGACAGGCACTAGTGTGTCACGAGCAACGCGCAGGATATCTCTACTCTCTACATTCTCACAGAGGAGACCCCAGGGGAATAGCCCCTGTGCATGTTAGTACGGAGCCACAGCTCCAAGTTTGTTCTCATTCTCATTTTTACCATCTCAATCACAACCAACCCAAGTCTCCTACCCTCGCCGTGCTCCTCGATCGACTTCCTAGCCTTCCATAACGTACCTGTTGACGGATAGGTCTTCCCACGGTTGCGTGTTACATGTCTCGCCACCGCCAGAACCTCATCAATCCTCAGCAGAGTCTGCTTCATAAGCCAAATCGCCTGACTCTTCGGGGGCCCGACGCTTGTTCGACCGATCGCGTTGTCCTCATTGTCGCCCTGACGCTGACGCGTGCTGGGGAGGCGCTAGGTACGAGGACATAGTTCAGCAGCGCGGATGGCGCAACGAGGGGAGGGGGGGGGGGGGGGGCGGCAGCGGCGATGACGGTGGTGCGCGCGCGCTCGAGCGGTGCTTGTGCTGCGAGTGGGTGAATTCGAAATGAATCACGACCACAAATGCAAAGAAACTAACGTTTTGGTTTGTTTGGTACAGATTGCGCCCCCACTTCCGATCAGTGGGTACCGCGATAATGTTTGAAATACAAATTATGTATTAAGTCTTAGAGACTAGAACTGCATCTCCGAAGCTCTGCTGGTAACTTCCTCCATGTTGACGTCGCACTCGTAGCTACTACCATCGGAATCGCAGCACCCATCCGCTACATTCTTGAAGCAAATGCCTGTATGACCAAAGCAGTTAGCAACGTCCATGATAGCCGCAGCGTTTTTCAGGATGTCTGAGATTGTTGCCTGGCCAGGAGCGCGTTGTAGCTTGAACGCCGTCTCCGCCCATGCTGCTAGCTTACGCTGGGACATCTTGGGGTGCTTGGCTGCATGCTGGATGAGCTTCCGCTTGTCGTCTATCTTCATCCAGACCCCCATTGTGTGCGGGGGTCTGTGTGTTTTGCCGAGTAAATGGTGTGCGTCCGAGCCGCGAGCTCCAAGGGGATCTCATTTCGCGCCTAAATTCAAAAATGAACCGGATCTACCTTTCTAAAAAAATAATATAAATGCATTAGAGGTTATGTGAAAGGCATGGTATCGGAAGTGGGAGCGCAATCGGTAAGGCGTATTTTTCGATGAAGGGCAAATCCGATATTTAGATCCTGTCGCCACTTCTGTCACTCATAAACGTGTTGGTTATCCGGCTCTATTATTGTGGTAATAGTCACTCTCTTGAAACTTTATCATCAGACAAAAAAGTGGAGCTCTCACAATGTTTACTTTGTGCTGCATCAACCCCTCAGCAGAAGAAGGGTGTTCATCGCCGCGGCGCTAACTGGGGACTGTCTAAGGAGGGCCATTTCCAAGCAAGGCCATTTTCATAAACAATGCATTTGATCAAAATATGTTGAGGAATAGGCGAGGGCGAGCGGATGCGAGCGCGAGCCTCACTCAGTGCGTTCACTGGTTCCAACGCCCGCCGATTAGGCGGGGCTTGTCTGCGCGAGCGAGCGTAGCGAGCGCTGCAACCCGATATTTTTTTTTGACACCGCGCCTGGCCGAGTCGAGGCCTTCGACTAAGGGGCTGGTCACGCTGGCGAGTGCTGGTTCTCGGTCTGGTGCCCAAGTTAGGTGGAGGGGGTTTCCTCAGTCTGATTGGTCCATTGTAATCAGGTTTAGGGTAAAAAATATCGCACATCGCAAACTCGAGAACTCGTGAGTTGCCCTGGTTCCCGGGTTCTGTTGACCGTGAGTGACTGACCTATGCTAAACCCTACAGATTACAACTCATCAGAAATTTGCCGATGCCGCGCTCTCCCTTCCTCGCTGCGCTTGCTGTGCAAACCGTCGCAGCAAGTGTTGCGCTGGCATGTGCGTTACTGCTACAGAAGAATCCCCCAATGAATGTGTTTACATTTGAGGCTGCTATTGCATTCGAGTCAATGATTGATGACGAGTGCTACAACGCTTGGTTTTGCCGCCATTTGCGTTGCTCCCAGGCTACATTTGTTAAACTGTGTGGCGTACTTCGCGGTAGGTTTCGTGTGAAACCTTACAAAAAGTATAGCTTCGAAAGAGCTGTAGCTTGTACATTGTTTCATTTAGGATCGAGTGGGGGATTTAGAGAGACTGCGCAGGCATTTGGTGTTTCGAAATCTTGGTGTGTTGTAAACGTCAACGTGATCGTTCGAGAATTAACAGCAATGCGGGCTCAATGCATCAAGCTACCTCAAACACACAGCGAGTGGTGCACTGTGGTCGACGGCTTTCGTCGTGTGCGAGGTTTTCCTCTCTGTTGTGGGGCAATGAACGGAACATTAATTGCCATCAACCGCCCTCATGAGTTTGAGGGCTGGTACAATCGCAAAGGTAACTAACACTTTCAAAAGCTGCCTTACTTTTTTCTTACGGTTTTGAGTTAAATGGAATTATGATTTGTGTTGCTTTGTTTGTAGGATTCCCTTCTGTAAACGTTCAAGCTGTTTGTGACTACCGCAAACGATTTCTTTCTTTCGACGTTCGCCCAGGGTCATGGAGCGATGCCAAGATTTTCCAACATTCGAGCTTTGGTCGGAACATCTCTCGGCTTTTGTCCCGTGGGCACCACTTTTTAGCTGACTCAGGCTACGGAGTATCCCCTAACGTCATGACGCCTTATTGCGAAAAAGATGAAGGCGGACGACTCACACGAGCACAAGCGACATTCAACTTCAATTTATCATCGACTCGCGTGGCGATTGAAGGTGCTTTCGGGCTTCTCAAGGAAAGATTTCGCATTTTGAAGAAGGCGCTAGAAGAACGCTCGCCGAATGCTTCAGTTCGGATAATTGTTGCTTGCTTAGTTCTGCACAATTTAATGGTATATCTGCAAGATAATGAACCTACCACAGCGGCGTTCGGCGAGGGCGGGAGCGAAATTGAAGAATACGAAGAAAATGAGGCGCAGATGCAACAGCAATCTAGTCGTGTGCGCAAGCTTAGAACCAAGTTAGGCATCCAAAAACGGAATGATATTGCGAAGCTATTTGCTATGTAGCCTAATAGTACTTCTGCATCTAAATCGTCGTTCTTTCTTAGTTTTAGTTCGTGTTTCCACGTTGCATGGCTTGAATGAGGACAGCAAACTGCTGGCTTTGAACCTGCATTTGCGCCAGAAGTGCGTCTTGGCGCTGCAGCATCTCGTGAAAACGAGCGTCTGTGGTGAAGTGCTGGATAAGAATACTTCTCGAACGATGTTCTCCGAGAAAGGCAACGTAGCCGATCGATGGAACCAGATGGGATCGGCGATCGGGCGACAGGCGTCGAGTGTGGAGCCAGATCAAGAGAAGATATCAGGTGATCGAGTGAGGTCGACGCGTAAGTGACGTATATCAGAGTGGGTGGCGAGCGATCGCGTCCCGACAGTGGAGCGGAGGCAGCGAGTGAGGACCTAGACCAAGATCGAGGTCCAGCATCGCAGATCCGGGTAGTCCAAGCACCGGGGCGGACGGATCGGTGGTGGATTGCCGTTTACCCGAGTCGATCGAGAGCGGATTGCCGATCACCGATCAAGGGCCGATCGCAAGTCGCCGATCGAGGGCAAGTTGCCGATCGAGGGTGAGTTGCCGATCGGGGTTCAGTTGCCGATCGGGGTTCAGTTACCGATCGGGGTTGAGTCGCCGATCGAGGGTGGATTGCTGATCGCCGATCGGCCAAGATGGGGGCAGCGGAGAGCGAAGCCGGGGCAAGGATCCAGTGGTTGTCTGGTTGTAGGAAGATAGGCAGGATGGTAGCGGTAGGAGGACACCCGCTAAACATAAATCAGAAGAGTTTTTGCACCGAAGAGCACAAGTCCCCTCAAGTCACCAAGTCCCAGGAACTACATTGGCCTCGGCAAGTGTCGACACTTTGGGTAGTGAACTAGCGGTACGGTTAAGACTGGATTAATACATTGGCCAGCTTGACCTGCTCTAGCGATCTATCTCTTGTGCGCAAGTCCTCGATCGACCGGATACAGCTTGGCCGGCGATCGTTCTCCTCTCGATCAACCTCGATCCCGCTATAGGAAGCGGCAAGCAACTCAGGAAAGGAAGGAACACACCCGGAAAGGCAACTACAGGCCTTGGATCGACTCCAGGCTGGCCGATCGCAGCGAAGAAACCTCGATCGGAGCGTATACTCGGACGCAGAGCGAAGATTCCCGCGCTGCTCCACAAACCATCCCCGCGTTACGCCAAGACATTCGATCTTCACCCAGTGCTGCATCCTCGGAGAGCAGATCCAGCCCGCCGACGGGTACACAAGGTGAGAACAAGTTCAGCCGATCACGGATTGTTGGGGGACCCCCTCCGTTAGTCGGTGTCTGGGCGCTGGTGGGAAGCTCGATCAAGCCTTAACCAGATTTTGGCTGATCCCGCTACACCACAATGGTGCGCGTGCCCGGATCTCTTGGGGACTCCGGATTTCACCGTGAGTCCGCAGAAGATGCGCAAGTGAAGAAAGAACCCGGGGAAGAGGCGTCGCCGGATATCGGATCGACGAAGACGCTGCTGAACAAGACGAGATCCGCGGATCGACAGAGTGCTCGGAGGACTTCTGTCGACGGAATCGAGGGCGATCTGGAGACAGATCTAGAAGACAAACCTCAACATCCTCCCCAGGTCCCTTCGGGGACCCCGGTGGATCTCGGTGCGAACCGAGATTCACTAACAAAACAAACCAAGGCCGGATCGGACCGATATGCATTTGCAGACTCGCCGATCAGGCTCGATCCCGACTACCTGGACGCGATCGCGGACAAGGCCCAGATCGTGCGGAGGAAGCTGAGAGCGCCTGGCTTGGGCGACGAAGATCCCGGATCGCTGGCACCCGACTGGTCTGAGGCTGACTTGGAACGTCAGTACCACCTGAAGGAGCTGCGGGACTTCTTGCGTCAAGATCCTGTCATGGTGATCGTGCGGCCAAAGCAGATCGGCGACCCGAAGGGCCCGATCTCGGCCCCCCGCGCGACGGACAATAAGTTGTCGGCGGTGAAGAACCTGCTCGGACTGCTGAAAGAAGCCGGCTTCGTAGCTGGCGCCTTCGAGGCGAATGATCTTTTCGATCTAGATCTCGACGTGATCCAGACGGCGATCCAGACTTTGGTCGACAAGCTGAGACCTCTGGTTGACGTGATCACAGACCGTCCGGACCCGAAGGCGCCAGATCTTGTGTCGACGGCACCAGTGCCGACGGCACCAGTGTCGTCGCCACGGGTGGAGTCTACAGGGAACCGATCGTCGTCTCCCTACGTCTCGGCAGCCGAACATGTATCGGATACGTCGTCTGAACCTCAGCGGATGTCCCTCGGCCCTTCAGGATCGGCGATGTTGGAGGCCCGATCGCGTAGTCAACGCCAAGACCGTTCGCGATCAGGACCTCGGAAGCCGAAACCCAAGTCGACCGATCGCACCACCAGTGCTACCGAATCGGACGAGTCGAACGGCAGATTGGAGTCCTACTTTCAGGCTGCGATGGCCAGATTCTTGAGCGAGCAACAGACCGCGGTGGCAACGCCTACTCCAGCGGTCGACGACAACGTCGGATCACGGGACGTGGAGATGGAATCAGCCCGATCGCCGGATCAAGACCTCTCTCAGTGGGAATACGACCGGACGACGTCGATCTATCGAGTTCGGCCCCTGCGGTGGTGGTTACCACTGCCTCGGGATCCACTGGGTCCTCCTTGATCCAGCGTGTGCGAATTTCGGCAATGTCCGATCTTAAGGAGTTCAGTGGCAAGGATCAGGACGAAGACCGAGCTCGATCGTGGATCAGCAAGGTGAAATCGGCGTTCCTGCGAGATCAGGCTACGGACGAAGAGAAGTGCCTGACATTCGCGGATCTACTCACGGGACCGGCGAAGAACTGGTACCGCCAGCTGGGTCGATCGACGCGGAACAAGTGGAGCGATCTGCTCCGGAGTTTCCAGATCCAGTATTGTGGGCTGGGAGTATCAGTCGCTTGGCAGTACTACCATTCTCGTAAGCGATCAGACGAATCGCCGCTGGAGTACCTCTATCGGCTCAATGTGGCGGCCCTACGCGCGAGATTGAAGATCAAGGATGGAGATTCCAAGGCCCGTCGAGAACATGTCGAACATTTTATTGAGACATTGGGCGATCATGAACTGGCCGATCAGCTGACCCTACTTCGGCTTGCGGACGCGGATGATCTGGAGGAAGTCCTGCGCGCTCGAGAACGCGCGAAGAGCAGACAGAAACGATCTGCCTTCGGATCGAAGTATCGCCAGAAGGTTCCGACCTCAGCACCAGCAGCTGCGACCAAGCGGGCGGTGCGTGCAGTTCAGATCGCGAGCCAGGAGTCTGGATCAGACACCGGATCGGACGGATCGGACTCGGAGGGTGATCTACGTCGCGCTTACCTAGCGTCGGCTGAGGACAAGTCTCGCCACACTGGGGGCGACACGACGAAGCAGGATCGAAGCACCCAAGCGCCGATCGTCCATGACTCACCTCGATCAGACCCAAGATCGCGATCGGCGCCGGATGGATCGGAGCGATCAAGCCGCTGCTCACACTGTGGATCGCGGAAGCACACGGATCTGGATTGCTGGAGACGTTTGACGTGCGAGAAGTGTGGAAAGCGAGGACATCCGGCGGATCGTTGCCTGTTCGTATGCCGCGGATGCGGCGAGCTGCATGAGATGGGCAAGTGTCCGATGGAGGAATTCTACAATCAGATCCGTCAATGGTTCAACCCGGTGAAGCACGCAGGCATGTTGCCCGCGATCGCCGAGAAGATGTTAAACTAGGACGCTCGCCGGGTTGGAATCCGGTACGAGCCGAGCGTTCTAGGTATTGCATCTATGCATACGTGAACAAGAACACGGTAGATCGGGTAAGTGGACGGACTGATCTACGCGGTAATACATGTGATCTGCATGCGAAATCTGCCGCCAAGGTCTTGAGTCTACATCGATCGGACGACTTCAGCCGCTCTGATGCCGAAGTGCCCTTGGATCTCCAGTCTGGGGAAACTCGGGGTTATTGGAAGCAACGCAGACCGGAAGAATGGTTCAGGCCAGCTGATGGAGAGGTGACGACTGAGATCCCGACGCATGATCATGATCGAAGTCTGCCTCGGGTCAGCGAGCACCGCCGATCTGGTGATGGGGTGACCGATCTACTTCCTGGAGAGTCCAGGGGGTATTGGAAACACCATTCGCCAGGTAAGTGGTTCCGTCAGGCCAAGATCACTGGCAAGATCAACAATGAGAAGTCGATCTTACTCTTAGACACCGGCGCCGAGGTGTCCATCGTGGACACCGCCTTTGCTCGTAAGGTGGGGTGCTATGTCGACACGAGTCAGAGCCAGGAGTGTGTGGGAATCGGCGAAAGCGTGTACATGACGGAAGGGAGGACCAGGATCAAGGTTACACTAGCAGGATCGCTGGTGTATTTCTTCGATATCTGGGTCGGCGATCTGTCAGGACAAGAGGCGATCCTGGGTATGGACTTCATGGTCCCAGCTGGGATCCGCCTCGATCTCGCTGACGGCTCTATCTGTCTGCCCGACGAAGTCAAGATCCAGCTCAGCGGACGCCGACAGCTGTATAATGACAACGTACGCATGTGTGCGTAGATCAAGGAGTCCAGATCGCGATCGGAGACTCGTTCGAGCTTCCGCTGCGGATGAAGGTGACAGATCGAGAGAAGCTGTGGGTTACCCGCGGAGATCGTTGGGTGCCGACCGTGGTCCGTGGACCTGGTCGGATCCGATATCTCCAGGTCACCAACATCGGGGACAAGGACCTCGTCCTGCACCGGAATGAACGGATCGCGATGTGGCTGGCCGGAGATCGGATACCCCGGGTGCCAGGATACGTGTCGATCGGGTCCCGTCGCTACATGGAATGGCAGAACTTAGCCTTCCAAGCCACGACGGAGGCCCAGCTGGCTAACGAGGAAGTACCAGCGAAACCGCCAGTATCGGCCGTCGAGCGACCGACTTATCCGACGCCCCGAGCCATTCTCCGGAGACCCGAGGTATCCCCGATCGCCGATCAGTCGGTAGGCCCACTCGATCCGACAAGTAGATCGGAGGTGAAGCGCTCCGATCCGGGGGTGGCTGATGTTGAAGCGCTTCGATCAGGGGGCGAATCGCGGCATGCAGCGATGGATGACGCGAAGCCACCAGTTGATAAAGTCTCAGAGAACGGCGGAACAGTGTCCCCTCACGTGTCATCGGCCGATCAGGTCGACGGCTGTACCGTCGAACCAGATCTCGGGGGCGGGAGTGCAGATCGGGTACCCCATGTGGCGAACTTAGCCGTCGAAGAGCCGAAACCGAATGATGATAAAGCTGGCGACGGTGTTCCAGAGTCGGAACGACGGTCGCATGGGGTCGAAGGCTCGGCGGTCGTTGGAGATGATCAGGTAGAAGTCGAGATCAAACTCACCGCCAATCGGGACGATCCCGTTGCGACTGAACCAGATCGAGATGTTGACGCGGATGATCGAGATGTTGACGCTGATGATCAAGTTTATTACCATGAGGGCGGGAGTCTATCAGCCGAAGACGTCGAAGGCGAATTAGCTGTGCTTCCTGAAATTGTGATCTCGACGACAGATTGGGTAAAGATCGACGACATCAAGGCGGGAAATCTGGAGTTCAATACCCCGGAGGAGATCGACCGACTGCGGAAGACGATCTGGCACAGGAGGCACCTGCTGATCGGCAAGGGCAATGCGCTTCCGCCAGCCGCCCGAGGCGTCACTTGCGACATCGATGTGGGTGATGCGAAACCGATCGCCCAACGAGTTCGGAAGGTCGCGCCTCAGTTCGTGGAGAAGGTGTCGGATCTGATCAAGGGATTGCTGACGGCCAAGATGATCAGGAAGTCCCGATCGCCGTGGGCCTCGCCGATCGTCGTGATTGTCAAGAAGAACGGAGTGGATATCAGGTTGTGTATCGATTATCGGCTTGTCAACAGCCTGACTAGGCTGATGGTGTATCCGATGCCCCTGATCAACGATCTGCTGGAAGACCTGGACAAAGTGCTCTGGTATTGCTCGCTGGACATGGCTAGTGGATTCTGGGTGGTGACGATGACCGATCGAGCTCGTGCGATCTCGGCCTTTATCACTCACATGGGTCTGTTCGAGTGGAATCGGATGCCGTTCGGCCTGAAGAACGCGCCTCCGATCTACTAGCGACTGGGACATCGCGTGTCGAACGAAGGGCTGGAAGCCAATCCGAAGGATCTCGTGGCACTGATGGATCTGCCGTTCCCGGGATCGCTCCGATCAATGCAGTCATTCTTGGGCAGCCTCAATTACTACAGCCGTTTCCTCGAAGACTACGCGATCTACGCGGCGATCCTGTATGAACTGCGCGAAGTGGACTTCGCTGAACTGAAGAAGCGTCCCGATCTGCGCCAGATCTTGGATCGTGATGCGCCGAACTCAGTAGATCGGGACTCGGCGGACCCCGATCAGACACACGTTCCTGAAGTCGAAGTGGGAGACGAACGTTGGATCCGCGCTCATCGTGCGTTCTCGACATTGAAGACGAAGATCGCGACGCCACCGATCCTACGGCATTTCGATCGCGATCGAACCCCGGTTCTGATCGTGTATGCGAGTGACTGGGCGATCTCGGCTGCGCTGATGCAGGAGCATGATCAGATCTACCATCCCGTTACCTTCGCCAGTCGAACGCTGAAATCGAATGAACTGAACTACAACGTGGTGGAGAAGGAAGTGCTGGCGCTGTTACGGATCCTGGACTTGAGCTACAATATGCTGGTTGGACGATCGATCCGGGTCCTAACCCGACACTCGACACTACATCCAGCTCAAGCCCTCAACCAAGCTTGCGTCGCAGCTACATCATCCCGAAAGCATACGAAGGCGGTGTCGAAGTCGAAGGAAGTGGGTTACACGCCACGGTATTGCTGCAAGCACCATTCAAGGATGGTGGCAGCATCGAGATGAGCTCCGTGCTGCATGGTTTCATAACACATTAAAATAGGTGATGTATGCAGTCGTATTTGTTGCTTCAAAAATACGTTTGGTGCCATTGGGGTGGCCCGCCTTCTAGGTTGTAGGATCTGTTCGTAGCATACCGCCTAGGAGGTTTAAATGAATATTATGCTCACTGGGCGTTATATTTTATTTGTGCGCCTATGCGCACTATGCGGGGTAAGACGGTAGTCTTTCATATATTGAAGAATTCACCTAATGTATTTAGTCATCTACATATTATCGCTCGCAATCCAAACCAAGAGCTTTACAACTACCTCCGGGACAAACTTGAAACTTTCATTACTATTTATGACCCCGATGCTCCTCCTAAAGTCGATGACGTTAGAAAGACTCCAATCAATGAGAAATCAATCGAGCTCGTTGTCATTGACGATTACAGCAATGATAAGATTCTTATGGAAAGGATATTCTCTCACTACTTCACGCGCGGAAGACATTTTAAACTAGGTACAATATGCCTTGCTGACAGTTACTTTGCAACACCTAAGATGATACGTCTAAATAGTGAATACGTTGCGATTTTAAGAGCGAACTCAAAGCGGGATCTAAAAATGGTTGCGAAAGATTTCAATATAAGGAACGTTGATGAATCAAGGTTAATTAGAGCGTATGACTTGGCTACATCCAGCAAAGGGCAAGCTTTGTTTGTCGATTCAATTCGTGGTGAGCTTCGGGTTAACTTCAATAGAGTAATTGATCCGAATTCGCTGAAATAATTTAGTTTCTTATGTATAGATATGTCATCAATCGTCACGTTTTCGAGTAAGAATGTGGCTACTACAATCAGCTTCAATACAACTATAGTGGATTAGTAGTTAATTTTAAAAATGCTTAGATTGCCGTTGAGAGTATTAACATTTTCAATTCCCAGTTCAACATTGATTCTGAAATGTATGGAAACAATACATTCAAGCTATTGATGCCGACCGCAAGCACCTTCTCAACGATCCAAATTAACCTTTCTAGTGGATAGTATAGTTATGCGAATATCAATGCTGCTGTTCAAGCCGCATGTATTTCCGCTGGGGCGTACCTGATCGATGCGAACGGTAATAACGTTTATTTCTTTAACCTAATTGAGAATCCAACGTTTTACGCTGCTCAGATTGATTTACTCCCCGTACCTACAACACTCGGTAGCTACACTAGACCGCCTTCTGGTCTATACTCGTCGAGCGGAACGGGTTTGCCGGGTTCTTTCCCGTACACGCCTAAGCTTGTTATAGATAATGAAGCGTTTGGATCCATCATTGGTTTTACACTTGGTCAGTGGCCTTCATCATCTGTTTACGCCAAGCAATCTTTCCTCAGTCCTATTTCACATCAAATAAATCCAACTTCGTGTTACAAAGTACGATGCAACTTAGTCAAAAACCCTTACAGCATGCCTGACGATGTCATTACGACGTTTAATACTGCTGGAACTACTATTGGTCAACTTGTCAGCTATAGACCAAACGAATACAACTGGTCCAATATCCCTGACGGTTCTTACAACTCAATTAGACTAACAATTGTTGATCAGAATGAACGTTTTGTTAAGTTCCGTGATAGCAATATGCTCATTGCGTTACCGATTCGTCAAAAGCCGAATTAATTATGAATTATTTAATTCTGTCAGTAATATAGAGCGTTTATAAGGATGTATAAGGAAGTATCGATATCATCAGATATCCCGGCAGCTAAGCTGCGTAAGGCGGTGAAGGATGGAAAGCTTAGTTTGACTAAGAAGGAGCTTAACGGCTAAGGTGCATCTTTACACGTTCACCCTGAATCGTATGCGAAGGTTCAAAACGCCAAAAAGGGTAACAAAGACGTTCGTCTTTTCATCACCAAATCTGAAGTAGAATATCCTATGACATCTTTAAATGGATCCGGTATGCACGGTGGATCTATTTGGGGAAAAATCTGGTCAGGTATCAAATCAGCTTGGAATCCAGTAATTAAACCAATGCTATCAGTAGGTGTTGATCAGTTAGCGAATGCAGCATCAGCTGCTGTTGCTTCACGCGGTCAAAACCCTATGCTAGTTGGTCTTCTACGCAATGAACTCAAAAAAAGAACAGGTGTTGGTATGAAGCCATCACCAAAGGGTCGTATGGTAAAAGGTTCTCAAGCCGCGAAGGATCGTATGGCGAAACTACGCGCTATGCGCAAGGGCGGTTCTGCTAAAGCTATCAGATCAAAGCAAGGCGCTTCATTTAGACTTGACTAGAAAACCTCTATGTTTAAATCACTGAAGTTCTTCATCGGACTCATTTTTTTATGCTGCTGACAGTACAACCATAAAAGGCACCAAACACCGCAATATTCGTCTGATGAACCTTGATACTGGAAGCTAGAATACTCTAAATCATCTAATATACTCGGGGGTGGTACACCTGCTGGATCAAAGTATTTAGCGTCATTAATACACACCCAGTGACCAACACCGCTGTCTTTGCGAAGCAAGATAATATATGCCCCCTTCTGCGGAAGTGGTTACTTGATTTCTGAAAGCTCGTATATACCATTTATATGGACACCAATGATGTTTGCGAGCTCAACCAAAGCTGTATCGCTTGTGACCCCTTTGATCAGATGACTCATTTAATTAATTTTCTGTGAAGTATAGATCCTCTTATATACTAATAAGATTATTATTTCATCATGACTGACGTTACTCAGCTTTCGGATGAATTTCTGTTACAGAGCTCGCTAAAGAGTGAACCCATTGTAGATGTTACGAAGGACAAGAAGATAGTGGTACTCCCTGATCTTCAGCAAGGTAGTTACAACTCTGGCTCTGTTACGTATGATGCTACTACTACTGCTGGATCGCGAGGTTATGCTTCGCTTCGGGATGCTTATATCACTGTACCTTACGTCGTAACAGCTAAGACTACTGGTGGGACCGCTATTACGTAAGGCCTAAGTCGTTTTGCTACTGCGCTTAAATGTAATGTTACTAATGTCATTGATTCTCTAAGTCTAGAAATGAATGGACAGACTGCACTTGTTGATGGTGAGTATCGTATGTTCTGGAACAATCTACGTGCTCAGACGGAACGTTCTCTAGATGATATTAACAAGCATGGTGCTGATTCTCTATTATACCCGGATGACTGGTATTCGATTAATTTCACGGCTGTTGCTTCTGGTGCTGGTGATGGGTACTCTAATAACCAAGTGGACGCTTCTGCTATACTTGATTCTACATTAGCACAGGGTCAGAAAAACAGGGCTTTCAACTCTGGTCACTATAACCGCCTCGCTTCTATGCTTCCTGTAATCGATTCTACAGATGCAACCCCTAGTTGGGGATGGGCATCTATGAGTACTACAGCTAGTAAAAATATCGTTGTACAAAATACCAAAGGATGCTACAAGGAATCTGCTGCTGCTGATGTAACAGCTACTGGTGTACTATCCCGTTGGATTTATATGCTTAAGATTCGTCTTGTTGATTTACATCCTCTATTTAAGCAGCTTGATTTAGTATCGAATCCTCAGTTTAAGCTACGTATTCGTTTTAATGCCGGTACTGTAAAAATCAGTGGTACAAGTAGTACTATGAAGCTTGACAGTGTTACCATGACGTCTGGTCAGACTTGCCCTATCATGATTTCAAGTGCTGGTAGTAACCAACCTATGAATGGTGTACTAGATACTGGAAAACAGATCGGTTTCTCATTTGGTGTGCTTCAAAATGAGTACTCTACTGTTGCTGATGTTGGTAACTACGTGCCATACACTACGACTAAGCTAAACATTCCATTCTACTAGCTACGGAACCCTACTTCGATTATTAACAAACCTGTTAAGCATATTCGGTTCAATGATGTTTATGCTCAATACTTCAACGGCCGCGCTGGTATCTCTCCTACTGTGCCTACGGGTCAGCTCAATGCTGACTTCAGCTTCCAACTATCTGGTACTTTCAAGAATATCAAGTATGTTGCTCTGCTTCCATTTGCGGAAACATCAAATGGACACTTTGCTAGCGCTAGTGGAACTCAACAATTCCAATCTCCTTTCGATTCTGCTCCATGGACTGTTATGCCAGGTGCTAGTATTCGCAACTTCCAGGTAACGATTGGTACTTCTAATGTTTTCTCGAAGACTCACGAATATGACTATGAGAGCTTCCAGGATGAATTCTCTAAGCTTGGTGCCATCAACGGCGATCATTCTCGTGAGATTTGCAATGGTCTAATCGATGCTAATAAGTGGGCTTACGCTCATCGTGTTATGATTGCCGATTGCTCTCGCGTTAGTGAGAAGAATGTACCGCAAAGCATTCAAGTCAGCGGTATCAATGGTTGTGCAACTGGCATGAACATTCTTGTACTTGTTATATATGAGCGTTAGCTTGATCTAGATCGTCGAACAGGTGAAGTGACGAATGTGTAATTACGTTTCCAACTAAATATCTAAATGTCGCGAAACTAAGAAATCTCCTTTTTTAGTTTCAAAGATGACGCATTGTACTTAACTTTCAGTAAATCAATAGCGGTACCGATGTCAACACGCTTGGTATACACTTCTCCTTCTGTAAAATGAATGATAAAGGTTCTTGAAACTGAACTATAAGTCACCAATTCAACCTTTTCACTTGTTACCATACTATAAATCGCCATTATATATATTGTATATTTTTATAGGTGTATGTATATAGATACCCCGTAACAATGAGCCAAGTATTAAATTTTGGCAAGCACAAAAACGAGACGATTGAGGATGTGTATAACTCTGATATTGGTTACTGTAGATGGTTAATGTCTCAACCTAATTTAGTAGATTATGCGGTTTTAAATTATCTTAAGACTAAGTTGGGTAATAATCATGGTAGTTACGTATTATCGTTTGGCAAGTACAAGGGCAAAAGCATCAAACAGGTATTTGCAATTGATAAAAGATATATTGACTGGATATGCCAAAATTCATCTTTTAATGAAAAATTCCCTGAGTTGATGACTGCCATTGATCAGTTGTACAGCTAAATCACCATTTTTTTTAAAAAAATAGAGTTAATTACTCTTTACTGCTTAGTAGAGGCTCGTTTGCTGAGTCCAACTTGACTCGACCACGCTTTAGCTTGTAGTACTCTTTATGTCGTCTACTAATTTCTTCTTTATGCTCTTGATCATATTGCTTCTGCTTTTCAAGCCTCTTATCTCTTGTCTTAAGATAGTATCTTTTTTGTGTGGCTTGAATTGCCTCTTTTCGTTCGATGTATTTTTCGTGTGAGTATACCATGTTTCTATATTAATAACTTCATATTTATCAGAATAAAACTACGATTTGTTGGAGTTCAAATCGCGTTTTAGCGCGACGCGGTATTTGCTACAGAGGGGTGTATTGCTTGCTGTGTAAAGCTAAGAAATTTGAAGCGGTGTAGCGCAAGAGATGGGGTGATTGGATGACGTTTGGTACTAAGGAATTGGGTTTGATGTAGCACAAGAGATGGGGCGATTGGATGGGGTTTGGTGCTAAGGCTGCCAAGGGTGCTCAAAATTAGTAGAAGCTGATCTGAAGTACCAAAAATGGGTAAAGAAGAACTTTTGTACAGAAAGTACAAGATGTTGAGGTGCGTGGAAAGGGGGCGTAGATAGGGTTACGTGAAAAGAAAAAGTACAAGGTGCAAAAATGACGCGTAATGTGTCTAATATTACTACTAGCGCCATGTCACCCACCCCAACCAAGCGTCTGCGCCTGACCTGGGCCGAAAAGGTCGGGATACTCAACAAGGCTGCGCACTCGCCCAGCATGAAACCGCTCTATTCTATTGTGCTTTTCAGTTGTTTTGGCGAATCGGACGTGTAAAACAGCTACCTACTAAGATGGGGCTAGGTTATCGGAGCAGATTAGCAGGTCCCTCGTAGAGAATTAGGACCATGAATTGCTAGTCCGACGGAAGCACTTGCGCAGGTCCTACAAACAGCCGAAAGCCCGAATGTCGCCCATTTTCACGACATTCGGGGTCCGAGGCCTTACGAAGGACTCCTGCCAAGTCTGGTGGCAGGACTTTCATACGAGCTGACTCTAATACGGTGTATGTCAAATACAGAATAAACTGAGGAAACACGATGCACTCGATACGTTGAACACTCCAATCGTTGCCCTTCGCCTTCGCGGGTTCTAGCACTGCTTGCTTCCCCAAACAAAGCTTGCTTGGCTTGGACATCTACCCGGAGTCCATTGAGCGGAGAGACTCCGGGAGACCGCTCATCGGGCTCGTCCGAGATTTGCATATCAGATTTAGAGACCACCAACCTCAGATTAAGTGACCCCCAAAGTCCTACGTAGGACTCGGCAAAATGACCGAAAGGCACAATACTTCTAGTAGATAATGCTTCGCCGCATCACGAGACGGGCCTCACCCTAACGAACATTCGAGTGGGGAAATTGCCCCCAACCCTACTGCAAGAATCCAACCAATGGATCAGGAGATAATCCACTGCATTAAGAGGTATGCGCTATCTGAAAAGATGATGCATGCTCTTGATCAGCTAGGAGAAGGATCAGACAATCCGTATAAGGTAGAACTGCTACATGTAACAGCACTCCTATGGTGCGAAGATGTTTGGTCAAAAGTCAGCGCTGAAACGATACGGCACTGTTGGTGTCACTCAGGACTAGTTAACGAAGCCAGTATTAACTTC
Organism: Phytophthora vignae f. sp. vignae; assembly: GCA_016169955.1. Lineage (NCBI taxonomy): Eukaryota > Oomycota > Peronosporomycetes > Peronosporales > Peronosporaceae > Phytophthora > Phytophthora vignae. The sequence continues at coordinate 1,376,479 of JABJUM010000007.1, forward strand.
GTGCTTAGCTAACATAATTCAGTACAATTCTCTCTGTATGTTCTCTGTTGTCACGATGCTCAATTTATGAATCTCGAGCCCTAATACATATCAGGCGTTCAGTATTGACGCAGAGTTCTGTAGAATGTCTTATTGGATAGTTAATCCGCCGATTTAGTGGCTTAATAAGACCTACGACCCCCGATTTGCTAAATCCGACCTCCTAATTAGACTGGGGTACCGCGATTTATACTCAAGATTACTACCTAGCCTGGCTTACAGAGTCAGAGCATATGAGTCGAATTTACATTTGCTAATCGGGCGATTAAGTCAGGGCCGGCTGATTTGCGTTCTACTGTATTCAGATGGAATGTCCGATGTGCAACCGGCATTCGCTCCTTGTAAGCTAAATCAGCCGCCAGACAACAATCGTTGCAGTCGCTCTTGGCTAGGTAGTCAAGGTTACAAAACTAACATCAGAACTAAGAAGGAAAAATCTGCACACTATAATGCATGTAACTGAAATATGCAGGCGATGCGTTTAAGTGTGGTGTTGTCGCTGCACTTGACGAGTCTCGGGCCGAGCGTACATGTATGTTGATCGAAATTGCTAGGCTGCACATAATTACGAGACCGATGAGCAATTTATACTCCGATTATAATTGAGACATCCCCGATTTATTAGTCTTCAAAATCCGCTATGAGCGCTGTTTAACCGACTAATTCAGCGGGACAAACTAATCGGTTTCACAATACATGTACATACCAAAACCCGCGCGGTACTGTACAGTAATGTGCCTCAATAAAGAAGATCGGAAAACGTATAACCTTCTAAACTCTATCCTACAGTTGTACTGCTTTACATGATAAAGAACTCATACAAATCCCTTAATAAATGCTTTAACGTGACAATTGTATACAAATCAGATCTTCTTTATTGAGGCACATTACGGTACATGTATTTGCGGAGGCGGGCCCAGCGTCGAGCTCGCCAGCAAGCCGTGCACTACACTCTTCACCCGCATACACTCTCCAGGACATCGGCTTCATATCGCGAGCATAAGGAATCACGGGGCTGCCGAAGGCGTCTCTAATCCTCGACTACTTCTTGGTCAGACTGTACCTGCCAAGAAATACAGTACAAATAATCAAGAAGTTCTTGCAGCACTACACTCAGGAAGAAGCCAAAAGACTTGCTGTCGTCTGGGGACGTCTGGGATATGTACAGTACGATGGGGACCCGAATATTAATTCAGTATAAATACTGGTATTTACACTATATTCGTATTTATTCGCAGGAAAGCATACAGTATTGAAATACACTTTCTTCCTTGCACAGGCAAAGCCAATACTACCGACTATTTTAGTTATAATGGGGTAGTACGATTTTGAGTGCGTGCTGTTTGCAGCAGACGGTCCTAGTTCAATAAATAAGAGCCCCATCGTAAATTACGAATAGCAACGCTCAGATACATAGATCTGATTTTTTAAGCTGGATGCGGAACACACCCTATATTACGAAATGGATTTCAACTAAGTTGCGACTCCTGCTGAGCGGTTCTTCTTCATGTTGTCTGTCCTCGCCGTCTGGCAGGCTTTTTCAACGGCGGCGCGGTTCTTGTTCCACTCGTAGACCTGATTTGTAGGCTTGTTGGGGGCGATGTGCCTCGATAGCGCCCACCTGACATCTTATATTCCATGGAAAACAGTAATCCCACTATATGTACCACTTCGACGTTGATGTACTGTTTTAGTGCTGTGCTTTCTCAAAAATTCCTTCCATATTTAAGATTCCACCAATCATCCTGAGATATGTACCGCCATTCAGCATTCAATATTCGTCAGGAAAACCAAGATAACTGCACATGCGTACGATGCACGTATATTGGCGATGACCAGAGTAAGGTCTCAACGAGTGTCAACGAACGCATCGTTGAAGTTCACTAAATCATTACATTTGAGGATCGTGTGACGAGACAGGAACCCTTAATGATGAATATCCCCTTGGGCCTTTATGTATATCAGGTGGTCGCTATCGAGGCACATTACTGTAGCGCTTTAGTGTTGACTGCATATCATGGTCCTTGTACCAGTTAATCACGTCCAGCTTCTTGTCAGCAGTGCGGGAGTGCTTCCGCAGCTTCCTCCCGGGGCCGTCGATCCGCGTTCGGCCTTTCGGCATCTTTGACTTTTATATAAAGTCCATATGTTTATCCACAGGAAGAAAGTGTATTTCCATACCGTCAAAATTCCAACTGTCCGACCGAGGAGTCCAACCTGTACCGGTACTCGGACAATCTACTTTAATGACATGTATTTCGATTTACTGACACCTCCGATTCATTCTCGAAGCACACAGCGGCCACACACCAGCGGGCAACGGCGTCGGACGGCAGCGACGTGGACGAGGGCTCGGCCTCAGGCGGAGCGACGACCGCCGGGGCCAGCACCGCGAAGAGGAGGGCGTCGGTGTGGACGAGTGCTCGGCGTCGTGCGGGGTGACGGCCGCCGAGGCCATCATCATTAGGAGCAGGGCGGCGACGCGGACGAGGGCGGCGGCGCGGACTCGTGCATGGCCTCGGGTGGGGTGGCGGCCCTCGGGGCCAGCAGCCACAAGAGCAGGGCGGCGACGCGGACCTCTCGTACTGCAGCTTGGCCTCGGGCGGAGTGGCGGCCTCCGGGGCCAGCAGTAGCGACAACATGATGCGGGTGGGCAGCGACGCGGACTTCTCGTACTGTTGCTTGGCGGTGGCGGCCCCCGCGGCCAGCAGCAGCGCCGATGTGGACTGCGGGGTGGTCTCAGGCGGGGTGATGACTGCCGAGGACAGCAGCCCAGGAGCAGGTCGGCAGCAGCGGCGACGCGCACTGCGGCATGGCGTTGCGGGGGGACGGTCACCGTGACCAGCGGCAGCATGACGAGGCAGTTGCGGCGGACGGCGGCGACGCGGACTGTGGCTCGGTCTTCGAGTCAACAAGACAAGGTAATTGATGTTGCGCTTTTGGTTGTGGCAATATCCACTTCTGACATTATGGTTTGTGCAGTGTTGTTTGTATTATAGTGTCAGTGTCAGTCAAGTGCAAGTAAATACACAAAGAGGTTCATCCATATTATGTTGTTGTCTCCTCTCTATTTGATGGTGTTTACTTCTTGATCAGTGTGCTGCGAGGCCGCTTTAACTTTGTTTTTCTGGAGTGTCATTCTGTGCTATGGTTAATCTTGCTTAGGCTTCAGGCGAATGAAGGACGGCAATGCTGAAGGTGGTGTGGGATCGACAACGGAGCCACGGTCGACAAGCTCATGAAACTGCGTGATGAGCTCGTCAAGTTTTCCAAGTTTCTGAAGTTGACGAAGTGCCTTCAACGCTGTACCTGCTGCGACTGCGGAGGGGCCGTGCGACTTCAAGAAGGTGAGTGCGTTCTGTTGTGCTTTATCGCCAAGCTCGAGCACCTCGCTTTTGTATGCAGGTGACAAAATGTCCAGCGCAAACCCTTCAGATAAGAAGAGCATGAGATACCCTGCGATGTGCCTGTACTCGTACAACGCTGTCTTCTTTACAGAACGCGACGCATACACGCGAGGCTCCGCTGTAAACCACTCGAACCAGATCGCCGACAACGACTGGGCCCCCTTCTTCTTCGGGCGTGTCGTCTTGGTCCCTACTGGCGGTGGTTGCTCGGAAGCAGGAAGTGCGTCGTCGGCGTTTGCTGGTTGAGTTGCGGTTGTGCCGGTAAATGTCTTGAGGTGTGCTTCTACAGCTAATATGCGCTCGTCGAGTCGTTTGTTCTGTAGGATTAAAACATCGATCTGCTCGGACTGGCGCTTGATGAGATCAACCAACGCAGGTGACGGCTCCTCACCACCAGTGGCAGATGCCTTCGACTCAGGAGGCGTCGCGAATGCCTGGCTAATTGTCACGCTCCACGTCAGCAGTTCGGACTCACCGATGGCTCGTTGTGCTAGGAGCTCACGTATCTTCGTGATGAGCGGGCTGCTTGGGGGGAGCACTAACATGTCTGGGTAATACATGAACAGGGTAGCCGTAAGGACATCAGCGACGTCATCGTCGAGGTTCAAGGCAGCGTCAGCGAACGCCATCGTGCTGGAAAAGAGAAGCTGCTGCAACTTGCGAGCGCGGACCAAGACTGGCGTGTCCAGAGCGGCTAGCGTTGGTAGCCGTGCGCCATCCTTGGGTTTCCAGCCACTCAGGACACGGGACACCTTTTGGTCGGCTTGGGTTGTACCAAGCATGTACCCGAAGGCCTTATTGACGCGGTCCAACTGCCAGCCGCCACGCTCAATAATCCAGTTCTCGGCCAAGGTACCGTCATTGGCATGCATGGCCCCACCACGTCGAAAGGAATGGGAGGTAAGCTCAGGTGTCATCCGAATACTTCGTAAATCCGCTAGCTTCTTGACTCTAACCAGCAATCTGTTAACGTAGACTTGCGCACCAGGCACCGCTCGCTTTGCCGAAGGAGTTTGCGGCTCCTCCATAGAGGGATGCTCGTCGTCAACGCCCAGGAGTTCTATCAGCGAAAGCTCTTGCAAATCTTCAATATCATCCGTGCTGCGCTTTTTCGTGATAAACTGAGGGAACATGCGCTGACTTGGCGCCTTCTGCATAACCAGCGCCACAGCTAGAGCTTGAAGAGGGCAGGTCAAGAAATTCGTTGGGTCCTTAAATAAGGAGATGCCTTGTAGTAAGGCTGTTTTAACCCGTTTAAATCGAAGAAATAAGACTCCACCTGTCATGAATGCCTGAAGTGTTAGATCCTTTTGATTTTAAACATACTCGAATAAAATTTACCCGGTAAGATGGATAGTTGATTCTTCTCGACTGTTTCAGCGTCCGAGCTGCGGCCATAAAGGTACCACATCATCACGACCAGGGCCGCGTCGAGATATTCGCTCTCTGTAGCAGCCGTCAAGTAGAGTAGATGAACCATGGCTTCTAAGTCTTGTTTTGAGCACGGTGGTGCTTTTTTCTCGTCGCCAGTCTCCTCTCGGTTAGTGCAGTACTTACCCAGCCCGGATAGAATTTTTTGGAGCTGCGATTTAACTAACGCTCCCTGTAGTGGGTACTTATCTACCAGCCAATTCTTGACGTTGCCATAATATGCTAGACAAGTATTGGTTGCTCTTACCTTTTCGGCTGATGTGGCTAACGAATATGCATACTTGTCTAGTATAATACGCAATACCTTACCTGTCTTATCCCCGTCGATAAGCCTGTGGGTGGCTTCAAGTGTCATGCTCTCCGCGGCCAGGAACGTCGTGAACGAGTTGATCGCCGTCGTCCTGGCCTTCTTGCTGTTGGCAGGAGCAAGCGATGCGATCGACATGCTAGCCTGCCTGCTCTTTTCACTCTGAACAAAAAAATATGTACCGACTACTCGGGTTGGAAACTGAAGGATATTTTTGGGATATGCATTTATATAGACATTTGTATGGCATTAAAAATATTCTGACAAAATTCCAACCAAATATGGTTGGAATGGTTGGAAAAATGCCCTAGTTTAGAGGGGCTTCCGATTGGTCAAAATACATCGAACTTAAGGCATTCATTGGGTGAAACTCGTCGAGTACGAGCTGTTTGGGATTACAAAAAAGAGTAGCGGTTGGAACAGAGTGAATATTACTCCATACTGTATGCTTTCCTACGAATAACAATGTTATTCGTTGGAAAGCATACAGTATGTCATACGATTATAGCGTAAATACTGCAAGCATCCCACGAGATGAGGGGGAGCACTGCTCGCGGGAACGAGTACGAGCAGCTAAAACCTCATGAGCGCGCTCGCGGATCTGTAGCCGCTTACGTTAAATCGGGGAGCGCTAAAGTGGGGCTATTGCAGCTCCACGCACTGATTAGATAATAAAAAAATCACTTCAAAATGAGCGCCTAACTTGCCCTTGGACCACTTGTTCATGCTAGTAGGGATACCATCGGCTTCAGTAGTTACTGTTGTCTACGCTCACACTCATTATTTTTTCATTGGACACCCCCGTCGAGCGTAAAGTTACCGCAAAGTTCAGCCATTTTAGCCTATCAGTTCCTCCTTGAACGAGGTGTCGTACTTATCCGAGGGAGCACCAGAGCCCCGCTCGCGATTTGAAGCGAGCGGGGTGTTCTTGCTCGCTCGCACCCCTGCTCGTGGGATGCTTGAAATACTATATTAATATGAGAGTGGTTGCTGCACCCGTCTACTGGGGTCATCTTTTGAATTGTCCGCACAATAACCTAACCACGCTTCTGGTCTCCATCCGAACTTTGTATACAGCGTATACTTTCGACTGCCGCCGCCGCCGGCGGCGCGCGCGCCCCGCTGACTGTACAAGCATGCGCATGATATACTACCGGTAGCGCCTAGCGTTCTTCAGTGGCACCTCGTGACGACGATGACACGGTGCGCTCCCAAGTAATGGTTCAAGGGAGATCTATGCATCACTTCCAGGACAACAAGCGGAAAAGCGCACGCAGAATGCGCGAGGCCTTCGGCGTTTGGGATCAGTTCCGGGGCGGTGCTCGCTATGGCTGTCGGTACCAGTCGGGGAAAATAAGCTTCCAGTCGGGCAGTCGGGTACGGTGACGGGCGCTGGTGTTCTCAGTCGGGTACTGTACTGATGTTTGTTGTTTGCTGGTCTAGATCAACGCATGCGCTCAAGTTGTTTACCAGCAGTACAAGACTACAGCTCGTTGTGTGACCACAAGAATCTTGCGAGCTGTTGGTTGGAGTTTACGTAAGAGAACGATGGATAAGTTATTGTAATGGACTGGCCGAGACGCGCAGTGTCCTGTACTGTTCGGAAATTTGCTCCCCCTAAACTATGCACTTAGCCATTTCACTTAGAGGCCTCAGAGAGACCGTTTTGCGATCGAAGTAAAGTGTAGGTCTGCCATGTTCGGCGCGTTGGCCGGAGGAGATAAGCCTCAGTAGGTGTATTTATCTAATCCAGCACCGTGCCTGGGCGAGCCGATGACTTAGCGTAAGGCTCGAGGGGGTGGGGCAGGTCGCGCAGCGGCACCCCGAAGTGCCGTTCTAAGTCCGCAGGCGAGAGCCAACGCGAGAGTGCCCTACCCTCCTCAACATCAAGTAACAACCTGCCTATCTTGGCCGTTTGCCTTCTCGAACGTTCTTCATCTAACCGGCCTATACAAGCAACATACAACTTGCTTCAGTTGTGGTCGGGTTCTTGACGGTCGTGGTCGGGTGCAAACGGGTACAATAGTCTCGTCACAGCCTAGTTTTCCATATGGTGGACGGGTGCAGCAACAAGTAGAGTTGTAAAGAAGTGGGTTAAATACGAAAGTAGTATTTTTCACAGTTAAATGCAAATAGGTAGCTGTTAAATACCGTTAAATATTCGAGCAAATTTGATCAATTGAAGCAATCATTTAAGCCAGTATTATGCATATTTACGACAATGAGCTAAAGAAAGAAGCCTACACCTGCGTGACGCCGTATGGGCTACTGGGTCTGCTCGGTCTCGGTGCCAAGCCGCTTGAGTCCTTTGAGTCGAATTGAGAACTGATTGATTGAATGAAGTTACTCCTGGCATATCCTAGCAGCTTGACTACTCATGCAGCGCATTGAAGGCACATAGTGTACCCAAAGCGAGGGTTCAAAACGAACACAGAACAAAACTCAGATGAAGTCAATCCTTACGCCAGCGAGGACAGGCGCTAGTGTCGACAGGGTGCAGAAGGAGTTGTCATCGGTGCCTCCCCAGCTCCGCGTGCTGACAGGCCTGCGGGTGCTGACCAGCATCAAGAGCTGCTATTCAAGCTGCTGGCGAACCCCGGTGGGTGACTTGCCCGTCACCAGGGTGGCCAGCAACGTCGTGCTGGTCATGCCCAAGTTGAGTCCGATCACCAGCGGGTAGGCTTCCTTCAGCGCGATCACACCCAAGAAACTTTCAGCCCGGACAGCGTGCGCGGAGAGCCTGACCTCGTGTTCACCTACGGCTAGGGCAGCAACTTGTACGGCGAGCAGGGCCGCGGGTTCCTGGACTTCTTCGCCGGCATGGCCATCTCGGGTGTGGACCACGGCCACGAGGACTGGTACACCTGCGTGCAAGTTGGGGTAAGTTACGAGTACACGCAGAAGATGATCAAGGAGTCGACGATGATGTTGATGCTGATGTTGTTTTGATGTAGCCAGCAACTTGGAAATAAGGCTCTTTGAAGCTCTTCACCAGCATGTTCACCAGCGTCGGCAGCGAGCAGACCAGGATACAGAAACCGCTGACAACCGCACCGATGCTGCCGTGGCGCAGGCTACATATTTCAAAAAGGCGCCAGAAGTGGCGAAGGACTGGCCAGGGTCGCATACGCCATCACCGGCAGCGACGTCGTAGATGGCGTCCTTGTCCACGACCAGCAGCGTCAGCAGATTCACGACGGCGTCAATATAGGGCTACTGAACGAGCCGCTGTTGATCTTGGCATTCGACGTGGCGGTAGGCAGCTCCTCGGGGTGGAGCAGCACCTCAAGAGGAACAAGCGCGAGCATCGGCCAGAGGTTATACATGTCGTGTGCGGTTGCAGCAACCATGGCGTTCTGGAAGTGGGCGCTGTCTCCGACGTGACCGAACTCCACGATGATATACGTGATGCAGGTGCCGGGGTTGGCGTCCATGATCACATACGCGCCCTGGTCGATGGTCATGCTGCCGGAGCCCACGAAGGCCACGACGATGGACGCCACCTTGACGGAGCTGTGCAGCAGCGCGGTGGAAATGGACCCGGTCATCAGGCGAGCATCGGGTTGTCGGGGATGTTAAACGTGCCCTTCGTATCCCACCCCAGCGCCAACGTGAAGCCACGCCGATGGACTTGGCGGCCACCATGAAGCAGTACAGCGCGGCCAGCGACACGAAGCCGTAGATGATGCTCCACACGAGGAGGTAAAGAGCGCTGCAATCAAGACGTCTGTCAATTCCACCTACTTGCAACTTCAGACTGCCAACGGCACCTGCGCCATTCAAGGCCTGCACGTGTTGTGCTGCTCGTTGCCGTAGCGTACGGGCTGTACAACAAGAGCGGTGGTCGCACCATTCTGGACTTCGCCGTGTGCAGCGAGGGCTACTGCGGTTCCACGAGCGCTCAGTGCTGAAAAGCGCTGCCCCAGGAGAACAAGCGGATCGAGGTTGTGGAGGGCGTCCAGTTCACCCACGAGATCGTCGAGACCGAGGACCAGGAGGAGAAGAAGGCCAAGACACTCACGGAGACCAACTTTAACTTCAAGATCCTCTCGACGCTGCGTGTCCGCTTGAGCGCAGCGACGCGCTCATCAAGCACAGCCACGAGCAGCAGAAAAACATGGAGCGCGAGCAGTTCGCCAAGTATACGCTCCGCTACTTTTGCATTTAGACTGACCGAGCACATGGTGGTGATGCAGACTTACAGTACATCGCTAACATGTAGTGATTCATATTGAGAAATTAACTGAACTCGTTCACTGCTGGTGTACTAATACGAGAGTTATCAAGGTGTTTTGAATTGTGAAGTGCTGAGCAGTGTGCCACGCGCGTGAGGCAGAGCCCTCCTGTAGACATCCTACGCTCTCCACGATGGAGGCACGCAGGGAATGCTGGTGCCACACGAGCACTTGAAGGATGAGGGTGCAGGGCGGCCCTGCACCTGCCAGGGCCGCCTAGAGGGAGAATGAAAAAGATGTTGCGTGCGTAGCTTGCGCAACAGCATGGCCTCGGAGAACATGGTCTTACTTGAAGTGATCTGCGGAGCTCTGGTCCGGCAGCAGTTGCCTGCCAAGAAACTCATAATTTCAAAAATATACGATCCGTCGGGAAGTATTTAGCCGTATTTAACGTTTTTAGTTTTTAAAGGGTTTTTAACCCTATCTAAGTATTTTACTTCTTTACAACTCTAGCAACAAGTGCCTGTTAGGGGGAGTCGAACCTCAAAACTGGCGACAAAAATATCAACAGAGAAGGGACCGAATAATCATCAACTCTCTGCACCAAAAATCAACACAGCAAAGTGGGGTACCCACACAAAGCTTTTGCATTTAGCCGCGAAATACCACTAGTTGCCGCTTTTGGTCTCGCAAGCGCAAGCTCGAGATAAGTGCACACATCTCTTCCTAGAGACTGCCACTATCTTAGCGGCCGTCGTCGTTAACGAAGCGCTGTCTAGAAACTCACAACGTCTCTGTCAACCCGAGTTGAAATCTAAAACTTGCCTATAGTGATAGTGAACATGCTTATTTTGAAAGGATCTGCGTGAAAACTTGACTAAAGGAATACATGTACACAACATTTTCGACTTGAAGATGGACTCCAAAAACAGCTGATGTTTGTATGAGATCTGTAGCCTACAGTGTAAGTAGGAGGGAACAGGAGGGAAATTCGGGGTACCACTTGAACTTCGAAATCATCATGATGATTTCTCAAATCAACCACCTCCGGAGGTGCTTGATTTTGAAAATCAACAGGATTTGGGCGAAATAATCAACAGGACATCGCACCACAAATCATCACGTTTTTTGCTAGGTTCGACTCCCCCTATTAATATTCGGGTCCCCATCGCATCCCCATCATACTGTACATATCCCAGACGCCCCCAGACGACAGCAAGTCTTTTGGCTTCTTCCTGAGGACAGAGTCTACCTGCTCCGATTTGTGACATTTAGTAACAGAAAATAGGCCTTCTTGCTCCGACTCAGTCGGAGAATCTCACCTATAGAGGGAGGATTCCTTGTATAAGGGGATGAAATATAGCAGAGCCACGAGGCAACTGTTTTCATGTAGTGACAAAAACCTCGGTATTATCACTAGTCGTGCTTTCTTGTTCTCTTGATTTTTGTATTTCCCTATCTTGCGATGGGATGTCCTCCTCTTTGCACAGGCCTTGCTTCTCGCAAAAGGCCTCCAGAACAATGGCATTTTAATGCGTTGTAGGCACCCTTAGCGAACATGGACTCTACCAGCGAGTGCGGAAGGATCTCTACTTCGCGAGGGTAACGGAAGTATCGGCCGGTAAGGCCCCGGGGCGGAGCTACGGCGCTACAAGTCCAAAACTCCAGGATAGCAAAATGGGATTTGGGCAAGTTTTGGTCGACCTCTGCCCTTTCTTAGTCGGAGCAAGCAGCCACACTCTCTTCCTGAGGGCCGTTCTTAACGAGGGAGAATCGGTAGTAGCATACTACAACGCGAGTAGGGGTGTTGTAGACGGGGAAGGTGTATATTCCCCTAAAGAACGGAGGAGAACGGGTCCCATCAATTTTAATGATCATATACAGTAGTCCCGTCGTGAAGTGCCCTTCCATTTGTACCAAATATTCGGTACATCATTTCTAAAGAAGTGAATCTCCATGTGATGAAGCATTCAAAGTACATGAATGAAAACAAAAAACTTCACCAAGCGCTATTCCGTTCAGATGTCTTATTATTAACCTGTACATGCACCTACTTTCTTTATTATTAGCGTGTGAAAAGTAATCTGGAACACGACTTGTAGCAGGAGACTTGTACTCTTTAAAAAATCATTATCAGGAAAACCATCCACATTACTAAACCCTCTCCGTGTTCAAACAATTTGATGACTTTGGGCACCGCATGCAGGATACCATGGATCAAGTCCTACATGTAGCAGCGCTGCGTCAGTGAGGGTAATTGATTCTAGGCCAGTATTCAAAGTTCTTCAGAATCTTCTCAAACGCAACGACGTTTGCGTCTTACTTAGTAAACAACACATTGCACTTACATATTCTCCATTTTAATAATCTCGCATAATTAAGAGTAAATCTTCTTTTTAGAGCAGGAGAAGGAGCTCGCGTCGTAGTTGTAGGTAGAAGTGGCCACGATATGTAATCGCTGCGAGCCAAGAAGCCTTGGTTGTCGTCGGCAACTTGGTTCTCGGTGGTGGCTGCGGATGTCTGCATTGTTTTGCGTTGAAAAGTTTCACAATGCTCTACATGTAGTTCGTCAGCTACATGTACAGTGTACTTTGCGATCATGCGCTGCTGTCTACTTGTACACCCTCTATACCAATTCTCCCGTACACCCGTGCTCCTTGGGCCGAGGTGTACGCTACGTGTACTACAAATGTACCTTTCTTTGCGTTTTGCTATTACGCAATCCAAATCCCAAAAAGGTGTAAGTACGCTACTACCAAATACTGTACTACAGATTCTCCCTCGTTAGGTAAGAACGGCCCTGAGTGTATAGTGCTGCAAGAACTTCTTGATTATTTGTACTGTATTTCTTGGCAGGTAAAGTCTGACCAAGAAGTAGTCGAGGATTAGAGACGCCTTCGGCACCCCCGTGATTCCTTATGCTCGCGATATGAAGATACGTTGTCCTGGAGAGTGTATGCGGGTGAAGAGTGTAGTGCACGGCTTGCTGGTGAGCTCGGCGCTTGGCGGCCAAGTTGGCCCGCCTCCGCAAATACCGCGCGGGTTTTGGTATGTACCGCATTCCCTATGTCATTCGCATACTATATGTCATCGCATACAGCTTTATTCAGCCAATAGGATGCCGTGGTTGGTCAAACGGGAAGCCTCTGTGTGCAACCAATGTCGTCGCATACAGGACCATTCCCGCGCCCAGATTAGGACTTCATTCTGCCATTTCATGGCTCCCAAATAGAAGAAATGCCACGAAAGGGAGGCCACGCCTCCCAGGTGGCCAAGGTCGAGCGCCTAAAAAGGATAAGGCTGACTCCTTTACTGCTGACGAGAAGCTATAGGTCCTGCAGCACCTGAATGCGTTCAAAGACATCAAGTCGACCATCGAGTTGTTCTATCCGCGTCTACCAGAATACAAGTACAATAGCCGAAGGACACTGGTCCAGATAGAAGATGCTGATGCCATCGTCGATGCAGTTCTCGAAACCCGCGGTGCCAGGCGTCTTTAGTTTAGATGACGATTTTGATGACATTTTTCGCAATGTTGCTTCGCTAAGCTAATACATATCTACATCTTATTCTTTAAAGCTACTGGTACTTGTACGTTTCCGCTCTGCAACTCCATTTAGCCGGGTCATGTCAAATCCTGTCTTTACCGGTAACTTGGAATCAGCCTGTATGCGATTATTTACATAAGGAATGCGGTACCCGCGCTCCAGTTAGCGCCGCGGCGATGAACACCCAACTCTGCGACACATGTATCTTCTGCTGGGGAGTTGATGCTGCACAGAGTAAACATTGTGAGAACTCCATTTTTTTGTCTGATGATACAGTAGTGTACTGGGCCACGGATTGCCAACCGGGGCATCGTCACATTCAACTACCTGGCCGGCAGTCACTTTACGTTTGTCTTTCAAGACCACAAGACCCTTCTTTCCAGCGGAATCCCTCAGCCATGCCCAGTTTATTCTACGTTGCTCTTGCCTTTGCGGCTTTAGCTTGCAGTACCGTCGTCGCAGAGCCCTCGACTCCTGACGACTCTCCGCTCTTGTCGAATGTATCTCCTGACTCTACGGCCAAAAGATCCCTTCGGGTTGCAGGCCAACAAGTTGTTCGAGGCAGCACGGGGAACGGGTACGGTGGGATATGGAAATCCTTTCCCCAGCGTCCTAACAAGATCATCGTCCGCGAGCCGGATGTAGCAATGAGCAAACTTATCGCGATGGCCAAGAAGGCCAAGATGGCCAAGATGGCCAAGATGGCCAAGATGGCCAAGATGGCCAAGAAGGCCAAGAAGGCCAAGAAGGCAGCCGAGGGAGCAAAAAGGGCGGTTACGAAGTAGCTCGGATGCGGAGAGAGTCTGCTTTCACTTTCTGGACAACGATCTAGAAATACTAAAAAAATAATGTTCTCCTCGTTGAAGCAACCATCCACAATTCATGATCCATGCGACTTCGCATACCAACGGGGTTATACATTTCGAGTCCTTTGGACCCACGCACCGTACTACACTGTACTATGCTGGTAGTATTTTAATACTACTACAGTATATAGTACACACATATTAAAATATGTGCGCTCTTGTCGGGGGACGAGCGTTACCGAGAACAAGGTGAGGAGCACCACCGAGGGGTCTGGCACAACAGCATACTACGCATTTTTGCATGAGGTTTGGCTATGGTTCGCTTATCAAGCTACCTGACGTGTATCCAGACGTTGGAGTACCTCAGACCCTCTTCATCCTCTTGTTCCCATTGTCGCAATTCGCCTCGGCCGTCCATCCCAGGTTTTGAAAGTATGATAGGTGGTGATGCGGTTTCTTTGCCAAGATGTGGGTTTTCTCCATGCTCAGCAGCTTGGTGTCGTCGCTGATCTTTTCTTTTTCAATACTATCAGTGGCTTTTGCCGACGCTACGCAGTGACAAACACCTAAAACAATGAGCTTCCAGTCCTTGAATCCCACGCTTGTCACCGACCCATTTGTGGTCACCAGCTTTACTGGCCCTGAATCTACGCTGACGCTGGTCAAGTCAAGAGCAGTATGATGTGCTTTTCAAGACGAGCGACACCTCGGCGATGTACATTGGCAAGTTCCAAAAAGTTTCGTTTTGGACCAAACGTCGGTGTGAAATTCACACACACTGTGAATACGACGGCGCCCATAACGGCAGCACGATGAGCAACGCGCGCCTAGGAGAATCTTCTGACGGAGCTGCTGCTCGCGCCCCGAGGTTAGAGTAGATGCTGGTGAAAGACCATAATGGTTTGTCGGCGGGTTTGTCGCTGAATACGTGCTCAATGTTGTTGTGCTCGGCGCAGCCGCTCCGTCAAAGGCTGTCGTACTTAGCTCCAGTGGGAATGTCGCCGGTATCAGCCACCTTACTGCGGATCCGCTCACGGGCACGATGACCACGCCCGCTCAGCCCAACATAGAGTCCGTCAGCTTGCCAGCCGCGCGAGCGGAGTCGATGGGCTGAAGCTGCTGGGCACTTTGGTCACGGCCACAGCGCAGCAGCCTAATTATGTAGACACAACCACCAAGTCTGTTGTGGTGGACGCCGTCCACTGGACGGTGCCAGCAGCATCGCCCAACCTCCATGCGATGAAGGCCGCAGAGTGACAGGCACGCTGAAGACAGGCGCACAGTCGCGCATCTCTAGTGTCGCCACGCTCGACGTGCTGGACTTGGCGGGCCGGCTCACGGGACTCAAAGAGCCGACCGAGAGCGGCCGTCGTCAATAGCGACGTGAGCAACTGTGCGCGCATGTACTACGACGCCGCCACGAGTCATTATCACCACGTGAACATCCTGTAGTGATTGGGTGATGCAGCACACGCGACTGTGTGTCGGTCGGGCTTAAGCTTGGCGGCGTGTTAGTAGCAGTCTCTGCTGGTCAGATCAACAACTTGCAGGGGGCCAGCACGGGCAGCGCTGTCGGCGGCAAGGCACAATATTAAAACTGTTGTACACTGTAAGAGTGATGTATGGAGGTCATCCTTCTCAGCAGATCGTCCTAGTAGTGGGTGATAGTGCTGGCTCGCGATGTCCATAATGAGAGACGTGAGCCAAGCGCACCTTCCTTTGGCTGTCATAGTGATCTGCCCCGCGGTGGATCTGTCCGAGATCGAGACCCACAGCGACTCCGAGCACTGCCTCCTCTCTCCAGAGACGATCGACTGGTCTACCACACGACGGCGTCCGACCCGACAACTTGGGCGGACACTTCGTCCGTTCACTGCGACCTGCGAGGGCTTCCTCCCGTGTTCATCCAAGCCGCCAGTCTCGACTACATCTACCAGCACTCGGTGCGCCTGGCCCAAAAGGCTGAAGCGGACGGCGTGACCAACTGGGAGCTGGACGTGCACCAAGACCTTCCGCACGTGTTCACCATCTTCCCGTCCTACGTGCTGCCCTACGCGCAGGTTGGCGTGCAGCGGGTCGCAGCCTTCGCAGCGAAACATTTTGCAAAGACTTGCGCTGACGAAACTGTCAATGCCAGCGCTGCGTAGCTGTTGATCCTATTCGGGGAGGGGGTCAAGGCAACTTCAACTTGGTGACTTCAATGTACATAATGTATCGATTGTGTTAGTTCTGCGCCACGATATCTTGGGCGCTTTAAATCGAGGAGCACCTTCTTATGCTGCCATAGCGGCGGGGCTAAAGCCACTGGTCTTGAGCGTCGGCTGCACCTGCCGGACAATGAACACCGCCATCTTTTCGATGGCCACGTCGGCGTGCGGCAGGAACCAGGCCGGAAAAATGGGGAACACGTGTGACATGGTCTCGTGCAGGTCGTACTCCCAGTTGGTGACGCCGTCTGCCTTGGCCTTGCTCATCAAGCGCACCGCGTGTTGGTGGATGCTGTCGAGGTCTCCGGTCTGCAGGAACACGGGCGGCAGGTTGCGCAGGTCGCAGTGGACGGAGGAGGCATCACCCCATTTGCACTGGTCGTCGTGCTCCGGGTGGTAGGCCTTGAGCACGGCCTTGCAGCACTCCTGGGTCAGGATGCAGTTGGGCGACGCACGTTCGTCTCCGGTGAGATCCACGAACGGACAGACGAGAGCTGCGCAGAGTGGCAGGAGCTGCGGCTTGCTGCGACGCTCTCTCAGCATGGCCGACATGATCAGCCCGGCGCCGGCACTGTCACCGGCCAGCACAACTTGAGAGGGGTCCAGGTTCTCGTGGTACAGCAAGTGTTCGTAGACCTTGACGATGTCCTGCGGCTGGGTCGGGTAGCTGTACTTTGGCACCTTGCCGTAGTTGGCCAGGAAGATTTCCACGTGCACTTTGCTCGCAGCCTCGGGGCCGAGTTGACGCACGAGCTCCTTCTCGATGAAGCTGCACAGGGCGTTGCTGAAGTGGATGTACAGCCTCGGACTCATGATGGCGAAGCCGCCCCCATGCGCGTACATCACCACGAGTCTCTGAGTGTTTGGCTTTCGAGGTGTCAGCGAACGAAGCCAGATATGCTCGAGGTCGTTGATCTTGACGGGCTCGTAGCGCTTCCCAGCCTTACGACAAGCCCGGCGACCCCAAAAGGTACCGAACCATTCGCTCTGCTCACGCACAATGGCCGCGTAGCTCTCGTCCCCGAGCACGCGCTCACCATGGAGCTCCATGCCCACCAGAATGAAGACGCGGAACAGCTCGAAGCGCAGCGTCCACTGCGGAAAAATGGGTTTGAAACCCCGACCCATGTACTGCACCACCGTCTTGCCGAAGGCGTAGAGCAGACTACCGAGCAGGTAGACACCCTCCAGCGGGTTGTTCCCACACAGCCCCCGCATCGCAATGTGCAGCTCCTGAAGCACGACCGCGCCACCGACGCGCCGCCGAGCAGCAGACCCAGCAAAATGAAGCGGCGATGCGGATCCGACCACGCCGGCAGCAACGCAGCGGTGAACGCCCAGGGCAACGACGGCTGCAGTCGACCGACACTTGCGAGGATATTGGTGCCAATGGGTTTCGAGACGGGAGACCTTGTGAAAACGCAAATGACTCGGTCGAGCTTGGGGGCGAAGCCATGCCTTCGGATCTCTCGCTTCGTCTGCAGGGCGCACGCACGCTGACAGCATGTCGGGCTTCTAGCGAATCTCTTTATAGGAGTAGTGAAGGGAATCTATTTAACCTTAGAGATGATCCAAGTGCTGCTTGGTCCTGAAATGCATCATCCACAGACTCTTTCTCCGCATCCGAGCTACTTCACAGCTGCCTATTTCTTGTTCCCTTTCACCTTCTTGGCCGCCGCGATGAGTTTGCTGATTCCCACATCCGGCGTGCGGACGATTTGTTAGTACTCTGGGTTAAGGATTTCCATACCCCACCGTACCCGTTCCCCGTGCTGCTCTGGACAACTTGTTGGCCTGCAACCCGAAGGGATCTTTTGGCCGCAGAGTCAGGAGATACCTTCGACAAGAGCGGAGAGTCGTCAGGATTCGAGGGCACTGCGACGACGGTGCTGCAAGCTAAAGCCGCAAAGGCAAGAACAACGTAGAATAGACTGCGCATGGCTGAGGGATTCCGCTGGAAAGCAGGGTCTTGTGGTCTTGAAAGACAAACGTAGAGTGACTGCCGGCCTCGTTACAGTACAGTAAGTACATGTACTGACGATGCCCCGGTTGGTAATCAGAACACTGTATGTAACATCAGACAAAAAAGTGGAGGAGAGTCTCTATTACCACAATATGATATGACTGAGATTTTGTATGTGGTGGATAAATCGTACTTAGTGTAGATTGAAGTGGGGCGGGGGTGAACCCCAACTCGCTCGGCAAGCCGAAACAACGCCTGTGGTTTAAGATCCGTGTGCGGAGCACGCGGGCTTAAACCCAGGACCAAACATGGTCACATTTCGCTCGGCCCGTTAGGGTTAAGCCCTGCAGGGAAGTTTTTTGGGGTTTAGGCTGGGGAGCAGTTTTGCTGCTGGCGCCTCCAACTTTCATGATTTGAAGCAAGGTGACACCCGTCCCCCAGATTGTGGTAATAAGCTCTGCCAAAAAGTGGAGCTCTCACAATGTTTACTCTGTCCAGCAACTGGGCAGAGCTTATTACCACAATCTATCTCTAGAATTTGCGGTGATGTTGTGGCAAGATTGTGGTTATTTGCCACAAGCGACCACAATCTGCCACAATATCACAAGGAGGATTGTGGATAATTGACACAAGCCACAGAATCTCTGTACACATGCTACAGCTGGTTTCCGGACCTCGTCTACCTTCAATTTCACCATGCGTTATTTAGGACGTTGTTTTGTGTGGTGAACACAATCATCAACCTAAGGGATGGGTGGACAGGAGACGTTGAATGCGCACGGGGCCGCTACCACAACGGCTACACGACCGCTAGTCTGATTGTAGTCTATAGTGCTGCGTTCTAAGTAGGTAGATACGCAGATATACACGAACTATCCCTGAGAGGCGCTGACAATGGCATCTCTACTGTGGATTGTGGAGATTGTGGCGTAGATTGTGGCGCAGATTGTGGCGCAAATCGTCCAGTGATATGTTGTCACTTCCTCGAACAATATCATCATGAGCGACCCCGAAGGCTTCTCAAACGCCGTATTGTGCCTCTGTGATTCTTAACTCAGCGAGGTATTCGATTTGAGTGCTGTTTAAGCTTAGACAAGGAGACGATTTTATGCAACCAGAAAATTGTCCTACACCAGAAAACATGTCCTACAAAATCGTGGAATCTGTCCTGCACAACACCATGCATCTCCTACAAAACTTACGTTTATAATAATCTGTTTATGTTTACAGTATATTTCTATCGTTTTGATGGCCTTAGTTAGTAGCTGAAGACTTAACTTTGCTCGTGAGTTTAGATGTAGAAATTAATAATCAGTCACCAGCCATGCACTTTAGGGCGCGCCCGCTGGCTCTCGCCTGCGGACTTAGCGACAGCATTTCGGGGGGTCTGCCCCCCCCCCCCTCTCATGCCTTACGCTAAGTCCTCGGCTCGGCCAGGCGCGGTGTCAAGGAAAAAAAATATCGGGTTGCAGAGCTCGCGTTCGCTGGCTCGCAGACACGCCCCCGCCTGATCGGCGGGTGTTGGTTATTGGTAAATGTACTGAGTGAGGCTCGCGCTCGCACCCGCTCGCCCTCGTCCGATTTGTATCAGACTCCAAATACAACGGGATGAATATGTCCTGCACCCATCCATAATTCATGTAATCAGTCCTACAAACTGACCTGCATTTGCAGGACAATTTGTCTGGTTTAGGACGCATTGATTCCGCCCTAGACAAGAGGTCTGCGTGTCAACCATGCCAGACTCGCAGCCCGTGTGATACGATACGTATTTTAGCTTCATTTTGCGTTACGAAGCGGGTTTACAGCTATTTTTCAAGTACTCGCAACACTGCGTTACGAATTTAGATCTACTTTTAAGAAAACAGCTTACTAAAGGTCCACGAAAAGCTATAAAAGGCCTGAAAAAATCAAAGACACTCCGTCAGTTATTTAGAGAGAAGATATTCCGTAGCACTTTACAATAAGGTTGGATAATCCTCGGTCTCCCGCTGCAAGCCGTCATCTACAGTCGGGAATACCATTGATGCCAGCGATGATTTTCGGGTTTGGCGATGTGCTCATTGCATTGTTGACGAGCCTTGGGCGGTCCAAGAAGAAAGCCGAGTAGACAATCACGTCGAGATGATTTCCTCATCAAAGTGTGAGATGGAAAAAAAGCAGAATGACCAAGTAGGTAATTGCATCTAAAACACAAAGTAGCAGCTTACATGTAGGTTCACTGTGCGCACAGTTTGTCCCCTCCAACTTCCTACTTCTTCCCGAATCGGAGCTCGATGTCGCCCAGCGAAGTTTCGTACAGCTCGCAGTTGTTGAGCTTGCGGTTCATTGCCAGCATTCGCTTGAAGTACGACAAGTGGCCGACCACTGCAATGTGCTGCTCCGTCAAAAGAATACCGGCAGCACCGCGAATACGAATCACATTTTATTTTATTAGGGACGCCGTACAGCGATTCCAGCACTACCCCTTCTGCTCAAAGGATTTAACAAACCAGAGCGATATTGTGTTGCACATTGAGCTTGGATACACGTGTATCTGCATGTATACCTCAAGTGCTTCTTCGAAATTAATTCATGCGTCGTACTGTTGCAAAACTAATTCGCGCCAGCAGCGTCCGGCGAGATGGAGCCATCGGAAGCTCCATGCATGCTCACGCCGGCTGAGATGTTTGTCGCGCACGCTCACTTGAGTTCGACCACTAGGACAGGCACTAGTGTGTCACGAGCAACGCGCAGGATATCTCTACTCTCTACATTCTCACAGAGGAGACCCCAGGGGAATAGCCCCTGTGCATGTTAGTACGGAGCCACAGCTCCAAGTTTGTTCTCATTCTCATTTTTACCATCTCAATCACAACCAACCCAAGTCTCCTACCCTCGCCGTGCTCCTCGATCGACTTCCTAGCCTTCCATAAGGTTATGAGCCCACAGACGACTCGGTCTGAAGAGTAACAACAAGTCAAGAACGACTCGGCGTGTTGAAGACCCTCCGATACCTGATCCCCGTGTTACCCGATCCTCGAGATACCTGACTCCCCGAGAAACCGGATACCTGCGACGTGTGAGAATCTGCGACGTGTGGCAACTTCAACGTGTTACACTCGTACAAGCGCGCAGACTACCCATCTGAAAAATGAACCCTGACGAAGAAATGAAGCGCCCTATCCAGCGGAACCTCGAGCAAGAGCTGGAGGAAGCTGCCTTTGAAACCCCCGTGAAGACGGAGCCCCCACGTGACCAAGCGAGCGCTGATGGTGCGTACTTGCGAGCAGAGGTCGCCCAGCTGCGTCAGCAAGCAGCTGCCGCGGCTCGTGTGGCCGACGAGCTCGAGAAGCTACGGGCAGACTTCGCTCAGATGATGAGCCGCAGGCCGCTGCGCAGCCGAAGCTTCAGGCAGAGCTTGCCGAGCTTAGGGCCCACGCCAAAGCAGCACCACAGCTGTACGCTGAGGTTTCCCAGCTCAAAGCTGAGCTGGAGGCAACCAGACCCGGGGCAACGATACCGCCTGGCCAGCCAGCCCCTGCACGCACGACACCGAAGATCAATGACGTGATGTGCCGCAAATTTGGCGGAAACGAGGTGTATCCCGGCCTCGGTTCAGGGTTCGAGAATTTTATCCTCGAGTACGAGCAGGCGATCTCGACAGAGTCGCTACTCAACCGGTCAACTTGGACGTCACAGATTAAAGCATCTGTACTGGTGAACTTTTTGGAGGACATAGCCGCGCGCTTTTTCCATTCGAACGTGACACAATGGCGCGTAGAAAAGGCGGAGTTCAACTACAACGACTTCAAGGCAAAGCTCTGTGCGGAGTTTGGCTGCAAGTTGAACCAGGTGCAGCTTTACAAGCGTTTGACGTCCTCCAAGCGTCCACAAGACTCGTGGACAGAATATCCGGACTACTTGAAGTATGTGAACCGCCTCATGACAGGTGATCACAGCCTACTGCTGTTGGAGACGTTCTGCGCAAACGCTTGCCCGGAATTGTCGAGTACCCTAACCGCGAGGATCGACCGCTCCAACAGCAACTACTTGCTGGAGGCCGATCGGATGCTGTCACTCTTGGTCGACTTACGCGGTGACGGGCGGAAGCGTGCTCAGCAAGGGCGTGCCCAGTCCCCATCAGATCAGCCCGACAAGAAGAGCGGTAGTTCGCGCCAGCACAACTCCCAGCCAAGCAGTAAGCAGCAGAAGTCCAAGCCCCATAACAACAAAGGTCAGGCTTTCGCTGCAGCAGGCAAGCCCGCTGCCAAGTTGGTGTGCTACTTGTGTGACGAGGAGGGCCACATTGGGCCCCACTGCCCCGAGTTGAAGCGTGCGAAAGCATCTCTGAAGAAACAAGGTCAGGCCCACAATGTTACTGCCACGACCACCGAAACTCGCACTGAGCAGTCCGAAAGTGCCCCAGACGCGTACCTCTGGTATGCGGCCACGAGCAGCGGATCCAGTGTTAACCTCCCCCCACCCGAGTGGATCCTAGACTCTGGTGCCACCCACCACATGTGCACGGACCGGAGGCTACTCTTCGGTACTGAGCCCGCCAACCTGACCATCCAAGTGGCAAATGCAGCTACCATGACGGCGACGGTGAAAGGAAACTGCCTCCTCGAAACTACAGTGGACGGACAGCACCAAAGTATTCTGCTGACAAACGTGTACTTTTGCGAGTCTCTCGGACGAAATTTGCTGTCCCTGAGTCAGCTGCGCCGCCGCGGACTCAGCTTCAATTTTGCTGATAAGTGCACTTTTCACGGCCGAGATGGAACCATTGTTGGCGAAGCAAACGAGCGGGACGGACTCTGGGTGGTCAATGCCACGACACTTGGCTCTAGCGGCGCCAACGGCCACGCTTACTTCGTCAACGTTTGCTCGAACTCGCTGCAAAAGTGGCACGAGCGCCTCGGACACGTTAACTACCAAGACTGTTGAGGATGGCATCAAGAAACCTGGTCAGCGGCATCGACCTCGCCAACAAAAAGGCGAAGTTTTGTATGGCGTGTGCTGAAGGCAAGCAAAGCCGCAACATGCAGCCAACGGAGGATACGTCAGACTCGGCTCCAACTGACGAACCTGGAGCTGTCATCTGCATGGACCTGAAGACGGACCTCCGCCCTGATCGAAGCGGCCACCGGCGCATCCTGACCATCGTTGACCATGCCTCCAGCTTCAACGAAGTACACCTACTTCATACGAAGGCAGAAGCTTATGACAAGTTCCTGAAATTTGCGAATTCATTCCAGCGGCAGTTCGACTTGAAAATCAAGGTCATCCGGACCGATGGTGGGGGAGAGTTCATAAACGCAAAGTTTACTGCGTCCGCGGAGAGAAATGGCATCCAGCTCCAGAACACGCACCCCGATACATCGGCGTCCAACGGGAAAGCGGAGCGGTTCCACCGCACCCTGATGAACTCGGCCAGAGCAATGCTGTGGGCGTCGTCTTTACCCCAACGGTATTGGGGCGATGCAGTCCTGTACGCGTCGTACATCAGGAACCGTGTGTCGACTCGTGCCAATGCCGGATACAAGTCTCCATTGGAAGTCCTGAACACCAAACCTCCTCGTGTCTCCCACATTCTCCGGTTTGGGTCTAAGTGTACCGTGCACATTCGACGCAAAAAGGCCCGCAGTCTCCCTAAACGAGCCGAGAAAGCGATCGTCATTGGGATTTCGTCGACGCAGAAGGGCTACTTGTTGTTCCTGCCGCGCACGAAGCGCTTTATTACCAGCCCCGACATTCAAAATATCGACAAGCTGGATATTCAGCAGCCGGAGACAGCAGAAGTTCTTCATCGGCTCCACGGTGAAGAGAACCTGCCCGACACCGCCGAGAACTCGGTCGTCAACAACGCGGAAGAAGAAGAAAACCAGCCTCGACACGGTGGTGATGACGAACCGAACGATGAGGAAGGTCGCCCGGAAGACTTCGGCCGGCCTATACCTGCAGGCGTACTTCGAAGAGTGTTCGGGCGTCGCCGTGGGGAAGAGCCCGGTGAATTCCAGCTCCCAAAATCATTCTTCAATGCATTTGCCGGACCAGCTTACGCATTCCTCACGATCCGTGCCTCAGACCACGTCAAAGAACCGAAGACTCTTCGTGAAGCCATGAGCAGCAAGTACTCACAGCAGTGGAAAGATACTATGGACAAGGAACTTGCTGACCTCCAGGCAAACGGCACCTGGGAGATGGTCGACCCTCCGCAAGGGGCGAACATTGTGACTTCTAAGTGGGTGTACAAGATCAAGTTCTCAAGTCAAGGCGAGCTGGAGCGATTCAAGGCTCGACTCGTGGCCCGCGGGTTCACGCAGAGGTATGGGGTCGATTTTGACGCGACATTCTCCCCTGTCCTGAAACTCTCAAGCTTACGATTTATTGTGATGCTTGCAGCGACTTGGAGGAAGAAGTTGCGCCAAGGCGATGTCCCGAACGCCTATTTGAAATCAGCTTTGGACAAGCCTATCTATCTCCGCCCGCCGCCGGGGACGACCGACAATGACAAGGTGTGGCTACTACTCAAGGGACTCTATGGTTTGAAACAGAGTGGCAAACTCTGGAATGATCTCATCGACGCGTTCCTTCGTGCGGAAGGATTCCAACGTAGCCGCATGGACCGGTGCCTCTATTTCCTGCGCCGCGGAGATGTGCTTTGTGTCTTGGGCCTCTACGTCGATGACATTCTTCTGGTTAGTCAAGACGATCAGCTGTCCGACTACGTGATGACGAAGCTAGCGGAGCGGTTTGACATCAAGGATCTCGGCGATGCCCAGAAATGTTTGGGTTTCTGGGTCAATTACGAGGACGAGGGGATCATCTTACACCAACACCAGACTATCATCGATCTGCTGGACAAGTTTACGATGGCGCAGTGTAAACCTGCTTCGACCCCAATGGATGCCAGCCATCGATTCTTTGATGAAAATGCAGACCCTTTTCCTGAGACTGACCGCGTCCGAGAAGCCATTGGAAGCCTCCTCTGGATTGCCAACTGTACCAGACCCGACATCGCTACAGCAGTGAATTGTCTCTCTCGCTTTGTGACGTGCCCGTCACAGCATCATTGGAACGGTATCAAACGGGTCCTGCGTTACCTTAAGGGTACATCCGAGACTGGCCTGCTCTACAAGTTCGGCAACGGCACCAGCTCGGAGTTCAAGCCCGTCGTGTACTCCGACGCAAACCGGGCTGGAGACTCCTCGACGGCGAAATCGACAAGTGGAGCTGTCTTGCAGATCAACGGCATGACAATATCGTGGTCTTCGAAGAAGCAGTCCACGGTTGCACTCTCGACGATGGAGGCCGAGTACGTCGCTGCGTGCACAGCCGTTCAAGACTGCATCAGCATCCGCCAGCTCATGGGAGAACTTGGCCTGCTTAGTGCCGACGCCCCCATCCTCCTCCGGGTCGACAACCAGTCCGCGATCAAATCAATGGAAAATGCAGTGACGACCCAACGCACCCGGCACCTGAACATCAAGTTCCATTTCATTCGAGATGCCATCAGCAACAAGCAAGTACGCGTCGAATACTGCCCGACACAGCAACAAGTTGCCGATCTCTTCACAAAAGCAACTGATCGAGTGATTTTCGCACGCCTGTGCAACATGCTTCACCTGACGAGCGCCGCTCATGGGGGAGTGTTGCAAAACTAATTCGCGCCAGCAGCGTCCGGCGAGATGGAGCCATCGGAAGCTCCATGCATGCTCACGCCGGCTGAGATGTTTGTCGCGCACGCTCACTTGAGTTCGACCACTAGGACAGGCACTAGTGTGTCACGAGCAACGCGCAGGATATCTCTACTCTCTACATTCTCACAGAGGAGACCCCAGGGGAATAGCCCCTGTGCATGTTAGTACGGAGCCACAGCTCCAAGTTTGTTCTCATTCTCATTTTTACCATCTCAATCACAACCAACCCCAGTCTCCTACCCTCGCCGTGCTCCTCGATCGACTTCCTAGCCTTCCATAACGTACCTGTTGCCGGATAGGTCTTCCCACGGTTGCGTGTTACATGTCTCGCCACCGCCAGAACCTCATCAATCCTCAGCAGAGTCTGCTTCATAAGCCAAATCGCCTGACTCTTCGGGGGCCCGACGCTTGTTCGACCGATCGCGTTGTCCTCATTGTCGCCCTGACGCTGACGCGTGCTGGGGAGGCGCTAGGTACGAGGACATAGTTCAGCAGCGCGGATGGCGCAACGAGGGGAGGGGGGGTGGGGTGGCGGCAGCGGCGATGACGGTGGTGCGCGCGCGCTCGAGCGGTGCTTGTGCTGCGAGTGGGTGAATTCGAAATGAATCACGACCACAAATGCAAAGAAACTAACGTGTTGGTTTGTTTGGTACAGATTGCGCCCCCACTTCCGATCAGTGGGCACCGCGATAATGTTTGAAAGACAAATTATGTATTAAGTCTTAGAGACTAGAACTGCATCTCCGAAGCTCTGCTGGTAACTTCCTCCATGTTGACGTCGCACTCGTAGCTACTACCATCGGAATCGCAGCACCCATCCGCTACATTCTTGAAGCAAATGCCTGTATGACCAAAGCAGTTAGCAACGTCCATGATAGCCGCAGCGTTTTTCAGGATGTCTGAGATTGTTGCCTGGCCAGGAGCGCGTTGTAGCTTGAACGCCGTCTCCGCCCATGCTGCTAGCTTACGCTGGGACATCTTGGGGTGCTTGGCTGCATGCTGGATGAGCTTCCGCTTGTCGTCTATCTTCATCCAGACCCCCATTGTGTGCGGGGGTCTGTGTGTTTTGCCGAGTAAATGGTGTGCGTCCGAGCCGCGAGCTCCAAGGGGATCTCATTTCGCGCCTAAATTCAAAAATGAACCGGATCTACCTTTCTAAAAAAATAATATAAATGCATTAGAGGTTATGTGAAAGGCATGGTATCGGAAGTGGGAGCGCAATCGGTAAGGCGTATTTTTCGATGAAGGGCAAATCCGATATTTAGATCCTGTCGCCACTTCTGTCACTCATAAACGTGTTGGTTATCCGGCTCTATTATTGTGGTAATAGTCACTCTCTTGAAACTTTATCATCAGACAAAAAAGTGGAGCTCTCACAATGTGTACTTTGTGCTGCATCAACCCCTCAGCAGAAGAAGGGTGTTCATCGCCGCGGCGCTAACTGGGGACTGTCTAAGGAGGGCCATTTCCAAGCAAGGCCATTTTCATAAACAATGCATTTGATCAAAATATGTTGAGGAATAAGCGAGGGCGAGCGGATGCGAGCGCGAGCCTCACTCAGTGCGTTCACTGGTTCCAACGCCCGCCGATTAGGCGGGGCTTGTCTGCGCGAGCGAGCGTAGCGAGCGCTGCAACCCGATATTTTTTTCTGACACCGCGCCTGGCCGAGTCGAGGCCTTCGACTAAGGGGCTGGTCACGCTGGCGAGTGCTGGTTCTCGGTCTGGTGCCCAAGTTAGGTGGAGGGGGTTTCCTCAGTCTGATTGGTCCATTGTAATCAGGTTTAGGGTAAAAAAATATCGCACATCGGAAACTCGAGAACTCGTGAGTTGCCCTGGTTCCCGGGTTCTGTTGACCGTGAGTGACTGACCTGCGCTAAACCCTACAGATTACAACTCATCAGAAATTTGCCGATGCCGCGCTCTCCCTTCCTCGCTGCGCTTGCTGTGCAAACCGTCGCAGCAAGTGTTGCGCTGGCATGTGCGTTACTGCTACAGAAGAATCCCCCAATGAATGTGTTTACATTTGAGGCTGCTATTGCATTCGAGTCAATGATTGATGACGAGTGCTACAACGCTTGGTTTTGCCGCCATTTGCGTTGCTCCCAGGCTACATTTGTTAAACTGTGTGGCGTACTTCGCGGTAGGTTTCGTGTGAAACCTTACAAAAAGTATAGCTTCGAAAGAGCTGTAGCTTGTACATTGTTTCATTTAGGATCGAGTGGGGGATTTAGAGAGACTGCGCAGGCATTTGGTGTTTCGAAATCTTGGTGTGTTGTAAACGTCAACGTGATCGTTCGAGAATTAACAGCAATGCGGGCTCAATGCATCAAGCTACCTCAAACACACAGCGAGTGGTGCACTGTGGTCGACGGCTTTCGTCGTGTGCGAGGTTTTCCTCTCTGTTGTGGGGCAATGGACGGAACATTAATTGCCATCAACCGCCCTCATGAGTTTGAGGGCTGGTACAATCGCAAAGGTAACTAACACTTTCAAAAGCTGCCTTACTTTTTTCTTACGGTTTTGAGTTAAATGGAATTATGATTTGTGTTGCTTTGTTTGTAGGATTCCCTTCTGTAAACGTTCAAGCTGTTTGTGACTACCGCAAACGATTTCTTTCTTTCGACGTTCGCCCAGGGTCATGGAGCGATGCCAAGATTTTCCAACATTCGAGCTTTGGTCGGAACATCTCTCGGCTTTTGTCCCGTGGGCACCACTTTTTAGCTGACTCAGGCTACGGAGTATCCCCTAACGTCATGACGCCTTATTGCGAAAAAAATGAAGGCGGACGACTCACACGAGCACAAGCGACATTCAACTTCAATTTATCATCGACTCGCATGGCGATTGAAGGTGCTTTCGGGCTTCTCAAGGAAAGATTTCGCATTTTGAAGAAGGCGCTAGAAGAACGCTCGCCGAATGCTTCAGTTCGGATAATTGTTGCTTGCTTAGTTCTGCACAATTTAATGATATATCTGCAAGATAATGAACCTACCACAACGGCGTTCGGCGAGGGCGGGAGCGAAATTGAAGAATACGAAGAAAATGAGGCGCAGATGCAACAGCAATCTAGTCGTGTGCGCAAGCTTAGATAGAACCAAGTTAGGCATCCAAAAACGGAATGATATTGCGAAGCTATTTGCTATGTAGCCTAATAGTACTTCTGCATCTAAATCGTCGTTCTTTCTTAGTTTTAGTTCGTGTTTCCACGTTGCATGGCTTGAATGAGGACAGCAAACTGCTGGCTTTGAACCTGCATTTGCGCCAGAAGTGCGTCTTGGCGCTGCAGCATCTCGTGAAAACGAGCGTCTGTGGTGAAGTGCTGGATAAGAATACTTCTCGAACGATGTTCTCCGAGAAAGGCAACGTAGCCGATCGATGGAACCAGATGGGATCGGCGATCGGGCGACAGGCGTCGAGTGTGGAGCCAGATCAAGAGAAGATATCAGGTGATCGAGTGAGGTCGACGCGTAAGTGACGTATATCAGAGTGGGTGGCGAGCGATCGCGTCCCGACAGTGGAGCGGAGGCAGCGAGTGAGGACCTAGACCAAGATCGAGGTCCAGCATCGCAGATCCGGGTAGTCCAAGCACCGGGGCGGACGGATCGGTGGTGGATTGCCGTTTACCCGAGTCGATCGAGAGCGGATTGCCGATCACCGATCAAGGGCCGATCGCAAGTCGCCGATCGAGGGCAAGTTGCCGATCGAGGGTGAGTTGCCGATCGGGGTTCAGTTGCCGATCGGGGTTCAGTTGCCGATCGGGGTTGAGTTGCCGATCGAGGGTGGATTGCTGATCGCCGATCGGCCAAGATGGGGGCAGCGGAGAGCGAAGCCGGGGCAAGGATCCAGTTGTTGTCTGGTTGTAGGAAGATAGGCAGGATGGTAGCGGTAGGAGGACACCCGCTAAACATAAATCAGAAGAGTTTTTTGCACCGAAGAGCACAAGTCCCCTCAAGTCACCAAGTCCCAGGAACTACATTGGCCTCGGCAAGTGTCGACACCTTGGGTAGTGAACTAGCGGTACGGTTAAGACTGGATTAATACATTGGCCAGCTTGACCTGCTCTAGCGATCTATCTCTTGTGTGCAAGTCCTCGATCGACCGGATACAGCTTGGCCGGCGATCGTTCTCCTCTCGATCAACCTCGATCCCGCTATAGGAAGCGGCAAGCAACTCAAGGAAGGAAGGAACACACCCGGAAAGGCAACTACAGGCCTTGGATCGACTCCAGGCCGACCGATCGCAGCGAATAACCCTCGATCGGAGCGTATACTCGGACGCAGAGCGAAGATTCCCGCGCTGCTCCACGAACTATCCCCACGTCACGCCAAGACACTCGATCTTCACCAAGTGCTGCATCCTCGGAGCCCCGAGAGAGCAGATCCAGCCCGCCGACGGGTACACAAGGTGAGAGCAAGTTCAGCCGATCACGGATTGTTGGGGGACCCCTCCGTTAGTCGGTGTCTGGGCGCTGGTGGGAAGCTCGATCAAGCCTTAACCAGATTTTGGCTGATCCCGTTACACCACAATGGTGCGCGTGCCCGGATCTCTTGGGGACTCCGGATTTCACCGTGAGTCCGCAGAAGATGCGCAAGTGAAGAAAGAACCAGGGGAAGAGGCGTCGTCGGATATCGGATCGACGGAGACGCTGCTGAACAAGACGAGATCCGCGGATCGACAGAGTGCTCGGAGGACTTCTGTCGACGGAATCGAGGGCGATCTGGAGACAGATCTAGAAGACAAACCTCAACATCCTCCCCAGGTCCCTTCGGGGACCCCGGTGGATCTCGGTGCGAACCGAGATTCACTAACAAAACAAACCAAAGCTGGATCGGACCGATATGCATTCGCAGACTCGCCGATCAGGCTCGATCCCGACTACCTGGACGCGATCGTGGACAAGGCCCAGATCGCGCGGAGGAAGCTGAGAGCGCGTGGCTTGGACGACGAAGATCCCGGATCGCTGGCGCCCGACTGGTCTGAGGCGGACTTGGAACGTCAGTATCACCTGAAGGAGCTGCGGGACTTCTTGCGTCAAGATCCTGTCATGGTGATCGTGCGGCCGAAGCAGATCGGCGACCCGAAGGGCCCGATCTCGGCCCCCCGCGCGACGGACAACAAGTTGTCGGCGGTGAAGAACCTGCTCGGACTGCTGAAAGAAGCCGGCTTCGTAGCTGGCGCCTTCGAGGCGAATGATCTCTTCGATCTAGATCTGGACGTGATCCAGACGGCGATCCAGACATTGGTCGACAAGCTGAGACCTCTGGTCGACGTGATCGCGGACCGTCCGGACCCGAAGGCGCCAGATCTTGCGTCGCCAGCACCTGTGTCGTCACCGCGGGTGGAATCTACAGGGTACCGATCGTCATCTCCCTACGTCTCGGCAGCCGAACATGTATCGGATACGTCGTCTGAGCCTCAGCGTATGTCTCTGGGTCCTTCCGGATCGGCGATGTTGGAGGCCCGATCGCGTAGTCAACGCCAAGAACGCACGCGATCAGGATCTCGGAAGCAGAAACCCAAGTCGGCCGATCGCACCACCAGTGCTACCGGATCGGATGAGTCGAACGGCAGATTGGAGTCCTACTTTCAGGCTGCGATGGCCAGATTCTTGAGCGAACAACAGGCCGCGGTGGCGACGCCCGCTCCAGCGGTCGACGATAATGTGGGATCACGAGACGTGGAGATGGAATCAGCCGGATCACCAGATCAAGACGGCTCGCAGTGGGAATACGACCCGGACGACATCGATCTACCGAGTTCGGCCCCTGCGGTGGTGGCTACCGCTGCCTCGGGATCCACTGGGTCCTCCCTGATCCAACGTGTGCGGATCTCAGCAATGTCCGATCTGAAGGAATTCAGCGGCAAGGATCAGGACGAAGATCGCGCCCGATCGTGGATCAGCAAGGTGAAATCGGCCTTCATGCGCGATCAAGCTGCGGATGACGAGAAGTGTCTGGCTTTTGCAGATCTGCTGACAGGACCGGCGAAGAACTGGTATCGCCAGCTGGGCCGATCGACACGGAACAAGTGGAGCGATCTGCTCCGGAGTTTCCAGATCCAGTATTGTGGCCTAGGAGTGTCAGTGGCTTGGCAGTACTATCACTCTCGCAAGCGATCGGATGAATCGCCGCTGGATTACCTCTATCGACTGAATGTGGCGGCTCTGCGTGCGAGATTGAAGATCAAGGATGGAGATTCCAAGGCCCGTCGAGAACATGTCGAACATTTTATTGAGACCTTGGGCGATCATGAACTGGCCGATCAGCTAACCCTACTTCGGCTTGCGGACGCGGATGATCTGGAGGAAGTCCTACGCGCTCGAGAACGCGCGAAGAGCAGACAGAAACGATCTGCCTTCGGATCGAAGTATCGCCAGAAGGTTCCGACCTCAGCACCAGCAGCTGCGACCAAGCGGGCGGTGCGTGCAGTTCAGATCGCGAGCCAGGAGTCTGGATCAGACACCGGATCGGACGGATCGGACTCGGAGGGTGATCTACGTCGCGCTTACCTAGCGTCGGCTGAGGACAAGTCTCGCCACACTGGGGGCGACACGACGAAGCAGGATCGAAGCACCCAAGCGCCGATCGTCCATGACTCACCTCGATCAGACCCAAGATCGCGATCGGCGCCGGATGGATCGGAGCGATCAAGCCGCTGCTCACACTGTGGATCGCGGAAGCACACGGATCTGGATTGCTGGAGACGTTTGACGTGCGAGAAGTGTGGAAAGCGAGGACATCCGGCGGATCGTTGCCTGTTCGTATGCCGCGGATGCGGCGAGCTGCATGAGATGGGCAAGTGTCCGATGGAGGAATTCTACAATCAGATCCGTCAATGGTTCAACCCGGTGAAGCACGCAGGCATGTTGCCCGCGATCGCCGAGAAGATGTTAAACTAGGACGCTCGCCGGGTTGGAATCCGGTACGAGCCGAGCGTTCTAGGTATTGCATCTATGCGTACGTGAACAAGAACACGGTAGGTCGAGTAAGTGGACGGACTGATCTACGCGGTAATACATGTGATCTGCATGCGAAATCTGCCGCCAAGGTCTTGAGTCTACATCGATCGGACGACTTCAGCCGCTCTGATGCCGAAGTGCCCTTGGATCTCCAGTCTGGGGAAACTCGGGGCTATTGGAAGCAACGCAGACCGGAAGAATGGTTCAGGCCAGCTGATGGAGAGGCGACGACTGAGATCCCGACGCATGATCATGATCGAAGTCTGCCTCGGGTCAGCGAGCACCGCCGATCTGGTGATGGGGTGACCGATCTACTTCCTGGAGAGTCCAGGGGGTATTGGAAACACCATTCGCCAGGTAAGTGGTTCCGTCAGGCCAAGATCACTGGCAAGATCAACAATGAGAAGTCGATCTTACTCTTAGACACCGGCGCCGAGGTGTCCATCGTGGACACCGCCTTTGCTCGTAAGGTGGGGTGCTATGTCGACACGAGTCAGAGCCAGGAGTGTGTGGGAATTGGAGAAAGCGTGTACATGACGGAAGGAAGGACCAGGATCAAGGTTACACTAGCAGGATCGCTGGTGTATTTCTTCGATATCTGGGTCGGCGATCTGTCAGGACAAGAGGCGATCTTGGGTATGGACTTCATGGTCCCAGCTGGGATCCGCCTCGATCTCGCTGACGGCTCTATCTGTCTGCCCGACGAAGTCAAGATCCAGCTCAGCGGACGCCGACAGCTGTATAATGACAACGTACGCCATGTGTGCGTAGATCAAGGAGTCCAGATCGCGATCGGAGACTCGTTCGAGCTTCCGCTGCGGATGAAGGTGACAGATCGAGAGAAGCTGTGGGTTACCCGCGGAGATCGTTGGGTGCCGACCGTGGTCCGTGGACCTGGTCGGATCCGATATCTCCAGGTCACCAACATCGGGGACAAGGACCTCGTCCTGCACCGGAATGAACGGATCGCGATGTGGCTGGCCGGAGATCGGATACCCCGGGTGTCAGGATACGTGTCGATCGGGTCCCGTCGCTACATGGAATGGCAGAACTTAGCCTTCCAAGCCACGACGGAGGCCCAGCTGGCTAACGAGGAAGTACCAGCGAAACCGCCAGTATCGGCCGTCGAGCGACCGACTTATCCGACGCCCCGAGCCATTCTCCGGAGACCCGAGGTATCCCCGATCGCCGATCAGTCGGTAGGCCCACTCGATCCGACAAGTAGATCGGAGGTGAAGCGCTCCGATCCGGGGGTGGCTGCCGTTGATACGCTTCGATCAGGGGGCGAATCGCGGCATGCAGCGATGGATGACGCGAAGCCACCAGTTGATAAAGTCTCAGAGAACGGCGGAACAGTGTCCCCTCACGTGTCATCGTCCGATCAGGTCGACGGTTGTGCCGTCGAACCAGATCTCGGGGGCGGGAGTACCGATCGGGTACCCTATGTGGTGGCCTTAGCCGTCGAAGAGTCGAAATCGAGTGAGGATGACGGTGTCCCAGCATCGGAACGACGGCCGCATGTGGCCGAAGACTCATCGATCGTTGGAGGTGATCAGTTAGAAGTCGAGACCAAACCCGCCGCCATTCGGGACGATCCCGTCGCGACTGAACCAGATCGAGATGCTGACGCGGATGATCGGGATGTTGACGTGGATGATCGAGATGTTGACGCTGATGATCAAGTCCATTACCATGAGGGCGGGAGTCTATCAGCCGAAGATGTCGAAGGCGAATTAGCCGTGCTTCCTGAAATTGTGATCTCGACGACAGAAGAGGTAAAGATCGACGACATCAAGGTGGGAGATCTGGAGTTCAACACCCCGGAGGAGATCGATCGACTGCGAAAGAAGATCTGGCACAGGAGGCACCTGCTGATCGGCAAGGGCAATGCGCTTCCGCCAGCTGCCCGAGGCGTCACCTGCGACATCGACGTGGGCGATGCGAAACCGATCGCCCAACGAGTTCGGAAGGTCGCGCCTCAGTTCGTGGAGAAAGTGTCGGATCTGATCAAGGGATTGCTGTCGGCCAAGATGATCAGGAAGTCCCGATCGCCGTGGGCTTCGCCGATCGTCGTGATCATCAAGAAGAACGGAGTGGATATCAGGTTGTGTATCGATTATCGGCTCGTCAACAGCCTGACCAGGCTGATGGTGTATCCGATGCCCCTGATCAACGATCTGCTGGAAGACCTGGACAAAGTGCTCTGGTATTGCTCGCTGGACATGGCTAGTGGATTCTGGGTGGTGACGATGACCGATCGAGCTCGTGCGATCTCAGCTTTTATCACTCACATGGGTCTGTTCGAGTGGAATCGGATGCCGTTCGGCCTGAAGAACGCTCCTCAGATCTATCAGCGACTTCTGGACGACGCGTTGTACGGGTTCACCAGGATCCCGCGATCGTCGAACTCGGAAGTCACCACGGACCTGGTCGAGTCGGGCGAACCAGAAGATCCGGGGCGTCCGTCAGTGCTAGGCCGCAGATCGTACATCGACGACATTCTGGTGACGGCTGGATCATGGGTTGAGCTGTGTGATCGGGTGGATCACCTGTTGGACGCCTGTGACAAGTGGAACCTCTCGATCAGTGTGGAGAAGAGCTCTTGGGGGATGCGCAAGGTGGACTATCTAGGACATCGCGTGTCGAACGATGGACTGGAGGCCAATCCGAAGGATCTCGCGGCACTGACAGATCCGCCGTTCCCTGGATCGCTCCGATCAATGCAGTCATTCTTGGGCAGCCTCAACTACTACAGCCGTTTCTTGGAAGATTACGCGATCTACGCGGCGATCCTGTACGAACTGCGCGAGGTGGACTTCGCCGAACTGAAGAAGCGTCCCGATCTGCGCCGGATCTTGGATTGTGAAGCGCCGAACTCAGTGGGTCGGAACTCGGCAGACCCCGATCAGACGCCGCCCATTCCTGAAGTCGAAGTGGGAGACGAACGTTGGATCCGTGCTCATCGTGCGTTCTCGACATTGAAGATGAAGGTCGCGACGACGCCGATCCTGCGGCATTTCGATCGTGATCGGACCCCGGTTGTGATCGTGTATGCGAGTGACTGGGCGATCTCGGCCGCACTGATGCAGGAGCACGACCAGATCTACCATCCTGTTACCTTCGCCAGTCGAACGCTGAAATCGAATGAACTGAACTACAACGTGGTGGAGAAGGAAGTGCTGGCGTTGTTACGGATCCTGGATTTGAACTACAGTAATTGGCAGATTCCGGACCGGAATCCGGAATCCTGTCAAACTTGCAATAGAGACACACTGGCGACACATAAAATTACTCGCGCCAACCAGGGTCAACTTATTCATTCCGGACGGCGATAGAAAGTGTGAAAATCGGGCTATTGTAAATTTCTCGGCTCAGTTTTCTTAAGCCCGACGCACGGACGAAGTAGGCGTATCGGAGTGCAGGGCGGAGGGCTGGAGCAAGAGGAGGAGGGCAGGTCGCGGTGCGCCGTGAGCGTCGACTGAAAGGTGTTGTTGTGCCCCACCACGGCGACACGGAAGCAGTGCCGGCCGGAGGGCCCCCAGCGGATGGTGGGCGAGATGGACGTGACCGCGCGAGCATAAGGAAGAGGTGGGCGCACTCATTCGCTTCGAGGCGCTGGGTGACGCCGTGCCGCTGTACAAGGACATGCCCCGGCGCACCTTCGTGGATGTTGCGCGCATGAAGACGCCGCGGCAGATGCCGACTCGCAAGCACCGCATACGAGCGCGATGTGAGGCTGGAGGCTCTGCAGGAGTAGTGCGCGCACGGGGCGGTGGTGCTGGCTAGGAGTAGACATGAGAGAAGGAGCAGCCGAAGAAGATGCAGCAGCCCAGAAGGAGTAGATGCGCGCGGAGAAGGCCATGCAGGCCGAGGAGGGGAGGGACATCACGGCGGGCATGGACGCGCTACTGTGGAAGGGTTCATCGCAACGCTGCGCTGGCCGAGAAGATGGACTGGGAGGAAGAGGAGACGGAGAAGCTCGAGGCGGATACGACGACGGTCAGGTGCTAGGTGCTGCACCGCAGCAGCTGCAGGGCTGCGCGTTGAGCGGACGTGCTGCTGACGGAGAACCACGGAGGCGACGAAGGGCACGGCCGTGACGTCGAAGCACGTCGCTCCCGACGGCAGCAAGGTGAACGGCCTGGCCGTGGGTGCCGTCGGCGCCGCTGCTGCCATCAGTTAGGCCGTCAGTGTCACCCGCTCGAAGCGACGTCCGCCGATCGAGACGAAGAAGACAATGCCGGCGAAGGTGGTGAGCGCGGTGAGCAGCAAGGACGCGACCCGCATCGCATTAGAACGCAGTGACAACGAAGGAGAAAGTGAGGTTCAGGAGCAAGGTCAAGGAGGCTTTCCAGCGAGGTGGCGCCTTCCCGCCAAGAGCAGAGCTGCTGGCACAGCTGAAGGACAAGACCAAGGAGCTTTAGGTGCAGTGCGGTGTCGAGGAGTAGGAGGGTGAGAGGGGAGAGGAGGACAAGTCACTGGAGGAGCAGGCGCGCGCGGAGTGAGCTGGGCTACGCGAAACGCTGGCCTCGGCTCCATACACGCTCGGGTACTGTGCCGCGCAGTCCGAGCGGGAGCAGGAGAAGACGGTGAAGTAGACGCGGCCGCGAGGTAGCGCAACGTGCACTCGACCGAGACGACGATGGTGTAGTAAGGTCTGCACTGTAGTAGAGACTACAGTATTTTGTATAACTCGAAAGTTCTAGGGCTTCACTATTTATTATCTCCTAAGCTTATTCTGCCTTTCGTTTACTCAGCCACTGAAGCGGGCTACAGCGTTTTGGGTGTTGGAGTCGCTATGATATTCCAGTGACTGTATCGAGATCACGGGAAGCTCGCTGCATCACCTCTCAACCTAAGTCTGAATGTGGCTACACCCGGCAGGTATTGCACTTATCGAGTAACAACGAGAAACATCTTGAGTTTTGTATGGTTACTTATTTGCGCGAAGAAGGAAATTCCGGACGATTCCAGAAATAAGTTGGAGCGAAATAAACCTACCCCTAATAAGGGACGATTGGATGAAAATAGGTCACTGAGCCTCAAATGATAAGAAAAAAATCGCTGATTGGCTACAGCGAGTTGGCAACCTTACCATAGGGGTCGGGTGTCCGGCCAAATACCTCTTATCCTACAATATGCTGGTTGGACGATCGATCCAGGTCCTGACCCGACACTCGACGTTGGCGTGGCTGTTCAGATCGCCTGGTCTTCAAGGCCGATTGGGTCAGTGGGCTGCACTCCTATCACCCTGGACTCTCGAAATCACGAAGTGCACCAAGGGAGAGGACGAGATATTGGGGGCGATCACCGCCAGTATTACGCCTCGATCGGATGTTGATGACGCGCTGATCGCGATCGCGCCGAAGAAGGAACCCCGGCGGAAGATCCAAGCCCCGATCCCGACTGTGCGCGCGGATGAGGAGCTGCTGGTGATAAGTTTTGACGGATCCGCCCGTGTCAAGCGAGGCGGGGGCGCGTACAGCGCGATCTTGTGGAAGTTGCCCGAATGGAGTGTGGTGAAGGCGCGATCGGGCTATGCGGAAGGGCTGACCGTCAATGAGGCGGAGTATCACGGTCTGTTGTTGGGCTTCGACCTCCTCGACGGCATGGATCGCGGCCGATTGGTGATCTGTGGCGACTCCAACCTGGTGATCCGGCAAGTACGAGGCGAGATCGACTGCAAGGCACCCAAACTGACGTTGTTGAAGCAGAAGGTGCTCGATCGGCTACGGAACTGGCCAGATCATGAACTGTTACATGTGAAACGAGATTGGAACGGAAGCGCCGACAGCCTGGCCAGCACAGCACTCCAACGTGAAGGGGGCGTCGTCGTCGAGGATGAGGCCGACCACGTGGATCTGGTGACATTGAACCGGCTCGATGAGATCCTGGTTGTCAGATCTGATGAACCGACCGCCCGGCTATCGCCGATGACTACCCGATCGAACGCCCGATCACGACCGAATCCGACTGTCATGCAGGAAGAGTTCGTGCGAGGACTGCGGATCGATCGGATTCATCGAGCGCAAGCGGAAGAGGTGTGGATCGCAGGCATGAAGAAGTACCTGATAGGAGACGTGGCTGATCTGACGCAGGATGAGGCCCGATCCTATGGCAACATAGCGGCAGACTACGAGATCGATGACAACGATCTGCTGTTCTACTGTCCGCCCTCCAAGCGATCGGAGGCAGATCGAGACGGATTGATGAGACTGGTTGCACCAGAGACGCTGCACCAGGACATCTTGCACCACTATCACTCCACTGTGGAAGGCGGCCACCAAGGAATTGGGCGTACCTATCAGCGGATCCGTGATCACTTTCACTGGAGAGGTCTCTTCAGGAGTGTGCAGAAGTACATCGGAGAGTGTGTCGATTGTGAGACCGGCAAAGGGCGACCCACGATCAGGGGCGAGTCGCCGGGGAACATCCAGGCGACCTACCCGTTCCAGATCATAGCGATGGATCACATACCTTCGCTGCCCAAGTCGCACAAGGGTAACACGGAACTGCTGATCTGGGTCGATCTGTTCACGGGATACGTGATCGCGAAGGCCAGCTCCTCTCGAACGGCGCAGACGATCGCCGAATCTTACGAAGAGTGTGTGTTCCGGCGATTCGGTGCCAGCGAGGTGATCAGGCATGATCGCGAACCGGGATTTATGGCTGACTTCTTCCGCGCCTTTAACAAGATCCTGGGTATGCGTCAGCGAGCGACGATGGCATATCGGCCCCAAGCGAACGGTACTGCGGAACGAATGGTGCAGACGGCGACAAGAGCCTTGAAGATGTTCGTGGAGGATCTGGATCAGAAGGACTGGGATG
This sequence comes from Phytophthora vignae f. sp. vignae, assembly GCA_016169955.1. Classification (NCBI taxonomy): domain Eukaryota; phylum Oomycota; class Peronosporomycetes; order Peronosporales; family Peronosporaceae; genus Phytophthora; species Phytophthora vignae. The sequence goes on from JABJUM010000007.1 coordinate 1,415,833, forward strand.
AGTACGCCGAGCGATTAACCTTCGCGATCAACACGGCTCAAGATCGGATCCGTGGAGACTCGCCTTTTTACCTGGTGCATGGTTGGGATCCTCGATCGACGCTTGAGGCGACGATACCTTTGGGTAGCACTCGGACGCGGGATCGGAACCCTCGGCGACGGCGTTATCGGATCCAGAGGCACTACGATCAGGCTCGAAGTCAGGTGAATGCTCGTTTACGGGAGGCGATCGCTGATCGGGCCGATCGACACAATGAAGAATTTCGACCGCACTCGATCGAGGCTGGATCGCAGGTGTGGTTGTACCTGGATCGCGTGAAGGAAGGATATGCACGGAAGCTAGCTCACCTGTGGCACGGTCCATTCCGCGTTGCCGAGAAGGTGAACGAGTACACGATGAAGCTTCAGATTGCTGGTACGGACTATCACCTGTTCCCGATCGTACATGTGTCCAAGCTGAAGTTGGTTAAGGACTTCCCCGATCGACCGCAGATCGCGCTCACAGTGAACGAAGCCGATCGACTGGATTTCGACGAGATCCTACTTCCGGAGGATAGCTGGACCCCCGATCGAGACGCGAACGAGTACGAAGTGGAAAAGATCGTAGACATGAGGACGGGCAGAAGGACGCGGTACGGCCGGACGTATCGGGAGTTCCTGGTACACTGGAAGGGTTACGATGATCCTGACTCGGTGGATGAAGCCGATCTCAACTGTGGAGCTCTGTTGTACGAGTTCCTCCGAGATCGTGTGAACCGGAACCGGTTTAACGCGATGCAGTCTCACGAGGAAGAGTGAGATCGGACCGCCAGGGCGAGCTGGTCGCCTTGGTGAGCGAGATGGATGACGGATCGACGGGGAGGCCGTCGATCGGAGGAAAAGGTTGTATGTGGATGCATGTATATGTATGAGAAGTGCAGATCGGAAGGTTATGGAGCGACCGCGATGTGTTACGATGGTGGATCTTGGCTGATCGTGTTGGAAATGAGTGGAGCGATCAAGGTCAACAGTCGCATGGCGGGGACGAAGTATTGTAATGGAATGAATTCTGCGCGTCCATCGCGTCGTTCCGGGCCTGCTCCGCCTCGGCCATCATTACCCGGTACTGCTCGATCGGCACCCGCTGCACAGACGCAGCAGTATCCGAGCGCGCAGGCCACTGATGATTTGACGTGGCCGACGAAACCGGCGGCTGTTCAGGTCGAAGGGTCGCGCGCGACGTTTCGCCACAATGTTCCGCCCTACCGTCGCGATGGTCCACCCCGCTGATTGACGCGGCTGGCGACGTCAGGTGACGATTGAAGAGGATCGGTCATCGGATTGACTACGACCTCGGGTGGACTGATCAATCGACAGGCTGATCGCTGCAGCTGATCACTGCAGCCGATCGTGTGAGCCGATCGTGTGAGCCGGACTGATATTACGGCTGCTGGATACCGACATCGTGGTTGAACTCGTAGTGAAGACGCGAGATCGGCAGCGCCGGAGAGTATCGGTCCCACTAGCGATCGTGTTTGCTCGCCTCAACAATCGGGTTGATCTCGGCAGACTACGCAACTGAGGTGCATGGAAAGTTGGAGACTGTGTCCGTAGTGAGCCGCCGTACGACCCGACTTACGGACAGGGGGCGGTTGTGGTGAAGTGCTGAAGGAGAAGTTCCCGCTACCACGAAATTGAGTGCCACGGCAGCACGAGCGATCGATAGTCAAGAAGCGGTGGTGTGGAGAAGCACCGAATAAGAAATCCTTCTCGAACGGAAAGTGTTCTCCGAGGAAGGCGGCAGGACCGGTCGACAGGAGTAGATCGACAATCGATCAACGATCGAGAGACAGGCCGCACAGATCAGACTGGGGATGAGGATCAGTGAGAGATCCTGAACGATCAAGTGACGCCGGCGCGTCGGGCACGACATATGCGGAGGCAGATCACGTTCTATCGATCCCTGACGGATGTCCAAGATCGGCGTAGACGCAAGCCCCTACCGGAAGCAAGCACCGGTGATCCGGAACGGCCAAGGACGGAATTAGGCAGATTGATGGCGAACGGCAATGCGCTCAAGTCCTCGATCGAGAGTCGATCGGGATCGACGATCGAGATCGTTGATCGAGATCGCCGATCGGCCATGATGGGAAGCACAAGAAGAGCGGAGATAGGACAGGAATCCAGTTGTTGTTTAGTTGTAGGATGGTAGACAAGATGGTAGCAGTAGAGAGAGAGGCCAACTAAACATAAATCGGAAGAGAATTTGCACGGTACAGCTCAAGTGGTCCGGAAGCGCGGCGAGGAGCACACATTGGCCTCGACCGACGTACGTAGTGGAGATTGTATTTGGCCCCACACGTGATCCAAGACCGTCGAGTACCTGCGATTCCTTCTCGAAGAGCTTTTGCACAGAAGACCACAAGTCCCCTCAAGTCACCAAGTCCCAGGAACTGCATTGGCCTCGGCAAGTGTCGACACCTTGGGTAGTGAACTAGCGGTACGGTTAAGACTGGATTAATACATTGGTCAGCTTGACCTGCTCTAGCGATCTATCTCTTGTGTGCAAGTCCTCGATCGACCGGATACAGCTTGGCCGGCGATCGTTCTCCTCTCGATCAACCTCGATCCCGCTATAGGAAGCGGCAAGCAACTCAAGGAAGGAAGGAACACACCCGGAAAGGCAACTACAGGCCTTGGATCGACTCCAGACCGACCGATCGCAGCGAATAACCCTCGATCGGAGCGTATACTCGGACGCAGAGCGAAGATTCCCGCGCTGCTCCACGAACTATCCCCGCGTCACTCCAAGACACTCGATCTTCACCAAGTGCTGCATCCTCGGAGCCCCGAGAGAGCAGATCCAGCCCGCCGACGGGTACACAAGGTGAGAGCAAGTTCAGCCGATCACGGATCGTTGGGGGACCCCCTCCGTTAGTCGGTGTCTGGGCGCTGGTGGGAAGCTCGATCAAGCCTTAACCAGATTTTGGCTGATCCCGCTACACCACAAAGAACCTGCTCGGACTGCTGAAAGAAGCCGGCTTCGTAGCTGGCGCCTTCGAGGCGAATGATCTTTTCGATCTAGATCTCGACGTGATCCAGACGGCGATCCAGACTTTGGTCGACAAGCTGAGACCTCTGGTTGACGTGATCGCAGACCGTCCGGACCCGAAGGCGCCAGATCTTGTGTCGACGGCACCAGTGCCGACGGCACCAGTGTCGTCGCCACGGGTGGAGTCTACAGGGAACCGATCGTCGTCTCCCTACGTCTCGGCAGCCGAACATGTATCGGATACGTCGTCTGAACCTCAGCGGATGTCCCTCGGCCCTTCAGGATCGGCGATGTTGGAGGCCCGATCGCGTAGTCAACGCCAAGACCGTTCGCGATCAGGATCTCGGAAGCAGAAACCCAAGTCGGCCGATCGCACCACCAGTGCTACCGGATCGGATGAGTCGAACGGCAGATTGGAGTCCTACTTTCAGGCTGCGATGGCCAGATTCTTGAGCGAACAACAGGCCGCGGTGGCGACGCCCGCTCCAGCGGTCGACGATAATGTGGGATCACGAGACGTGGAGATGGAATCAGCCGGATCACCAGATCAAGACGGCTCGCAGTGGGAATACGACCCGGACGACATCGATCTACCGAGTTCGGCCCCTGCGGTGGTGGCTACCGCTGCCTCGGGATCCACTGGGTCCTCCCTGATCCAACGTGTGCGGATCTCAGCAATGTCCGATCTGAAGGAATTCAGCGGCAAGGATCAGGACGAAGATCGCGCCCGATCGTGGATCAGCAAGGTGAAATCGGCCTTCATGCGCGATCAAGCTGCGGATGACGAGAAGTGTCTGGCTTTTGCAGATCTGCTGACAGGACCGGCGAAGAACTGGTATCGCCAGCTGGGCCGATCGACGCGGAACAAGTGGAGCGATCTGCTCCGGAGTTTCCAGATCCAGTATTGTGGGCTGGGAGTATCAGTCGCTTGGCAGTACTACCATTCTCGTAAGCGATCAGATGAATCGCCGCTGGAGTACCTCTATCGGCTCAATGTGGCGGCCCTACGCGCGAGATTGAAGATCAAGGATGGAGATTCCAAGGCCCGTCGAGAACATGTCGAACATTTTATTGAGACCTTGGGCGATCATGAACTGGCCGATCAGCTGACCCTACTTCGGCTTGCGGACGCGGATGATCTGGAGGAAGTCCTGCGCGCTCGAGAACGCGCGAAGAGCAGACAGAAACGATCTGCCTTCGGATCGAAGTATCGCCAGAAGGTTCCGACCTCAGCACCAGCAGCTGCGACCAAGCGGGCGGTGCGTGCAGTTCAGATCGCGAGCCAGGAGTCTGGATCAGACACCGGATCGGACGGATCGGACTCGGAGGGTGATCTACGTCGCGTTTACCTAGCGTCAGCCGAGGACAAGTCCCGCAACGCTGGGGGCGACGTGACAAAGTCGGATCGAAGCAACCAAGCGCCGATCAATCATGATCCACCCCGATCAGATCCAAGATCGCGATCGTCACCCGATGGACCGGAGCGATCAAGCCGCTGCTCGCACTGTGGATCACGGAAGCACACGGATCTGGATTGCTGGAGACGTTTGACGTGCGAGAAGTGTGGGAAGCGAGGACATCCGGCGGATCGCTGCCTGTTCGTGTGCCGCGGATGCGGCGAGCTGCATGAGATGGGCAAGTGTCCGATGGAGGAATTCTACAATCAGATCCGTCAATGGTTCAACCCGGTGAAGCACGCAGGCATGTTGCCCGCGATCGCCGAGAAGATGTTAAACTAGGACGCTCGCCGGGTTGGAATCCGGTACGAGCCGAGCGTTCTAGGTATTGCATCTATGCGTACGTGAACAAGAACACGGTAGGTCGAGTAAGTGGACGGACTGATCTACGCGGTAATACATGTGATCTGCATGCGAAATCTGCCGCCAAGGTCTTGAGTCTACATCGATCGGACGACTTCAGCCGCTCTGATGCCGAAGTGCCCTTGGATCTCCAGTCTGGGGAAACTCGGGGCTATTGGAAGCAACGCAGACCGGAAGAATGGTTCAGGCCAGCTGATGGAGAGGCGACGACTGAGATCCCGACGCATGATCATGATCGAAGTCTGCCTCGGGTCAGCGAGCACCGCCGATCTGGTGATGGGGTGACCGATCTACTTCCTGGAGAGTCCAGGGGGTATTGGAAACACCATTCGCCAGGTAAGTGGTTCCGTCAGGCCAAGATCACTGGCAAGATCAACAACGAGAAGTCGATCTTACTCTTAGACACCGGCGCCGAGGTGTCCATCGTGGACACCGCCTTTGCTCGTAAGGTGGGGTGCTATGTCGACACGAGTCAGAGCCAGGAGTGTGTGGGAATCGGCGAAAGCGTGTACATGACGGAAGGAAGGACCAGGATCAAGGTTACACTAGCAGGATCGCTGGTGTATTTCTTCGATATCTGGGTCGGCGATCTGTCAGGACAAGAGGCGATCCTGGGTATGGACTTCATGGTCCCAGCTGGGATCCGCCTCGATCTCGCTGACTGCTCTATCTGTCTGCCCGACGAAGTCAAGACCCAGCTCAGCGGACGCCGACAGCTGTATAATGACAACGTACGCCATGTGTGCGTAGATCAAGGAGTCCAGATCGCGATCGGAGACTCGTTCGAGCTTCCGCTGCGGATGAAGGTGACAGATCGAGAGAAGCTGTGGGTTACCCGCGGAGATCGTTGGGTGCCGACCGTGGTCCGTGGACCTGGTCGGATCCGATATCTCCAGGTCACCAACATCGGGGACAAGGACCTCGTCCTGCACCGGAATGAACGGATCGCGATGTGGCTGGCCGGAGATCGGATACCCCGGGTGTCAGGATACGTGTCGATCGGGTCCCGTCGCTACATGGAATGGCAGAACTTAGCCTTCCAAGCCACGACGGAGGCCCAGCTGGCTAACGAGGAAGTACCAGCGAAACCGCCAGTATCGGCCGTCGAGCGACCGACTTATCCGACGCCCCGAGCCATTCTCCGGAGACCCGAGGTATCCCCGATCGCCGATCAGTCGGTAGGCCCACTCGATCCGACAAGTAGATCGGAGGTGAAGCGCTCCGATCCGGGGGTGGCTGATGTTGAAGCGCTTCGATCAGGGGGCGAATCGCGGCATGCAGCGATGGATGACGCGAAGCCACCAGTTGATAAAGTCTCAGAGAACGGCGGAACAGTGTCCCCTCACGTGTCATCGGCCGATCAGGTCGACGGCTGTACCGTCGAACCAGATCTCGGGGGCGGGAGTGCAGATCGGGTACCCCATGTGGCGAACTTAGCCGTCGAAGAGCCGAAACCGAATGATGATAAAGCTGGCGACGGTGTTCCAGAGTCGGAACGACGGTCGCATGGGGTCGAAGGCTCGGCGGTCGTTGGAGATGATCAGGTAGAAGTCGAGATCAAACTCACCGCCAATCGGGACGATCCCGTTGCGACTGAACCAGATCGAGATGTTGACGCGGATGATCGAGATGTTGACGCTGATGATCAAGTTTATTACCATGAGGGCGGGAGTCTATCAGCCGAAGACGTCGAAGGCGAATTAGCTGTGCTTCCTGAAATTGTGATCTCGACGACAGATTGGGTAAAGATCGACGACATCAAGGCGGGAAATCTGGAATTCAATACCCCGGAGGAGATCGACCGACTGCGGAAGACGATCTGGCACAGGAGGCACCTGCTGACCGGCAAGGGCAATGCGCTTCCGCCAGCCGCCCGAGGCGTCACTTGCGACATCGACGTGGGTGATGCGAAACCGATCGCCCAACGAGTTCGGAAGGTCGCGCCTCAGTTCGTGGAGAAGGTGTCGGATCTGATCAAGGGATTGCTGACGGCCAAGATGATCAGGAAGTCCCGATCGCCGTGGGCCTCGCCGATCGTCGTGATCGTCAAGAAGAACGGAGTGGATATCAGGTTGTGTATCGATTATCGGCTTGTCAACAGCCTGACTAGGCTGATGGTGTATCCGATGCCCCTGATCAACGATCTGCTGGAAGACCTGGACAAAGTGCTCTGGTATTGCTCGCTGGACATGGCTAGTGGATTCTGGGTGGTGACGATGACCGATCGAGCTCGTGCGATCTCGGCCTTTATCACTCACATGGGTCTGTTCGAGTGGAATCGGATGCCGTTCGGCCTGAAGAACGCTCCTCCGATCTACTAGCGACTGGGACATCGCGTGTCGAACGAAGGGCTGGAAGCCAATCCGAAGGATCTCGTGGCACTAACGGATCTGCCGTTCCCGGGATCGCTCCGATCAATGCAGTCATTCTTGGGCAGCCTCAAATACTACAGCCGTTTCCTCGAAGACTACGCGATCTACGCGGCGATCCTGTATGAACTGCGCGAAGTGGACTTCGCTGAACTGAAGAAGCGTCCCGATCTGCGCCAGATCTTGGATCGTGATGCGCCGAACTCAGTAGATCGGGACTCGGCGGACCCCGATCAGACACACGTTCCTGAAGTCGAAGTGGGAGACGAACGTTGGATCCGCGCTCATCGTGCGTTCTCGACATTGAAGACGAAGATCGCGACGCCACCGATCCTACGGCATTTCGATCGCGATCGAACCCCGGTTCTGATCGTGTATGCGAGTGACTGGGCGATCTCGGCTGCGCTGATGCAGGAGCATGATCAGATCTACCATCCCGTTACCTTCGCCAGTCGAACGCTGAAATCGAATGAACTGAACTACAACGTGGTGGAGAAGGAAGTGCTGGCGCTGTTACGGATCCTGGACTTGAGCTACAATATGCTGGTTGGACGATCGATCCGGGTCCTAACCCGACACTCGACACTACATCCAGCTCAAGCCCTCAACCAAGCTTGCGTCGCAGCTACATCATCCCGAAAGCATACGAAGGCGGTGTCGAAGTCGAAGGAAGTGGGTTACACGCCACGGTATTGCTGCAAGCACCATTCAAGGATGGTGGCAGCATCGAGATGAGCTCCGTGCTGCATGGTTTCATAACACATTAAAATAGGTGATGTATGCAGTCGTATTTGTTGCTTCAAAAATACGTTTGGTGCCATTGGGGTGGCCCGCCTTCTAGGTTGTAGGATCTGTTCGTAGCATACCGCCTAGGAGGTTTAAATGAATATTATGCTCACTGGGCGTTATATTTTATTTGTGCGCCTATGCGCACTATGCGGGGTAAGACGGTAGTCTTTCATATATTGAAGAATTCACCTAATGTATTTAGTCATCTACATATTATCGCTCGCAATCCAAACCAAGAGCTTTACAACTACCTCCGGGACAAACTTGAAACTTTCATTACTATTTATGACCCCGATGCTCCTCCTAAAGTCGATGACGTTAGAAAGACTCCAATCAATGAGAAATCAATCGAGCTCGTTGTCATTGACGATTACAGCAATGATAAGATTCTTATGGAAAGGATATTCTCTCACTACTTCACGCGCGGAAGACATTTTAAACTAGGTACAATATGCCTTGCTGACAGTTACTTTGCAACACCTAAGATGATACGTCTAAATAGTGAATACGTTGCGATTTTAAGAGCGAACTCAAAGCGGGATCTAAAAATGGTTGCGAAAGATTTCAATATAAGGAACGTTGATGAATCAAGGTTAATTAGAGCGTATGACTTGGCTACATCCAGCAAAGGGCAAGCTTTGTTTGTCGATTCAATTCGTGGTGAGCTTCGGGTTAACTTCAATAGAGTAATTGATCCGAATTCGCTGAAATAATTTAGTTTCTTATGTATAGATATGTCATCAATCGTCACGTTTTCGAGTAAGAATGTGGCTACTACAATCAGCTTCAATACAACTATAGTGGATTAGTAGTTAATTTTAAAAATGCTTAGATTGCCGTTGAGAGTATTAACATTTTCAATTCCCAGTTCAACATTGATTCTGAAATGTATGGAAACAATACATTCAAGCTATTGATGCCGACCGCAAGCACCTTCTCAACGATCCAAATTAACCTTTCTAGTGGATAGTATAGTTATGCGAATATCAATGCTGCTGTTCAAGCCGCATGTATTTCCGCTGGGGCGTACCTGATCGATGCGAACGGTAATAACGTTTATTTCTTTAACCTAATTGAGAATCCAACGTTTTACGCTGCTCAGATTGATTTACTCCCCGTACCTACAACACTCGGTAGCTACACTAGACCGCCTTCTGGTCTATACTCGTCGAGCGGAACGGGTTTGCCGGGTTCTTTCCCGTACACGCCTAAGCTTGTTATAGATAATGAAGCGTTTGGATCCATCATTGGTTTTACACTTGGTCAGTGGCCTTCATCTGTTTACGTCAAGCAATCTTTCCTCAGTCCTATTTCACATCAAATAAATCCAACTTCGTGTTACAAAGTACGATGCAACTTAGTCAAAAACCCTTACAGCATGCCTGACGATGTCATTACGACGTTTAATACTGCTGGAACTACTATTGGTCAACTTGTCAGCTATAGACCAAACGAATACAACTGGTCCAATATCCCTGACGGTTCTTACAACTCAATTAGACTAACAATTGTTGATCAGAATGAACGTTTTGTTAAGTTTCGTGATAGCAATATGCTCATTGCGTTACCGATTCGTCAAAAGCCGAATTAATTATGAATTATTTAATTCTGTCAGTAATATAGAGCGTTTATAAGGATGTATAAGGAAGTATCGATATCATCAGATATCCCGGCAGCTAAGCTGCGTAAGGCGGTGAAGGATGGAAAGCTTAGTTTGACTAAGAAGGAGCTTAACGGCTAAGGTGCATCTTTACACGTTCACCCTGAATCGTATGCGAAGGTTCAAAACGCCAAAAAGGGTAACAAAGGCGTTCGTCTTTTCATCACCAAATCTGAAGTAGAATATCCTATGACATCTTTAAATGGATCCGGTATGCACGGTGGATCTATTTGGGGAAAAATCTGGTCAGGTATCAAATCAGCTTGGAATCCAGTAATTAAACCAATGCTATCAGTAGGTGTTGATCAGTTAGCGAATGCAGCATCAGCTGCTGTTGCTTCACGCGGTCAAAACCCTATGCTAGTTGGTCTTCTACGCAATGAACTCAAAAAAAGAACAGGTGTTGGTATGAAGCCATCACCAAAGGGTCGTATGGTAAAAGGTTCTCAAGCCGCGAAGGATCGTATGGCGAAACTACGCGCTATGCGCAAGGGCGGTTCTGCTAAAGCTATCAGATCAAAGCAAGGCGCTTCATTTAGACTTGACTAGAAAACCTCTATGTTTAAATCACTGAAGTTCTTCATCGGACTCATTTTTTTATGCTGCTGACAGTACAACCATAAAAGGCACCAAACACCGCAATATTCGTCTGATGAACCTTGATACTGGAAGCTAGAATACTCTAAATCATCTAATACACTGCGCGACAAAAGGTTTGGGACAGCGACACTTTGTACAATATCTCAGCTTCTAGAAGGAGTTGTCGGATGAGACTTAGATATGTTCCTCCAATCAGATTGCTTTAAACGCGACATATGACGCGAGCTCGGATTTCCCATTGGGTAGGGTGGCTCCCATACAAATATGTCGAATTGGCACCGCGACAAAACTTTGGGACAAATGTTTATCTTGATTAAAGTATAGGTGCATGTGATGGTGAGGTCCACCGAGGCCAACTATTTGCAGTTTTGGGCATAAGAAGCAGCATGAAGCGCGCATTACGGGCGTCAAGCAACACTTGAGGATCCGCTGTGGTAACTAGGACTACAGAGGTGAAGTATAAAATGACAGACAGAAAGATGAGCTGTCTCGAGTATGTATCTGGGCCCTCACGACACAATACGGACATGATATTACCGTTAATGCGTATTTTAATACAAATCCTATTGGTTAGTGCCCTTCGTATTTTGAGGAGCTCCTGAAGGCCTCTAGAGCGCAATAGGAGAGTAAGGAGGCACTCAAAGTTGATAAACTATAAGTACACATTGTGTTGACTCGATTTGGGCACCAGGGATGAACCCCCTCACGCTCACTACCCACTTAAGGGCGACTGGCGACCTTGTTTTACTTGATCCTGATAGTTAACGTGACCTCACCATCACAGGCACCTATACTTTAATCAAGATAAACATTTGTCCCAAAGTTTTGTCGCGGTGCCAATTCGACATATTTGTATGGGAGCCACCCTACCCAATGGGAAATCCGAGCTCGCGTCATATGTCGCGTTTAAAGCAATCTGATTGGAGGAACATATCTAAGTCTCATCCGACAACTCCTTCTAGAAGCTGAGATATTGTACAAAGTGTCGCTGTCCCAAACCTTTTGTCGCGCAGTGTATACTCGGGGGTGGTACACCTGCTGGATCAAAGTATTTAGCGTCATTAATACACACCCAGTGACCAACACCGCTGTCTTTGCGAAGCAAGATAATATATGCCCCCTTCTGCGGAAGTGGTTACTTGATTTCTGAAAGCTCGTATATACCATTTATATGGACACCAATGATGTTTGCGAGCTCAACCAAAGCTGTATCGCTTGTGACCCCTTTGATCAGATGACTCATTTAATTAATTTTCTGTGAAGTATAGATCCTCTTATATACTAATAAGATTATTATTTCATCATGACTGACGTTACTCAGCTTTCGGATGAATTTCTGTTACAGAGCTCGCTAAAGAGTGAACCCATTGTAGATGTTACGAAGGACAAGAAGATAGTGGTACTCCCTGATCTTCAGCAAGGTAGTTACAACTCTGGCTCTGTTACGTATGATGCTACTACTACTGCTGGATCGCGAGGTTATGCTTCGCTTCGGGATGCTTATATCACTGTACCTTACGTCGTAACAGCTAAGACTACTGGTGGGACCGCTATTACGTAAGGCCTAAGTCGTTTTGCTACTGCGCTTAAATGTAATGTTACTAATGTCATTGATTCTCTAAGTCTAGAAATGAATGGACAGACTGCACTTGTTGATGGTGAGTATCGTATGTTCTGGAACAATCTACGTGCTCAGACGGAACGTTCTCTAGATGATATTAACAAGCATGGTGCTGATTCTCTATTATACCCGGATGACTGGTATTCGATTAATTTCACGGCTGTTGCTTCTGGTGCTGGTGATGGGTACTCTAATAACCAAGTGGACGCTTCTGCTATACTTGATTCTACATTAGCACAGGGTCAGAAAAACAGGGCTTTCAACTCTGGTCACTATAACCGCCTCGCTTCTATGCTTCCTGTAATCGATTCTACAGATGCAACCCCTAGTTGGGGATGGGCATCTATGAGTACTACAGCTAGTAAAAATATCGTTGTACAAAATACCAAAGGATGCTACAAGGAATCTGCTGCTGCTGATGTAACAGCTACTGGTGTACTATCCCGTTGGATTTATATGCTTAAGATTCGTCTTGTTGATTTACATCCTCTATTTAAGCAGCTTGATTTAGTATCGAATCCTCAGTTTAAGCTACGTATTCGTTTTAATGCCGGTACTGTAAAAATCAGTGGTACAAGTAGTACTATGAAGCTTGACAGTGTTACCATGACGTCTGGTCAGACTTGCCCTATCATGATTTCAAGTGCTGGTAGTAACCAACCTATGAATGGTGTACTAGATACTGGAAAACAGATCGGTTTCTCATTTGGTGTGCTTCAAAATGAGTACTCTACTGTTGCTGATGTTGGTAACTACGTGCCATACACTACGACTAAGCTAAACATTCCATTCTACTAGCTACGGAACCCTACTTCGATTATTAACAAACCTGTTAAGCATATTCGGTTCAATGATGTTTATGCTCAATACTTCAACGGCCGCGCTGGTATCTCTCCTACTGTGCCTACGGGTCAGCTCAATGCTGACTTCAGCTTCCAACTATCTGGTACTTTCAAGAATATCAAGTATGTTGCTCTGCTTCCATTTGCGGAAACATCAAATGGACACTTTGCTAGCGCTAGTGGAACTCAACAATTCCAATCTCCTTTCGATTCTGCTCCATGGACTGTTATGCCAGGTGCTAGTATTCGCAACTTCCAGGTAACGATTGGTACTTCTAATGTTTTCTCGAAGACTCACGAATATGACTATGAGAGCTTCCAGGATGAATTCTCTAAGCTTGGTGCCATCAACGGCGATCATTCTCGTGAGATTTGCAATGGTCTAATCGATGCTAATAAGTGGGCTTACGCTCATCGTGTTATGATTGCCGATTGCTCTCGCGTTAGTGAGAAGAATGTACCGCAAAGCATTCAAGTCAGCGGTATCAATGGTTGTGCAACTGGCATGAACATTCTTGTACTTGTTATATATGAGCGTTAGCTTGATCTAGATCGTCTAACAGGTGAAGTGACGAATGTGTCATTACGTTTCCAACTAAATATCTAAATGTCGCGAAACTAAGAAATCTCCTTTTTTAGTTTCAAAGATGACGCATTGTACTTAACTTTCAGTAAATCAATAGCGGTACCGATGTCAACACGCTTGGTATACACTTCTCCTTCTGTAAAATGAATGATAAAGGTTCTTGAAACTGAACTATAAGTCACCAATTCAACCTTTTCACTTGTTACCATACTATAAATCGCAATTATATATATTGTATATTTTTATAGGTGTATGTATATAGATACCCCGTAACAATGAGCCAAGTATTAAATTTTGGCAAGCACAAAAACGAGACGATTGAGGATGTGTATAACTCTGATATTGGTTACTGTAGATGGTTAATGTCTCAACCTAATTTAGTAGATTATGCGGTTTTAAATTATCTTAAGACTAAGTTGGGTAATAATCATGGTAGTTACGTCTTATCGTTTGGCAAGTACAAGGGCAAAAGCATCAAACAGGTATTTGCAATTGATAAAAGATATATTGACTGGATATGCCAAAATTCATCTTTTAATGAAAAATTCCCTGAGTTGATGACTGCCATTGATCAGGTGTACAGCTAAATCACCATTTTTTTTAAAAAAATAGAGTTAATTACTCTTTACTGCTTAGTAGAGGCTCGTTTGCTGAGTCCAACTTGACTCGACCACGCTTTAGCTTGTAGTACTCTTTATGCCGTCTACTAATTTCTTCTTTATGCTCTTGATCATATTGCTTCTGCTTTTCAAGCCTCTTATCTCTTGTCTTAAGATAGTATCTTTTTTGTGTGGCTTGAATTGCCTCTTTTCGTTCGATGTATTTTTCGTGTGAGTAGACCATGTTTCTATATTAATAATTTCATATTTATCAGAATAAAACTACGATTTGTTGGAGTTCAAATCGCGTTTTAGCGCGACGCGGTATTTGCTACAGAGGGGTGTATTGCTTGCTGTGTAAAGCTAAGAAATTTGATGCGGTGTAGCGCAAGAGATGGGGTGATTGGATGACGTTTGGTACTAAGGAATTGGGTTTGATGTAGCACAAGAGATGGGGCGATTGGATGGGGTTTGGTGCTAAGGCTGCCAAGGGTGCTCAAAATTAGTAGAAGCTGATCTGAAGTACCAAAAACGGGTAAAGAAGAACTTTTGTACAGAAAGTACAAGATGTTGAGGTGCGTGGAAAGGGGGCGTAGATAGGGTTACGTGAAAAGAAAAAGTACAAGGTGCAAAAATGACGCGTAATGTGTCTAATATTACTACTAGCGCCATGTCACCCACCCCAACCAAGCGTCTGCGCCTGACCTGGGCCGAAAAGGTCGGGATACTCAACAAGGCTGCGCACTCGCCCAGCATGAAACCGCTCTATTCTATTGTGCTTTTCAGTTGTTTTGGCGAATCGGACGTGTAAAACAGCTACCTACTAAGATGGGGCTAGGTTATCGGAGCAGATTAGCAGGTCCCTCGTAGAGAATTAGGACCATTAATTGCTAGTCCGACGGAAGCACTTGCGCAGGTCCTACAAACAGCCGAAAGCCCGAATGTCGCCCATTTTCACGACATTCGGGGTCCGAGGCCTTACGAAGGACTCCTGCCAAGTCTGGTGGCAGGACTTTCATACGAGCTGACTCTAATACGGTGTATGTCAAATACAGAATAAACTGAGGAAACACGATGCACTCGATACGTTGAACACTCCAATCGTTGCCCTTCGCCTTCGCGGGTTCTAGCACTGCTTGCTTCCCCAAACAAAGCTTGCTTGGCTTGGACATCTACCCGGAGTCCATTGAGCGGAGAGACTCCGGGAGACCGCTCATCGGGCTCGTCCGAGATTTGCATATCAGATTTAGAGACCACCAACCTCAGATTAAGTGACCCCCAAAGTCCTACGTAGGACTCGGCAAAATGACCGAAAGGCACAATACTTCTAGTAGATAACGCTTCGCCGCATCACGAGACGGGTCTCACCCTAACGAACATTCGAGTGGGGAAATTGCCCCCAACCCTACTGCAAGAATCCAACCAATGGATCAGGAGATAATCCACTGCATTAAGAGATATGCGCTATCTGAAAAGATGATGCATGCTCTTGATCAGCTAGGAGAAGGATCAGACAATCCGTATAAAATAGAACTGCTACATGTAACAGCACTCCTATGGTGCGAAGATGTTTGGTCAAAAGTCAGCGCTGAAACGATACGGCACTGTTGGTGTCACTCAGGACTAGTTAACGAAGCCAGTATTAACTTCGTGCTTAGCTAACATAATTCAGTACAATCCTCTCTGTATGTTCTCTGTTGTCACGATGCTCAATTTATGAATCTCGAGCCCTAATACATATCAGGCGTTCAGTATTGACGCAGAGTTCTGTAGAATGTCTTATTGGATAGTTAATCCGCCGATTTAGTGGCTTAATAAGACCTACGACCCCCGATTTGCTAAATCCGACCTCCTAATTAGACTGGGGTACCGCGATTTATACTCAAGATTACTACCTAGCCTGGCTTACAGAGTCAGAGCATATGAGTCGAATTTACATTTGCTAATCGGGCGATTAAGTCAGGGCCGGCTGATTTGCGTTCTACTGTATTCAGATGGAATGTCCGATGTGCAACCGGCATTCGCTCCTTGTAAGCTAAATCAGCCGCCAGACAACAATCGTTGCAGTCGCTCTTGGCTAGGTAGTCAAGGTTACAAAACTAACATCAGAACTAAGAAGGAAAAATCTGCACACTATAATGCATGTAACTGAAATATGCAGGCGATGCGTTTAAGTGTGGTGTTGTCGCTGCACTTGACGAGTCTCGGGCCGAGCGTACATGTATGTTGATCGAAATTGCTAGGCTGCACATAATTACGAGACCGATGAGCAATTTATACTCCGATTATAATTGAGACATCCCCGATTTATTAGTCTTCAAAATCCGCTATGAGCGCTGTTTAACCGACTAATTCAGCGGGACAAACTAATCGGTTTCACAATACATGTACATACCAAAACCCGCGCGGTACTGTACAGTAATGTGCCTCAATAAAGAAGATCGGAAAACGTATAACCTTCTAAACTCTATCCTACAGCTGTACTGCTTTACATGATAAAGAACTCATACAAATCCCTTAATAAATGCTTTAACGTGACAATTGTATACAAATCAGATCTTCTTTATTGAGGCACATTACGGTACATGTATTTGCGGAGGCGGGCCCAGCGTCGAGCTCGCCAGCAAGCCGTGCACTACACTCTTCACCCGCATACACTCTCCAGGACATCGGCTTCATATCGCGAGCATAAGGAATCACGGGGCTGCCGAAGGCGTCTCTAATCCTCGACTACTTCTTGGTCAGACTGTACCTGCCAAGAAATACAGTACAAATAATCAAGAAGTTCTTGCAGCACAACACTCAGGAAGAAGCCAAAAGACTTGCTGTCGTCTGGGGACGTCTGGGATATGTACAGTATGATGGGGACCCGAATATTAATTCAGTATAAATACTGGTATTTACACTATATTCGTATTTATTCGCAGGAAAGCATACAGTATTGAAATACACTTTCTTCCTTGCACAGGCAAAGCCAATACTACCGACTATTTTAGTTATAATGGGGTAGTACGATTTTGAGTGCGTACTGTTTGCAGCAGACGGTCCTAGTTCAATAAATAAGAGCCCCATCGCAAAATTACGAATAGCAACGCTCAGATACATAGATCTGATTTTTTAAGCTGGATGCGGAACACACCCTATATTACGAAATGGATTTCAACTAAGTTGCGACTCCTGCTGAGCGGTTCTTCTTCATGTTGCCTGTCCTCGCCGTCTGGCAGGCTTTTTCAACGGCGGCGCGGTTCTTGTTCCACTCGTAGACCTGATTTGTAGGCTTGTTGGGGGCGATGTGCCTCGATAGCGCCCACCTGACATCTTATGTTCCATGGAAAACAGTAATCCCACTATATGAACCACTTCGACGTACCACTTCGACGTTGATGTACTGTTTTAGTGCTGTGCTTTCTCAAAAATTCCTTCCATATTTAAGATTCCACCAATCATCCTGAGATATGTACCGCCATTCAGCATTCAATATTCGTCAGGAAAACCAAGATAACTGCACATGCGTACGATGCACGTATATTGGCGATGACCAGAGTAAGGTCTCAACGAGTGTCAACGAACGCATCGTTGAAGTTCACTAAATCATTACATTTGAGGATCGTGTGAAGAGAGAGGAACCCTTAATGATGAATATCCCCTTGGGCCTTTATGTATATCAGGTGGTCGCTATCGAGGCACATTACTGTAGCGCTTTAGTGTTGACTGCATATCATGGTCCTTGTACCAGTTAATCACATCCAGCTTCTTGTCAGCAGTGCGGGAGTGCTTCCGCAGCTTCCTCCCGGGGCCGTCGATCCGCGTTCGGCCTTTCGGCATCTTTGACTTCTATATAAAGTCCATATGTTTATCCACAGGAAGAAAGTGTATTTCCATACTGTATGCTTTCCTACGAATAACATTGTTATTCGTAGGAAAGCATACAGTATGTCATACGATTATAGCGTAAATACTGCAAGCATCCCACGAGATGAGGGGGAGCACTGCTCGCGGGAACGAGTACGAGCAGCTAAAACCTCATGAGCGCGCTCGCGGATCTGTAGCTGCTTACGTTAAATCGGGGAGCGCTAAAGTGGGGCTATTGCAGCTCCACGCACTGATTAGATAATAAAAAAATCACTTCAAAATGAGCGCCTAACTTGCCCTTGGACCACTTGTTCATGCTAGTAGGGATACCATCGGCTTCAGTAGTTACTGTTGTCTACGCTCACACTCATTATTTTTTCATTGGACACCCCCCGTCGAGCGTAAAGTTACCGCAAAGTTGAGCCATTTTAGCCTATCAGTTCCTCCTTGAACGAGGTGTCGTACTTATCCGAGGGATCACCAGAGCCCCGCTCGCGATTTGAAGCGAGCGGGGTGTTCTTGCTCGCTCGCACCCCTGCTCGTGGGATGCTTGAAATACTATATTAATATGAGAGTGGTTGCTGCACCCGTCTACTGGGGTCATCTTTTGAATTGTCCGCACAATAACCTAACCACGCTTCTGGTCTCCATCCGAACTTTGTATACAGCGTATACTTTCGACTGCCGCCGCCGCCGGCGGCGCGCGCGCCCCGCTGACTGTACAAGCATGCGCATGATATACTCCCGGTAGCGCCTAGCGTTCTTCAGTGGCACCTCGTGACGACGATGACACGGTGCGCTCCCAAGTAATGGTTCAAGGGAGATCTATGCATCACTTCCAGGACAACAAGCGGAAAAGCGCACGCAGAATGCGCGAGGCCTTCGGCGTTTGGGATCAGTTCCGGGGCGGTGCTCGCTATGGCTGTCGGTACCAGTCGGGGAAAATAAGCTTCCAGTCGGGCAGTCGGGTACGGTGACGGGCGCTGGTGTTCTCAGTCGGGTACTGTACTGATGTTTGTTGTTTGCTGGTCTAGATCAACGCATGCGCTCAAGTTGTTTACCAGCAGTACAAGACTACAGCTCGTTGTGTGACCACAAGAATCTTGCGAGCTGTTGGTTGGAGTTTACGTAAGAGAACGATGGATAAATTATTGTAATGGACTGGCCGAGACGCGCAGTGTCCTGTACTGTTCGGAAATTTGCTCCCCCTAAACTATGCACTTAGCCATTTCACTTAGAGGCCTCAGAGAGACCGTTTTGCGATCGAAGTAAAGTGTAGGTCTGCCATGTTCGGCGCGTTGGCCGGAGGAGATAAGCCTCAGTAGGTGTATTTATCTAATCCAGCACCGTGCCTGGGCGAGCCGATGACTTAGCGTAAGGCTCGAGGGGGTGGGGCAGGTCGCGCAGCGGCACCCCGAAGTGCCGTTCTAAGTCCGCAGGCGAGAGCCAACGCGAGAGTGCCCTACCCTCCTCAACATCAAGTAACAACCTGCCTATCTTGGCCGTTTGCCTTCTCGAACGTTCTTCATCTAACCGGCCTATACAAGCAATATACAACTTGCTTCAGTTGTGGTCGGGTTCTTGACGGTCGTGGTCGGGTGCAAACGGGTACAATAGTCTCGTCACAGCCTAGTTTTCCATATGGTGGACGGGTGCAGCAACAAGTAGAGTTGTAAAGAAGTGGGTTAAATACGAAAGTAGTATTTTTCACAGTTAAATGCAAATAGGTAGCTGTTAAATACCGTTAAATATTCGAGCAAATTTGATCAATTGAAGCAATCATTTAAGCCAGTATTATGCATATTTACGACAATGAGCTAAAGAAAGAAGCCTACACCTGCGTGACGCCGTATGGGCTACTGGGTCTGCTCGGTCTCGGTGCCTCCCCAGCTCCGCGTGCTGACAGGCCTGCGGGTGCTGACCAGCATCAAGAGCTGCTATTCAAGCTGCTGGCGAACCCCGGTGGGTGACTTGCCCGTCACCAGGGTGGCCAGCAACGTCGTGCTGGTCATGCCCAAGTTGAGTCCGATCACCAGCGGGTAGGCTTCCTTCAGCGCGATCACACCCAAGAAACTTTCAGCCCGGACAGCGTGCGCGGAGAGCCTGACCTCGTGTTCACCTACGGCTAGGGCAGCAACTTGTACGGCGAGCAGGGCCGCGGGTTCCTGGACTTCTTCGCCGGCATGGCCATCTCGGGTGTGGACCACGGCCACGAGGACTGGTACACCTGCGTGCAAGTTGGGGTAAGTTACGAGTACACGCAGAAGATGATCAAGGAGTCGACGATGATGTTGATGCTGATGTTGTTTTGATGTAGCCAGCAACTTGGAAATAAGGCTCTTTGAAGCTCTTCACCAGCATGTTCACCAGCGTCGGCAGCGAGCAGACCAGGATACAGAAACCGCTGACAACCGCACCGATGCTGCCGTGGCGCAGGCTACATATTTCAAAAAGGCGCCAGAAGTGGCGAAGGACTGGCCAGGGTCGCATACGCCATCACCGGCAGCGACGTCGTAGATGGCGTCCTTGTCCACGACCAGCAGCGTCAGCAGATTCACGACGGCGTCAATATAGGGCTACTGAACGAGCCGCTGTTGATCTTGGCATTCGACGTGGCGGTAGGCAGCTCCTCGGGGTGGAGCAGCACCTCAAGAGGAACAAGTGCGAGCATCGGCCAGAGGTTATACATGTCGTGTGCGGTTGCAGCAACCATGGCGTTCTGGAAGTGGGCGCTGTCTCCGACGTGACCGAACTCCACGATGATATACGTGATGCAGGTGCCGGGGTTGGCGTCCATGATCACATACGCGCCCTGGTCGATGGTCATGCTGCCGGAGCTCACGAAGGCCACGACGATGGACGCCACCTTGACGGAGCTGTGCAGCAGCGCGGTGGAAATGGACCCGGTCATCAGGCGAGCATCGGGTTGTCGGGGATGTTAAACGTGCCCTTCGTATCCCACCCCAGCGCCAACGTGAAGCCACGCCGATGGACTTGGCGGCCACCATGAAGCAGTACAGCGCGGCCAGCGACACGAAGCCGTAGATGATGCTCCACACGAGGAGGTAAAGAGCGCTGCAATCAAGACGTCTGTCAATTCCACCTACTTGCAACTTCAGACTGCCAACGGCACCTGCGCCATTCAAGGCCTGCACGTGTTGTGCTGCTCGTTGCCGTAGCGTACGGGCTGTACAACAAGAGCGGTGGTCGCACCATTCTGGACTTCGCCGTGTGCAGCGAGGGCTACTGCGGTTCCACGAGCGCTCAGTGCTGAAAAGCGCTGCCCCAGGAGAACAAGCGGGTCGAGGTTGTGGAGGGCGTCCAGTTCACCCACGAGATCGTCGAGACCGAGGACCAGGAGGAGAAGAAGGCCAAGACACTCACGGAGATCAACTTTAACTTCAAGATCCTCTCGACGCTGCGTGTCCGCTTGAGCGCAGCGACGCGCTCATCAAGCACAGCCACGAGCAGCAGAAAAACATGGAGCGCGAGCAGTTCGCCAAGTATACGCTCCGCTACTTTTGCATTTAGACTGACCGAGCACATGGTGGTGATGCAGACTTACAGTACATCGCTAACATGTAGTGATTCATATTGAGAAATTAACTGAACTCGTTCACTGCTGGTGTACTAATACGAGAGTTATCAAGGTGTTTTGAATTGTGAAGTGCTGAGCAGTGTGCCACGCGCGTGAGGCAAAGCCCTCCTGCAGACATCCTACGCTCTCCACGATGGAGGCACGCAGGGAATGCTGGTGCCACACGAGCACTTGAAGGATGAGGGTGCAGGGCGGCCCTGCACCTGCCAGGGCCGCCTAGAGGGAGAATGAAAAAGCTGTTGCGTGCGTAGCTTGCGCAACAGCATGGCCTCGGAGAACATGGTCTTACTTGAAGTGATCTGCGGAGCTCTGGTCCGGCAGCAGTTGCCTGCCAAGAAACTCATAATTTCAAAAATATACGATCCGTCGGGAAGTATTTAGCTGTGGCGTAGCGGGATCAGCAAAATCTGCGAGATCGCCGATCCAACTTGCCAACTGCGCCCGAACACCGACTTACGGAGGGGGTCCCCCGATGATCCGTGATCTGTGTGCTGAACTTGGTCACCTTGTGTACCCGTCGGTAGGGCTGGATCTGCTCCTCTGGTGTCTGCTGAAGCGTCCGAGCCTTGAAGACAGAGCAGTCTGGGCGAGACGCGGGGATGTGGGTGGAGCAGCGCGGAAATCTTCACTCTGCTCGCGGTTTACTCCAAATCAGGTAGTCTTGTACTTGGATCTGGCGGCCTGGATCTGGATCCGGCCGGGTGGTTGCCTTTCGCTTGTTGTAGTTCCTTTCCGATGCCTTCGCAGGTCTTCCTTGGTCGTGTTTGCCGCCTCCAATGACGGTGTCGTTGACAGTTGAGAAGCGAAGGACGCACCGGCCAAACAGATAACTCCGGTGGATCTTGGATCCGCACTTGACAGTAGTTCACTAGGAAGGTTTTGGGTCTGGCCAATGTATTACTCCAGTCTTACCACCAACACTAGATCTGCTACGGCTAACCTCTCTACGCCGCGTAGGGCCAATGTAGTTCCCGTTTCCAGGCGAGGGAGGAAGCACTTGCGTTGATCAAGGCGAATTCGTTTCTGATTTATGCTTAAGTTCGTTCCTATCCCAAAGTCCTATCATCATGTGGATCCTATCATCCCATCTGTACCTACCGACTCTATGGGCTCCCTTTACCTTCATTGCGTGTCAGCTGCTTGCCCGTCGTGTTGTGTTTACGGCCTCTTGATTACGCCCGGACAAGGGATTGAACCCATCTTGGATTGAACCCATTTGGATCTGGGTGCAGATCCAGATCCATCTGATTATGGATCCAGATCCATCTGATTATGGATCCAGATCCATCTGAGTCCAGATCCGGATCCATCTGAGTCCGGATCCATCTCTCGCCCAATCACTTGCCATCACACATTTCCGAGAATTGCGCTTCACCACATAGCCGTATTTAACGTTTTTAGTTTTTAAAGGGTTTTTAACCCTATCTAAGTATTTTACTTCTTTACAACTCTAGCAACAAGTGCCTATTAGGGGGAGTCGAACCTCAAAACTGGCGACAAAAATATCAACAGAGAAGGGACCGAATAATCATCAACTCTCTGCACCAAAAATCAACACAGCAAAGTGGGGTACCCACACAAAGCTTTTGCATTTAGCCGCGAAATACCACTAGTTGCCGCTTTTGGTCTCGCAAGCGCAAGCTCGAGATAAGTGCACACATCTCTTCCTAGAGACTGCCACTATCTTAGCGGCCGTCGTCGTTAACGAAGCGCTGTCTAGAAACTCACAACGTCTCTGTCAACCCGAGTTGAAATCTAAAACTTGCCTATAGTGATAGTGAACATGCTTATTTTGAAAGGATCTGCGTGAAAACTTGACTAAAGGAATACATGACCACAACATTTTCGACTTGAAGATGGACTCCAAAAACAGCTGATGTTTGTATGAGATCTGTAGCCTACAGTGTAAGTAGGAGGGAACAGGAGGGAAATTCGGGGTACCACTTGAACTTCGAAATCATCATGATGATTTCTCAAATCAACCACCTCCGGAGGTGCTTGATTTTGAAAATCAACAGGATTTGGGCGAAATAATCAACAGGACATCGCACCACAAATCATCACGTTTTTTGCTAGGTTCGACTCCCCCTATTAATATTCGGGTCCCCATCGCATCCCCATCATACTGTACATATCCCAGACGCCCCCAGACGACAGCAAGTCTTTTGGCTTCTTCCTGAGGACAGAGTCTACCTGCTCCGATTTGTGACATTTAGTAACAGAAAATAGGCCTTCTTGCTCCGACTCAGTCGGAGAATCTCACCTATAGAGGGAGGATTCCTTGTATAAGGGGATGAAATATAGCAGAGCCACGAGGCAACTGTTTTCATGTAGTGACAAAAACCTCGGTATTATCACTAGTCGTGCTTTCTTGTTCTCTTGATTTTTGTATTTCCCTATCTTGCGATGGGATGTCCTCCTCTTTGCACAGGCCTTGCTTCTCGCAAAAGGCCTCCAGAACAATGGCATTTTAATGCGTTGTAGGCACCCTTAGCGAACATGGACTCTACCAGCGAGTGCGGAAGGATCTCTACTTCGCGAGGGTAACGGAAGTATCGGCCGGTAAGGCCCCGGGGCGGAGCTACGGCGCTACAAGTCCAAAACTCCAGGATAGCAAAATGGGATTTGGGCAAGTTTTGGTCGACCTCTGCCCTTTCTTAGTCGGAGCAAGCAGCCACACTCTCTTCCTGAGGGCCGTTCTTAACGAGGGAGAATCGGTAGTAGCATACTACAACGCGAGTAGGGGTGTTGTAGACGGGGAAGGTGTATATTCCCCTAAAGAACGGAGGAGAACGGGTCCCATCAATTTTAATGATCATATACAGTAGTCCCGTCGTGAAGTGCCCTTCCATTTGTACCAAATATTCGGTACATCATTTCTAAAGAAGTGAATCTCCATGTGATGAAGCATTCAAAGTACATGAATGAAAACAAAAAACTTCACCAAGCGCTATTCCGTTCAGATGTCTTATTATTAACCTGTACATGCACCTACTTTCTTTATTATTAGCGTGTGAAAAGTAATCTGGAACACGACTTGTAGCAGGAGACTTGTACTCTTTAAAAAATCATTATCAGGAAAACCATCCACATTACTAAACCCTCTCCGTGTTCAAACAATTTGATGACTTTGGGCACCGCATGCAGGATACCATGGATCAAGTCCTACATGTAGCAGCGCTGCGTCAGTGAGGGTAATTGATTCTAGGCCAGTATTCAAAGTTCTTCAGAATCTTCTCAAACGCAACGACGTTTGCGTCTTACTTAGTAAACAACACATTGCACTTACATATTCTCCATTTTAATAATCTCGCATAATTAAGAGTAAATCTTCTTTTTAGAGCAGGAGAAGGAGCTCGCGTCGTAGTTGTAGGTAGAAGTGGCCACGATATGTAATCGCTGCGAGCCAAGAAGCCTTGGTTGTCGTCGGCAACTTGGTTCTCGGTGGTGGCTGCGGATGTCTGCATTGTTTTGCGTTGAAAAGTTTCACAATGCTCTACATGTAGTTCGTCAGCTACATGTACAGTGTACTTTGCGATCATGCGCTGCTGTCTACTTGTACACCCTCTATACCAATTCTCCCGTACACCCGTGCTCCTTGGGCCGAGGTGTACGCTACGTGTACTACAAATGTACCTTTCTTTGCGTTTTGCTATTACGCAATCCAAATCCCAAAAAGGTGTAAGTACGCTACTACCAAATACTGTACTACAGATTCTCCCTCGTTAGGTAAGAACGGCCCTGAGTGTATAGTGCTGCAAGAACTTCTTGATTATTTGTATTGTATTTCTTGGCAGGTAAAGTCTGACCAAGAAGTAGTCGAGGATTAGAGACGCCTTCGGCACCCCCGTGATTCCTTATGCTCGCGATATGAAGATACGTTGTCCTGGAGAGTGTATGCGGGTGAAGAGTGTAGTGCACGGCTTGCTGGTGAGCTCGGCGCTTGGCGGCCAAGTTGGCCCGCCTCCGCAAATACCGCGCGGGTTTTGGTATGTACCGCATTCCCTATGTCATTCGCATACTATATGTCATCGCATACAGCTTTATTCAGCCAATAGGATGCCGTGGTTGGTCAAACGGGAAGCCTCTGTGTGCAACCTGTGTCGTCGCATACAGGACCATTCCCGCGCCCAGATTAGGACTTCATTCTGCCATTTCATGGCTCCCAAATAGAAGAAACGCCACGAAAGGGAGGCCACGCCTCCCAGGTGGCCAAGGTCGAGCGCCTAAAAAGGATAAGGCTGACTCCTTTACTGCTGACGAGAAGCTATATATAGGTCCTGCAGCACCTGAATGCGTTCAAAGACATCAAGTCGACCATCGAGTTGTTCTATCCGCGTCTACCAGAATACAAGTACAATAGCCGAAGGACACTGGTCCAGATAGAAGATGCTGATGCCATCGTCGATGCAGTTCTCGAAACCCGCGGTGCTAGGCGTCTTTAGTTTAGATGACGATTTTGATGACATTTTTCGCAATGTTGCTTCGCTAAGCTAATACATATCTACATCTTATTCTTTAAAGCTACTGGTACTTGTACGTTTCCGCTCTGCAACTCCATTTAGCCGGGTCATGTCAAATCCTGTCTTTACCGGTAACTTGGAATCAGCCTGTATGCGATTATTTACATAAGGAATGCGGTACCCGCGCTCCAGTTAGCGCCGCGGCGATGAACACCCAACTCTGCGACACATGTATCTTCTGCTGGGGAGTTGATGCTGCACAGAGTAAACATTGTGAGAACTCCATTTTTTTGTCTGATGATACAGTAGTGTACGGGGCCACGGATTGCCAACCGGGGCATCGTCACATTCAACTACCTGGCCGGCAGTCACTTTACGTTTGTCTTTCAAGACCACAAGACCCTTCTTTCCAGCGGAATCCCTCAGCCATGCGCAGTTTATTCTACGTTGCTCTTGCCTTTGCGGCTTTAGCTTGCAGTACCGTCGTCGCAGAGCCCTCGACTCCTGACGACTCTCCGCTCTTGTCGAAGGTGTCTCCTGACTCTACGGCCAAAAGATCCCTTCGGGTTGCAGGCCAACAAGTTGTCCAGAGCGGCACGGGGAACGGGTACGGTGGGCTATGGAAATCCTTAACCCAGCGTCCTAACAAGATCATCGTCCGCGGGTCGGATGTAGCAATGAGCAAACTTATCGCGACGGCCAGGAAGGCCAAGAAGGCAGCCGAGGCAGCAAAAAGCGCGGTTACGAAGTAGCTCGGATGCGGAGAGAGTCTGCTTTCACTTTCTGGACAACGATCTAGAAATACTAAAAAAATAATGTTCTCCTCGTTGAAGCAACCATCCACAATTCATGATCCATGCGACTTCGCATACCAACGGGGTTATACATTTCGAGTCCTTTGGACCCACGCACCGTACTACACTGTACTATGCTGGTAGTATTTTAATACTACTACAGTATATAGTACACACATATTAAAATATGTGCGCTCTTGTCGGGGGACGAGCGTTACCGAGAACAAGGTGAGGACCACCACCGAGGGGTCTGGCACAACAGCATACTACGCATTTTTGCATGAGGTTTGGCTATGGTTCGCTTATCAAGCTACCTGACGTGTATCCAGACGTTGGAGTACCTCAGACCCTCTTCATCCTCTTGTTCCCATTGTCGCAATTCGCCTCGGCCGTCCATCCCAGGTTTTGAAAGTATGATAGGTGGTGATGCGGTTTCTTTGCCAAGATGTGGGTTTTCTCCATGCTCAGCAGCTTGGTGTCGTCGCTGATCTTTTCTTTTTCAATACTATCAGTGGCTTTTGCCGACGCTACGCAGTGACAAACACCTAAAACAATGAGCTTCCAGTCCTTGAATCCCACGCTTGTCACCGACCCATTTGTGGTCACCAGCTTTACTGGCCCTGAATCTACGCTGACGCTGGTCAAGTCAAGAGCAGTATGATGTGCTTTTCAAGACGAGCGACACCTCGGCGAGTTCCAAGTTCCAAAAAGTTTCGTTTTGGACCAAACGTCGGTGTGAAATTCACACACACTGTGAATACGACGGCGCCCATAACGGCAGCACGATGAGCAACGCGCGCCTAGGAGAATCTTCTGACGGAGCTGCTGCTCGCGCCCCGAGGTTAGAGTAGATGCTGGTGAAAGACCATAATGGTTTGTCGGCGGGTTTGTCGCTGAATACGTGCTCAATGTTGTTGTGCTCGGCGCAGCCGCTCCGTCAAAGGCTGTCGTACTTAGCTCCAGTGGGAATGTCGCCGGTATCAGCCACCTTACTGCGGATCCGCTCACGGGCACGATGACCACGCCCGCTCAGCCCAACATAGAGTCCGTCAGCTTGCCAGCCGCGCGAGCGGAGTCGATGGGCTGAAGCTGCTGGGCACTTTGGTCACGGCCACAGCGCAGCAGCCTAATTATGTAGACACAACCACCAAGTCTGTTGTGGTGGACGCCGTCCACTGGACGGTGCCAGCAGCATCGCCCAACCTCCATGCGATGAAGGCCGCAGAGTGACAGGCACGCTGAAGACAGGCGCACAGTCGCGCATCTCTAGTGTCGCCACGCTCGACGTGCTGGACTTGGCGGGCCGGCTCACGGGACTCAAAGAGCCGACCGAGAGCGGCCGTCGTCAATAGCGACGTGAGCAACTGTGCGCGCATGTACTACGACGCCGCCACGAGTCATTATCACCACGTGAACATCCTGTAGTGATTGGGTGATGCAGCACACGCGACTGTGTGTCGGTTGGGCTTAAGCTTGGCGGCGTGTTAGTAGCAGTCTCTGCTGGTCAGATCAACTACTTGCAGGGGGCCAGCACGGGCAGCGCTGTCGGCGGCAAGGCACAATATTAAAACTGTTGTACACTGTAAGAGTGATGTATGGAGGTCATCCTTCTCAGCAGATCGTCCTAGTAGTGGGTGATAGTGCTGGCTCGCGATGTCCATAATGAGAGACGTGAGCCAAGCGCACCTTCCTTTGGCTGTCATAGTGATCTGCCCCGCGGTGGATCTGTCCGGGATCGAGACCCACAGCGACTCCGAGCACTGCCTCCTCTCTCCAGAGATGATCGAACACGACGGCGTCCGGAGCGACAGCTTGGGCGGACGCTTCGTCCGTTCACTGCGACCTGCGAGGGCTTCCTCCCGTGTTCATCCAAGCCGCTAGTCTCGACTATATCTACCAGCACTCGGTGCGCCTGGCCCAGAAGGCTGAAGCGGACGGCGTGACCAACTGGGAGCTGGACGTGCATCTTCCCGCCCTACGCGCTGCCCTACGCGCAGGTTGGCGTGCATCGGGTCGCAGCGAAACACTTTGCGAAGGCTTGCAATGACGACCCTGTCAATGCCAGCGCTGCGTAGCTGTTGATCCTATTCGGGGAGGAGGTCAAGGCAACTTCAACTTGGTGACTTCAATGTAGATACATGTATCGATTGTGTTTCTTTGCTGCGCCGGAGCGCTTTAAATCAAGGAGCACCTTCTTATGCTGCCATAGCGGCGGGGCTAAAGCCACTGGTCTTGAGCGTCGGCTGCACCTGCCGGACAATGAACACCGCCATCTTTTCGATGGCCACGTCGGCGTGCGGCAGGAACCAGGCCGGAAAAATGGGGAACACGTGTGACATGGTCTCGTGCAGGTCGTACTCCCAGTTGGTGACGCCGTCTGCCTTGGCCTTGCTCATCAAGCGCACCGCGTGTTGGTGGATGCTGTCGAGGTCTCCGGTCTGCAGGAACACGGGCGGCAGGTTGCGCAGGTCGCAGTGGACGGAGGAATCGACCCATTTGCTCTGGTCGTCGTGCTCCGGGTGGTAGGCCTTGAGCACGGCGTTGCAGCACTCCTGGGTCAGGATGCAGTTGGGCGACGCACGTTCGTCTCCGGTGAGATCCACGAACGGACAGACGAGAGCTGCGCAGAGTGGCAGGAGTTGCGGCTTGTTGCGACGCTCTCTCAGCATGGCCGACATGATCAGCCCGGCGCCGGCACTGTCACCGGCCAGCACAACTTGAGAGGGGTCCAGGTTCTCGTGGTACAGCAAGTGTTCGTAGACCTTGACGATGTCCTGCGGCTGGGTCGGGTAGCTGTACTTGGGAACCTTGCGGTAGTTGGCCAGGAAGATTTCCACGTGCACTTTGCTCGCAGCCTCGGGGCCGAGTTGACGCACGAGCTCCTTCTCGATGAAGCTGCACAGGGCGTTGCTGAAGTGGATGTACAGCCTCGGACTCATGATGGCGAAGCCGCCCCCATGCGCGTACATCACCACGAGTCTCTGAGTGTTTGGCTTTCGAGGTGTCAGCGAACGAAGCCAGATATGCTCGAGGTCGTTGATCTTGACGGGCTCGTAGCGCTTCCCAGCCTTACGACAAGCCCGGCGACCCCAAAAGGTACCGAACCATTCGCTCTGCTCACGCACAGTGGCCGCGTAGCTCTCGTCCCCGAGCACGCGCTCACCATGGAGCTCCATGCCCACCCGAATGAAGACGCGGAACAGCTCGAAGCGCAGCGTCCACTGCGGAAAAATGGGTTTGAAACCCCGACCCATGTACTGCACCACCGTCTTGCCGAAGGCGTACAGCAGACTACCGAGCAGGTAGACGCCCTCGAGCGGGTTGTTACACAGCCCCCGCATCGCAATGTGCAGCACCTTGAGCACGACCGCGCCACTGACGCTGCCGAGCAGCAGACCCAGCAATTTGAAGCGACGATGCGGATCCGACCACGCCAGCAGCAACGCAGCGGTGAACGCCCAGGGCAACGACGACTGCAGTCGACTGACACTTGCGAGCATATTGGTGCCAATGGGTTTCGAGACGGGAGACTTCATTCGGACCTCGCGAAAACGCAAATGACTCGGTCGAGCTTGGTGGTGGCCAGCCTCCATTGGCATTGACTGAAATCGCTAGACTGACAGCTGGTGGGTGAAGCCATGCCTTCGGACCTCTCGCTTCGTCTGCAGGGCGCACGTACGCTGGGCGCTTCAAGCGAATCGCTTGACAACAAGAGGGAGTGCATGCAATGTATTAGTGCTGCAAATTGCTGATCAGGTTTGGTACAGTACTTGATCCCTTCGAGAGGTATTAGCCAGTGGCAAACTTGGAACCTGAAACCTGGAAAAACAGTTCCAAAAGGTGCTTTTTCGAAGCACTTCAGGTAAATTCACCTGGAACCCCAAACATTCACAACATTCATTCTGGACATAAAATTTTGCAGTGCCCTCCCTCATTTCCACTCTTCCCACGTACTTCTCTGGGCCACCTAAGAAACAACACCTCGGGTTTCAGGGCATAACTCGAGGAGCAATTTTTTGTTTAGAATGAGCAATAGTGCAAAATAAAGCTGAGCTTTTGCCTGTTCCAGCACTCCTATTGGCTGCTTCTAAACGGCAAAAATAAAGATAATAGAGCTCTGTTTCTATTTGCTAAATTGGGTACGATTAGGTTTTTTTGCGTAACATTTTTAATTTTCAGCGATATTACACAAAAATATATGTACATGAAGCCTTAATAGGGCTCTTCACGGATATGTAGCTGGTGGGTTTGTAGAGATACTTGAGACGTTGATATAGCTCGCTGGAATTTGAGGTTTTTGAGGCGATTTTCGTTTGACTCGCGCACTGCTAATACTTTTGTCCAATCAATGATTTTAAACCATGATTATGTCCAATTAAAGCAGATGTGTGGGCCACATCAAATTGAGGTTTTAAGGAGAGTGTTGTTTCTTAGGTGCATCGTTGCCAACGACTCGTGACGCGCGACGTCTGAGCGACGTCGAGCGGCAAGTACGCCTGCAGAGAGAGGGAGAGAGACGTTCCCACTGCTTAGTGGTCACTGCCAAGTAAGGAGTGCTTACGTCAAGCAGCGCTCGTGCCGTGGGAGCTGCCGACCGTGTGCGCTCGACAGCATGCACGCACCGCTCTCCGCTGAGAGATCGCGCGGCGGCGGGATTAACTCAGCGCGTTGTGCTCCTAATGGTAGCCTTCCAAAAATGACCTAAAGGTGGTACCAAGTGATTTGATTGGTACGGGTTTGGTTCATGGATAGTTCGGCTTTGGTACCCAACTGTTTCAATGCGGCGTACAAAAATGTACTAAACTATACGGCTTTCAGCCTCTCTTACGACCGCAAATTCCATTCCAACTGCTTGCAGCCACTAACTCGACCTTGGCAGCGATGCCACCCTTTGCCCCCCGTTCGGCAATACTTGCTGTTGTTATCGCTCGGCACGCTCAGCAGAGACGCAGGCAACGGCTGTACAAGGTTCTAACACTGTGGCGAGCTCGGATGTCGCTTCGAGAACGCAACGACATCACGTCCAAGTCTCTCATCCACCCGAGTAAATGCGCCTGGACGGTCATGTACAGGGTACGGTCTCGAAAGTAGTTTGTTAACACAGTGTCTATTACACCGAGCGATTTTGACCGCTTGTTGATGGCATTCTCCCGACACTACATCGTCAAGTCGGGCCCTGGTAAACGCGGCCGCCCTCCTCGAATGGTGTCAAAGAACAATGTGCTGGTGTGTCTTCTACACTATTATACAGCCAATGTACAAGCAAAGACACTGTGCAAACTCTTTGGTGTACCACCGCCAACACTGAGTCGAGTTCTAAACAACGCTGAATGTGCGCTTTCTAAAGCGTTGGAGGAACTGCCAGAGGCTTCGGTGCGATGGCCAACAAAGGAGCAGCAGCATCAGTGGACCGCAGCTGTGGAAGCCCGCGAACCTTTGATTCGTGGCTACTTCCGTGTTGCTGATGGAAAAAACTACAATGTCCAAAGCCCAGCTGACAGTGATACGCAGAACGCCTACTACAACGGTAAACACCTTTTAATCTACTCACATATATGCTCTTGCTAACGAAATATTTAATTTGCGCAGGATGGCTGCACGGTGTCAAGGTGACGGGGGTTCTCTGTTACGGGTTTGATGGTACTCTCATTTGGGGAAAACATAATTTTCCAGGCTCGTGGAACGATGGAGAAATGAGCTATCAGCTTCAACAGCGATTGAGCGATCCGGCGAAGACAATTGAGGGAGGGCGATGCGCTACCGATTCTGCGTTTCCTGTAAGTGCAGCGATGTCAAACCGAATCATTACGCCTCTCAAAGATGGAGATTTGGAGAGAGCAAGCTCGGAATGCAGGGCAGGACTGTTGGCAATGAGTTCTGCCATCACTTCGATCCGGCAAGCTGCCGAATGGGGTATGGGCAGTGTCTCGAAGTGCTACAGACAACTCCTGTTGCCGCTGCCACACGATCCAGATACGCGCGCTTTACGACTTAAGAACATTTATCGTCTCTACAACTTTCGGGTACGAACTACAGGTATTAATCAGATTCGATCTGTTTTTGTAAGTTAAGAAAAGCAAAATATATTTTACTCATGACATCGTGCTTGTTCGAAAATACGTATGCAAGTACTAGAGGTGTGTTATTGCGCTAAGAAAAGCAAAATATATTTTACTCATGGCATGGTGCTTGTTCGAATATACGTATGCAAGTACTAGAAGTGTGTTATTGCGCTGACGACAGTCCGAAACAACATCACCAACAAGTTAATTGTTGTTTCGGTCGCCCATCAACTTTGTCATGAGCATCATCAGCAGTTGTTGCGACTGCTGGTCCCGCACATCTCTTTCCGCTGCTCGTTTCTCCTCGCGCTCGGCCTGCTCGCGCTCTCTTTCGTCCTTCCGGCGTTGATACTCAGCATCGCGGGCGGCTTGGCGCTCTTCCATCATGAACATCATGGCCACTACCGTGCTTGAGAACTCGCTGGAGTTGTCCATCCTCATTTCGCTGGGCGCCTTGTCGATAGCGGCGTCAATCCGACGACGGCGTTGAGCGGTTTGACTGAGTACACCGGCACTGGAGGCATTGCGCTTGAGCTGGCTTTGAGTCAATCGCTTTGATAGCGCTGCCAGCTCCGATGGAGCCATACCAGCGCGGGCTGTAGCCACTAGCACTGGAGCTGCCACACTCGCGGCTTGGTGCACCGCTTGTGGCATTGGTGACGCGCTGTTGGTGATCGGCGGCGAGTTGGTGGGGGATGGCGGCATGTTGTCGGGGGCCAGCGGCATCTCGTTGGGGGATGACAGCGGGTTGTTTGTGGATGGCGTCGAGTCGTGGGTGGACGGCGACAAGTTCTTGGTGAACGACGACGTGTCAATGGGGGTCAGTGGCGTCCTGTTAAGCGTCTCTTCAGGGCTGCGCAGTGGCCGGCCTTTCTCTGCCGCGTGATCCACCATAGCATCGTCCGACCCGCTGGCATCAGCGGTGTCCAGCTCGTCCTCGCTGTTGTCCTCGGCATCATCATCAGAATGAAGCGTTGCCACTGCGATTGAAGATTCAATCATACGCTTAAGACGCTTCGACCTCTCAATATGAGGAGGGCACGTCCCGTTACCACTAGGTTTTGGAACTTTGTAGAGTTTCTTGAACTTGCGGCTCAGGCTATCACCGTCACGCTCGGCATGTCCGCTTGGTATGTGCGCATTGTAACAGGCAGCAAGGTTTTCCCACTGCTCACTGCCGAAGGGCAGCATCTGCTCCACCAAGTCGAGCATCTGTGGAGAAGCGCTGGATAAGAATCCTTCTCGAATGATGTTCTCCGAGAAAGGCAACGTAGCCGATCGATGGAACCAGATGGGATCGGCGATCGGGCGACAGGCGTCGAGTGTGAACCCAGATCAAGAGAGGATATCAGGTGATCGAGTGACGTCGACGCGTAAGTGACGTATATCAGAGCGGGCGACGAGCGATCGCGTCGAGACAGTGGAGCGGAGTCAGCGAGTGAGGACCTAGACCAAGATCGAGGTCCAGCATCGGAGATCCGGGTAGTCCAAGCACCGGGGCGGACGGATCGGTGGTGGATTGCCGTTTACCCGAGTCGATCGAGAGCGGATCGCCGGTCGCCGATCGAGGGCAAGTTGCCGATCAAGGGTGAGTTGCTGATCGAGGGTGAGTTGCCGATCGGGGCTGAGTTGCCGATCGAGGGTAGATTGCTGATCGCCGATCGGCCAAGATGGGGGGCACCGGAGAGCGAAGCCGGGACAAGGATCCAGTGGTTGTTTGTTCGTAGGAAGATAGGCAGGATGGTAGCGGTAGGAGAACACCCGCTAAACATAAATCAGAAGAGCTTTTGCACAGAAGACCACAAGTCCCCTCAAGTCACCAAGTCCCAGGAACTACATTGGCCTCGGCAAGCGTCGACACTTCGGGTAGTGAACTAGCGGTACGGTTAAGACTGGATTAATACATTGGCCAGCTTGACCTGCTCTAGCGATCTATCTCTTGTGTGCAAGTCCTCGATCGACCGGATACTGCTTGGCCGGCGATCGTTCTCCTCTCGATCAATCTCGATCCCGCTATAGGAAGCGGCAAGCAACTCAAGGAAGGAAGGAACACACCCGGAAAGGCAACTACAGGCCTTGGATCGACTCCAGGCCGCCGATCGCAGCGAAGAACCCTCGATCGGAGCGTATACTCGGACGCAGAGCGAAGATTCCCGCGCTGCTCCACGAACTGTCCCCGCGTCACGCCAAGACACTCGATCTTCACCCAGTGCTGCATCCTCGGAGCCCCGAGAGAGCAGATCCAGCCCGCCGACGGGTACACAAGGTGAGAACAAGTTCAGCCGATCACGGATCGTTGGGGAACCCCCTCCGTTAGTCGGTGTCTGGGCGCTAGTGGGAAGCTCGATCAAGCCTTAACCAGATTTTGGCTGATCCCGCTACACCACAATGGTGCGCGTGCCCGGATCTCTTGGGGACTCCGGATTTCACCGTGAGTCCGCAGAAGATGCGCAAGTGAAGAAAGAACCAGGGGAAGAGGCGTCGTCGGATATCGGATCGACGGAGACGCTGCTGAACAAGACGAGATCCGCGGATCGACAGAGTGCTCGGAGGACTTCTGTCGACGGAATCGAGGGCGATCTGGAGACAGATCTAGAAGACAAACCTCAACATCCTCCCCAGGTCCCTTCGGGGACCCCGGTGGATCTCGGTGCGAACCGAGATTCACTAACAAAACAAACCAAAGCTGGATCGGACCGATATGCATTCGCAGACTCGCCGATCAGGCTCGATCCCGACTACCTGGACGCGATCGTGGACAAGGCCCAGATCGCGCGGAGGAAGCTGAGAGCGCCTGGCTTGGACGACGAAGATCCCGGATCGCTGGCGCCCGACTGGTCTGAGGCGGACTTGGAACGTCAGTATCACCTGAAGGAGCTGCGGGACTTCTTGCGTCAAGATCCTGTCATGGTGATCGTGCGGCCGAAGCGGATCGGCGACCCGAAGGGCCCGATCTCGGCCCCCCGCGCGACGGACAACAAGTTGTCGGCGGTGAAGAACCTGCTCGGACTGCTGAAGGAAGCCGGCTTCGTAGCTGGTGCCTTCGAGGCGAATGACCTTTTCGATCTAGATCTCGACGTGATCCAGACGGCGATCCAGACATTGGTCGACAAGCTGCGACCTCTGGTCGACGTGATCGCGGACCGTCCGGACCCGAAGGCACCAGATCTTGTGTCGCCGGCACCGGTGTCGTCGCCGCGGGTGGAGTCTACAGGGTACCGATCGTCGTCTCCCTACGTCTCGGCTGCTGAACATGTATCGGATACGTCGTCTGAACCTCAGCGGATGTCTCTCGGCCCTTCCGGATCGGCGATGTTGGAGGCCCGATCGCGCAGCCTACGTCAAGAACGCACGCGATCAGGACCTCGGAAGCAGAAACCCAAGTCGACCGATCGGACCACCAGTGCTACCGGATCGGACGAGTCGAATGGCAGACTGGAGTCCTACTTTCAGGCTGCGATGGCCAGATTCTTGAGTGAACAACAAACCGCGGTGGCAACGCCTGCTCCAGCGGCCGACGACAACGTGGGATCACGGGACGTGGAGATGGAATCAGCCGGATCGCCGGATCAAGACTGCTCGCAATGGGAATACGATCCGGACGACATCGATCTGCCGAGTTCGGCCCCTGCGGTGGTGGCTACCGCTGCCTCGGGATCCACTGGGTCCTCCCTGATCCAACGTGTGCGGATCTCGGCGATGTCGGATCTTAACTCTTTTGCTACCGCTCCAAGATATGCCTGTTCTGGACATAATACTGTCCCTACCAAATCCTTTACGACAAGATGATTGGCTAAAATTTGAGCGATTAATGAATCAATACGCTTATGTACCCTATGTTGTCCAGTAGACTGCTTAAACTGCCACCAACCCCACACAAAGTTTCACAGCTGCACATACTATGTGCATTTGTGAGTCAGCGATCGGACCGACGAGGTGGCTGGCGCTGGCTTTTGCGAGGCAGCAACCGCGGCTTAGTTAGGTTCGCTACGGGGTCGCCGGGGCCATGTTTGGGCGCTGCAGCACGCGCTCGGAGGCATTCCCGAGCGCCTGCTCGTGACGAACATGGAGAAGGTGGAGTTGTTGACGTCGGAGAAGCTGGAGACGACGACGGAGGCCGGCCCCGACGGCGCTGATCACTGTAGCGACGGCTTGTGAGTCGGCGATCGGACCGACGAGGTGGCTGGCGCTGGCTTTTGCGAGGCAGCAACCGCGGCTTAGTTAGGTTCGCTACGGGGTCGCCGGGGCCATGTTTGGGCGCTGCAGCACGCGCTCGGAGGCATTCCCGAGCGCCTGCTCGTGACGAACATGGAGAAGGTGGAGTTGTTGACGTTGGAGAAGCTGGAGACGACGACGAAGGCCGGCTTCGGCGGTGATTGCTGCAGTGGCCGCTGTGGTTTGTGCGAAGACGGCGGCTGGCACTGAGTGAAACAGCAACGAGAGCCAAGCGCAGGTTGTCGAAGGGGGAGGCCCCAAGGCCCCTAAGGCCCCGACCGAGAGCGCAAGACCGCGTGCGTGCAGGCATCTCCCTCTCTCCACCCTGGTCGTGAATATGGTGGTGGTGGTGAAGTTGGCGAGGCAGACGGCGGAGGAGATGGAGTCGACGCCATGGACGGAGACCGGATCGAAGCCGACCCCGACGCGCGGTGCATTACTGCGATTGCTGCTGTGGCTGCTGTGGTCCGTGCGAAGTAGGCTGGCACCGAGTAACATGTAAATCATTGCATTGTACTGCATTATGATGTATTATTTGCCTATGGATATCGGCGCGTCCTGCGCTCGGGTCTTGAGGTCACTGTTTTACTGTGCTCTCATGGTCGTGCTTGTCAACCGGCGACTGAAAATTGTTCATGATCAGTGCAAATTATAACAATCCACGTCGTACATGAAATACGCACCTTCGTGAATGTAACAGGTTCCTTTTGATGCACAGAGGTAACTGGTTTGTTTCATTGGCATCAAGTCGTCCATACTTCAGGTAGAAGTAGAGCTGGTATAGTGTTTTAGTTAGGCGCCTGGGGTGCGGGACTCTGTAGAGAAGACGACGCCTGCTCTCAAGGAGCTCGCCTCCATATTGCTCCCAGTCGCACGGATCTTCGTGGCATTCAAGGCAAATCATGCTGTGACCGACTACAGCCACAAAGATCCCAAACATGCATGTACGCAAAGGCTATAGTCACATAAGTTCCGTACAAAGTTTTGGGGGAGATGGGAGAACCGAACCGTTCTATTGGGCAAAATAGGTCAAAATATGGATGTCCATAAGAGGGGGATCCGGTAGTCAAAGAGTTAAGGAGTTCAGCGGCAAAGATCAGGACGAAGATCGCGCCCGATCGTGGATCAGCAAGGTGAAGTCGGCCTTCATGCGCGATCAAGCCACGGATGAAGAGAAGTGCCTGACTTTTGCAGATCTGCTGACAGGGCCGGCGAAGAACTGGTACCGCCAGCTGGGCCGATCGACACGGAACAAGTGGAGCGATCTGCTCCGGAGTTTCCAGATCCAGTATTGCGGTCTAGGGGTATCAGTGGCTTGGCAGTACTATCACTCCCGCAAGCGATCGGATGAATCGCCGTTGGATTACCTCTATCGACTGAATGTGGCGGCTCTGCGTGCGAGACTGAAGATCAAGGACGGAGATTCCAAGGCCCGTCGAGAACATGTCGAACACTTTATTGAGACGCTGGGTGATCACGAACTGGCCGATCAGCTGACCCTACTTCGGCTTGCAGACGCAGACGATCTGGAGGAAGTCCTGCGCGCTCGAGAACGTGCGAAGAGCAGGCAGAAGCGATCGGCCTTTGGATCGAAGTATCGCCAGAAGGTTCCGCCCTCAGCACCAGCCGCCACGACCAAGCGAGCGGTGCGTGCAGTTCAGATCGCGAGCCAGGAGTCTGGATCAGACACCGGGTCGGACGGATCGGATTCAGAGGGCGATCTACGTCGCGTTTACCTAGCGTCAGCCGAAGACAAGCCTCGCAACGCTGGGGGCGACGTGACGAAGCAGGATCGAAACACCCAAGCGCCGATCAGTCACGATTCACCTCGATCGGACCCAAGATCGCGATCGTCGCCCGATGGACCGGACCGATCGAACCGCTGCTCGCACTGTGGATCACGGAAGCACACGGATCTGGATTGCTGGAGGCGTTTGACGTGCGAGAAGTGTGGAAAGCGAGGACATCCGGCGGATCGCTGCCTGTTCGTGTGCCGCGGATGCGGCGAGCTGCATGAGATGGGCAAGTGTCCGATGGAGGAATTCTACAATCAGATCCGTCAATGGTTCAACCCGGTGAAGCACGCAGGCATGTTGCCCGCGATCGCCGAGAAGATGTTAAACTAGGACGCTCGCCGGGTTGGAATCCGGTACGAGCCGAGCGTTCTAGGTATTGCATCTATGCATACGTGAACAAGAACATGGTAGATCGAGTAAGTGGACGGACTGATCTACGCGGTAATACATGTGATCTGCATGCGAAATCTGCCGCCAAGGTCTTGAGTCTACATCGATCGGACGACTTCAGCCGCTCTGACGCCGAAATGCCCTTGGATCTCCAGTCTGGAGAAACTCGGGGTTATTGGAAGCGACGCAGACCGGAAGAGTGGTTCAGGCCAGCTGATGGAGAGGTGACGACTGAGATCCCGACGCATGATCATGATCGGAGTCTGCCTCGCGTCAGCGAGCACCGCCGATCTGGTGATGTGGTGACCGATCTACTTCCGGGAGAGTCCAGGGGGTATTGGAAACACCATTCGCCAGGTAAGTGGTTCCGTCAGGCCAAGATCACTGGCAAGATCAACAATGAGAAGTCGATCTTACTCTTAGACACCGGCGCCGAGGTGTCCATCGTGGACACCGCCTTTGCTCGTAAGGTGGGGTGCTATGTCGACACGAGTCAGAGCCAGGAATGTGTGGGAATTGGTGAAAGCGTGTACATGACGGAAGGAAGGACCAGGATCAAGGTTACGCTGGCAGGATCGCTGGTGTATTTCTTCGATATCTGGGTCGGCGATCTGTCAGGGCAGGAGGCGATCTTGGGTATGGACTTCATGGTTCCAGCTGGGATCCGTCTCGATCTCGCGGACGGCTCTATCTGTCTGCCCGACGAAGTCAAGATCCAGCTTAGCGGACGCCGGCAGCTGTATAACGACAACGTAAGGCACGTATGCGTGGATCAAGGAGTGCAGATTGCGATCGGAGCTTCGTTCGAGCTTCCGATGCGAATGAAGGTGACAGATCGAGAGAAGCTGTGGGTTACCCGCGGAGATCGTTGGGTGCCGACCGTGGTCCGTGGACCTGGTCGGATCCGATATCTCCAAGTTACCAACATCAGCGACAAAGACCTCGTCCTGCACCGGAATGAACGGATCGCGATGTGGCTGGCCGGAGATCGGATACCCCGGGTGCCAGGATACGTGTCGATCGGGTCCCGTCGCTACATGGAATGGCAGAACTTAGCCTTCCAAGCCACGACGGAGGACCGGCTGGCTAACGAGGAAATACCAGCAGGACCGCCAGTATCAGCCGTCGAGCGACCGACTTATCCGACACCCCGAGCCATTCTCCGGAGACCCGAGGCACCCCCGATCGCCGATCAGGCGATAGGGCCACTCGATCCGACAAGTGGATCGGAGATCGGACGTCTCCCGAAGCAGGAACAGGTGCCGTCGGAGAACCGACCGTCATCGATCGCAGACCCAGTGCACACAGTCATGGAGGACGTGAAGCCACAAGTTGATCCGGTCTCAGAGAACGGTGGAACAGTGTCCCCTCACGTGCCATCGGTCGATCAGGTCGACGGTTGTGCCGTCGAACCAGATCTCGGGGGCGGGAGTACCGATCGGGTACCCTATGTGATGACCTTAGCCGTCGAAGAATCGAAATCGAGTGGCGAAACAGCTGGCGGTGGTATTCCAGCATCGGAACTCGAAGAATCGAAATCGAGTGGCGAAACAGCTGGCGGCGGTATTCCAGCATCGGAACGATGGCCGCATGTGGCCGAAGACCCATCGATCGTTGGAGGCGATCAGGCAGAAGTCGAGACCAAATCCACTGCCAATCGGGAGGATCCCGTCGCGGCTGAACCAGATCGAGAGGTTGATACGGACGATCGAGATGTTGACGCTGATGATCAAGTCCATTACCACGAGGGCGGGAATCTATCAGCCGAAGATGTTGAAGGCGAATTAGCTGTGCTTCCTGAAATTGTGATCTCGACGACAGATGAGGTCAAGATTGACGACATCAAGGTGGGAGATCTGGAGTTCAACACCCCGGAGGAGATCGACCGACTGCGAAAGAAGATCTGGCACAGGAGGCACCTGCTGATCGGCAAAGGCAATGCGCTGCCGCCAGCTGCCCGAGGTGTCACCTGCGACATCGACGTGGGCGATGCGAAACCGATCGCCCAACGAGTTCGGAAGGTCGCTCCTCAGTTCGTGGAGAAGGTGTCGGATCTGATCAAGGGATTGCTGTCAGCCAAGATGATCAGGAAGTCCCGATCGCCGTGGGCTTCGCCGATCGTCGTGATCATCAAGAAGAACGGCGTGGATATCAGGTTGTGTATCGATTATCGGCTCGTCAACAGTCTGACTAGGCTGATGGTGTACCCGATGCCCTTGATCAATGATCTGCTGGAAGATCTGGACAAGGTGCTCTGGTATTGCTCGCTGGACATGGCTAGTGGATTCTGGGTGGTAACGATGACCGATCGAGCTCGTGCGATCTCGGCCTTTATCACTCACATGGGTCTGTTCGAGTGGAATCGGATGCCGTTTGGCCTGAAGAACGCTCCTCAGATCTATCAGCGACTTCTGGATGACGCGCTGTACGGGTTCACCAGGATCCCGCGATCGTCGAGCTCTGAAGTCACTACGGACTTGATCGAGTCATGAGAACCAGAAGATCCGGGGCGTCCATCAGTGCTGGGGCGCAGATCGTACATCGATGACATCCTGGTGACGGCTGGATCATGGGATGAGCTGTGTGATCGTGTGGATCACCTGCTGGATGCTTGCGATAAGTGGAACCTCTCGATCAGTGTGGAGAAGAGCTCTTGGGGGATGCGCAAGGTGGACTATCTAGGACATCGCGTGTCGAACGATGGACTGGAGGCCAACCCGAAGGATCTCGCGGCACTGACAGATCTGCCGTTCCCTGGATCGCTCCGATCAATGCAGTCATTCTTGGGCAGCCTCAACTACTACAGCCGTTTCTTGGAAGACTACGCGATCTACGCGGCGATCCTGTACGAACTGCGCGAGGTGGACTTCGCCGAACTGAAGAAGCGTCCCGATCTACGCCGGATCTTGGATTGTGAAGCGCCGAACTCAGTGGATCGGAACTCGGCAGACCCCGATCAGACGCCGCCCATGCCTGAAGTCGAAGTGGGAGACGAACGTTGGATCCGTGCTCATCGTGCGTTCTCGACATTGAAGGTGAAGATCGCGACGACGCCGATCCTGCGGCATTTCGATCGTGATCGGACCCCGGTTGTGATCGTGTACGCGAGTGACTGGGCGATCTCGGCCGCACTGATGCAGGAGCACGACCAGATCTACCATCCTGTTACCTTCGCCAGTCGAACGCTGAAATCGAATGAACTGAACTACAACGTGGTGGAGAAGGAAGTGCTGGCGCTGCTACGGATCCTGGACTTGAACTACAATATGCTGGTCGGACGATCGATCCGGGTCCTGACCCGACACTCGACGTTGGCGTGGCTGTTCCGATCGCCTGGTCTTCAAGGTCGATTGGGTCAGTGGGCTGCACTCCTATCACCCTGGACTCTCGAGATCACGAAGTGCACCAAGGGAGAGGACGAGATATTGGGGGCGATCGCCGCCAGTATTACGCCTCGATCGGATGTTGATGACGCGCTGATCGCGATCGCGCCGAAGAAGGAACCCCGGCGGAAGATCCAAGCCCCGATCCCGACTGTGCGCGCGGATGAGGAGCTGCTGGTGATAAGTTTTGACGGATCCGCCCGTGTCAAGCGAGGCGGGGGCGCGTACAGTGCGATCTTGTGGAAGTTGCCCGAATGGAGTGTGGTGAAGGCGCGATCGGGCTATGCTGAAGGGCTGACAGTCAATGAGGCGGAGTATCACGGTCTGTTGTTGGGCTTCGACCTCCTCGACGACAGGGATCGCGGCCGATTGGTGATTTGTGGCGACTCCAACCTGGTGATCCGGCAAGTACGAGGCGAGATCGACTGCAAGGCACCCAAACTGACGTTGTTGAAGCAGAAGGTGCTCGATCGGTTACGGAACTGGCCAGATCATGAACTGTTACATGTGAAACGAGATTGGAACGGAAGCGCCGACAGCCTGGCCAGCACGGCACTCCAACGTGAAGGGGGCGTCGTCGTCGAGGATGAGGCCGATCACGTGGATCTGGTGACATTGAACCGGCTCGATGAGATCCTGGTTGTCAGATCTGACGAACCGATCGCCCGGCTATCACCGATGACTACCCGATCGAACGCCCGATCACGACCGAATCCGACTGTCATACAGGAAGAGTTCGTGCGAGGACTGCGGATCGATCGGATTCGTCGAGCACAAGATGAAGAGGTGTGGATCGCGGGCATGAAGAAGTACCTGATGGGAGACGTGGCTGATCTGACACAGGATGAGGCCCGATCTTATGGCAACATAGCGGCAGACTACGAGATCGATGACAACGATCTGCTGTTCTACTGTCCGCCCTCGAAGCGATCGGAGGCAGATCGAGACGGATTGATGAGACTGGTTGCACCAGAAACGCTGCACCAGGATATCTTGCATCACTATCACTCTACTGTGGAAGGCGGCCACCAAGGGATTGGGCGTACCTATCAGCGGATCCGTGATCACTTTCACTGGAGAGGTCTCTTCAGGAGTGTGCAGAAGTACGTCGGAGAGTGTGTCGATTGTGAGACCGGCAAAGGGCGACCCACGATCAGGGGCGAGTCGCCGGGGAATATCCAGGCGACCTACCCGTTCCAGATCATAGCGATGGATCACATACCTTCGCTGCCCAAGTCGTACAAGGGTAACACTGAACTTCTGATCTGGGTCGATCTGTTCACGGGATACGTGATCGCGAAGGCCAGCTCTTCTCGAACGGCGCAGACGATCGCCGAATCTTACGAAGAGTGCGTGTTCCGGCGGTTCGGTGCCAGCGAGGTGATCAGGCACGATCGCGAACCGGGATTTATGGCTGACTTCTTCCGCGCCTTTAACAAGATCCTGGGTATGCGTCAGCGAGCGACGATGGCCTATCGGCCCCAAGCGAGCGGTACTGCGGAACGAATGGTGCAGACAGCGACGAGAGCCTTGAAGATGTTCGTGGAGGATCTGGATCAGAGGGACTGGGACGAGTACGCTGAACGATTGACCTTTGCGATCAACACGGCTCAAGATCGGATCCGTGGAGACTCGCCCTTTTACCTGGTGCATGGTTGGGATCCTCGATCGACGCTCGAGGCGACGATACCTTTGGGTAGCACTCGGACGCGGGATCGGAACCCTCGGCGATGGCGTTATCGGATCCAGAGGCATTACGATCAGGCTCGAAGTCAGGTGAATGCTCGCCTACGGGAGGCGATCGCGGATCGGGCCGATCGACACAATGAAGAAGTTCGACCGCACTCGATCGAGGCTGGATCGCAGGTGT
Organism: Phytophthora vignae f. sp. vignae; assembly: GCA_016169955.1. Classification (NCBI taxonomy): domain Eukaryota; phylum Oomycota; class Peronosporomycetes; order Peronosporales; family Peronosporaceae; genus Phytophthora; species Phytophthora vignae. Next base: position 1,460,172 of record JABJUM010000007.1, read on the forward strand.
GGTTGTACCTGGATCGCGTGAAGGAAGGATATGCACGGAAGCTAGCTCACCTGTGGCACGGTCCATTCCGCGTTGCCGAGAAGGTGAACGAGTACACGATGAAGCTTCAGATTGCTGGTACGGACTATCACCTGTTCCCGATCGTGCATGTGTCCAAGCTGAAGTTGGTTAAGGACTTCCCCGATCGACCGCAGATCGAGCTCACGGTGGACGAGGCGGATCGACTCGATTTCGATGAGATCCTACTTCCGGAGGACAGCTGGACTCCAGATCGAGATGCGAACGAGTATGAAGTGGAGAAGATCACGGATATGCGGACGGGTCGAAGGACGCGGTACGGCCGGACGTATCGAGAGTTCCTGGTACATTGGAAGGGTTATGACGATCCTGACTGGATCGACGAGGCTGATCTCAACTGTGGAGCTTTACTGCACGAGTTCCTTCGAGATCGTGTGAACCGGAACCGATTCAACGCGATGCAGTCTCACGAGGAAGAGTGAGATCGGACCGCCAGGGCGAGCTGGTCGCCTTGGTGAGCGAGGTGGATGACGGATCGACGGGTAGGCCGTCGATCGGAGGAAAAGGTTGTATGTGGATGCATGTATATGTATGAGAAGTGCAGATCGGAAAGCTATGAAGCGACCGCGAGGAGTTACGATGATGGATCTTGGCTGATTAAGGTGGAATGGAGTGGATCGACACGAGATGAAGACATAAGACAAAGAGATGGGGTATCGTAGTGGAATGAATTGAATCGAGTGGGGATCGCAGAGGATCGGCCTCCGAACGACTTCGATCCGGGGCGAGCTGCTTGACTAACGTGCTGGTCGCTGGAGCCGATCGTGCGAGGCTGAACTGAGCCTACGGCCGTTGAGTACCGACGTTGGGATTGAACTTGTTGCGGAGACGCGGGATCCGCAGAGCCGGGTGGTCCTGAGGGTGATCGCGATACTGGTTCCGCCAAGGATCATGGGTGTCGGCCTCGATCAGGGCGGTCAAGAGGTCGGTCGGCTCACCTTGGTGCTGAGTGAGATTACCGGCATTTGCCGCGCGAGAAACCACGCCGGGGTACCAGAACACCGAGTCCCGCGTCCGCACTGGGATATGAAGGAAAAACGGATCCAGTAGCAGATCGACGTCGGCCCACATCGCCCGCATCATCGGCAACATGGTGGCCACCAGCTGGCGCCATCGATCTCCGAGACGGATCCGCCGCGATCGGCGATCCGCATGGTATTGCTCGACGACCGGGTCTTGGCGCTGGCGGCCGGTGATCGGGAGGTAATGGGTCGTCTCCCAAAAAGCTTGTTGGTGTTGCTCCTCGAATTGCAGATAGGCGGCGGCGATCCGGCCCAATGGAGTGGCGGCGCCTCGATGGAGTGCCAGATCGAACCTCAACGGGTCTTCAGGGTTCTGCAGAACTTGCCAAGGACGGGTTGCCAGTAGCGCCGTGATATTTGGCCCGGTGATCAGGTCGTCCCGGTAGCCGGTCCCGGCGACGGGCTGTCGAGTGCCCCGAACGGCGGCCGGGAAGAGCCATCCTTCGGGCAAGAGCAGATGATGGGTCAACGTGGACAAGATCATACCGGTGATCTGCAGCTGACGCAGTAGCATCGACGTCCACGGATCGGTGTCACCCTGAGTAAGCGCCCTGGGGGCGTTGAAGCCGGGGATCATGGTCCCGATCGGGAACAATGGCGGAGTCAGAGGCCGGGGCCCAGGCGATCCCGGCGGAGATCTCGGCGGCGATCCTGGCGGAGACCCGGGCGGCGAACGCGGGGGCGATCCGGGCGGCGATCCTGGTGGCGAATGCGGAGGCGATCGAGTACGCGCCGATCCGGACTGAGAGTGTATCGATATGATGGAGGGCGATCGCGATCGGGTCTGAGAAGTGTGGGTACGTGCCGGCGAGGCAGATTGGCGGCGGCGGGCCTCCGATCGGGACCGGGCTAGCGCCGCGAGGGCTTCTTCGTCCGTTTCCTCGGACTCAGACTCCTCTTCACCGTTGCCAGACTCCACCGAGGTCGACTTCTCCTCGGATGGCTGATCCGTCTCCTGAGATCGGTGAGATGAACCCGATTCCTCCCGATCGGGCTCGCCTGACTCGCGTTCGTCGCCCTTTTTCGCGGCGATCAGCAGGCGGCTGGTCTTTGGCGGGCGATTCTTGGTCTTGATCCGGCGGAGAGAAGGCAGGAGACGGGGATTTGGATGGTGATCGACTGCGCCGTGGAGGTGCCGATCGTGCGCGCTTGTGAGTGTGCCCTGCAGAATCAGGCGACCCGGAACGGCTGCGGCTACGACGAGCGGGTGTGAGCGGCGCACACTGTCGACGCCCGATCCACTGTGCCACCCCGGACAGGGTGTCGGCAACCCTCTCAAGATCCTCGTTGGAGCGATCGCTGACACGCCGTAGCAAGGCGTAGGCACTCTGGACGTCCACGAACTGGGCATCCTGGGCCCGGATCACCTGCTGCGCACTTTCGACGCAGGATCCTGTGCCACAGTGACAGGGTGAGTCAAGATCAGCGGGGGGATCGAAGTTGGGGAGAGGCTACTTACGGAGATCGGCGTTGTCTCGGAGGGCGGTGTCACGATCCTGATTAGCTTGTGCCAGATCGTCCCGGAGCTGTTGGACTTCTCTTGCCGACGCGTCCCGAGCGACACCCATCAGACGTAGTTCTTCCTCGGTCCGGCGGAGATCATCACGTAGCCGATCCAGATCGGCGCCGTCCCCAGCAGGAGGTGTCGGGACTGGGGCGGCCAGAGCAGGCGCGGAAGCAGAGGGTCCTCGTGCCGCTAGTGTAGCTGCGGCCGTTTGAAGGGCAGCCTGGACGCGATCGAGGCTCCCGCGTGTGATCTGCAGCTCATGGTTCGCCATGTCCAACTCATGCTCTTGAACCGAAACCTGCGATCGGAGGTCGGATATGTCGGCCGAGGCGAGATCCAGTTGGTGATCGAGGTCGTCGCGGGCGGCGCGAGCGTCGGAGAGCTCGGCCTGAGTGCGAGACAGTCGACGATCCATATCCCGCATCTCGGCCGCCTGTTGCGCGAGCTGGTCCCGGAGATCCTGGATCAGTTGCGGGCCTTGCCCCTGCGCGCTCAGTCGGAGGTCGTCCACTTCGGTCTGGAGACGGTGGATCTCGTCTTCTTGGGACTTGCGGTAACGCTCGAGATTCTGCAGGTCGGCGGTGAGCTCCCGGACGGTGTCATCCAGGCGCGCTCGATCGCGGAACATGGTCGATCGCGAGGCGTAAGCGCACGACAGTTCGGCTTCGAGACGGGCGATCCGGCGAGCAACGTCGGGGGAAGCTGCTGCGCGTCGGGAGGTCGACGATCGCGTCGATCGAGGCGTCGAGTGAGCTGATCGCGGAGAGCCGTGGGCGGAGTCGTCGCCGTCCGAGGGGCTAGGCGGACCAGGCGGTGGGGCACTCATCGGCGGGAGATCGGTGTTCGAGACGGCAAATTCGAAAGTGGCCAAGAAGCAACTGTCCGAAGTGAGCCGCTGTGCGACACAACTTACGGACAGGGGGCGGATGTGGAGAAGCGCTGGATAAGAATCCTTCTCGAATGATGTTCTCCGAGAAAGGCAACGTAGCCGATCGATGGAACCAGATGGGATCGGCGATCGGGCGACAGGCGTCGAGTGTGAACCCAGATCAAGAGAGGATATCAGGTGATCGAGTGACGTCGACGCGTAAGTGACGTATATCAGAGCGGGCGACGAGCGATCGCGTCGAGACAGTGGAGCGGAGTCAGCGAGTGAGGACCTAGACCAAGATCGAGGTCCAGCATCGGAGATCCGGGTAGTCCAAGCACCGGGGCGGACGGATCGGTGGTGGATTGCCGTTTACCCGAGTCGATCGAGAGCGGATCGCCGGTCGCCGATCGAGGGCAAGTTGCCGATCAAGGGTGAGTTGCTGATCGAGGGTGAGTTGCCGATCGGGGCTGAGTTGCCGATCGAGGGTAGATTGCTGATCGCCGATCGGCCAAGATGGGGGGCACCGGAGAGCGAAGCCGGGACAAGGATCCAGTGGTTGTTTGTTCGTAGGAAGATAGGCAGGATGGTAGCGGTAGGAGAACACCCGCTAAACATAAATCAGAAGAGCTTTTGCACAGAAGACCACAAGTCCCCTCAAGTCACCAAGTCCCAGGAACTACATTGGCCTCGGCAAGCGTCGACACTTCGGGTAGTGAACTAGCGGTACGGTTAAGACTGGATTAATACATTGGCCAGCTTGACCTGCTCTAGCGATCTATCTCTTGTGTGCAAGTCCTCGATCGACCGGATACTGCTTGGCCGGCGATCGTTCTCCTCTCGATCAACCTCGATCCCGCTATAGGAAGCGGCAAGCAACTCAAGGAAGGAAGGAACACACCCGGAAAGGCAACTACAGGCCTTGGATCGACTCCAGGCCGGCCGATCGCAGCGAAGAAACCTCGATCGGAGCGTATACTCGGACGCAGAGCGAAGATTCCCGCGCTGCTCCACGAACTGTCCCCGCGTCACGCCAAGACACTCGATCTTCACCCAGTGCTGCATCCTCGGAGCCCCGAGAGAGCAGATCCAGCCCGCCGACGGGTACACAAGGTGAGAACAAGTTCAGCCGATCACGGATCGTTGGGGAACCCCCTCCGTTAGTCGGTGTCTGGGCGCTAGTGGGAAGCTCGATCAAGCCTTAACCAGATTTTGGCTGATCCCGCTACACCACACATCCCTACAATAGTTTTTACGTTGGTGGTTAAAGCATAGAAGGAGAAAGCATGCACTTTGTACAGCATCAGCATTAGACGTACTGTTCAGCTCGCTCAGCGTATAGTTCTTTCCCTTTTTCTAGCGTGGCGTGGGTGCCATTATGTCCGATGCGTGCAGGAAGGAGTGTGAGTTGTGCTTCTCCCGTAGAAATCGCTTATGAACGATAAGACTGAAAGACGACCAGTAGTTCTCTCTAGAACTGTATTTTACGGTGGACCAACGGTGGACCAAGGACTACAGTTTGATGAGACGTTTTTTGCGTCTTATCAACAGTTGGTCCATGCTTGGTACGCACTTAGTACAATTTTAGGCTTTAGGGATATGCAAATATGGGCCATTTTTGGTAGGCCACCAATGGCACCCGGGTGCCTGTGCGCGATGAGCTCGTGGTGCTGTTATTACAGCAGAACGCGCAGGCTGCATCGTCGGTGGTGTGGGCCACACGATCTATTATTCGATTTAAAAAGGGAAATTGCCAAATGCTGGGCCTTATTTTGGGCCATTCGTCAAATGCGGACACATTTGCCAAATGCTGGGCCTCTGACCGAAAACAAAAACCCAGTCTGCTGGGCCTGCACCTTTTGTCATTCTCTGGTGACAGGCAGCGTAAGTATCTGAGCACTAGGAGGAAGAGACTCAGACCCACGTCTAGAGGGCCCCGGGCAGCGAGCAAAAGCCAAACTCTTACGCAAACGAGACCAGCTACACAAGTTAGAGGACCATAGGCAGGATCACGGTCACTAGAAGGAGTCCTGCGAGCTGGTGTAGGAGCAGGAGTAGCAGAAGTTGTACTTGACACGGCGCCACCGTAAATTTACGGCGTAAATGCATAGTAGAGGTTGATACATATACAAACATCTAGGGCCGTTGGTAGCTTGTTAGCTTACCTTAAAAGTTAGGAGCACGGCAGTACTACCGAGGGAGCTCTCGTACGGAAGCTCGCCGATATCAAGGGAGCCGATATTTGAAATGGTACCCGGTATGATACATGTGTGAAGAGCGTCGTGAACATGGCTCCGCTCCAGCATGCCATCACTGTATAGTATACACCGGGGACGCCCAACATTGCCTTTGGTTGTGTATACGGGACGCAACTCCTTGAGCCCGTTAGCGTATAGTTGCAGCTAACACAGGGGGCTGGCACCTTCGAGATTTTCCCTCCTCAATCGGACTTTTGCCAAATGATGGCACATTTTCGCTAATCTAGTCAAACGATGACCACCTTCGCCAAATGATGGCACACAAAAGATATTTGATGGTACACGCTATTTCAGGCGATGTTCATTATTTATATTTAGACCACAGAGGACGAGTTCTAGTTCGATTCGTTTTCAGCTACTTCTTCAAGTGAGCAGCACGAGCAGCCTCCGCGTGGTAGACGAGAAGAACGTCAAGTAATCAAGGGGCAACTCAAGGTGGCCCCAAAATCGACCTTCGGAACTCCCCGCCCGACCATGACTGAATGTACTGTGAGCGATTCCCAAGGACAACTGATAACACGTCGAATAAAGATGAATTTCGCGACTCGACAAGATGCAACCGATCTCATCAAAGCCTTTGAACTGGCCCAAGGCAGAAGCGTTCGGCAGTGTCGCAAGCGCACTGGGAAAAATCGAACCGTTTATATCTGCACGAGCAAGACCGAGTGCTCATTTGTGGCGATTGTTGCCAAAGCCAGGGGTAAACGTGGCGAAGGCTTTTCCTGAGTTCGTTCGTCGCGGAGCACAACGGCTGCACGGGTGTGGCAAAGCCCACTGCCAGTGGTGGGGACGCACAAAGCAACGCGACAGCAAGGCCTCGGCGCTGTGGAAACTGCCGCGAGATCGGACGCAACGCGCGGTCGTGTACAGGCAACGACGCTAGCACAATTATCGAGTAAACAGCCAATACATCAACTTTATATGCTGTGTACCATCAAATATCTTTTGTGTGCCATCATTTGGCGAAGGTGGTCATCGTTTGACTAGATTAGCGAAAATGTGCCATCATTTGGCAAAAGTCCTCCTCAATCCCCAAGTTGTTCAATGAGAAGCACGTGTGTTCTTAGCGTCTTCCTGCTCACTAAGCTCTTCCTCCTACCAACACTCGCCTGCGCATCGTGCCAACATGTAGCACCAACATGGAATGCTTACTATTCCTACTGTTCACATGCACGAGCGTTGTGATACATTTACCACGATGGCACTCATGTTAGTGAACCTGGAAAACCCTTCTTCCTGAAGAAGTAAAGGAACATTGATGGCTGCAGTGGCAGCAAGTAAGACAGATAACGTTATACCCAAAGTTAGAACAAGTATTGAGGCTTCAATTGGCATGATCAAATCTTCCCATACAAATCATATGGACGTTGTGACGACGCTTCTTTAGTTTTTCGTTGGCATCTAGATCTCTCTCAAAGTTACCTGATAGCCCGCGCAATTTGCTGGAGTTCTAGTTTATACTTATGGTAAGACGACCAATGCCTTCATTTTTCTGGAGAACGCGAGTTAGTCCAACTACGGCGCTCACTAACATGACCCATACAAATCCCAAGTCATTTGCATGACATTCACTCTGTACAAGCATTCAATTAGTATAGGATTTTGTATGAGGATGGGGTGGCCGAAAGTTGTGACCACCTTGCCAAAACAGTTTTTTGTATGTGAGCCTCCCGTTAAATTGCAAAAAACGCGAGCGTTAACACATGTCAGGCCTTTTGCACCGTGTTCTGCTACTTGTGTCAAAACCGCACCGTAAAATAAGCAAACTTGGTAGAGTTATGGGAATTTTTTGGGGGTTGCCGTATTATTGTGGCCAGGAGTGTACATGTACTTAGCAGACATTTCCTGTTGTCGGTTGTCGAGCTCCTTTCCAGGTTTTGAACATAGTTGGTCAGGCGAGCCGTGGCACTCGAACAGGGTCACAGTACTGCCGTTCTTAAGTACTGCGTGGAAGGCGCTGAGCGGCGCCAATACCAGGTGCCATTGCGACTTACATGGTCACGCAACATCCCTGTCACTTTGTTCCTGGATACCTCGCGTGTGGACGATTGATGCTGGTCTCGTGCTTTGAGGCTTGGAGACGGTGCGTGCAGCCACTTGGCCCATGTTGAAGGCCTTTCAACTGTGAACCTAAGCATTCAAGGTAGTTGTGAGTGTAACGTACTACAAACCAACCAAACAAGACCCTTAGACCCTCCGCGGCATATTCCGCAGTCCACGTTCATTGATCTCATCAAGCCTGGGCGCGACGCTTCTCCGCAGCGGCCACGGCCTTGGCGAGACTCTGCTCGAAGGGCGGGAAGCACACGCCCTCCTCCGTGATAATGCCCGTCAGGTAGCGGTTCGGCGTGATGTCGAACGCGGGGTTGTACACGGGGCAGCCCTCAGGCGCGACGCGCACGCCGCGGATGCAGGCCACCTCGTCGGCGCTGCGCTCCTCGATGGGGATGCCCATGCCCTCGAGGAAGTTGAGGTCGATGGTGCTCGTTGGCACGCACGCGTAGACCGGCACCTTGTTCTCCTTGGCCACCACTGCCAGCTTGTACGTGCCGATCTTGTTGACGACGTCGCCGTTGGCCGCCACGCGGTCGGCTCCAAACAGCACGACGTCCACCTTGCCGGCCAGCATTAGGTAGCCGGCCGCGTTGTCGGCGATGAGGTGGATGGGGACGCCCTCGCGCATGAGCTCCCAGGCCGAGAGGCGCGCGCCCTGCAGACGCGGGCGCGTTTCGTCCACCCAGACGTGGACATTCTTGCCCTGCGCGTGGCACTCGTATATGACGCCGATGGCGGTGCCGATGTCCACGGTGGCCAGCGCGCCAGTGTTGCAATGGTGCAGGATGTTGGCGCCCTGGGGGACGACCTCGGCGCCGAACTCGCTCAGGCGCTTGTTGATCGCCACGTCCTCCTCGGCCAGCGCCTGCGCCACCGTGAGCGTGTACGCCACCAGCTCGGCGACCGTCACGTCCTGCTGCATCTTGACGCGCAGCTCCTTGACCACGCGCTCCGTCGCTGCAGACACACAGAAGGCATTAGCCACAGATACAACGATATATCAATCATAAGAACGTGGACGCACCCCACGTGAGGTTGACAGCCGTCGGCCGGGCCGCGTCGATGGTGGCCTTGGCTTGCTCCACGGCCTTGAGCACGTCCTCCTTGGTGCTGCTGTCAGTGGCCGAGAAGTTCTTGGCTCCGATCGCCAGGCCGAACGCGCCGGCAGCGCCGATGGCCGGGGCGCCGCGCACCGTCATGTCGGCGATGGCCTGCGTCACGTCCTCCACCGTCTCGCAGCGCATCAGCACGAGCTCAGTCGGCAGCTTGCGCTGGTCGATGAGCTGCAGCCCGCCGTCGGTCCACAGCACGGATCGCATGCGCTCGCCAGCCATTGTCTTGTGTCGGTTGTCAAATTAGACGCTCGGTCGGTCGGACTTAGTGGCGGTTGATCTCGTCGGGGATTGGGATCACGCAGTCGGGACGAAGCGACGTACGTAGGTAGATCCCGCCCGAGCCATGCAGTGGACCGACGAGCTCAACGCGCTGCTGAACCAGTGCGTTTTCGCCAGCGGCTACGACTTTGACGTGTCCAGCGAGCTCTTCTGCCAGCAGGCCGCCAAGCTGCGACTCTGGACGTAAGTTGCGTGTTGCTCTGGTGTTTGTCGTGTCCGACGTGAAGGGGGTTCACTCGTTGGTGTGTGCTGCAAGCGGTGACGAGGAGCTCAAGTTGACTGCGAACCAGTGTCAGGAGCAGTGGATGGCCTTGAACCCGACGGAGGACGCCGACGATTGCGATGACGATGAAGAGGACAGAGCTGAGCGTCCGGAGACAGAGGCCAACGAACACGTCAGTCCTCGAGCATCGGACACGGCACCGCCGGAGGGCGATGGAGACGATGCTGAAGAAGAATCGGTTGTCGTCCCGGACGGAGGACCTCACCTTGAGCTGTCCTTGTCGGATGCAGAGCTCGACATGCTGCTGAGCACGCTGCCGCCGGGTGAGGAGCCCGAAGTTAGCAGCCCAGCCGACGCAAAAGACCGACAGCGGAGTGAGATGCAGTGGGTGCTCGCCTTCCTGACGGACCCGGACGCGATCGCAAGTGTCGATGTCGAAGCCAAGAACTTGATGGGCAGTCCCGAGAAGCACGACGACGACAACTACCAGGTCTTCCTGCAGGACCTCCAAGAGGCCAACTTGATGTCGCCGGCGCTGACCGCAATTGAAAGACATTCTCAGCGACCGCAAGTGGGGAGGCCAGCTACGGATGAAGACAATGGTGCGGCCGAAGAAGACAGCAGTGATGACGAGGATGAAGAAGAGTGGGAACGGACTCGGCGGGAGATGAAAGCCATGAAGTTACTCTAACCTAGCGGATCTATTAGGCCAGCCACGCATAAATATTTTACCACCAGTTCACCCCTTTCGTCGTTTGGTTTGCCGCTTTCTAGGCGCCGGCTTTGGTGTACTCGCAGCTCCCTCCTTTTTCTTCCGCTTGGCATGCTTCTCAGGCTCCTCCACGTGCATGACGCTAGCATCGAGACCAACCTCCTCATTGAGGACTTGTAGCCAAATGAGCTGCTTGTCGCTGAGACGATCTCGTGGGCCCTTCACCTCCACCAACTTCATTCGAGCAACGTAGCGGCTCCCACTCAGCAGCTGCAGCACTCGCTCGAGCGGTTCCACCTCAATTTTCTCCTCTATCAGTTTCCCTTCATCGTCGTCTTCCAGCGGCGGAATGCTCGACAGAACCTTCTCGTTCATGTTCAGGTGCTCATCCATGCCGCAAAACGCGTGAACGTTTAGACAGTCGTGACTATCAACCGGCCACTCGGGAGACAGCGGTACAGGATCATCGTCAGGTCTCGGCAGTTCGATCCTCAGCAGGAGCAGATCAGGCAGACCATTCTGCGCCTGATGGAACTCTTTAGAGGTTGCCATGAAGCGCAAAAGACTCGCGAGTGGTTTCCGACCAATTGCCGCGATAGTGAGCAAATGATACTGCAGCGATGCCACCTGGTCGATTGGCCAGCCCACAAACCGCGTCACCGTGCCGTACTCGGAGCACCATCTCGTCACAAACGCTGTCATCAGCTTCTCGAAGGACCACTCCTCCTTCACTTGAGCTATCCGGCGCTCAATCAGGTCACGTCGAGCTTCGTAAAACACATCCGCGTAGCCGAAATCCAGCGGAGCCGACTGGAACGGCGTCTGGAAGACGTCCGGGATGCTCGCGTACAGCACGTCCCACATCAAGATGCCAAACAAATTTCTAAGCACCGACCCCTCCGAGTGGAGTCCGTACCAGCCTCCAGTCTTCACCTTCTCGGCAGACAGCTCGTCACCGAGGGGGTCGCCTGTGTAGTGGTCGCGGTAGTACTGCAGCACAAGCTGCTCCACTGTACAGGGCTCGTCGTCGTAGCCCACGAACCGCGACTTCTCGCCCATTTGGCGGTTCAGTGGACGGCCCACGATGTGATTTTGCCTGTAGTTGTAGGTAGTGCGTGTCTCCACGGGCACCGCGTTCTCTTCCTCCTTGTTGTCATCATCCTCAATGCAAGGAGTGATCATGCTCATGCCGGTGTTTTGCAGTAGCATCTCCGTGGTGGAGAAGGACTCGATCCTGTCTTTTTGACGCTGCAATCGATTCAAGCGCCTTTCAAGCGCGATTCGGTCTGCTGCCAGCACGTGTGGGTCTTCCAGCGCATTAACACACGTATCGCGAGCTTGGTCTGTGCACTTCAAGTGCTCCAAGTTCAGGGCTAGTCGATCCCACCAGTAGCCGCGCTTTCGCTCGAGAAATGGGGCGGCCAGCAACTCGTTCAGCAGCAATGTAGCGATCTGATACTTGCGCATCTTCTCGTACAAACCAACTGCAGTGTGCAATATACGAACCAAGTGATACCCAGCGTTGCACTTGGAAAAGAAGACGGGGACCCCCGACAACCCGTAGGCAGCCGCCTTCATCCACTTCAGGTACGCCTGAAGACAGCCTCTGCTGGCCAGCACCAGGTCATCCAGCGACTGCATTTTCTCAATCTCGCAGTAGAATTGCTCCCAGCTGCACGTCTGCCAGTCGGTCGTAGCATTGTCTTCTCCTTGTCCTGAATTTCCCTCCACAATGACACATCCGTCTTCCTCACTCTCGGTAGCCTCCTCATCTTCGTAAAGAATATACAACAGTCTCCGGTACGCGAGAAACACCGGCGGGCTGTCCGACAGCATCCACTTGAGCTCCAGGTCTGGCTCCTGGTACTCTTTCTCGGGTTTCACGACCTGGATGCACTGCTCGACGACGCTCATAATACGGTGCAGCTGATGCGCCACCTCGTAGCTCACATACGCCTCCGACGACGGGAACACGCGATGAGAGTTGATCCTTTGGGCAGCAGCGTCGGAGCCTATGGAGAGTTTGTACTCTGGGTACGCAACCTTCTTGAAGAAAACCATCAGCCCCGGCCACTGAGTCGGCTCCTGTCGAATTTTATGCGCTGCCAGCGCTATCAGCTGACCAGCATCCTCCGACGGAGGCGGCATCAACGACGTCGCGTTGAACGGAGGCGTCGACACGAAGTAGAAGAGCCGATGCATCCGCAGCATCAAGTCCCGCGTCGCAGGCGTCAAGCGCACTACCATCACGTCGGAGCTGTTCCGTCCAGCCAGAGGGTACGACTCGAGCCAAATCTGTTGCATGAGCTGAGCCACTGGGATCCTCGATCCGTCGATGCGCCTCTGGGTCTTGACGACCTTCTTGATGGCGGCCATGAGGTCCGCCTTGGCGATGTGCTTCTTGCTGCCCGTCATCTTCTTGTACAGCATCGCCAGCTCTGGAGCCGTCGCACAGCGCTCAATGGCGTCAAGTGCCGCGTCCAGTCTCTTCATCTCCTGCTTCTCCTTCCTGCCAGGGGACAAGGGGCTTGCTGTAGAGATGGGTTTTGTGCCTTTAGGAGACGCGGCGGCTGTGACTGGGAACTTCTGGAGGAAGCCAGCCTCGATCATCACGGAGAGAACGTCCTGCACCTGTTCGTTGACTGGCAGGAGCTGCTTCTCTTCTTCTGCCTTATCTTCTTCTTTATCTTGATGTTGTTGATCTTCTTGTTCGTCTTGTTCTAAGCTTAAACCTTCTCGTTCTTGTTGCTCACTCTGCCTTTTGATATCTTCTGCGCGGATAAAGTATCGGAAGAGCGACGTCGTCTTGAACCACGGGCCGCGGCGCTGCAGCAGCCGCGCGTAGAGCTGCTGTTCGAAGGGCTTGAGGTCCGTCAGGAAGCGAGAGGCGCGCGCCAGCTCCTGCGCCGAGAAGAGCTCGCGGAAGTCCGCGCGCTCGAACAGCAGCGACGACAGCACCAGCGTCAGGTGCCGCGCGTACGCGTCCTCCCACGGCGGCGGCTGCTCCTCCTTTCCGCCATCTTCCTCTACTGCTTCGAGCTTCGGCTCGGGCTTCACGCCCGGCTCGGCCTTGACGACGCCAGCCATAGTCAAGTCAAGTCAGCTGGCGGCTGCACCTGTCACTAAATGTTCTCTTCAAGACAGTGACGTTACAGTACGTTTGTTTTCCGTTTGTTTTCCCCGCAACATGCTACATGCCGACAAGGATCTCCTCTACGTACGACGGGATTACCTATTCGCATCAGCACCGCACAGTGCGCGAAAGAGTAAATGACGGTGCTACGCAGCGTATTCTACGCTTCGTGACTCCGTGGTCTGCGGGAAGCAGGCTTCGAGGGGCTCTGCGGTATTCGAATGAAACACAGATGTGATATTCACCGAGCCTCGATCGGATCCACGCTGTGCTTCGATCGTCTCGGCGCTCCTCTTCTCATTCTTCGGTCTGCGTTCGACTGCGTAAGCGATCGCCAATACATCAGGCTACGACATTTCGGCTCCCGACCTTAGCCTGAAAGCGTCAGCGCCTCACGAAGTGACCCATAGCCATGACCATGCTCAAGACCCACCGTCACGCAGCTTTGCTCGTCCTGGCGATCATACTGCAGAGCGCCTTCGTGGATAGCGCCCACTCCCAGCAACTCCTCCACGTGACGTTCATTGCCTCGGGTGTCGCGATCGCTGTCGCGGTGGCGTGTGTCATCGTCCGTGTCGTGCGCCATCTCTCATGGGAACTAAGTTTCGTCTTCATTCGGATCATCGCCGCGATTTCCAAGACGCTCGTGCAGTACGCGGCACGAGGTTGCACCACCAAGTTTCCCAACTGGTCGCTCCGCTTCGAGCTCCTCCACTCCGTACTCCGAGTCTGCACCGAGTCTTACGGCGAGCGCATGGCCATCGAGCGCCACGCGCAGTGGGTCCGTGCTCAGAGCGACCTCTTGGGGTCTCTACTGGGCTGGGTCTCCTGTCGCCGCTTCAACCGCAGCCTCGAAGCCGTGCACTTCAACGGACTGGAGCACGTGTGGCTGCGCAACAAACAGCCTCGTCCGCGCGGCACCAAGCGGCTGGTGGTGCTGTACGTGCACGGCGGCGGGTTCGCAGTGCTGAGTCCGAGGCTCTACACGTCGCTGGGCGCTGAACTGGCAGCGACGATCGAGAGCGAGTTGAAGCAGCGAAGCGGTCGGGACCTGAGCGTCGACATACTCCTTGGCAACTACCGCAAGGCGCCCGAGTGCAGCTTCCCGACGCCACCGCAAGACACTGTGGCGCTGTACCGAGACTACTTGCTGAAGCACGAGAAGCTGCAGCCGTCGCAGATCATCCTGGCGGGCGACAGCGCTGGCGGGGGCCTCGTCATGTCCACAATGCTGCGCGTACGTGACTCGAACCCGGAGCTGCTGCCGCTGGCCGCCATGCTGCTGGCCCCGGCCGTCGACCTCACGAGCGACGAGCCGGACGCGCCGCACTGCTTCCTGTCGCGAGCCATGTGCAAGGCCTTCACGCGCGCCTACCACCCGACGTACTCTGACCCGCGCACGTGGGCGGACGCGTCGTCGGCGCATTGCGATCTGCGCGGCCTGCCGCCTGTGCTGCTGCAGCTCGGCCGCCTCGACAACATCTTCCAGCATGGCGATCGTCTGGCGGCCAAGGCCAAGGCGGACAGAGTGACCAACTGGGAGCTGGACGTGCACGACGACATGCCGCACGTCTTCTCCATCTTCCCGAGCTTCGTGCTGCCGTACGCGCAGGTCGGCGTCAAGACGCTGGCGACGTTTGCTGCCAAGAGCTTCGCTAAGAGTGAAGGCTGCGAGACTAGAGACGCTAGGGCGAACTAAATACTACATAGCTTAACTCGAAGTGCTGGTCCGTTCAACTTTACTTTGGGCTTTCGTGAACGGACGCGATATCTCGAGCAGTCTCCAAAAGGACGAGAGAGATCCGTCTTGACACCACGCGCGACGCTACAGAGCTCAGGCTCGCCTCACCGCACCACCCTCGATCTTAACAGCCTATCTATCTCTTACCATGTCCAAGCGCGAGTCGAAGCACGCGGATGAAGACGACTCTGGCAGCGACGAGGACATCTCGGATAGCGGCAGCGAGGAGGACTCGAGCGAGGAGGACATGTCCGAGTCGGACGACGACCGGAAGAGTAAAGCCAAGGACGGAGCCAAGGCCTCCGCCGTCAAGGCTGCAGGCTCGGAGCGCACGCTGGTGAATCAACCGTTCGACGAGGCCGTGGACCTGAGCGAGTCGGAAGGCAGCATCGCGTCTGAAGACCCCAACTCGCCCAAGCGGCAGCCGGGCGCGGGCAAGGCGCTCAAGAATCAACCGTTCGACGAGGCGCTCGAGTTGTCCGAGAGCGTGCAGGAGGTGGAGAGTCCCAAGAAGACGTCGGCCGCTGCGTCAGAGAAGCCCTCGCTAGGATCTAATGCGAGGGACGCAAAGGGCGGCGCGTCGTCGGCGTCGACTGCAGTAGGCAACGAGATGAAGAACAAACCGTTCGACGAAGAGGTCGATCTGAGCGACTCGGGCGACAGCGTCGACACCAACGGCCAGCCGAGTCCCAAGGCTCGACACGACACCAAGGAGAGTCAACCAACGCCGTCCGCCGCGCCAGCGCGTCAGCCACCGCAGCCAATGCAGAGTGAGAGCAAGAAGACCAGCGTGGAGACGCCAGCTCCAGCGCCGAAACCTGCAGCTGCAGCTCCTGAGAAGCGTCCGGAGCCAGCGCGAAAGCCTGCACAGGAATCGGCTAGCTCCTCCGAGGACTCGGACAGTGGAGACGACGATGACGACGACGATGATGACGACGACGAAGGAGAAGAGTCCCAGTCCACATCTCACGCGCCTTCGGCTGCAGCTCCACACGCGAGCAACAGCGCAGGAACGGGAGCGGCCAGCGCTGGTGGAGGCAGCTCGAACCACGCGGCCATGATGGCCAACGCTGGCGGCTATAAGGAGAGCGACTTCGCGCACCTGAAGGTCTCCCATGAGATCCGTGAGCTCTTCCAGTACATCGGACGCTTCAAGGCCCAAGAGATCGAGCTGGAGACACGGCTCAAGTGCTTCATCCCGGAGTATATCCCAGCGGTGGGGGATATGGACGCCTTCTTGAAGATTCCACGTTCCGACGGCCAGGCGGACCAGCTTGGACTGAAAATGCTGGACGAGCCAAGTTTGACTCAATCCGACGCGACGGTCTTGGACTTACAGCTGCGCTCCACGTCCAAGAAGAAGCACGGCGACATTGTTGTCCGCAGCATCGAGAACGCCGAAAAGTCCCCGCGAGAAATCGACCGCTGGATCAAATCCATCGCCGACCTGCACCGCACGAAGCCGCCGCCACAAGTTCACTACACCAAGACAATGCCCGACATCGAGAGTCTCATGCAGGTCTGGCCAGAGGAATTCGAGGAACTGCTGAGCAAGACGACGCTGCCCAGCGCGGACCTTGACATGGGGCTCGAACAGTACGTGCGCGTCATCTGCGCGCTGCTGGACATCCCCGTACACAAGAACGTCTACGAGTCGCTGCACGTGCTCTTCACGCTCTACCTCGAATTCCGTAGTAACCAGCACTTCATGCCTCTATTGTGACCGTTAAGTCGTCAATAGAAGCGTCTGCTCTCGATGTTTTACTTGAAATTCAACAGAGAAACAAAGCACACTCGGATGTACAACTCCACTTTAATATCCAGGTAAGTTCTCACGATGTTGATAACGAAGCAACAGCACAGTGCTGACTTGGCTCTACTGGCGGCAATCCTCCTGGTTACTGTTTCTTGTCATTATCCAAGTTGTTGGACAATTCCTCATGTTTCTCCATCACCTACAGCAAAAAAGTGTGGATTGGTCAGCTAGTAAGTTTTACTGCTAGATATTTGAGCGCCATTACCTTTTCCTGCACCTCTTGCAGGCACTTCCAGCCGAAGAGAATGCGCTTGGAGATGGTCTCTCCGTCCTACATTGAAAAATCATTTACAAATATAACGTTAGGATTTCATTGTTGTTATAATTGCATTGGACTCAATGACTATTAGCGGTTCTGCTCGATCTCCATGCGCGCATTCTTCTGTAGCACGTCCGACCAAAGCTGTCCCTGCTCGTTGCGGTGCGGGAACATGCGCGTGGTGCGCAGGATCTCGCGGTACAGCCGCAGCACCTCCTTCCTCTTGTCCAGCAGCATTGTCGGTGTTTGGTCAAAACTCACTACTGACGAGCATGGTGTGGTGTACACAACCCAATATTCACAGTAGATCCACTTAAGTTGACCTTTGGAAAGTCGCGGATACTCTCGCATCATGGGGAATGCTCCGAGTGGCGAGATGGAGCCCGCCAGGCTCAAGGAGGAGCTGGCGGACATGCATCGGTCGTTGCAGGCGCTGAGCCAACGCTGTCGACCTCCTCCCGCTCTCCGGCCCGGCCAAATTTCAGGGGATAAAGTGATAATTAGCACTCGCTACCACTTGTCCGACGGCCCTTCAGTTTTGATGGTTTAACGCTGTTTTGGCTTGTTTGGCATTTTGCTGGGTGCTGGGGCCGGTGGTGGGGAAAGTGGAGTTTCATCGAGCGCGCGTGCTGCTGGAAGTGGATCGAAGCGCTCTGGCGACGGCGCACGTGTCGACGCTGGATACGGCCAAGAGGTCCATGGTGGAGCTGCCAGCGGCAGTTGTGGGACGATGATTCACGCAGCTCGCTGGCGCCAGAGCGAACATTTGCGCCCTGGTTTTTGACTTGCGAAGCAGGAGATTGGAGCTTGGTGGTCTCAAGCGCGAGAGAATGAGCTGCTGAGTAACGTGCAGTGGAGGTTTGTCGAGGAGACGCTCGAGCACGCAGTGATTGTTTGTTATGGACGGAATTCCGTGTCTTCAACGCCTCGAGCGTGCGTGTAGGCAAAATTGGCACCCATGTAGGGGCAGGTGCTGCACTAGTGCGTGGCTTCAAAATGCTCAGCGAGGATCGGCGTCTCGAAGCCAAATTTGTACCATTGAAGCAGACTTGAGGCGAAGTATGCAAACGCTGCCGCCAGTACGGAATACGGAATGATTGTGTAGGTCACTCGCTTATCTAAAGAGACGGAGGCTTCGTGTGTCTTCGTCGCTTACGGCTTGACGGATTCGAAGTTCGTTATGTTCGCATCCAACTGGTGGATCTCGGACTTTAGACCACGGGTCGGTCATGGATGCAAGCAGAAGAAGCAGTACAATGAGCCCTCCAACTATGGGCAAAAGTTTTTTTAACGTGAACAAAGTTGTTTTTCACGTGTGGGCTGAAACACACGTGTATTAACCATGTGGATGAAATCCAAGTGTGTTTTGTCTGCGTGGTGGAGTTTTTTTCACGTATGGGCTTTTAAACGGACCTCCAAAACTATCACTTTTACTATTGAGGTAGGGTTACGAGTTAAAATAAAGGGGACCCATCCCCCATTTGAAAAATCGGGGGGATGGTGATCCGACCCCGCTTTTCAATAGAAAGCGAGGGAAAGCAATAGCGCTTTTCAAGCAGAAGTCCCAGATGGCGAACAAATCACCGCCATTCGGGACCTCGAGCGAAAACGAGAGCAAAAACCCGGAGGAGCAAAGCACAGGAAAACTGGAGTCCGGTTTCGGGGAAGCTATACTATAACGAATTAATGACTATCTCCCTTGTTTTAGTAAATGAAAATCGGACTTGAAGTCCGATTTTTTTGTCGGCAAATTTAATGAAAGGCACAATACTTAGCAAGTAACAAACCAAATAATTGCTTATCAATTTTCTTCATTTTTAAGATAATTAAAGGAAGATTATTAGGTGAAGCTGGTAACGATATTTGCATTTACAAATATCCGTAAAACGTTCTGATAATTCAGGCCCGCATTCTTACGGTTATTGGAACTATATCCAAAACTTTACATCAATTCAACTAACAATGTCAAATCACTTAAAATCATTATGATATACATAGGTTTAGACTAGTAAAAGAAACCTAAAGCAAAAGCAATCTAAAAAGAGTCATCCACAGGTTTTTATATTGGTGAATGTATACATATTTTGTTTTTAGCTATGGTCCTTTGTTATTTCTTGCGAATAATGTGAAAGATTGATCTTATACATGTAACGCATTTAACGCGTTAGGTACAAGGCGGCTGAGTTCGATCCCACTAAATAGTTTAAAATAATGCTTTTCATCTAGATCAGCAAAATATAACGACAACAAAAACAAATTTTAGGTGGTACCTTTTATACACACTTGCCAACAATACATAAAATGCACAAGTCAGATTAGTATTTGAAACAGTGGCAAACAAAATGTTACTTATCATCCTAAGTACGAATCGCGATTTAATGATTTTAACGGAAACAACAGTGTCTTGCGCACATTTTAAGCCCTTCCTTGCTTCAAAATGTTGAAAATTGGTGGAGTAGTCATCACCTGAAAAATATATCTCCATTTTGGGGGTTGCCAAATCACGCCACGTTCTGACTGATTGTGACTTCAATATTTTGTCAAAATTTGTATATCGTATATTATCAGAAAAATGTTGTTAAAAGCAAACGAATGAGAGTGTTTTCAGTTTATTTCGAGTGTTTTTCATTTTCAAATTTTTGATGTTCGGTTATGTACGAAATTTGATTGGTCAACTTCAAACTCGATTATCTCGATAACTCTAAATGGTCGATAAGTAGCATTTTGTTTGCCGTTGTCTCATTTTTAGTTCATATGGGCGCAGTACGCCATGAGGGGGGCCAGCTGTAGCGCTATACACGTATCACTATCTATGACGTGCGTACGTTTGTCTGCAGCTTCTTCGTACGTAGACACCAACTATAAACTGTTGGGCACGACGCGTAAGTGGTCACCGGGCCTTTAGAAACGACTTACTCCAAGTCGGGGTCGGAGTTGGAGTTGGGGCGTGCGGGCGCAGCAGCACTCGGTTCGGCTCGGGGGCTTCGAGCATGGGGGCAGCGGCGGCCAGAGCCTTCGTCGGCTTCTGTCTGCGTGCCACCCGGCGGGCGGTGGCAACTGCCAAAGCGGCGGTGGCGACGGTGGTGACGGCGACGACGAGAAGCTTCACCATGGGGAATCTTTGGCACGGGCGTGGGCTCTTGGACGCAGATTGGAGAATGAGCTCCTGGAGAAGCTGGCGGCGGCTGCCAGGTTCTAGAAGGCGGAGCTTTACCTTCTGGGACGCGGCACCGTGTCCAGGAAGACCCAGGAAGGTAGATAGATCCCCCGACACTAATGTGCTCGGGGGCCCTGAGCGCATTAGTGCCCTGAATCGAAGAATCTGATATGCCGGCTGTAACGGTCAACTTCAACTTTATTGGCCAATCGCACTTGTCGATTGGCGGCAATCTATATTGCTCGGTCGCGAAGACCACTTTCACGCTCCGCGCGGCCTGGGTGTTGCTGACCACGCGGTGGGTGTACTGCACCACGGCCTTGTACGCCATGATCTCGTCCGTGAACGTTTTGCGGCGCTGCTTCTTGGCGAGACGCGTCGAGGCACGAGCGTGGTAACTCACTGTTGCTTGCTGCACCGGAGCCCAGGGCTCCAAGATTCGGGAGCTGACGAGTCATGTATGACATTTGTCCGGTTGTGACTGTGCTGCAGGAGGTGGAGGCCGACGGCAATTGCCTCTTCCGGTATGGCGTGACTGTTGCGTTGGGCGAGGGGAAGAGAGAGAGCTCACGGACTGAAAAATGGTGCTGTTCGTCGTTCCGTGGTGCAGTGCTCTAGGCGATCAGCTCTATGGAGACCAGCACCGACACGAGGAAATTCGTGGTGCGTGGGTCGCGCGTGTGCAGGTCTTCCAGCGTGCCGGAGACCAAGGGCAGGTGCTCGTCGCAGAAGATGTCGTCCTCGCTCTCTCCGCGCGCTTTGGCGTCGGCGCGACAACCATCGCACAGCAGCACGTGCATGCGGCAGTAAACGCAGCGCGTGCCCGAGAGCGTGTCGTGCGGCTGCGCTCGCACTGGCCCGTGACCGACTTGTCCTCGGATGCCATGGTCACGCGCTGGTCGAAGAGTCTTCCAGGCTGGAACAGCCCTCCTCCGTCCTGGAAGCGCTCGAGGTAGCGGTGGACTACCGCTTCAGGGGTCCCGAAAATACAATATATATTGATTTTTGTTGTTGAGCTGAAATACATAATTTTTTGACATCTATTAACATCAAAAATAAATTATTTTCCTTGATATTTGGGAGTTTTACGACACACTTCGATACTTAAAGCAAGTGTTTGGGCACCAAAATAAATATTGGTGTTTCTTCCGGGAGATCGCAAAATAAGTTATTGCCGCAAAAATATAAATATATTTATTTTTCGGGATCAACATCACTTTGCCGCCAAACAAAATACTCAGTATCACCTCTGCGACTAAAGCAAGCACGACTTCGGAGCGACGGAGCCGCGGTGTGATTGTCGCGGGTAACTTTCCGCCTGTGTGTTCCAAGTGCGCCAAGCGAGGCCGCTACATGCCTATGTGATCCCATGACGTGGTGGGACCTTTCCTGAAGCCGATCGGCCAAGGCGTCGACCTCTTTATCTGGAGTCGAAGTCACCTCAAGGGCGACAGCGGCTACCCAGGGACGACCAGCAGTCTGGAGACCATGGGGTTTCTAGCGTTCTGGAAATTCATGACTGTAACCCCCAGCACTATTTATGGTTGTTAAACCCATATTCAAATTTCAAATTTACCTAGATAATATTATCCGCAATAGCAGGTGCACATTTTTTTTATTACAAGTAAAAAAACTAGAACGTAAAACGCTAAAAACGTCAATGTTTCTCAGTAACAAGTGTACACAGTGAGGAAAATTTGGTTTCTGTAAATCGTTCTTTTCGTCCATTACGTTTAGAAGTACTTTAAAAGAATTTGCGATGTTCATTTTGAGAAAATGTCTAAGACGTAATTTGCCACACATGCATGTTGAATCGTTCCAACTTTTACGTGAGAAATGTTTATTTCCAACGTAAAACAAATAGTAATAGCTTTCTTAGGTGGTAACCTGTAATAAAAAAAATAGATGTTATAATAGAATATTGTGGATTTCCAGATATTTATACTTGGAATAATGTATGGGTGTTTCCGATACAAACCGAAAATTATGGCTAGAAGCACGGTATTATGCCGGCACTAAAATCGGACGTAAGACTGGGTTTTGTGTACGTACTCGATTTTAAACATGCTAGTAAGCCAGACACTATATTTGGTGAAATGGGTAAACATTGCAGAAACAATATTTGCATTTACAAATATCGGTAAAACGTTCTGATAATTCAGGCCCGCATTCTTACGGTTATTGGAACTATATCCAAAACTTTACATCAATTCAACTAACAATGTCAAATCACTCAAAATCATTATGATATACATAGGTTTAGACTAGTAAAAGAAACCTAAAGCAAAAGCAATCTAAAAAGAGTCATCCACAGGTTTTTATATTGGTGAATGTATACATATTTTGTTTTTAGCTATGGTCCTTTGTTATTTCTTGCGAATAATGTGAAAGATTGATCTTATACATGTAACGCATTTAACGCGTTAGGTACAAGGCGGCTGAGTTCGATCCCACTAAATAGTTTAAAATAATGCTTTTCATCTAGATCAGCAAAATATAACGACAACAAAAACAAATTTTAGGTGGTACCTTTTATACACACTTGCCAACAATACATAAAATGCACAAGTCAGATTAGTATTTGAAACAGTGGCAAACAAAATGTTACTTATCATCCTAAGTACGAATCGCGATTTAATGATTTTAACGGAAACAACAGTGTCTTGCGCACATTTTAAGCCCTTCCTTGCTTCAAAATGTTGAAAATTGGTGGAGTAGTCATCACCTGAAAAATATATCTCCATTTTGGGGGTTGCCAAATCACGCCACGTTCTGACTGATTGTGACTTCAATATTTTGTCAAAATTTGTATATCGTATATTATCAGAAAAATGTTGTTAAAAGCAAACGAATGAGAGTGTTTTCAGTTTATTTCGAGTGTTTTTCATTTTCAAATTTTTGATGTTCGGTTATGTACGAAATTTGATTGGTCAACTTCAAACTCGATTATCTCGATAACTCTAAATGGTCGATAAGTAGCATTTTGTTTGCCGTTGTCTCATTTTTAGTTCATATGGGCGCAGTACGCCATGAGGGGGGCCAGCTGTAGCGCTATACACGTAGACACCAACTACAAACTGTTGGGCACTACGCGTATGTGGTCACCGGGCCTTTAGAAACGACTTACTCCAAGTCGGAGTTGGAGTTGGGATCAATCTCCGTGTCAGACTCCAAATTTTGCCGATTGATCATGCTCTCACACGCGATGTGGAGGCTGCTTGGCTTGGGAGGGGCTGGAGCCGATGGCGGCGGTGCGTTGGCCTTCCTGGCCCCGGCGCGGAACTTGAACTCCTTCAGCACCCCCGGATTGACCAGATCCGCGAGGCAGCGACGCGGGCGCATGATCGGCGCGATACTGTCGCCGCTGACCTTGTCTGAGTCATAGTCGAGGTGGTCGTAGCGGGCGCCAAACTGAGCCCGCTCCTGTGTACCTCAAGTGCAGACAAACATACAGCGTAGGTCCGTAAATTGTATTGGCAATAGAACTCGGTCATATTGACTCACCTCGCAAGCCACGTCGATCTGGCCGTCGAAGTCGTCCAAGTCATCGGGGTCGTCAGAGTCCGAGTCGTAGGGGACGTGGCGGGACCTTTCCTGAAGCCGATCGGCCAAGGCGTCGACCTCTTTACCTGGAGTCGAAGTCACCTCAAGGGCGACAGCGGCCTGGCTATGCGAACAGGGGGGGAGCGTGTTAATGGACGGCACTGCTGCACGACTGTGGCGCTTCGAGAGTGGGGAAGGGGGTAACCAGTGGCTTGGTGAGATCTGTCTGTGTGCTGAAGAGGCTACCCAGGGGACGACCAGCAGTCTGGAGACCATGGGGCTTCTAGCGTTCTGGGAATTCATGTCTGTAATCCCCCGCACTATTTATGGTTTTTAAACCCATATTCAAGGATTTATTACGCTTGAATAACATTAGATAAATATACTCAAAAAGACTATTTGTTATACGATCTATATGAAGTGTACTAATAGTGATAGTTCAATTTATGCACGTTAATTCATTTTTACGTCCATGTGGTTTAGTAGTACGTTACACAATTTTGCTAAATCCCGTTTAAGAAGTAGTTTTTTCACACTGCATGTTAAACTTTTTCAAATCTCAAATGATGCTTTTTAATTACATTATTGAAGTAAGCATATACCAAAAATCTAGGTCATGAATTTAAATAGGGATGTAATAGGAAGACTATATCTCCAAATATTGGTTAATGATACATTTAACTTTCCTCATCAGTGAGCATACCCGTACGATCGAAAGCATACCGGTATGCTCAACTTCAAAATTAGACTTTGGAGCTCGCAGCTCGATTCACAGCATGCGCGAGGAGCTGAAGGGCAAATGTACACTCATCCTTTTTTAAGCCAAACGAGTCATTCTTGATAGCAAAGATGCATGTTGAAACTTAAATTTCGCCTAGAATACCCGAACTTCGCAGAGCTATAACTGAACCTCTACCAGAGAAAATCAGCTGTATAGGTGTTCATTGCCAACCCTTTGTGATGCTTTACTTTGCTATAATATTTATCTAGATCGAAAGCTCGTTGTTTGAGTAGGGCAGCACGAGTAGTTTTGGTTGTCCTTTCCCAACCGAGGTATAACTACGAGTACCTGCTACGTAACATTGATTCCAACTTGCCTTTATTTTGAAGAACACATGGGATCCCATACAAAGTTACTATGCAAGCTTGCAAGCATACCGGTATGATTTGTGCCTGGATGCCCGTATGATATCTACCTGGTGAGGAAAGGTTAACCCTTTTGCGATAGGTTTTATATACTTGGAATGTGCGTGGGTGTATTCCGATACAACCCCGTAAAATTTAGTGCTAACTTGGCTCTACTTGTGAAAATCACTGTTTCGCGTTGGTATCCATGTTGTTCTATTGGACATCTTGCAGGCACTTCCCGCCAAACAGAGTTGGAGATGGTCTCTCTGTCCTACATGGACAAACATAACGTTAGTCGTTAAGGAGTACGACCAATTTCGTGCTTTTTGCCCATTTCATCTTGTACCCATATCTCGACAACAATGAGACATTGTTGAAAAATAGATGCTGATTATTTGGTCAAGAATTTGGGCTAGTTGACACCACTTAAACCAGTCATAGTGCAGTGCTAGACTTCAATCAATGCAGTGCTTGAAATCGCTTTCCAGCCAGTTTCGTGTCGCCTTTTTACTGCTTATAGTATGCAATGCCGCTCTGCTTGCATGGGGGGGGGGGGGGGGCATTATGGTTAGGGGGCCTTTTACAGAAAAGGAAAGCGTAAAATTATCTCCAGAGCAGTTTAATTTACTTCAATACAACAACAAGAAACTGGTTGGAAGCACGAGTTGGTCGTAGCCCTTATTGTTATAATTTCACTGGACAAAATGATCTCCTCGGAAGTTTACCGTCTCGTAGCGGTTCTGCTCGATCTCCATGCGCGCATTCTTCTGAAACACGTCCGACCAGAGTTAGACCTGCTCGCAGCGACGAGGGGAAATGCGCGTGGCGCGCAGGATCTCACGGTACAGCCGCAGCCCTTCCTTCCTCTTGTCCAGCAGCAATGTCGGTGTTTGGTCAAAACTCACTACTGACGAGCATGGTGTGGTGTACACAACCCAATATTCACAGTAGATCCACTTCAAGTTGACCTTTGGAAAGTCGCGGATACTCTCGTATCATGGGGAATGCTCCGAGTGGCGAGATGGAGCCCGCCAGGCTCAAGGAGGAGCTGGCGGACATGCATCGGTCGTTGCAGGCGCTGAGCCTCCGCTGTCGACCTCCTCCCGCTCTCCGGCCCGGCCAAATTTCAGTGGACAACGTGATAGTTAGCACTCGTGAGGGTAATGGATGATCCACTTGTCCGACGGTCCTTCAGTTTTGATGTTTTGATGTTTTGACGTTGTTTTCGCTTGGTTTGCCATGGATTTTGCAGATGTGAAGGTGGTTCTGGGGCCGGTGGTGGGGAAAGTGGAGTTCCAGCGAGCGCGCGTGCTGCTGGAAGTGGATCGGCGCGCCGTGGTGACGGCGCACGTGTCGACGCTGGATACGGCCACGAACTCCATGGTGGAGCTGCCACAGCATCAAGTCGCAGTGCAGTGTGAAGGCGATCGCCCCGTGGTGTTCGTGTTGGAGAGGCTGGTGCCTGGCAAAAGTTATACTGTCACGTTTGGGGGCATTCGGCGCAAGGACGTCGAGTCGAAACGCGGCAGGTTTCGGACGCAGAGTTTGGAGCACGGCAGCAAGTTGAGCGTCGCGGTGGTTAGTGGGGACAACGTGTTTCATATTGAGAGCGGAGAGGCGAATTTGTGGCAGGATATTCGGGGGCGCGTGGAGCGAGGCGAGATGCAGATCGTGCTGCATTTGGGCGGACAAGTTGCGATGCAGCGCAAGTTCGACAAGGCGGTGCAGTTGCTCTTGCTCTATGGACAGGGGGCGTCGGGTGATGCTGCAGCGCAAACAGACTGGGCGCTGATGGAGGCGAAGGCGCTGGAGGTGCTGCGTTCTGCGTACCGGTCGCAGTGGACGCTGTCGCCCCATCTGCAGTTCGTGCTGGCGAACGCCTGCAACCTCATGATGTGGAGCGACGCCGACGTCTATCCGCGGTTCACCACGCGTGACGAGTTCGTCATCGACCACGAGCAGCCGACGCTGCGGATGCAAGTGGTTCGAACTGTCACGCGCTGCGCCCGACGACTGTTTCACGAGTACCAGCGGCAGTTGTGGGACGACGATTTCAAGCAGCTCGTCGAGCGGGAGGTGAGTCCAAGTTGCTGCTCTCTAAGCAAACTGTGAGTTGGTTAATGGTTTTACTGAATTGGTTAGGTGGAGCTGCTAGCGATCGCCGAGACAGCGTTGGCGTCGACAGCTCAAATCTTCGCGTTGTCTGCTCAGATCCCAAAGACCGCGGAGGAACTGGAGCTTCAGAAGAAACGACACGAAATTGAAGGCGCCAGACGCGTGGAGAGGAATCTGCGGGCTCTAGAGGCGGAGAAGGCGAAGCTGGAGACGCAGCTGGTGAGCTACAACCAAGTGCTGGCGCCGCAGCGAGGAGAAGAGTTTGTGTTTGAGGTTGGTAGCATTGGCGTCATCGTTCTTGACTTGCGAAGCAGCAGATTGGAGCCCGGTGGGTCGCAGGCGCGAGAGAATGAGCTGCTGAGCAACGTGCAGTGGAGATTCATCGAGGAGACGCTCGAGCGCACTAGTGTTCAGCTCCTCCTCGTGTGCTCCGAAGCTCCGCTCATAGACGACCTTGCGTCCGAGGCGAAAAGCTCCGTGACTGACACCTCCGAGGCAGTCGAGACGACCTGGAGCGCGAATAAATCGGCCCAAGCGCGCTTACTCTCCCAACTCTTCGAGTGGAAACTCCAGCAGCCCAACCGCCAATTCGTCGTGCTTGCTGGCGCCAATCCAGTGCGCTGCTTTGCCAGGATGCGTGTGAAGGACACGAAGCTGAGGACGGACTCGGAGCAATTCACAGTTGGAGCGATTTCAGCCGCGCCTCATAACTCATTGATACCAAGGAGGAGTGGTCTGCTCCATGGTCGATTTGAGTTCGAGCACGTTGAAGAAGTGGTCAACAAAAAGTGTTTTCTCGACTTGAGAGTGGAGAGCGGACAGAGTAACATCGTCGAGGCTTGTCGAGTAGGGAAAGACAAGCAGACCGACAACCTCCCGAAGATTCTACTTGGGCCAGTGGTTGGGTGGGTGGACGAGTTCTGCGCGGTTGTGCTCCTGGAGATCGACCGAGACGCTGACGTCGTGTGTTTAGTGAAGAACCCGCTGACTCGGGAGAGCCGTCGCGTGTTCCAGCGGTTCTTTGCCGACCAAGCCAATTCATTCTTCATCACGCACCTGCGTTCTGGCCATTACTACCGACTATCGTTCGAGAATGTCCAGCTTTCGGAACAATTCCAAGCAAGTTTTACGACGGCGGCGAAATCTCCGCAACAATTCGACATTGTAGCGCTTGGGAACGATAACGGTGTCGTCAATATCCCAGGAATATTGGCTGAAGACAAGAAGGACGCCGCCAGTTTGTGGCACACAATCCAGGAGAACACAGTCAAGACGCCCTTTGTCGGTCTGAATCTGACAATTCATCTCGGCGGACAGTTCTTCCCCGAGTCAAACCCTCACATCCATGAAGCGCTAGTGTACGCCGGTAGCAACATGGCCACTCCCACTCAAGTCGACGGGGTCAATGAGAGCGAAGTGCTCACCACCGCTATGATTCATAGGAAGTTCCGCGAGATGTACCGAGCAGTGTGGAACACGCCTGGTATCCGTGAAAGCCTCGCCCACGGTGCACGCCTCATCTTGACGAACGAAAACGACCAACTCCCTGCGAACAACCAAGAGGGCGAAGACCAACAGAACGTCAATGTTCGCGAACTATTGGCGAAATTTCACGTGCGATACCAGAATTTGCTGCTGCCCCCTTCCAAGCGTCTGCGAGGTGACGAAGCTCGATGGCTCAAGCCCCTAAGTCACTGCTTCGGATCCTTCGGGCTGTTTGTTCTCCCGAAGGAGGAACTAGGAGGCTCATCTATTCACGAATTCACGTGGGAAGCTCTTCAGATGCTGCTGGAGACGCCGGCATTGTCAACGTTATTGCTGGTGTCGACCGAGGCTCTCTTTGGTGAATGTCTAGAGGACATCAGGGAGAAGGCGTGTATGGACTCCGCCTACCGCAGAAACTTTGGATTTTACAGGAAAGACGTGAAGCGCTTGCTGGAAATTCTGTTCAACTGGCTGCGGGTCGATCCGACGACTGCTCAAGAGTCAGAGGTGAAGAAACAAGTCGTTCTTCTCAGCGGATGTCGCTACCAAAGCTTTGACTCGGTCATTCGTGAAATCCACGACAACGAGAGGACGGCTACCATCTCCACGTTCCCGAACTTCCCCGCTGCGGATAAACAAGTACTGTTCCAGTACGTGGTGGGTCCGTTGCAAGCCACAAAATCTGGTATTCGGTCGAGGAAGTTCTTCACGCAAGGAACGATTCTAGAGCGATACACTTATCATCACTACTTCATGCAGAAAGCTCCACCATCGGCTGAAGAAGTATCACCTGATTTGCCGACTACGGGTGACGTAAATGTGGAGGTGATTACGCACAACGAAGGGGTCATTGCTACGGAAGTGACGAACCAATTAGTTCATCTATCGCTGTTAATGAGCGACAAGAGTCCTACGGATGCGTCAGAAACTGAATCTGCCCAAGTGTCCTCCACTTCTGGAATATGCAGCTTCGTGTCACACGATCCGATTCAATCGGATACGAGGACCAGTGATGTAAAAGCTGACTCAAGTGATGCCGATGCACGCGTTCGATACTGCCAAGCTGGCTCCTGGAAGCTCCCGACAGTGTTGCCCATTTGGCTTCGAGAGGTAGGCTATTGTGTCAGACTTGATACGTACAGCTATTTACCCTTGTTTTGCTTGCTGGTGCGAATCTGTAGCTTTTAGCGCAAGCGACGACCGAGACAGAAGAACAGCAAGTGAAGGAGCGTATGATCTACCTACGCGAGCAAGACAGTGAGCTTCAAGCTTCGTTCCAGCGCAGTCCTGCTCTCGTGGACGGTTTGGTGTCTCTATCAAACGCGAAAGCCTGCGCCGAAGCACTTGCTGCGTCGTTCAAAACTGCCCATCGCCTTGGATCATCGGAATTCCGCGACCATTTCCCCAAAGCCCCGTCCACTTTCATCGTGTCCTTCACTCTCCAGCAATTGCGCACATCGGAGCCTCCCGTCCAGCAATTTTCCAACGTTGGCGCTGTGGAATTCGAGCAGTACGCTCTTATTTTCCAGCACAGCTTCGTGAATACGTGGCTGCTCAATGAACGTCTCGAGCACTTTTGGGGTTAAAACACGTAGTGATGGAGCTCGAATGTTACAATAGTTTCTATTCGTATTTGCAGCCTAAGCAAGGCTTAGAATAATGATGTTTGGCTGTCAAAATTGAGCAATCGCATACGCGGTTAAGGCCCATCCCAGTATTATCACGAGCCAAGACGTTGCTGAGTTTGTTGCGCCTGAGGAGCGCAAGTTGGTCGACGTGGTAATATCGTCGGCAAACGTGAAGCTCTCGGCCGAATCGCAGATGACGGAGGGGTCTGGGCACGTGAGGACGCCGGAGAACCCGGGGACCGACAGCTGAGCCCCCTTTGAAGTGCAGTTCACCACGGCCGCGTCTTTCGTCTTGCTGCGAGGGACCGTAAATTCGATTATCGTCTTGCTGGGGTCGTTGCTGCCGTCGGCGGGGGCGATGCACCGCATCGCGTAGCATCCAGTCTGGCGTCTGGGGTTGACGAGCCAATTGGTCGAGTCGTCACTGCGCAGCGTCGTAGCTGTGCACTTGCAGTTGGAGCAGTAGGATTCGCCGAGGATGTTGATCTTGGTTTTGGACGGGAAGACGAGGTTGCTAGGGTTGCTGCAGTCTCCGTACGTGTAGCCGACGTTCATGGGGCAGAAGTCGGCGAAGTCGTCGCCTCCTTTCGAGGGGGCTCCCGGGAAGTACCGATACTCGCGGGGGATCGACTTGCCAGTGGATATCGTACAGACGGAGCGGGATCCGGCGTCCACCGAGCAGCTTTCAGCACTGTTGCTCGTGCAGAAGTGATCGGCCGCTACGGATTCCCCAGTGTCCGGGTTGATGCACTTCTCCGTGGCAAAGGCGCACCCTCGGTTCTCTCCAAAGTGCAGTCGTTCAGCTGCAGAAGGGATCGCGCGGTACCATCCCGAGTCTTCGAAGAACGCGAGCGTCAGTGCGCTGAAGACGTTGCGGTGGCTGTCCACTGGGGTCATGTACTCGGGCTCGAAGATGCGCTCCTCCCAGTGCGAGCCCAGACAGCCCGAGTCGTCCTGCTGCTCGATCTCAGCTCCAGTCAGCGAGCTGCAGTTGAAGTGAGCCTTGACGAACGCAGCCACTTTGGGTGTGACCATCTTGGACACGACGTGGCCTCGTTCGGTGGAGTGCTGCACTGTGTTGGTGCTCGGTTCGACGTAGTAGTCGATGGGTGAGCCGTTCGGACACGTCCCCGACTTGAAAGTCGGCGGCCGTCCATTGGCATCGCGTGGGGTCCTCGGCGTGCCGTCCGGATAGCGCATTAGAGGGAAGAACTGAGCTGAGAACCCAAGCGCGTGCGTGATCTCGTGCATGGCCGTCGCCACTTGCGAGTCGTAGTCTTCGGCCGCTGTACTGATCTGCGAGGGGCAGAAGTTGACCATCCCGAAGGTGGGGCGGTCGTACTGGTCCTTCTGGCAGGAAGAAGCGTAGGCGAGTGTGCGAGCTCCGCAGTAGTCTGTGGTCGCCGACCGGATGTACAGCAAGAAGTCGGTGTCTTCCACGCCGTGAGCCTCTGTGTACGCGCAGACTCCACCGGTGCATCCCTCCTTGGGGCAGGAGTCGCACTTGCGCGTGGCTCCGAAATGTTCCGGCGGAATGGGCATCTCCAGGCACTTTTCGTTCTGCACGAACGTCTTGCAGATTGGAGGCGTCGTGAGCCATTGCGTTCTGCACGTGTGCTGAGCAACCAGCTTGCCTTGAACCGGGATGACCTTCAGGGCGTTCCTGAAGCGCTCGATAGAGTCCGGGATGATCTTGTTGATGAGTACTCGTTTTTCATCCGAAATGAGGCTGAGCGTGGCTTCGTCGTAGTACGGAGTGATCCGAATGGGTTGGTAGGCGTCATCCGTCGTTGTAGTTGTAGACTCGTACGTCTGGAAGTTGGTCGAGTCTTCGGCCTCAAGCTTCCGCTTCCGGTTGCGAGAGTCGAATGGATGGATGTCGCCGTAGTGCTGGTGGCTCTCGCCGACTTTGTGGTCTAACTTGTCGTGGATGCAGCCTTGAGCCAGCTGCAAGAGTACTATACAGACACCAACCGCTGCCTTGATACAGCTCGCCATCGTCAACGTGGAGGCAATCGGCAACTAAGCTCACCTCTCTCCGCTCCATTGAGCCGATCCACGTCATGGCGCTTTGCTCCTGGGTACCAAAGCACTTCCTGGCTATTTTCAGTGCCGGACTAAGGTCCTGGAGAAGGAGGAAGGTGGATGCGTGAGGATGAGGATGAGGGTGCACGAACGCAAACGAAGCTAAGTTAAACTCTTAACAGAACTTGTAGTAGCAGCTCTTCAACAACAGACAAATCTCCTCCACTTTCGACTTTCGACTTTCGTGAAAATGCACAGTAAGATTACCGCTAAATCAGTCGGAAATCTTGCACACAGTTTGTATATATTGAAGATATCGAATGATGTAATTCTTCAAAATAATTTATCTTTTTTCTAATAAGTCTATACAGTAGTAGGTTGTTCATCAAAACCAGGGCGCGGCCGCGTAGACAGCTGCGAGCAGCCCAACCAAGTGTACGATCCAAGACGCTGTCGAGTCTTGTGGGGTTGCCGCGTTGGGGGAGCGCAGGTTAACAGTTGCTGAACCCGTAGCTCCCGTACCCGAGTCGTGCACGAAGCTGTAGCTGGCAGCAGAGTCGCAGATGACATTCGGGTCCGGACACGTCAGCAAGCCTGAAAACCCCGGTACCGCCAGTTGTTCACCTTTCGTGGTGCAGTTCACCCGAACCGCGTCGTTCGTCTTGCTACGAGGGATCGTCAACTCGATCGTTCTCTGACTCGAGTCGTTGCTGGCTGCGCTGGCGTAGCAGCGCATCGCGTAGCACCCAGTTTGGCGGTAATCGCTCACTACCCAATTGGTCGAGTCGTCACTGCGCAGCGTTGTAGCTGTACACCTGGAGTTGGAGCCATACGACTCGCCCAGGATGTTGACCTCTGCTTGGCCCGCTAGCTGCAGGTTGTTGACGTTGCTGCAGTCTCCGTAAGTGTATCCGATGTTAATCGGACAGTAGTCGGGGTACGAGTCGCCTCCTTTGGTCGGGTCACCGGGGAAGTACTGATAGTCGCTTGGGATACTCTCACCGTCCAGAAGGGAGCAAACGGAGCGCGATGTCGCGTCCACGGAGCAGCTTTCGGCGCTGTCGCTGGTGCAGAAGTGGTCGCTTGCAATGGATTCGCCGGTCTCCGTGTTGATGCACTTCTCCGTGGCGAACTCGCACCCGCGGCTCTCCCCGAAGTGCATCCGCTCAGCTGCCGATACATTCGCGCGGTACCATCCCGAGTCTTCGAAGAACGCCAGGGTCAATGCACTGAAGACGTTGCGGAAGCTGTCGACTGGGGTCATGTACTCAGGCTCAAAGATGCGCTCTTCCCAGTGGGAACCCAAGCAGCCATAGCCATCTTGCTGCTCGATCTCGGCCCCCGCTAGTGAACTGCAGTTGAAGTGCGACTGCACGAACGCAGCGACGTTTGGAGTAACCATCTTGGCGACTGAGTGGCCCCGCTCGGTAGAATACTCTACGGTGTTGGTGCTCGGCTCGACGTAGTAGCTGATTGCTGAGCCGTCGGGACACGTTCCTGATCTGTAAGTAGGCGGGCTGCCGTTCTCGTCGCGTGGAGTCCTAGGAGTTCCGTCGGGATAGCGCATTAGAGGGAAGAACTGCGCTGAGAATCCGAGCGCATGGGTCATTTCGTGCATGGCTGTCGAGACTTGCGACTCGTAGTCTTCAGCCAACGTGCTGATCTGCATAGGGCAGAAGTTGACCATCCCGAAGGTAGGGCGGTCGTACTGGTCCTTCTGGCATGACGAGGCGTAGGCAAGTGTCCGAGAGCCGCAGTTAACGGTATCCGCCGACCGAACGTAGAGCAGGAAGTCAGTATTCTCAACTCCGTTAGCGTCTGAGTATTCACAGTCGCCACCTTTGCAGCAATCCTCACTAGGACAGGTGCTGCACTTGCGCGTGGCTCCGAAATGCTCAGCAGGGATCACCATCTCCAGACATTTCTCGTTCTTGACGAAATCGCTGCAAACTCGGGGCGTCGACGGATAGTAGGAGGAGCACGTGTGCTGAGCAGCCAACTTGCCTTGAACTGGAACGACCTTCAGTGCATTCTGGAACCGCTCGATGGCGTCGCCGACGACCTGGTAGAGGACGGTTCGCTGGTCCTCCGTGATGAGGCCGAGTGTGGCTTCGTCGTAGTACGGCGTGATGCGGATCGGCTGGTACGCGTCATCAGCTACAGTAGACTCGTACGTCTGGAAGTTGGTCACGTCTTCGTCTTCGAGTCTTCGATCCCGGTTGCGGGTGTCGAACGGGTGGACGTCTCCGTAGTGCTGGTGGCTATCGACCACCTTGTGATCTAACTGGTCGTGGATGCACCCTAGGACCAGCTGAGGTAGTGCAAGAAGCAGGATGAGTGCTACCTTGATGCTCTCCACCATCGCCGATCTTTGTGGTGGAGAAGAAATCGCCAAGTACGATCATCCTTCGTGCTTTGAATCGAGCTATCAGCGCTTGTCCAAGTTCTATGACTGTTGCTCTTGTGTCTCAAAGCACCTCCTGCCTATTTTCAGTGTTAGGCTCAGGACTCGAAGCGTGCGTGCAGTCCAATTCTATTTAAGCTGTAAGTAAAGCCTAATCGCGATGATTAAGTTCAACCCATCCAGAGTTCTTGTGAATTTCGACAGACTTCTGGTCTTGATTCTCGCGCGATCGATAACGATGATGATATGCGAGACCATTGATGCCGCTTTGCACTGGATGAGTCTTAAATCATGGACGTGTTTAATAAAATACACATAGCAGCAACGTCAATCCTAGTAGGTGCACAGTCAAACTTGCTCGTGACTGTAAAGTGTGTGCAGCGTTAGTGGAGCGCAGGTTGGCAGTGCAGGCACTCAGGAACCAGTGCCACTGGAACCTGCCCCACTTGACCCACTGG
This sequence comes from Phytophthora vignae f. sp. vignae, assembly GCA_016169955.1. NCBI lineage: Eukaryota > Oomycota > Peronosporomycetes > Peronosporales > Peronosporaceae > Phytophthora > Phytophthora vignae. The sequence continues at coordinate 1,495,181 of JABJUM010000007.1, forward strand.
ACCCCGTTCCGCTCGAATGTGTTGAACCGCTTGCACTCGAGCTTGATCCTGTCGCGCTCAAGCTTGTGGAACCGCTTGCATCCAAGCTTGAGCCTATTGCATTCGAGCTTGACCCACTTGAACCAACGTCCCCTGTACCCGAGCCATCGACGAAATCATAGCGCTCAGGCGAGTCGCAGATCACATTCGGGTCTGGGCATGTCAGCCACCCTGAAAATCCGGGCACCGATAGCTGTTCCCCCTTAAAGGTGCAGTTTACCTTGACCACATCATTCGTGTTGCTGCGGGGGATCGTCACCTCGATGATACTTTGGCTCGAGTCGTTGCTGCCGTCGTCATAGCAGCGCATAGCATAACACCCCGTTGGACGACTAGCAGTCATCTTCCACCCTGATGCGATCGCGTCGTCACTGCGCAACGAGCTAGCTGTGCACCTGGAATTGGAGCCGTACGACTCGCCCAGGATGTTGACCCCTGTAGTACCGGCCAATTCCAGGTTGTTGTCATCGCGGCAGTCTCCGTACGAGTAGCCGGTATTAATCGGACAATAGTCGGCGTACACGTCTCCTCCCTTGGTCGGGGCACCTGGAAAGTATCGATACTCGCTTGGGATTGTTCCACCTGAGCTGAACCAACAAACGGAGCGTGAAGTCGCGTCCACGGAGCAGCTTTCGGCGGTGTTGCTGGTGCAATAATGGTCGCTAGTAATAGACACCCCAGTCGCTGGATTGATACACTTCTCCGTGGCAAACGCGCACCCGCGGTTCTCTCCGAAATGCAGTCGCTCGGCCGTCGATAGATTCGCTCGGTACCATCCCGAGTCTTCGAAGAACGCCAGGGTCAGCGCACTGAAGACGTTGCGGTAGCTGATCACTGGGGTCATGTACTCGGACTCGAAGATGCGCTCTTCCCAGTGGGAACCCAAGCAACCAGTTCCGTCTTGCTGCTCGATCTCAGCCCCCACCAGTGAACTGCAGTTGAAGTGCGACTGCACGAACGCAGCGACATTGGGCGTGACCATCTTGGCGACTGAGTGGCCCCGCTCGGTAGAATACTCCACTGTGTCGACGCTGGGCTCGACGTAAAAGCTGATCTTCGAGCCATCGGGGCATGTTCCAGAGTCGTACATGGGTGGTAACCCATTGGCGTCACGTGGAGTGCGCGGAGTTCCGTCAGAGTGCCGCATGTACGGGAACAAGATGGCGGAGAACCCGAGTGCGTGCGTTATCTCGTGCAGGGCGGTGGCGAGTTGCGCGTCGTAGTCTTCCTCCGCCGTGCTGATCATCTCGGGGCAGAAGTTGGCCATTCCGAAGGTGGGGCGGTCGAATTGGTCCAGTTGACACGTCGAGGCGTAGGCCAGCGTGCGGCTCTCGCAGTTGTCGGTTGTTATGGACCGAACGTAGAGCAGGAAGTCCGTGTCTTCCACGCCTCCAGCCGCTGTATAGGCGCAATTGCCGCCAAGACAGCCATTGGCGTTGGGGCAGGTGCTGCAGTAGCGCGTGGCTCCGAAATGCTCCGCGGGCATCGGCATCTCGAGGCAAGTTTCGTCCTCAACCAGGTTGACGCAAATTGGGGGCGTTGTATGCCATTGGTAGTCGCACGAGCGTTGCGCTGCCAGTTTGCCTTCTACGGGGACGACGCTCAGAGCATTCCGGAATCTCTCGATGGCATCGGGGATGACCTTGTAGATGACCGCTCGCTTATCAGCAGAGATCAGGTTGAGCGTGTCTTCGTCGTAGTACGGCGTGATGCGGATCGGCTGGTAGGCGTCCTCGGCCGTCGCGGACTCGAAGTCCGTCGCGTTCGCATCCAACGGGCGGATGTTGGCGTAGTGCTGGAGGCTTTCGACCACCCGGTGGTCGAGTCGGTCGTGGATGCAGGCGCGGCTCAGTGGCAGCAGCAATGCGATGACCCCTTTTAGCACCGTATATTTCATCATCATCAACTTCATCGAAGCACCGACAATCGCTAACTACGAGCTGCTGCTGCTGGTGGTGAGTTTGTCCGCTTCGGTCATCTTCTTGCCCCTGCAAGCCAATGCCGCCGCCTATTTTCAGTATCGACTCGACTCAGATCCCGGAGGCGGTCATCACCAGCGTCAACGTGCGTCCCGATGCCGACGGCCTTAGCTTGGTCTAGCCTGGTTTAGCAACTGCTTATCCAAGCAAGCTCAGTTCTCGTGGATACTATTCAGTTCATCAGTTGAAGTTGTCTTCAACTACATGTACCACCTTATTGGTACATCTTACTCGTACTTAGTCGAACGATATGATCCAGTTTGATTGTCCCCATACAAATTCAAAGTGTGAAGATGAAGGCGCTGATCCTTGTGGGCGGCTTCGGCACGCGGCTGCGGCCGCTGACGCTGTCGTGCCCCAAGCCGCTGGTGGAGTTCTGCAACAAGTCCATCGTGTTGCACCAGATCGAGGCGCTCGTGGCGGTGCGTGGCCGTGGTGACAGAGCTCGACAGAGATGCGAGCCATCTTCCCCGCAGTATCTTGTCATATAGGAATTTAGTTTTTGACAACTGTCAATAATTGAATGCTATTCTGTCAAAAATACAGGTCGGAGTGACGGAGGTGATTCTGGCAGTGAACTACCAGCCACAGGTGATGCTGGCGGCGCTCGAGTCCATGGAGAAGAAGGTTCGGAGGCTGCATGAAGCGATCAAGGCATTGTTGACACGTGTCTCTGACATCAATATGACATGTACTTTATTACGTTATTTTCAAAACAGTACCAGATCAAGATCTCGTGCTCGCACGAGACCGAGCCGCTGGGTACGGCGGGGCCTTTGGCGTTGGCCCGCGAGATGCTGGACGACGGCGACCCGTTCTTCGTGTTCAACAGCGACGTCATCTGCGAATACCGGCTGCAGGATTTTCTGGACTACCACAAGGCCCACGGGGGCGAGGGCACCCTCATGGTGACCCGCGTGGACGAGCCCTCCAAGTACGGCGTGGTCATCTCGAATGCCGACGGCCAGATCCAGCGCTTCGTGGAGAAGCCGCGCGAGTACGTCGGCAACAAGATCAATGCCGGCATCTACATCTTCAACCGCGAGGTGCTGGACCGCATCCAGCTGCGCCCGACGTCCATCGAGAAGGAGATCTTCCCCCAGATGGCGGCTGAAGGAAACCTCTTCTCGATGGTGCTGCCTGGCTACTGGATGGACATCGGCCAGCCCAAGGACTTCCTGTCGGGCATGTGCCTGCACCTCGACTTCCTCGAGCGCTCCAACTCGGATTCGCTGTCCACGGGCTCCAAATTTATCGGCAACGTTATGGTGGACCCCACGGCGGTGATCGGCGAGGGCTGTCTGATTGGCCCCAACGTGGTCGTTGGTCCTGGGTGTGTTATTGAGGACGGTACGTACGCTGGATCCGTGACCATTGTGTTGAGAAGAAGACGTTGACTTTTATTGCTTGGTGTACTTCTGTCGACACAGGGGTTCGACTTAGCCGGACGACGCTGCTTCGTGGTGTCACGGTGCGCGCGAACTCGTGGATTCAGTCGAGCATTATCGGATGGGGGTCAACTATTGGGCGATGGGTAAATGTTTCTTCGTGTTATTTTTTCTTTTACTAGAACCATCATCGTAGCCGTTTGTCGCCTGAAAATTTGCTAACGTGTGCTGAACCGCTGCTCTTCAGTGCCGAATCGAGGGCATCACCGTCGTCGGCGAGGACGTGCAGGTGAAGGACGAGAAGTTTATCAACGGCGGCCTCATCTTGCCGCATAAAGCCATCTCCGCCAGTATTCCCGACCCCGGCACCATCGTCATGTGATCGGACAAGCCTGCAAGGGTCAACGTTGGTAGGATACATCATGCCACGCGACTGTTTTCCCATTCCTCTGTTTGCATATCGCTCAAACAATTTTAACATCAGCTTTCAAGGCAAGAAGACAAAACTTTTGTTCCATCCAAACAGGAGCTTCATTTGCTGTGGTTCGCTATACCTGTCGACTTCACACGATCACTACCTGCCTATTCATACGCAATATATGCACTTGCAACCCGCGCCTCAAAGAGACGGGAGGTTGCAGGAGAACCGATGATCCTCTTATAGCGGCACTGCGCCCTCTTCACTCGAGCGGGACGAGGACGAAGAGGTGAGAGTCGAGTTGCCGTTGGGCGAATGGGACATCGGTTCCTCATACCCCACACGGATGCGGAGCTGCTGCATCTCCGTCTCCCACTTGCCCTCCAGGTGCTCGATGTGGTTGCGCAGAGTACGGATCTCCTCCACCATACCGGCGTACTCGGCTTCGGCAGCCTTGCGGGCCTTTCCGCGATCGCGACGACGGTAGACGCACTTCAGCGTCTCGCCGAAGGCAACCATCACCAACGCGAACACCATCGAGAACATCCACTCGTACCACTCGATGTACGCAAAGCCGAAGAGGTCGTCCATGATAACTGGGATGTTGGTCACGGACAGCGTCAGCGTAATCGAGCCCACGGCAGCCATCTGCATCCACTTGTTGCTGAACATGTCCTTGAAAACAGACTTGGTGAAGCTGCGGGCAGTGTAGGCACGAAGCATCTCCATAGTCGTGATGTAGATAAATGCCATGGTCTGCGAGCGCGACGTACCCTCGGAGACGCATTCGTAGTCGCCGCCGTAGCAAAGAAGCTTGTCGCTTTCGTAGTAGTCCAGCGAACGGATGCTTTCGTCGAAGAGGTAGTTTCCGTTGAGGTCACGGGCGCCGCAGTTGCTGTACGCCTGCCATCCATTGCCCATGCCCATCCAGCGCGAGCACACCACATTCTTGTAGGCTTCTTCGCCGCTGTTGCTATCGATGCCCGCGGTAATGTCGTCAAGCAACACGTTCTCGAAGTTCCAGTACAAACCGATAGTGAATACGATCAATGCACCGAAAGCGATCAGGAATGCGTTCGAAAGCACCAGCACCCACAGACGGCCATGGATGATGTGCTCCGAACGAGGGCGCGGGCGCTCCGACATGACCGTGCCATCACCCTTCTCCAGGCTGAGGGCCACAGCCGCCATACCATCCGCAAACAGGTTGAGCACTAGGATCTGCAGCGGCTCCAGCGGGTTCGGCATACCCACAGCAATTGCCGTGAAAATAACCGTAATCTCACCGAAGTTGGTCGACAGCAGAAAGCACACGAAGCGCTGGATATTGCCGTAGATCTCGCGACCCTTTTCAACGGCGGAAACAATGCTGCAAAAGTTGTCGTCCGTCAGGATCATGTCAGAAGCACCCTTGGCAACGGCAGTTCCTGCGATTCCCATCGCCACACCGATGTCGGCCTCCTTGAGTGCAGGTGCGTCGTTGACACCATCACCGGTCATCGCTGCCACGTGCCCTTGACGTTGCAAAGACTTCACAATCTCGATCTTGTCTTCAGGTTTCGCACGCGCGAAGACTGACACTTGGCTGGTGATTTCGTCCAGCTCCGCATCGGTAAGGTACACGTTCTGACGCGGGCGCAGCACACCACAGTCCACTGCTTGCGTGTCGGCATCTGCACCGTTTTGCAGCAGATCGATGTCGCGAGCGATAGCCACAGCAGTCTTGAGGTAGTCGCCGGTGATCATCACAGTACGAATCGAAGCCTGACGAGCTGTGTGGATGGCATCCTTGACGCCTGCTCGAGGAGGATCAATGGAGGCAACGAGGCCGACGAAGATGAGCGGGGCACAGAGAGCCTCAAATTTGACTTCAATGTCATCTTCGTCTTCTGCATACGGCAACTTGTCCAGCGGGCGGATTGCCACTGCTAGAACTCGCAGCGCTTGAGAAGACATGTCATCCACAGCCTCCAAGATCCTGGTGCGATCGCTTTCGTGCATCTTCGTGACGGATCCGTCAGTACGCAGTAGCTGGGTGCAGTTCTGAGCAATGTAGTTGGGGGCTCCCTTGACGTTGGCCACAAACTTGGTCATTCCTGGAAGTTGTAGCATGTCCAGGTGCGGTTCACCCGCCGAGACCTCATTGACGGTGATCATCATCTTCCTGGTAGACGAGAACGGCACCTCAGTCACTCGCGGGTACTTCTTCGTAGCTTCTTCACGCCAAATGCCTGCCTTGGCGGCCGCGACAACAAGAGGGGCCTCCGACGAGTTGCCCATAGGGACCCACATGGGGGCACCAGTCTCGCTCTCTTCCTGCTGCAAGCTCGTGTTGCTGCACAGCACCGCAGATAGCAGCGTCGTGCGCACGGGAATCGAAGCCTTGGTCTGACTGACGCCGTTGCGAAGAATGTCGCCGGTTGGGTTGAAGCCCGTGCCGGTAATGTCGTACACGACTGAGTCGCTCCACATCTTGACAGCCGTCATCTTGCCCTCGGTCAGAGTGCCCGTCTTGTCAGTGCAAATGACCGAGCTCGCGCCTAGCGACTCGACTGCAGCGAGCTTGCGAACGAGGACGTTCTTCTTCACCATGGCGGCCGTGCCGGTGGACAGACAAATCGTCACCACCATGGGCAGTCCCTCAGGAACTGCACTCACAGCCAGCGACACGGAGACCATCACCATGTTGAGCCACACGGGGCGCGACGGGTTTTTCGGGTCGGCGTTGTCTCGCACCATTCCGACCACGAAGACAATGACGCAGATACCGAGCACCACCGTACCCATGACGACACCCAAGTGGTGCAGGCTCTGCTGCAGAGGGGTCATCTTGGGGTAGTACTTGTCAACAAAGCGGCGCCAGCAGTTGGGGCGTGATCCATCAGCGCCGCTGCCTCCCTTGAGAAGAGCAGCAATGGAGCCCACGCGGGTCTTCATGCCCGTCTCCACAACTACGCCTGTCGCGTTGCCCGTAGCGACAGAAGTGGAGGCGAACACCATGTTGTCGGCCGTGAGCTTCTCACTGCAGCTCATGTCGGCGTCGTACTTCTTGAGCACGTCCTCGGACTCGCCCGTGAGGATCATCTCGTTGACCTTGAAGTCCGAGCTGAAGATAAGGCGAATGTCGGCCGGCACAATGTCACCAGTCGTGAGCACGACGATGTCGCCCGTGACCAGTTGCTCGCTCGGGATCTGCACCTGGCGGCCGCCGTCGCGCAGCACGACGCACTGCGGGGAGGTCATCTTCTGTAGCGCCTCGAGAGCGTTGCTGGCGTTGTGCTCCTGGATCGTGGCGATGACAGCGTTCAGCGTGACGATAGCGATGATGGCCAGGCCCTCCACGAACTCCTGCAGGGCGATGGAGGCCACGGCCGCCGCCATGAGCAGCCCGATGATCACGTTGGTGAACTGCAGCAGGAAAATGACGTACACGGGAGCCTTTTTCTCGGCCTCGAGCGAGTTGGGCCCGTTCTGGGCCAGGCGCTTGCGGGCGGCGTCGTCGTACACGCCGCGCTCGGCGTCCACCTGGAAGTCCTCGAGGATGGTGGCCACGGGCTTCTCGTGCCAGGCCCACTGGTCCTGTCGGTGGTCCACTTGGGCGAAGGACTCGCGGGTCTTGCGCGGGTCCATGGCCACGAGGCGCTCGGTGTCGCTCAGGAATCGGTCGCGGTGCGAGGAGCGGCGCGAGCGCTCTGCCGCGTCGTGTGCGCCGTCGTCTTCATTCAGTGAGAGTTGTTGATGCTTGGTGTGGCGCGCGGCGCCGCTGGCTCTAGGAGTGTGCGCTGCAGCGTAGGAGAAAGAAGAGGAGGGCGGCGTCTCCTCGGCCGCGGCCGCGTCTTGCAGAGACGACGCTCGCCTCAGTTCGCTCGGGTCCACGCATGAGTCTCGGCCATATAAGTCTGGGGGGTCAACCATTCAAGGGGGAACGGCGGCGCGGGCGAGCTGGAGAACGGGGCGGGTGAGGCGGAGCTGGAAGGCTGGGGACTGCGGAGGCTGCTGGAGGCGGAAAGTTGCAAAGTGATCGATCGCCCAGAAGGCGAGGCAACCTGACCTGCACTCCGCTAATTGTGGGTGCGTCCTGATACCGCCCATACAAAAAACAAGTCTATTTGTGTTTACCACGGTACACTCATCAGACGACCGAGACTTTGAAGCCTCTTTTCTGGGCTTAATCCGTCTTTGAAAAGATATTATGATCCAGTACACAATGGTAATCTACTGAAATATTTTGAGCTAAGTAACTTTCTCCAATTCAAAATTGAAGTCATCTCAGTTTGTTTATTCCATATATACTGCATTAGGGTATTCCTGTGTATGCCTTTCGACGCGCGATTTTTAATCGACGAGGCACATGGCCGTGATCGCTCTGCAAGAGGCGTGACTTCACATGGTCGCCTCCACGATGGTCCCGCCTCGCTACGAGAGAGAGAGAGAGAGCGAGGCGAGCATGTGTGCGTCGAAGTTGCAGCTACTACAGCAGCAGCAGCAGCAACGCTATATGGGCCACGAAGGACTCGATTGCTCTTCTCATACGGTCTCTTCGGGGCAGATCCCACTGTTCGTTGGCGTCATTGCCGTTGAATTCCTGCGCTGCGGCATGTTCCTGCTTTGGCGCTTGCTTCGGCGGTGTGCGCCGCGATACTCTGTCCAGCGGGCTGCAGCACAAAACCAAGGCAGGGCATAATTGCAGTCGCTGAATCTTTGGCAGGTGCGGTCTCCCATCGTCGGACGGCTCAATGGTCCTCATTGCAACTGCTAGAGCAAAGGCAAGTTGCTCTGCTCTACTCAGCCCGATGGCGAGCGTTGCTGCTCCGCTCGGATACATGCGCGCTCGTTGCCAATGGAATCTGGGCGACGCCATGAGTCACGATGTGTCTGGTCGTCTCCCGACGCGAGCGCATGAAGCTGCTGGCGTCGGAGAGGTCTCCGCTGTCGCTGCTCCGTACACTTGCAAGCGCTGGTCCCGCGGCGGCCGACGGTGCTGGGCTCTGCACTGTTGACACATCATGCCACGCTTTGAGCTCGCGCGTGCTGCGGGGCACGACCGCGGGAGGGTCACATGCTGGTGAGCCCCCGCCGGCCAGCAGGCAGGTCGGACCATCACCAAGCGCTGCAGCTGGGCGGTCGGTCGGAAGGTTGATTAATCGGGCGCGTCATTACTGTATGACCTGCAACCACGAACGAAATTCGTCAAGAGAAACAAGTGGCGAGCTCACTTTATGGCTACCTTCGCAATTAACGTGCGCTCGCCCAGGCTTGGCCAGCTAGGCCGATCAGCTCTGCGTGAAGTTAAACTGGACGTCGCCCTGCACCGGCTGGAAGTTGAGCGCCTCGCCGGTCTGCTCGGACGCCACCACGGCCGGCGCCAGCGTGGCGTCCGCCTCGTCGCCGGCGTTGTCGAACCACGTGTCTATCAGCTGCGACGCCATGCTGCTCACGTCGTCGTTCTGGTCGTAGGACAGCTCTTCTATCTTCTCCAGGCAGCCGCTCTCCTCGACGGCTATGCGCCCCTCCTGCGGGTCCTTCTGCAGCAGGCTCTCGATCGCCTCCAGGATGACGAGCTCCACCATCGGGTCCTCCCACTCGTCCAGGAGCGGGCAGAACGACTGCAGCACGCCCATGCGGACGGCTTCCTTGATAAAGTCGAGGTTCGCTCGTACGATTATGTTGCACATCGCCCATGTAGCCTCGCGCTTGACGCCGTACTCAGCCCACGCCATCTGCTCCACCAGCCCGTTGATAACTCCGGGGGCGTTCATCATCGCGACTACCTGCTCCTCCTGGCCGCCAGCAATATTTGACAGCATCCAGCACGCCTCCTCGCGCACTGCGCGACTTGTTGTCGTCATAACACTGGGGATCACCTCTAGTAGCTTGGCATCGATCACGGCTTGGGAGAAGGAAATCTCCGCGGACACAATGTTACCCAGTAGTCTCAGCACTGGTGCCAAGATAACACTGCTCTGTGAAATGTACAGCAGTTCCACCAGCCGCGGGCACAGGCCGGCGTTAACAATGCCGCCCACGACGTCGCTGTCGTGCAGCGTCATTTCGACCAGCGCCCAGCAACTATCGCACAGCGTCAGTACTTGCTCATCCAGCAGGTCGGTTTCTTCGTCCTCGAGCTCGTCGTCTTCGCCAATGGCGTCGTCCATCACCTGCAGCGGCCGCATATCCGCCTTCTTCGCCTGGAACACCATGTTCTCGCCCGTCTCGAAGTTCACATCAACGTCCATGACCTCAACAGTCGTCTCATCAACCTCGCGAACGAACCGCACAACGGCGATATCGTTCGGTGCGGGCTTGCCCGTGTTGATCTACGTACGTCAGAAGGGGCTCGGTTAGGCATAACTCAGGTTGACATCTTACGAACCAACAACAACAAGTAAACGCACCTCGAAGATCCGCCACGGCGCGATGGCCGCAGCCTTCTTGAACTTGATCGCCTCGCCCGCCTGGCCATTGGCCGAGACGAAGTTGCTCACCTTCTCGTTCGAGAGCTGCAGGATAATGCTCGACAGCACCTCCATCATCTCGCGCTTGGTATCCGGTCCCATGACGCCGGTCTTGTCCAGAACGTCGGGGAACTCGACCAGACTGCGCAGCAGCCACACCGCCGCACGGCGGAGCGACGGCGTGGCCATGCGGATGTGCGGCAGCACCACGCTGGGCGGACACACCTTGACGATCTCCTCGCAGCTCTCGGCGGACGCGGACGCAATGTTGCCCAGACACCAAGCGGCCTGGATCTGCAGCTCCGAGATGCCCGACTGGAAGAGCTGCACGAGCTTAGGCACAGCGCCCGACGCGATCACGGCGCTGGCCTTGTCCATGGACGAGATGAAGCGCAGCGCGAAGGCCGCGTCCGAGTGCAGCTGCACGGCGTTGGCGTCGGGCAGGTCCTCGTTCAGGATGGCCACAAAGGAGGGCAGCGCTGCCAGGATCGTGCACCACAGACCCTCGTGCTGCGAGTCGCTCTCGTCAAAGAGCGGTGGCACGCCGCTGGACAGCAGGTACACGAAGGCGCGCATGGACTTTTGCCGCGTGAGCGCATCCGGCCGCTGGATGCCTGTGCGCGTGCCACCTAATAGTTAGTAAGAGAACAATAGAAAATGAGTTGAGTGGAGAGTATGACGCACCGAGCAGCAGGGCCTGGGACCGCGAGGCCAAGTTGAGCAGCAGCTCCTTGCGGCTGGCGGTCTGCGCGGCGGCCGGCGGGTGGTTGGCCTTGAGGTTGCGGCGCGTGGCGTACGCGTCCTCCTTCTTGGCCTTGCGGATGGACAGCATGGTCTGCTGGCGGTTGCGGCGGCCCGTCAGCACGCCCACGTTGCCGCCCACCTTGACGGACTTGCGCGCGTTGGGGGTAGACATGCTGCCTGGTGCTACTGCCCTCTCCGACGTCGCTGACTCACTTGATTCCTGTATGAAGACGAGTGCATCGATCCCGATGGGAAAATGGCTTATGGTACCATGTTTCTGGTACGTCTCATGGGTTTCGGCCCAGCAGCGCGCGGGTCAGGCCTGTCGCGCTGCGTAGTTCGCAGAGTTCGGCAAGTTCGCAGAGTTCGGCAAGTTCGCAGAGTTCGGCAAGTTCGTCGATTTCGTCGATTTCGTCCCGTTCATCAGCAACCGGATCACTGCTCAAGCTTGACGTGCCTGGCTGCCTGCGGACAAGCGTCACCGTCACCTGCGAACAAGGAGGGCCCTACTGTGTGGACGTTTGCTAGGCTCTTGCTACCTCCCCAGTCTGCTCATGGACTCTCCCGGTGCAGTCCTCCGTGTAAGTCCGACAGCCTCTTCTAGAGATAGAATGAGTCGGCGTGTGAGTGAGCGCCGGGCCTCCGGCGAGCAGAGTGGAGAGCTGGTGGCCAAGTACGTGGCCCGCGCGTCCACGCAGGGCGCGCACCTGGCCGCTTGCAGCCCGTGCAGACTCGTGCGCTCCGGCTTCGGCGCCGCCGTGGGCCGGTCGTGGCCGCTGTCCGCCGCCGAGTGCTGGGTGCGTCTGGACATCGTCACGCTGAGCCAGATCAACGTGCCGCTGTCCCAAACGGGCCGGCCGTCGCTCACCCAGCAGCTGCAGGCGCGCAGGGCGCTGCTGGAGCTCGTCTGCCAATTGAGCGCGACGCCGTCGTGTCGGTGGGAGGAGAGCTTCGAGTCTCTGTGGTGGCCGGCGCTGCTGAGACCCGCGGACTTTAATGACGAGAAGTATCTCGAGACGGTGCGAGACGTCGGGGCGGCCCCCAAGTTCGCGCTGTCCATGGGGAGACCGACATTGGAGGGCGTGCAAATGTTCTTCCAGTTCTTGCGGATGGACCCTCAAGGGCTGCTGGACGAGGAGGACAGACATCTAATTCAGTGTCTGCAGGTGCCGGGAAGTCGGCGGAGGAGACAACCGCTTGAAGTTTGTTTGCGACTGTCCAACAACGTGGTGGACACTTCTGTTCTGCGCAGTATAGTGGACGGTGTGCGGGACCTTTTTGCCACGATGGACACTTCGACGGATGAGGAAGGGGAGGGATCCTGGCGCGTCGAGTTCGAGCTCACGTCGCTCTGGCTCGACAACTGCCGCTTTCTGAGCGCGTCAGAGGACTTGCTGCTGCTGGCCAAGATGGTCACGCTCCCGTCGTCAACGATCCGCGATTTGATGTTACCCGGGGTGTATTTCAACTGGCTGAGGAATCCTACGGGGCTCCAGAGTTTCCAGTCGTTTACTAAGCAAGTGCTGGCGCCGTCGTCGCCTCTCAGGGCGTTGGATCTGACACGTGTGGGGATCGATGGTAACTCCATGGCGGCTCTTTGTTCTGCGCTTCGGTACTCGTCGCCTCTGGCGAAACTATCCGTCGGGTACACGACCCGCGGTGCGCATTCAAACTCTCGGTTGTTGTGGGCGTGGATCTTCCTGGCTGTCTTCCACGAAGACTCGGGCTCTGGACTGGAACACTTCGATGTGTCTGGATTGCAGCTGCAAACGGAGGACGTGGAGGCCCTTGTGGCCATGCTAGAATCGCCTCATCCCGGAAGAACGCTGGTGCTTTTGCAGGATGGGCGTTTGCCTGAGGGTGAAGGGTGTGAGGAGTGTGAACTGCCTCCGAATGAGAGGCTTTTCGTTCGACTGCTGGATGGGTCTCAAGCGTGGACGAATCCTGGCTATTCTGCAGCATGGCCCCAGTTGCTGCCGGGAACACTGCAAGCGAATGACTTCGAGTACGAGGTCATGGTGCGGCTAGTGGACTGGTTGTGCATTTTGATTCCAGGCTATGGATTTGGCTGGGTGGTCCGAAGCGCTGTGAGGTACGAAACGTTAAAGCCATCGCGCGTGTCGAAATCGTCTGGAGCAAGAACAAGACCCGGATTGCAATCTCTAACTTATCGGGGGGCGGAGGAACAAAGCAACGGTGTGGTGGGTTTGCTGCGGCTACTGGGTCGATCCCTGTTATCACTGGACGTTCCGGCATGTGGGTTAAATTTTCGGGATTTGGACACAATCCTCCATGTCTGCCCAAATCTGACGAATTTGAACGCGACCCGCAACATGATGACGGACTTGTCGCCTCTGTTGCGAGCATTCGACGAGGGCCGCTGCCAAATCGCTAAGCTGGGCATTCTCGTGGAATCCATTACCCCTACTATCGGCCTCAGTTGCTAGCGTTGGTGCGGCACTCAAACAGCAAGCCCCTGGAGAGGCTTCAACTTGAAGTCATCGGTCACGACACTATATGCACTGAGGTAGACTTTTGGAGTGGCCTTCAGCGTGCTCTCTCGGCAAATGTCACGCTGCATTGTCTGTATTTATCACTTTTATCTGCCGAAACTCACAAGGCCGCGATGGCGTCGATCAAACCACTCCACGGGCAAGTACTGCGCTACAAGACACCACTTCAATTGAACACATCGTTTCTCAGCGTCGTGGAACACGGCGTATCGTCGAAGGTGGCGTCACTAGATCACATGGCACTGTCTAATATTTTTTCGATTGCTGCAACCTCAGGAGTGCGCCGCGAAGTGCACGTGCGCCGTTAAAACATAGAAAATAACATTTCAAGAAAAGGTTGCTACTTCTACATAAATGTACACGGGTTAATAAAGTCGAGTGGTCCGACACAATACACCATAAAACAAAGTCGTGTTGCGCACGAGGAAGCTCTGAAATTTCCAGTGCGACGTTGACTTGGTTAAAACTGCGCAAGCAGACTAGTGTAGGAGGGCAAAAGAATGCAGAAAAAAAACTTAGTACTACATGATTGATAATCGTTTGCACTAAGTCCTCGAGTTTCTCCGTCGCCGCCTCCACTGTGGCATTGGTAGTGGCGATAGTCACTCAGCAGCGTTTTGAGCATAGTGGCCAGGGGCGGATCTTTATACAACTGGGGGGGGGGGGGGGTAGATTTTGAGAGGTCGATCCACTTAACCCCTATTTTTGAGGTGCTTTCCCCTATTTTTGGCCGGCCAGATGGACTTACCCCATATTTTTGCCCCTCAAATTTTGGTTCTGCCGCAATTATTTTGGACCCAGCCTTAGCCCCAGGTTTCCCAGATTCAGATTTTACTCAGAAAACTGATTCCACAGGTATTGCCCAAGTTTTATTCCAGCTTATCGATGAAGTCCCTTCAAATTTGTCCCATCACTTTATATAGGAAAACCGAGACCGCATTCGTTGAAAAGCTGGACCCCCCCCAGTCCTCTAAAATAGATCTCTAAAATTGATCACACCTGTCTCTGAATACGAGTAGACACGAGATAGGCGAGGACTGGTTTAGCTTTGTGCTTTGGTGGAGGCCGCTTTTCCATAAACTCGGTTTGGCCCGTCTAGAATGGCATTTCTGCGTTTCCAAGCCGTAGGAAAGCGTTTTGGTCGGGAAAACAGAGCCCCAACGTGGATCTTAGACCAGTACTGGCGAGGTATATAAATCAAGCCTAGGTCTTAATTAAGACCTGGCTGGATTAGAATCGAGATTATTAACGAGATAATAAGCATGCGTTGGCCAAAATATCTGCACAGAACGGCAACAACTATCCACCTTGAACTAAAAATAGTTAAAGCTCTTTCACCTGTCGGAAACTGACCTCACGCAAATGTCTTCTATTTTGCATCAACCATGATCTCTTCCACCGTGGATTGTAGTGTTTGTTACTTGTGAGTACGCTTCACTGACTTTTAAGATGTCACGTCCGGCATCGCAACACCTTCAACCAGACCGGAGGAGGATACAATGTGAATACATCTGGGTAAGTAAGGCATCGATCCACTGATGCGGACGAGAGCATCAAGGTTAGGTGCTGGCGGGCATAAACGAAGTGAATAGCATTCTACAAGCAGTTTGCGGTGGTATTGTTTTCGGTTTAATGACGCTTAAATTCCCTATTAACTTCTTCACCTCGGCACATGCATACCTGCATAGCAATGACCTTTTACCCATGTGCACTTGCGCTGTACCTCCTCCTGTCCTTCTAGATTGCCATACTGGACACAGCATATTTCCAAAGACAACCAGAATACTTTCGTGAAATTTCTCAGAAGTCGTCAAACTTTACTCGTACTCAAGTACCTCACTCTACCGGTTGAGTATCGTGATCAAGCATTGCGCCGACCGCAATATTCAGGCAAAGAAGAGTGTAACAAGGTGTTATCCAAGGAGATCGTGCGAGATAGAAAGCGTAAGTTTCAGGTGTGGAGTGTTGAGCAGCTTTGAGGAGTCTTACGTGTGCTGTTGGTTCGCGGAGGTTCGCGAAAACTTCTATGTGCTTAAACGCTGCTCGTCGCAAGCGTGCTCTAACTCAGTTTTTTTCGTGAGGAATTATCTTAGGATGAGATCGGACTGCAGTGTACCTTGTGGGGCCCGCCTTGTGGGGCCAGTAAGCGCTAAATCCGGAATGATGGTCAGTCGGTCATATCAGTAGTCATATTACTATTAGTACCACCGATACCTCACTACTAATAGATATAGCATTCTACGGTTGCCAGTATTTAGATAGTAAGTTAGTAGTATTGTTGCTTTGCCGAAATTGTATACCTCTTGCCGTTATGAATCACCCACGTGAATGTTGACCGTGTCGGCGACGCGTCCATCTTCGCGCAACCTGCGTCTGTAAGTAATTTAAACAGTAATTTATTATGTGGGTTTTTCTTGGGATAAATGCAACTTCCCATTTTATCCCAGGGGTAATCTAAGGTTGACGTCCCAGACACCGCATGGCTCAAGCGCACTCCAAGCAGCGAGTAATGACGACGTGGCGGATGCGCACACTGACGCCGCAGTGATCCACCATCGCCGCGTCTTGAGAGTCGTTGCCGCAGCGCTGAAATCCGCGTGAGCGGAGTAGATCCGGCGGAACCTGCACGATGTGCACCGCGACGTCGTGTACGCCAACGTGCATCCCTTCACACTGCGGTGCGCCGGATACAGTACAACGGCAACGTCACTCATTTCGACGGGTGCACATTGGAGCAGGCGAAGGACCCGCGTCACCTCATGGAGACCAGGCACCACGCGGACGTGTCTGCGGACAACACGACGTTCGGCGAGAAGCTGCTTACCACGACGCTGAACCCTGTGGTGCTGGCCAAGTGGATGCTGGGGTCGAACGACGGAGAGTTTGACGACAGCCGCGCGGTGCCGTTCACGGAGCGCTACGCTTTGGCGGCCGTCGACTTCGTCATGGGCGTGGACAGCGACGCCATATTTACCCGTGGAACCTCATGGCCGAAGCAAAAGATGTGATCGACCCCCGCATCTTTGGCCAGGACGCGTCGTGGTACTGGACCAGGCGGATTCGTCTCACACTCGAACAGCTCATGGATATCGTGCCGACAAACTCACTCGCACTCGTTCTAGACGACTGGCACGGAAACACTGCTATTGCGCTGTTTGTGGCTGAAGTGAGCGCGTGGCAGGAAAAAAATTCTACTTACTGTGGTGGACCTGTGGGGGAACCACGTAAAGTTGATTTTGCGTTTAACGCCACAGGATACCACGCATTTTATTTTAAACAGGTCACCTGCAGAGAGGAAGACCTGGAGCAGCACTGCTCGTCGAGAGCTTTAGCGGGGAGTACTCAAGCAGCATGTTTTTGCCGAAAGAACGTGCGCTCTCCATTATATTTGGCTTCCGACGTTATCGTACACATTCAATTTGAAGTCATAACTTACTTTATGGGTAGCTGTAGTCAACACCAAAAGCATAGTCGAGGTTTATCAGAAGATGGCGAGTACGGAAAGCTTCGCAGGAACGAAATGCATGAGGAAAGTAGCTTAAAAATTGAAACTTAAAGTTTGGACTTTGCAGGCGAAATTTCAGAGCTTCTTCGTGCACAGCACGACTTTGTTTTGATAGTAAGTTTGTAGTATTGTTGCTTTGCCGAATGGCAGTGGTAGGTGTGGGTGCTCCGATTTGGCTCCAAACCCGCCTCCAAGATAGAGTGACCTAATCCTTTGACGAGCTCGATTTAGCAAAACGCCCCCCCCCCCCCCCCCCAAGGCTAAAATGGGCGGCAAAAAGCTGAAAATCACAATAAATATGACTACACCGTTCACGCTATTTAGTCGTAGTTCGCAAATAGTCGTGCTTCCGTACTTTTTCGTGACACAGTGCGCAAACAAATTTACCCCAGGACCATGAAACATCACAAAGACGGCGGATTTGGACAGATCTCGTTGAGCCGAAGCCAATCATGGTCTTAGATTTCTAATATATTGAATATTGACGTCACAAGAACATTTTGAAATTCCAACTTTTGCCCTCAAAAATCGTACACCACATGTGGCAGGGTCCGACTATCAAATATATATTTCAGACGGCATTATCGGCTCTTACCGTACCCCGTTTTATTAGTGAACGGGAAGCTTCGTGGCACGTTTTATCCTAACATTTGTATAGTAAGATCAAAATGGGATGTGCTAGGCTCCTGTAATAGAGGTCCCTGTACCACACAAGTTGTGTGTTCTACTCTAGAGGCCACCGCCGAGCAAGGCGGGCGCTCTGCAGTACAGTGACACCTCCTTAAGTGGAGGCATGTTTGGATCGGACAAGACATTGTTTCAGTTAAAGAATTAGTCAGATAGAGAAATGGCTACATCAGCAAAGTGGGTACATTTTTTTTATCTTGGTGCAAAGAAACTATCTGGTGATGTCTGACGCCGGCGCTTTACAACTTGTGCCCTCGTCAGCACTGTTAACTTCTGCAGCATTTCCTGTTCGCGCTTGGTGTCCTCTTCCCACTGAAAGAAAAAGGAAGAGAGCTCCATACAGTAAGCGAGTGCCGTTGCTGCTGACACAGGGGGCTGTTCGAGCTCCTCGGTATCGTTTTCGCTGTCTGCATCGCCAGAGTGATTGCTTTCACAGTCGATATCAGGTTGCTCGTGAACGTCCGTATCTGAGTCGATTGTTAGGTAATCCGAGACGCTGCTGTGACCGCTAATCCCCTTTAACATGTTTGCAAGTTCGTCCACGACCTTTTCTTCGGCCGCAATCGCGTACTCCCCTGATTGCCGGATTTCGCCCAACGACGCAGCATCGACAATCCGTGATTTGACCCAGCAGTTGCGAATACAATCAGCACTCATATCACACCAACCATCGATGCTGAATTGAATCGCCTCAAGTAGATTTAGCTTGCGCTCGATTCCGCCCTCAACTGCATCCAGGCACCATCGGACAAAGCGACGCCGATATCGGGCTTTAAACGATCGAATTATCCCTGTTCGAAAAACAAGTGTTAGCAGCCGATCGTTAAAATAAAGTTTAGGAAAAAACAAACTTACCCGCATCCAGTTTTATTCTAGGAACCCTAGCCAATGGCGTCCATATAGAGAGTTGTAGCACCAACCCTGGCGATCACTTAAAGAATAGAGAGGTTTTTGATCAGTTAGAGAGTACCTATAGTGAAACTCATATATTCCCGTTTGCACTCAAGGGCTCCCACCAAATAGGGAACGGAAAGGCACTTATAGGGGTTCAATTAGGGAGGTGTGACTGTATATAGTTTAACCAAACGCAAATACATGTGACGCTAGCACACAAAGTCTCGCGTGCTCACCTGTTCTGAGAGGCCCGCTTGCGGGTCTCCCCGCTCGGCTTGTTAATAAATAGCGTGAACGGACCTAACCCTGCCCGTGACTCCCGGAACTTCCTAGCTTTCATCCGTTTTGGCAAATCGGGTGGTCCGAGATCCGATATATCGGGCCCGATTTGCTAGAGAGCTCCGATTTAGCAGGAAGGGCTGAGGGAAGCTCACTATGTCTGACCCGATTTGCGGCTGGGGCTCCGAGTTGTGAAGCAGGTGCTAGAAATGCCGCTTTTCGCCGACAAAAGGGACCGCTGCCAAAATATTCATCGGGCCCTATCAGATTGGCGTGGCACGTAGTTGTAGCTGCCGTAGACGATGGCACAAGTGGTTTAGCTGACCATCGTTAAATTTAAATGGATATATACAGGGTACTGTTGCCCTCAATGCATTCTTGCTCCTTAGAGGTGGGAGGTATGGCCAGCTTGGAATGCCTCCCCTCTAGGCCTTATGCTCTTAACTCAGGTCAGATATAGCTAAATCGGATTCACCGATCATGTTGGAGTTTCATTTTATATAAATCGGACTCCGAGATAACGCGTCAAATCGGGCGGCAAAATTGTTGAAAACCACAATACCGCTTGAAGTAGTCTTCGGCACAAAGCTCAAACAAAGCTCAGAGAGCATTTGCTGCTCGCACTTTGCAGCGCCACCCACAAGCCGAATATATTTGGCCATGTGTGAACATGTTTGACCATGTTTGGAACCTCTTACTTGTTTTCAGTATGCTGACTACCCTAACTCGTTTAGAAATCATGGACTGTATCAACGGCCAAATGCATATAACAACCGAGAGCGTTCTACATCCCATATCATATTATGAGCAACACCCAAGCGTTCCTTAAGTGTGTATGCAGACACAATATTTGAAAGTGTGAAGGAAGGCATGAGTGTCGGTAGTGTCATATCCGAAATGAAATGGTCTACGCTGACGATAGGTAATTACAGTAACATTCACGATCAATATCAATCGGACGGTGGAATCGGTGAGTATCTCACAAGTTGTGAGTCAGTGTTCATTTAGCAGCGTCAGTCACCACCTACTAAGTACAGCTCAGGTTTGCCAGTGGAATCCGCTGTGGGAAATAGCGCAGGTAAATAATACTGGGTCGCTCCTGAAACATCAAAGTACTAAAATACTATTTCAGCAAAGCCGGGGCTTTGTGATTCTGGTTCAATGAACCTTTGCATCAGAGCTACCATCCGCCAGAGAATCATAACCAAATAGCCTTTTTTACACTGAACTTTACAAATAGTTTTTTCCTACAACAGAGAGCTTGCACCGCGATATTAGCACTGTTCCTACTCAATATACCTGTCACGAAGCCCAGAACGGCAGAACTCTTCGTGTGAGGCTATATTTGAGCGCAGCGTGGGATTTGAGGCCACTTGAACCAAATGCACTTGTGGCTTCGCACGTCGATCGACTTCGGACAAATATAGTCAACTGGGGCGAACCAACCCAAAAAAAGGGACACACATGGCTGTTCTTTTACTTCTCGACCGGACCAAATTTGGTGAATTGAGGTTTCAGGAGCGACCCACTGTACGATGGTCAATGGTCTTGGGTGCAGACTGCAAGCAGGAATTTTGTCAGGATGTAGCCACCGTTAGATCAACCGCCCGAACAAAGGAATTGCTCAGCGCCACCTGGCAGTGCCCTATCAGCGAGATTTCCGCGCCGGGATCAACTTTCGGCTTTGAAAACCCCTGCAACGTGACGCTGAATTTACAAAAGTGCAGCTTCCGCTTCTCTACCCCGCATTACTACCACCTTGAGAACGGGGAAATCTTCGGAGCATCGAAACTCGGAGTATCGGAGCACAGAAAGGGCCAGCATCTGCCAGTGGTAACGCGGCATATTCGCAAAGCCGACATACGCTTGGCACTCTTACGGCAGCTCGGCCACTGTGCAGCGCAGTTATACAGCAGCGAGAGAATATGCCACGCACCAAGAGGCCGATTAGAAGAGATAAGTCGTGAACACAGCCGCAGTGGGCACTGCTCATGCGTCACGCGGTCTCCGAGACCGCCGTTACCTGAAGAGCTACACGGAGGACGCAATCGGGGGGGAGACCTACATCGTGGTGAACGCGGTGGTGGGGACCACCTTCATCCAGAAGCACGTCGTGGAGAAGGCGGTAGTGGAGACCACCATCATTGAGAAGCATGTCGTGGAGGACGTGGTCGTAGATACCGCTATCGGTAGTGAAGAGGTACGGCGTGGACACACGTCATCGGGGAGGTAGGTGCCCAAGCAGGAGGCTGCTGGTGCTACTAGTGCGTGCTTAACCCTATAGCTGCTTATTTATACTTGAATTGAGTATGCATAGGCCTGATACTACCTGCGTAAAACATACATAGATGCTTGGTTTTACCCCGACGCCCGCACTGCATTGGCGTGATTTGCACGGTTTTGGAGGACAGTACAAACCCTTAAACATGCATACTTGCTTGGTTTTACGATACATCCCGTTGGACTTCTGATTGGTTAAAACTATTCACATTACAATGGTTGGAAAGGTCGGAGTCCAACTTTCCTTAGCGAAATTTCACAATACTCAACACGTAATTACGCCATCTTACTATGGTTTTTACGGAGCGCAGCATTGCTATACGTTTATTACAGCTCCAGTCACGAAACGGCGAAACGGCGGTGGCGTCGCTTGATGCAGTTTTGGCGCTGCGATGCGTGAGGTGTGTGCGGGTATGTTATGTGACGGAGGGGGTGCGAGTGCTTGCTAATGCGTTTTATTTGCGTTCGTGTGGGTTGGGCAGGTAGCGAAGCCTGGAGCTGCGGCGTGGGTGCATGCAGGTTGCTTGTCTGGTGGTGCTGCTAGACGTCTCCGCGTCGGTGCACGGTGGCCGTGTGGGCTACAGAGCTCGTGTCTGTGCAGTCGGCTGCGGTTCGATCCCCCTTGATGCAGTTTTGTCGCTGCGAAGCGTGAGGTGTGTGCGGGTATGTTATGTGACGGAGGGGGTGCGAGTGCTTGCTAATGCGTTTTATTTGCGTTCGTGTGGGTTGGGCAGGTAGCGAAGCCTGGAGCTGCGGCGTGGGTGCATGCACCGGTGGGCATTATGCTAGTGCTGTGGTGGTTTGAACCGGTGCTCAGTGGTCGAGCCGGCGACAAAGCTGGAGTCGTTGCAGTCAGTTGGGCGCGTATTGTTGGTAGGTCGAAAGCATGAAGTGTCCGTGATGAAGGTCTAGCTGCTGTCGAGACGGGTAGTACGCTTAGATGGTGAGGTAGGCATGTCGCTCTGGGAGTAGTAGTAATACATGTACTCAGTTGGGAACTTGTACGTTTTAGCTGCCATGGTGCGGATGGGAGACTGTCCGCTATGATACTAGCCATTTGGCTGGGGCAAATTACTTGTTTTGTGTATGCGGTATTGTAGAGTCTCGGATCAACATACTTGCCCCACACCAGACCAACACCGCTTCACTTTTGTATTCTTTACATCTCGGTGGCGGAATAAGCATGCCACGCAAGCGTACGAAGCGGACGCTTGTTGATGCGTTCGCGGAGCCATCCACAGCCCTCCCTCCACCACGCGCTAAGTTGGCCCGGACGACTCCGCTCGAAGACGAGGCTACAGAGGCTGGGAGCAAGGTAACCAAGCGAGTAGCACGAAGGATCGGAACGCGCGTGATAGCTCGTCAACAGAAAGACGACAGCAGTACCGTTGGTGAAGTTGGCGAGGACCGCGAGCACGGCGCCAGTGGCAAGAAAACGCGTGTGTCACGGAGAATCTCAACACGCGTAGCACGTGAGGAAGAGAGTCGATGCGATGCTGTCGATGAAGATGCAGCTAACGATGTGGGAAATGGAGTGTCTCGAAGAAAAACAACGCGTGTGACTGCAGAAGAAAACCAGAATGAAGAGAGTAGCGCCGGAGAAAGTGGTGATGACAGCGAGTATGAAGTTGAAGAGATTCTGAAGGAAAGTGATGGCATGTTTTTTGTCAAGTGGTCGGGATACGGCTCCGACGATAACACTTGGGAGCCTGAGGAAAATTTGAAACCTGAGTCTGTGAAGCATTTTCGTCGTCGCCATTGCGACCAGCCTGAAGAAGCCTCTTGCGGACAAACCGAGTCAGGTTCAGAGTCTGCCTCTAGTGACGAGTACCTACGTCAGCCAAGTGAAAGCACGGAAACACAAGAACCCGCGAAACTTGTTGGTGCGTACGTCTGTTTTGCACCTGAAAACGAGTCGTGGATGTCTCGTAATGATTATCGAGCCGTGGGCTCTTCGTATTTGACTGGAGTAATCGCTCGAATTGAGAAGACGAAAGGAAAAAAGAAGTCAAGTAGCAGTGGCGGCCTTCGTTACGAGTTGCGTTGGACTACGACGCAGTTCCAAATGACGCGCCATGTTCACAACATACCCCGGTCCAAGGTTCTCGAAGGGATAGCAGCTTACAACCGTCTGAATGGTCATGAAATCGGAGACGAAACGTGGGGTGTCCTGTGTAGGCCATACCACGAGGAGGAAGTCCTTGATGGTGATTTGTGGGATGACTTTGAGCAGATGGATGAATCCTATCAGAGATATGACTGTCAGGAAGTTGTTCCCGAAGATGTAGAGGAAGTGGAGAAGGTGGCGGGCATGCAGTTCGAGCCCCTGGGCGTCAACAGAGCTCCCGATGATCTTTTCGCTCACAATGACGGCAGTACAGGACCACGGGTGAAACCAGAGTTCGCGGCTATCTTTCGACACTCTGCGTCCTCTAGTTTTCTGGCGTATCTTCCCCTTTCCTTCTGGAGAAAGGTGGTTGACAACACAAACGCTTACGCCTCTAGCCAGAAACGCCCGCTAGTGACTTTGGACGAAATGATGAAATTTCTCGGGATCCTGTTCTACATGGCGCTTATCGACAAGGGCGAATATGCTAACTACTGGGGCGATCAAGTCGAAGATACCATATTCGACTCGGTGAGTGTGCGATTGGACTCAGTGATGACGTTGAAGCGCTTCGAGTTTATCCGGCAAAATCTCTGCTTCCGGTACCAAGTATCGCTCGCCGATCTCAAGCGTGACCCAGCCGCACGCATCAGACCCCTCATGAACATGCTCAAAGTTCGTTCACCCAAATTTGTAACGCTGGGGAGGAACGTCGCTGTGGACGAGTCCACGATCGCATGCCGCTCGCGGTTTGCTCGCCACCTGATTGTTTTCAACGCCTCAAAGCCTACCGGGAAATATCACTTCAAGATATACCTGTGCTGTTGTTCCGAGTCGTGGCTGATGGCAAACTTTCGCTTGCATTGCGCAAGTGATATGAGCAAGCGCCATGAAGGTGTGATAACGGGGTCAGAATCGCGCGCTCTTGAGCTGGCTACGAAACTTGCTGGCGAGGTGAAGAAATGCGTCGTAGAGGTTACCCGGCCAATTCACAACTCGAACCGAATCGTGAATACCGACAACTATTACACGTCATGCCAGCTACTAGAAATGCTACGTGTGTTTGGCATGTATGGGCGAGGGACAATTCGTGAGAACAGCAAACACTTTCCCCGCTGTGTGATGATATCGAAAAAGGATGACTTGCCCCGCGGATCCATGAAACAAGCCGTTAGCGAGGCAAACAAAATTGTTGCGGCGTCATGGGTCGATGGTTCTGTTGTAAACATCGTTTCGAATGCGGATCCTTCCTCAACAACTACCGTGCATCGACTAGTGGGGAATGCAAAACGACCGTTTACAGCACCCAGCTGTGTCATTGAGTACAACAGCGCGATGCAGGGTGTCGACCGGATCGATCAGCTCAGAGCGCGATTTTCTATTGCTGACGGCCATTCTTTCCGCAAATGGCACAAAAAGTTGGCGCTAGTTTTCATCGATCTCGCACGCTGTAACGCCTTCATAACCCGAAAGTTGGCGGGTGGATGCGCCACCAAGCGGGACCCTCACCGAGACTTTATGGTGGAGTTGATCGGAGAGTTACTGTCGGGTGCCTGGAAAAATTCGCTTTCCGATTCTGGCAGGATGCATGCGGATCGAGTTGACCCGGATCTTGACGTGCTGCGAACACCGTCGTCAACCCCACAACCAGCAGCTGAAATATCCCGACGTGTTGAGGCGACGATGCGCTGTATTCCTCGACATTCACAAGTGCAGTTTCCCTCGTCAAGAGCGAAAAGAGGCTGTGTTATTTGTCGGTTCGAGGGGAGATACTCCACGGAAGTGACCAATTGGTGTTCTACGCATTTGGTCTCACTCTGCAGTTTAACATACCCAGCGCAACCTACAAAGGAGTTCGTGTGTCAGAAGTCAGAGTGGTCGTGCTGGGAAAAGTTCCACTACCACTACTTTCCAGCGGGGCTGTTCAACGCGGGCGGGCGGATTCGTCGATCTTCAAAACTCTTCCAGGCCAAAAAGGCAGTGGAGGATCAAGTCGCAAGCTCGCCCTTTGCACCATCTGAGGCATCTACAGTCTATGCGTAGTTACACATGAAGGAAGCTAGCGTTGGACTTGATAAGGACTTGCACATGAAGCCCTAGGGAAACATGGATTAGCAACTAACAAACGCAACATTCCTGTATAAAAACTTTGCTCTCAGCGATATACATGTAGTTGAACGGTACCAACGTGCGTAGGATGTATTTATCATAACCAACTACACAATAGCTAAAGTAAAGGAAGTGTTGCGCGTTCGTAAATGTAAAATGTATGAGGGGTGGCAGACCACTTGACATGCACCCGAAGCGAGCTCTTCAAATTCCAAAGAATACAGAATGCGCGCTGACAGGTATCCCGATGTCTTGGGCAAACTTTCATTGCAAGAACCACACGAGTGACTGCAGGGGATAAACACAAGTACTCTTCAATGGCGTGGTTTGTTCCCACCTTGAACAGCACGTTGTTGACAAGTATGACTGTGCATAGGGACAGCACACAGCTCGGTGTCTTGTGAACAGCGCCGATATCGCCTAAAAATACTGATACCTTCAGCAACTCTGGGAAATCGGCTGAGTGACTAAAAATCGCACTTTGTGCTGCTGCAACCAGCTCCGGTCTGATTTCGATTCCGATGCACGCTTTCGCACTTGACTCTAATGCAACTTGCACCAAGACATTTCCAACACCACAACCGATGTCACCAAATGTGTCGTTGACCGAAACATTCAGAGCTTCCAGTAGGTCAGTTACCCCTCGAGTAGCGATCTCTCCGGCATTCAGATGACTTCTTCCTGCTGCCTGCTGAACGACTTCGCGTGGAATGGACTGCAAGACGTGACCGGTAATACGGTGCGCTTCGGGGATCGATATCGCGCCCAAACCACCTCTTGACAAGCGAGGGTCGGGTGCACCTGCAGAAGCTACACTAGCGCTGCTTGTAGGCCGCCGGGTGAAGTATGTGGTTGGGTAGCGATCGAGCTGTTTGCCATGAGTTTTCTTCAAAGTTTTTAGGCGCTCCCGCAGAGCTTCTCTTGACTTAGTTCTTAGCGCCTTGTGCGTCGCCACTGCGTCCCACTTGATTTTATGCTGCTGTAGGAGGTACGGCCGTACAACGCAAACCAAGGCAGCATCCTGGACGTCAGTGAAGTTCGACATGGCGGTAGAAATGTTTCTTGTGCATTTGTCTCGCCCTGCGTGTCGTTTGGGGCAACTATATTGAGGTTTGTATAGGGAAGTGGCTGGGGCATATTTATAGACATTTGTATGGCCGTAAAAAGATTATCGACTCTCAGTCACTAATGCGAATGTCTGAGTACGAAACCTTTTTCTTACAATTGAAGTCGTATTCGATTGGCTGAAAGAACCACGACACATGACCGTGGGGATATCAAAAGCCGGTGGGATGTCAAATCCGCGGAGATCTCGCCAGGCTATAACATAGTGGGATTATGCGTGAAATGTTAAACGCTGCAAGATGCTTGGTTTAAGTGGCAATAGGGTTAAGAAGAAATCGATTTCGTCAATGGAGTAGCTAAGTAGCCGATAGTATCTTTGAAGAGTGACAGCACAGTGAGTATTATAAAAACAATGCCAATTACACGGCTAGTTAATTCAGACCTGCATAAACCCATGAACGTGGAGGTAGGTACGCGTCCAGACTGAAGCTGTCGGGCAGAGTATCTTCATCAACTGAAACCTGTGATTCTGCCCGGACATTAGACTCTGACGATTCCTTATCGCCGTGCACGCCACCGTCTCGGGATGCAAGTTGTACACCTGGTACGCCGCCGGGTCCGGTGGCAAGTTGTACGCCGGGCACGCCACCGAGTTGAGCGGCAAGTTGTACGCCGTGAACGGCACCATGTCTGGCGGCGTGTTGAGGCCAGAGCTCGGCCCCGGATCCAGAGGCAGGTTGATATCTTGTACGGCGCCGGGATCGATTGCGTCATGAAGCCCGTGCACGGCACCAGAGTCGTTTTGGGCTAGGTGCTCATCGACATTGGCGGTTTGACCAGGGGCGTTGGCGGTGGAGACTTGGTCGTGGGTTTCCATAGTTATCCTGAGAGTTCTTCTGGAGGTGGTGGTAGTTTGGTGCTTGCTAAGGGCGATTGAAAGTAGGGCAGTCAGCAGGCTTGACAGTCTAGAGATCTATTTTTATTGTGCATCGTCCTCGGGTTCTTGTTGAAGACGTCGGCTTTGCGAATATGCCGCGTTACCACTGGTAGATGCTGGTCCTTTCTGTGCTCCGATGCTCCGAGTTTCGATGCTCCGAAGATTTTCCCTTGAGAACGCGCATCGTTTCGCCGTGTCCGTGTCTGGAGCTGCGCAAGGTTCACCGTGGATAAATACATGTATTATTAATAATACACCTGTATCGGTACAGCTGGCTGGCGGCCCAATTTAAAGTTTGTTCGCTGCAAACCAGCCGAAAAGCCAAGCGACTTCTTCACGGTATGCAAGCTTTGGATCATGAGCAACATCTGCAGTAGTTTGATTGAACTGCTTGAATCGGACATCTGACGGGTGAGCCATTCGTTCTGGTACCAATAAGCTTATATCAACCAGAGCGCAGCAACCGCCTGAATCATGGCAAGTTATCATAATCCTGCAACTTGGTACAAACTCCAACATTTTTCGAAAGCTATTCTACGATTCCAACCAGATATCCTATGCACTACTGTACTGTAACGCCGCCGGCAACTCAATTCAAGAGCAAAAATTTGAAAGCATTTGTCAGCGAGATTTTGCTCGAGGGTCATGCGATGGCCGCGACACCCTCTGCAGGCAAGATGAAAACGAGTTGCAGGCCCCGCCTGCTGTCTTTCAGTCGCGAACAGAAAAACGGATGACCACCAGCCAGCCCGCCGAGGCCGCTTTCTTGAGGGTGTGTCAAGCGCCACTCATTCCTCGACTTTCTTCGCAGCGCGAAGCCGCTTCAACCGAGCAAGTTCCAGGACCCACCGCTTTCAACTGCAAGCAATGAAGGTGTTTCCGAGCGTCATGGCCCTCGGCGCCTTCGTCGCCGCCCTCGTCTTCAGCCCCGAGGCTGCCCGCGCTCAGGTGGTGGAGGCCGAGCCCGGCACTGAGCTCTTCAACCAGTTCCGTCCGGTTTACCACTTCTTGGCTCGCGAGAAGTGGATGAACGACCCGTGCGCGCCGTACTACGACGAGGCCACTGGTCTGTATCACATGTTCTACCAGTCCAACCCGAACTCGACGATCTGGGGCAACATGACCTGGGGCCACGCCGTGTCCAAGGACCAAGTGACCTGGAAGGACTACCCGGATGCCCTGCTGCCGTTCCAGGACAAGTGGGACAACCTCGGTGTGTTCTCGGGTTTCGCCATGAACAACGCCATCGACGGCAAGCACACCGTGTTCTACACTGGTGTGACCGCCCTCCCGATCTCGTGGAAGAAGGAGTATCTCTTTGGTGAGCACGTGCTGTACGCCACCACCAGTAACGGCGGTACTACCTGGCAGAAGGGAGCCAAGCCCCTAATCAAGCTGCCGCCCAAGGGCATGAACGTCACGGGCTGGCGCGACCCCATTCCGTTCCACTCGCAGTCGCTGGACAAACACTTTGGCTACGGCGCCACCGCCGGCAGCAACTACATGCTCCTGGCCGGTGGTATCCACGAGGAAGGCCCGCGCATCTTCCTCTACCACGCTGAGGACTATGTGAACTGGGAGTACAAGGGCTTCCTGCTCGCCCAGGAGAAGAACACGTCCTTCTCCGAGTACAGCGCCAACTGGGGCTTCAACTTCGAGACAACCATCTACCGCGAGATGAAGGACGACGACGGTGAGCTGCACAACGTCATGCTGTTCGCCGCTGAGGGCGACCCGAACCGCTACCCGATGCGGGCCACGGGCACCTTCGGTGCTGCTGGCAGTGACAGTGACAGCGCGAGCTCGGACTCGGACGCCGGTCTGTTCACCCCTCTGATGGTGGGCGTGTCGGACCGCAGCGACTGGTACGCCAACAGCATCTACACCGACAAGCACGGCAAGGACGTGCTCATCGGCTGGATCACTGAGGACAACAACTTCGCCGAGGGTCAGCCCCAGGGCTGGGACGGCATCCTCTCGCTGCCGCGTGAGGTCGGCATCTCCATCGTGCGCGACATCCACGACGTCGACGACCACCTCGTGGGCAAGGGCGACTGGATCGTGTCGAGCACGCAGAACGTGACGGTGGCCGGCGGCAAGACGCTGCCGAGCAAGACCATCAAGACGCTCAAGGTGCGCCCGCACAGCGACCTGCGTCTACTGCGCAACGCCGAGTCGGCCGAGGTCGTGCCCAGCGTGACGCTGAACGGCACGTCCAAGGCGCTCAAGTCGACCGGCAAGTCGTTCGAGCTCATCGCGCAGGTGTCCGACTTCGAGCGCGGCACCCAGGTGGGCTTCGAGGTGCGCCACAGCAAGGACGCCAAGGAGACGACGACCATCCTGTACGACGACAAGGAGAAGAAGATCATCATCGACCGTTCCAGCAGCTCCAACGCCGAGTGCCCCGTGTTCGTGGACAACGAGGTGACCCCCGTCTCGGACGCGATCTGGGGCCACTTCTACCTGTACGACGTCTTCCAGCCCGTGGAGAACGACGACGACGCCTCGGACTCTGGGTCGCTCGAGTGGGATCTTGACTCGGACTCCGACTCGGTGGCCGGCGAGGCGGACTTGCTGGCTGATGACTCGGAATCGGACTCGGCTTCGCTGGACGACGATTCGGACTCAGCCTCGCTGGACGATGACTTGGACTCGGACTCGCAGGCGGATGACTCGGGGTCTGGGGAGGGCGATGTGTACAAGGTGACGCGTGAGAACCTCAACTTCCACGTGTTCGTGGACGTGTCGACGGTTGAGGTGTTTGTGAACGACCGCTTCGCTCTCTCGGCTCGCATCTACCCGTGCGGCGAGGCGTCGGACGGCATTTCGCTGACTGCGTCGGGCGACGCCACTTTCGAGAAGGTGCAGGTGCGGACGAACCCGAAGCACGCATGGCCCGCCAAGCGCTCGGTGCCTACCAAGCAGATCCACAAGAAGACCGGAAAGATCGTGAAGACGGCATAAGTCGAATGGGCGAGTGCGAGGTGTCTAGAGTACCAACCGCCTCACACACGCAAAACAGCCATCTCACAAAACAAATAAACGTAGCGTCCTACCATTCTACTTGAAGCACTTCGTATTAATGACCATAATTAAGTAAGTTATGGATAATGTATGTAGGCCATTTCAGCTTGGCCATAACATTATTTATGCCAATGGGTCTTAGCAATAATTGAAATTGGGCAATTATCATAAATAAATATTGAAATTTAGATGAATCTATATAAACTCTAAGTAATCTATGATTCATAGTATGTTATCATTATTTATGAGACACATTATCTGCATGACATTATTTATGTTCTCTTCTTTCTGGCAGGCCTACCAATGCCATTGAGCCTACTAGGCTACCATTATTTAAGAGCAAGCTTGACTTACATAAATAAAAATGCTATAATCGGCGGCCCTGTATCAAATACCATCATCCATCGGAAAAGGCTTTCGAAACTAAAAGCTTCGGTAGCACTGTTACCATACATAACAGTCATAGCCAATTCCAACAGTGATTCGCGTGCGTCGGTGTCGTGAGTCACGACACCGACGCACGCGAACCATTATGTAGTCACGACCAAGTAGTTGCAACGAAGGCGTACGACTTGTGACTACATAATAGTACCGCATACTACTTACTGCAGTAGCATTAATAGTATCTTTCCGCCGATGTCGGTAGTAGATAACGCACGGAGAGTGTCGACCATCTTACCACAGCTCGGAGCCCTTCTTCATGTCGAAGTTCCAAATCTTATTGGCAACCCGCACACGATCTGTCTGACATCAATGGAGTGACCTCATGCTGACACGAAGTATTGTCAAAGCGGATCAAATGGTAATAACAAGAAAACGCTACGTGTTTTTGACTTATGTATGCTCCAAGAGCATTGCAACCGATGTTGCCTCGACTAGTATCCCCTCAACAAGCTTAGAAGGTGGGCACCGAGCGCTTGTCGGCCCACGCGTGCTTGGGCTCCGTCCACACCTGCACGTTCTCGAACGTCGCGTCGCCCGAAGCGGTCAGAGCAATGCCGTCCGACTTGGTCTGGCTCGCGCACGGGTAGATGCGGGCCGACAGCGAGAAGCGGTCGTTCACGAATACCTCGACGCTCGACACGTCCACGAACACGTGGAAGCTCAGCTTCTCGCGCTTGGACTCGCACACGTCGCTCTTGGACGCGCCCGTGAAGATGTCGTACAGGTAGAAGTAGCCCCACACCGAGTCGTTGCCAGGCGTCACGTCGTTGTCGGCGAACACGGCGCACGTGGCCGACGAGCTGTTGGAGCGGTCGATGATGATCTTCTTCTCGGAGTCGTCGTACACGATGGTCGTGACCTCATCGCCGGCGCTGCTGCGACGCACCTCGAAGCCGACCTTGCTGCCACGCTCGAACTCCGGCACCTCGGCGATCAGCTCGAACGACGCACCCGTCGAGTTGAGCACCTGCGACGAGCCCTTCACCGACACGCTGGCAACCTGCTCGAGCGCGTTCTCGTTGCGCAGCAGCTTGAGGTCGCTCAGCGGCTTCACGCTCAGCGTCTTGATGGTCTTGCTCTGCTTGGCCGAGCCGTCGGCGCACGACACGTCCTTGGAGTCGGACACGATCCAGTCGCCCTTGCCCACGAGGTGGCTGTCAACATCGTTGATGTTGCGGACGATGGCGATGCCGACCTCACGCGGGACCGACAGCATTCCGTCCCAGCCCTGCGGCTGGCCAGTAGTGAAGTTGTTGTCCTCGGTAATCCAGCCGATCAGGACGTTCTTGCCGTCCTTGTCGGTGTAGATGCTGTTGGCGTACCAGTCGCTGCGGTCCGACACGCCCACCATCAACGGCGTAAAGAGACCGGCCTCGGCGTCGGTCTCAACACCGCAGCCGCCGCCGGAGATCGTGCCGGTGGCCCACATCGGGTAGCGGTTCGGGTCGCCCTCAGCGGCGAACAGCATGACGTTGTGCAGCTCACCGTCCTCGTCCGTCATCTCGCGGTAGATGGAGGTCTCGAAGTTGAAGCCCCAGCTGCCGCTGTACTGCGAGAACGTGGTGTTCTTCTCCTGGGCAATGAGGTAGCCCTTGTACTCCCAGTTCTTGTAGTCCACCGAGTGGTAGAGGAAGTGGCGGGGACCAACCTCCTTAATGCCACCGGCCACGAGCAGGTAGTTCGAGGCGTTGGCAGCGTCGAAGCCGAAGTGAGCGTCCAGCGACTGCGAGTGGAATGGCATGGGGT
Source organism: Phytophthora vignae f. sp. vignae (assembly GCA_016169955.1). Classification (NCBI taxonomy): domain Eukaryota; phylum Oomycota; class Peronosporomycetes; order Peronosporales; family Peronosporaceae; genus Phytophthora; species Phytophthora vignae. The sequence goes on from JABJUM010000007.1 coordinate 1,527,794, forward strand.
CACGCCAGCCCGTGACGTTGAGGCCCTCAGGCGGCAGCTCGACCAGTGGCTCGCTGCCCTTCTGCCAGGTCTTGCCGCCGTCGTCCGTAGTAGCGTACACGACGTGCTCGCCGAACAGGTAGGGCTTCTTCCACGAGATCGGGAGGGCGGTCACACCAGTGTAGAACACGGTGTGCTTGCCGTCGATGGCGTTGTTCATGGCGAAACCCGAGAACACGCCGAGGTTGTCCCATTTGTCTTCGAACGGACGGAGCGCGTTGGGGTAGTCCTCCCAGGTGACCTGGTCCTTGGACACGGCGTGGCCCCAAGTCATGTTGCCCCAGATCGTCGAGTTCGGGTTGAGCTGGTAGAACATGTGATACAGGCCCGTGGACTCGTCGTAGTACGGCGCGCACGGGTCGTTCATCCACTTCTCGCGGGCCTGGAAGTGGTAAACCGGGCGGAACTGGTCGAACAGCTCGGTGCCAGGCTCGGCCTCCACGACGTCAGCGCGGACAGCCTCGGGGCTGAAGACGAGGGCGGCGACGAAGGCGCCGAGGGCCATAACGCTCGGGATCACCTTCATGGTTGGTTTGGGAAGTCTCCGAAGATCGGGTGGTCTTGGAACTTGGGAAGTAGCTTCGGCGGGGCGAAGTGAATTGAGGAATGGACACCAAATCGACTGGGCCGAAGCCTTCGGCCCGAAGGCGTCTAGGACTTGATCCGGCTCGTGGTCCGCTGTGAAGGTCCCGTCCATTTTGACAGCCCCGCCCGGGCCGCTTGAAGTTGGGGCAGTCCACAACGAGGCGAGGGGCGGAGTTAACACTGCGGTGGCTGCGAATCCCTTGATGAGGGCGCTTTTGCGCACGTTTGCGACGCCTCGAACTTGATTTACTTCAGTTTGCTCACGAGGGACGAGAGACGTTCGAAAACCTGCGATCTTGGATACCGAAGAGACGCGATTGCATATCTTTTACAAAGGCTCTTGCCGAGACCTGTGTAAATTTGCTGAACCTTCGATACACAATGCGCTGATACAGGTTGTATTGACGCACATCGGCGCGGATAAGTTCAACCAGCGTGACCGACCAAGCAGCCAACTCTCCGCCATCTGTGCTGGCAGAGGCACCGCAACACGCGCCGAAATCGCGCGCCTAGCCTCCGGTTAATACAACCGTCACCGCACGTGATTTTCAGGCACTCATTTGTTGCAACCGACGTTCCCAAATGCGGTCTTTTGTGCGGCTCACATAGCAAATGCTGGCAGGGAACGAGGTCTCGCCTCGGGCCGGGCCACCGCGCTTCAAAGACGCCCCGCGTCCTGCAAAGCAGCGAGATCAAGCTCAAGAGCCGGCATGGAGCTCGATCATACGATCCTGCCGATGCACAGAAACCCGGAGCGCTGATTACTTGTGCCGGGGCTCTGTCGCTGGTGTTGCGCTGCAACGCAGGAAGAGAGAAAAAAACGCTCCGCGCAGCATGTGTCGGGCTCTCTTCCGTCTCTACGGGCTCGGACTCGAGACTCGGGCGCCGAGAGTGGTGCGCAAATACATGTACTGTACCCGCCTAGAAACGCAAATTTTGGGTTTGTCAAGACTAACGTGTGCCGTGCGTGAGCAGCTACTATACACGTTCCCTTCGATCATCAATCGCCAACCAAGTAAGGTGTTGAATTGGGTCTGCACCGTGGCCTCCACAGCAGCACAGATCGTGCCTCCTGCTGGCTGAGATGGGGGGGGCCATCCTGACTAAACTTGCGTGGATTGATCACACAGCATTTTCGTTCATGTTGAAGAAGTTGCTCTAATCGCAGCTCTCCAAGTTGGAGTCCAACCGGCTGCAACAGAATTCAGATCTCCCCGGCAAATCATATACCGGTATATATTTCTGGCGCCCTTAGCGACTAAGTACGATCCCTAAACTATGGAGCACCGTGCCCACTCTTTTAGAGCGCTGGCTGCATAATGTCACGTTTTGACGTACGATTTGTATAGGGGTTGTCACGGGGGCCAGTCCCTACCCACTTAAAAAAGGACCGTGTGTGCGATACATCACTGTGTGTAATGGTTACGCCCATCTGTGTGTACCACATATCATGGCTTGAACGGTACAACGTACCATATTTGGCCTAGACCCCGAGCATAATAAATTAATGGATTTTTACGAATAGAAGACCCCCTATTATTAGAAGACCTCCCGCTATTTTCAAGAGTGCTAGAAAAAAAAAGACTGCTACGAATACGGTGGCCAAGTGATAATAACACAGTCTGAATTCTCAGTTATTTCCAACCCAATATCAATATTGGATCACGAACAATACCACTTTTACAATAGCGCGGCATTCCGTTAGCACCTAGAATGGACGAGCGCATGTTCTTTTTTAAGCTGCTAAGAAATATAGGAATCGATACTTGGAAACGGATCCCGAAATAAATAACAAATGCTAATCCGTCTCCAGCTTTGTTTTAAAAAGAAACAGTGCACGTGCTCACACAGTAGTTAATTGTAATTAGTGCCACATCGCGTACCCGAATAAATCGGCATCAAATCACGAATAATCGGTAGCCACAAAAAGTCAGACGTCGCGAATTATTACGCTTGAAGAAATCACGACTTGAAATGCATCCTGAATTAAAGTACTTCGAAGTTCTTTACATTTGAGGTCATTTTCAAAATTGCTGCGTGCTTTAGTTCGTACAGACTTTGGTGCAATTCTGCTCCGGCTAATTTAGATTTTCTTATTGTATCAATGAAGCGCCTCAAAAGACCAGATTGCACGCAAAATTACCTCTATGCATACACAAAAGAAAATTGCATCAGATGCGCGCGGCCTGCTACTAAAGAAATGCTCAAGCAACAGAGAAGTTGTACATTCATGCGAAAGTACAATGATGTAAGAACTCGGACTCCCGATTGAATACCTTAGTTTCAGGAGCGAACCTAAATACAAACTAGGAGCCCCCCCCCCCCCCCCCCCCCAGATTTGGGAAGACGTCATTTAAAGTAAACGACTGCCAATCCCGAGTCGGCATAGTTTATCACACGTACGCCCCCCCCCCCCCCCCTTAGATTTTGGTTCTAAGCCCGCCCCTGCCAAAGAACTGAGTCAGTTCTTTGGAAACAAGTCTGCACACTATTATTACGGGTAAGTAGCTGTGCTTTTTCAGTATTATAATATTGCACCGGAATGAATATTTCATGCTCAATATGACGATACGATTAAGCGTAATTAGCTGTACCGGTGCCGACTTTGAGAAGATCAGAGCGCTAAGTCTGGACTTGAACCCAGGCTATTTGCGCACCTAGACTAAATGCGTATCCAGACTACATGAGTCTTAGTTTTGGTTGGACGAGTTTCACTCAGGTTCGACCCTGATAATATCCTTTTTAGACAATTACGCTCACGTTATAGTCGAGTATAATTTCTTTAGGAGGCTTGATTTTTCTGTAGCGCGGACTGAACCTTAACGCATAATTAGTCTAAATCAAGTTTGTGGACTACTACTATAGACTAAGTGGATGTCTTCCAGACTCATTACACTTTTCTGTAGCTGTTATGTAGCATAATTCAGGACGGACGAGTGGTGAACATAAAAGCTTGAGTGGGGAAAACTTGATTGAGCTAATAGTACACGCGCTATTTTATATGGAGGTCAGTAAGAATAGATCCAGCCTTTTGAGAACAGTTAGCCGTCTAAACCGAAATCAAATCACATCAAAAAGTAAAAGTAGATCAAAATTACATTTTTTTTCAAGGCTCTTCTCAGTACTGTATTCGATTTAAAGCCAGATTGTTTTTAACTGGAAAAATTCCCCGCCGAGCGAAGCGAGGCGGGCAGCCCTTCCTGCTCGGCTTAAACCTGTCAGAGAGCCCCGCTCGCGGGGCTCCGCTTGGCTTGTCAAGAATAGCGATGTCGAATGTACCTCGCAGAGCTAGTACAGCCATGCAGTCGAGATTTGCGCTTCCTGGATGATATCTACTGATTCTAGTTAAAATGGGAGGGAACATGTCTAGCAACATGCAAGTGCAAGTTGCTCGTTAGAGTAAATGAAAGGATAAAAATGAACTTTAGATAATTTATTGCTGTAGCGAGATGCGATCATGACGACAGGCGGCAGGAGCGGCAGTGCCTTGTGGGTCAGTACTGACATTAGAACTCCCGTAGAAGACCGTCCGGGCAGCGGTCTACGCGACACGATGCTCCGTAACCAGATAAACTCCTCACTTCATATCCAAAGTAAAAACACAAGATAATCAGCGATACTGCCAGCAGTCTTCAATGATGCCTTCGACCGCGCTCTGCTTGAAAGACTGAGCCGACGGTACACCATTGATGGCCTTCCAAAAATGGCCCATATTTGCATATCCCTAAAGCCTAAAATTGTACCAAGTGCGTACCAAGCATGGACCAACTGTTGGTAAGACGCAGAAAACGTCTCACCAAACTTTAGTCCTTGGTCCACCGTTGGTCCACCGTAAAATACAGTTCTAGAGAGAACTACTGGTCGTCTTTCGGTCTTATCGTTCATAAGCGATTTCTACGGGAGAAGCACAACTCGCACTCCTTCCTGCACGCATCGGACATAATGGCACCTACGCCACGCAAGAAAAAGGGAAAGAACTATACGCTGAGTGAGCTGAACAGTACGTCTAATGCTGATGCTGTACAAAGTGCATGCTTTCTCCTTCTATGCTTTAACCACCAACGTTAAAATTATTGTAGGGATGCTCGACTTGGTGGAGCAGATGCTGCCCTTCGGCAGTGAGCAGTGGGAAAACCTTGCTGCCTGTTACAATGCGCACATACCAAGCGGACATGCCGAGCGTGACGGTGATAGCCTGAGCCGCAAGTTCAAGAAACTCTACAAAGTTCCAAAACCTAGTGGTACCGGGACGTGCCCTCCTCATATTGAGAGGTCGAAGCGTCTTAAGCGTATGATTGAATCTTCAATCGCAGTGGCAACGCTTCATTCTGATGATGATGCCGAGGACAACAGCGAGGACGAGCTGGACACCGCTGATGCCAGCGGGTCGGACGATGCTATGGTGGATCACGCGGCAGAGGAAGGCCAGCCACTGCGCAGCCCTGAAGAGACCCTTAACAGGACGCCACTGACCCCCATTGACACGTCGTCGTTCACCACGCCGTCCACCCATGACTCGCCGCCATCCACAAACAACCCGCAGTCATCCCCCAACGAGATGCCGCTGGCCTCCGACAACATGCCGCCATCCCCCACCAACTCGCCGCCGATCACCAACAGCGCGTCACCAATGCCACAAGCGGTGCACCAAGCCGCGAGTGTGGCAGCTCCAGTGCTAGTGGCTACAGCCCGAGCTGGTATGGCTCCATCGGAGCTGGCAGCGCTATCAAAGCGATTGGCTCAAAGCCAGCTCAAGCGCAATGCCTCCAGTGCCGGTATACTCAGTCAAACCGCTCAACGCCGTCGTCGGATTGACGGCGCTATCGACAAGGCGTCCAGCGAAATGAGCATGGACAACTCCAGCGAGTTCTCAAGCACGGTAGTGGCCATGATGTTCATGATGGAAGAGCGTCAAGCCGCCCGCGATGCTGAGTATCAACGCCGGAAGGACGAAAGAGAGCGCGAGCAGGCCGAGCGCGAGGAGAAACGAGCAGCGGAAAGAGATGTGCGGGACCAGCAGTCGCAACAACTGATGATGATGCTCATGACAAAGTTGATGGGCGACCGAAACAACAATTAACTTGTTGGTGATGTTGTTTCGGACTGTCGTCAGCGCAATAACACACTTCTAGTACTTGCATACGTATATTCGAACAAGCACCATGCCATGAGTAAAATATATTTTGCTTTTCTTAGCGCAATAACACACCTCTAGTACTTGCATACGTATTTTCGAACAAGCACGATGTCATGAGTAAAATATATTTTGCTTTTCTTAACTTACAAAAACAGATCGAATCTGATTAATACCTGTAGTTCGTACCCGAAAGTTGTAGAGACGATAAATGTTCTTAAGTCGTAAAGCGCGCGTATCTGGATTGTGTGGCAGCGGCAACAGGAGTTGTCTGTAGCACTTCGAGACACTGCCCATACCCCATTCGGCAGCTTGCCGGATCAAAGTGATGGCAGAACTCATTGCCAACAGTCCTGCCCTGCATTCCGAGCTTGCTCTCTCCAAATCTCCATCTTTGAGAGGCGTAATGATTCGGTTTGACATCGCTGCACTTACAGGAAACGCAGAATCGGTAGCGCATCGCCCTCCCTCAATTGTCTTTGCCGGATCGCTCAATCTCTGTTGAAGCTGATAGCTCATTTCTCCATCGTTCCATGAGCCTGGAAAATTATGTTTTCCCCAAATGAGAGTACCATCAAACCCGTAACAGAGAACCCCCGTCACCTTGCCACCGTGCAGCCATCCTGCGCAAATTAAATATTTCGTTAGCAAGAGCATATATGTGAGTAGATTAAAAGGTGTTTACCGTTGTAGTAGGCGTTCTGCGTATCACTGTCAGTTGGGCTTTGGACATTGTAGTTTTTGCCATCAGCAACACAGAAGCAGCCACGAATCAAAGGTTCGCGGGCCTCCACAGCTGCGGCCCACTGGTGCTGCTGCTCCTTCGTTGGCCATCGCACCGAAGCCTCTGGCAGTTCCTCCAACGCTTTAGAAAGCGCAGATTCAGCGTTGTTTAGAACTCGACTCAGTGTTGGCGGTGGTACACCAAAGAGTTTGCACAGCGTCTTCGCTTCTACATTGGCTGTATAATAGTGTAGAAGACACGCCAGCACATTGTTCTTTGACACCATTCGAGGAGGGCGGCCGCGTTTACCAGGGCCCGACTTGACGATGTAGTGTCGGGAGAATGCCATCAACAAGCGGTCAAAATCGCTCGGTGCAATAGACACTGTGTTGATAAACGACTTTCGAGACCGTACCCTGTACATGACCGTCCAGGCGCATTTACTCGGGTGGATGAGAGACTTGGACGTGATGTAGTTGCGTTCTCGAAGCGACATCCGAGCTCGCCACAGTGTTAGAAGCTTGTACAGCCGTCGCCTGCGTCTCTGCTGAGCGTGCCGAGCGATAACAACAGCAAGTATTGCCGAACGTGAGGCAAAGGGAGGCATCGCTGCCAAGGTCGAGTTAGTGGCTGCAAGCAGTTGGAATGGAATTTACGGTCGCAAGAGAGGCTGAAAGCGGTATAGTTTAGTACATTTTTGTACGCCGCATTGAAACAGTTGGGTACCAAAGCCGAACTATCCATGAACCAAACCCGTACCAATCAAATCACTTGGTACCCCCTTTAGGTCATTTTTGGAAGGCCACCATTTCAATCTCAAATTGAGAATCTGAACGATCAAACGAGAAAATCTCCAATCAAAACGAGAAGCTAACAAAATAGGATTTGCTGTCCTGGCTATTGCTTTCCAGAGGCACCGATCAGTGTCGCATAGAGTGTTCAAATGCGACATAACTAATATTTTATAAGATGCTACCGGGTATCGGTTTTGAGCTTCACGTAATCATAGAGGTTTTCTTGTTTTGATTGTACGGTTTCTCGTTTTGATTGTAGATTTTTTCAATTTGACCTTGAAATGGTGTACAAGACGAGGCGCTACTTTCCCATTAATTGAGTAATTCAGTGCATTGGCGCGTCTGTCAAGCCCTTTGCAAGTTTCGCAACCTCGCACTTTTTATTGGGTCTGACCTTTCTTGATTTGCCGGGGCGGACTGTAATTGCAGCGGCACACGTTCTAACGGCTATTATTATTCCTCAGGTGATCCTTAATACATGTGCATGGTACCTGTGCCTGCATTTGTCGAGCTCAAACTCCCACACGAAGGCTATTATTGCCCCTTCAAGAGCCAGATAACAGCAGTACACTAGTAAATTATAATGTCCGAGATCGAAATATTTTGCGATGTTCGTCAGTTTATTAAATGCTTCGTCTTACATATCCGCTGGTGAAGCTGCAGCTTTCGCAACATGATGTAGAGCCACAATCCCCCGCCATACGTGTACACCATTTCCCGGTCAAGTTACAAGATTTACCAACCAAGGTGCAAATGACTGGTCCATGCACTTTTTTAATTCTTACCTCCTTCTGCCGACAATTGCATGAAAAAGCCACGTTTTTCACGATTTGCAAAACGGTCCGGAATCCTTTTCGGGCAAGTTGCAAAACCGTACAAGAGCATACCCGACCTCCGCTACGTAATATTGCGGGCCTATCGGCCCGCAATATTACGTAGCGACCACCTTGTTGTAGGCGAGTTTCTGTAGATTTGCGGGATATTTTTTAATTTCTGAGAGGATGTCTAGAAAAAAAGTTATGGCCATTTTCCCGCGGAAAAAAGTCAAACATTGCGTTAAACTGATTGAGCACCTTATGGAAGATGCGGTTTGTCCGGTGCTGGATCAATCAACACGCTCATTTCGACATTTATGCAACATCCCGAGTTGAAAGTTACCATTCGGTCCTAAAAAAGTGGTTGAGGACGAAAAGAGGAGGCCTGGCGGAGTTGTACAACGCGATGGATAGTTGGTGGAGGGTATCGATAAAAGAGCACGAGACAGCGGTATCCAACGAGAAAATCGACGATCGTAAGCTTTTGAGAGGCCCAATATTCGTGGACGTTGTGAACGTAATTTTCAGTCACGCCTTGCTAAGATGCGTTCAGATACTGAAATGGAATACTATCAACGTATGCAGTGGCGTATTTTCCAAGACAACCGAACTTCCCTGTGTTCACCGACTAAAACAACTGGATAACGATATGAGGCCACTCCGAAAATCTGACTTCCATCCACATTGGCATATCGATCGCTTTGCGGAGCCCCCGCCGCCAAGGCCTGTTGTGTTTGAACCAGATATCAAGGCGCGCCGCGCTCATCTCAAAAAGCAGAAGAGAGCCCACAAACGAGGATATGGGCAGTCGGGGACGAAAAGAGATTTGTCTGCCTTCGAACTAACGGAATTGGACCGCGGGACGGCGACGGCTCCTAAAGTACCGATTCACGGCGAAAGTGCCGATCACCGTGCAACTGATCCGCGAACGCATGGGGACGAAAAACATCTTCATCATTACCGAAACGACGGATTCGACGCGACAGAGACTGCTGTCAGTGACTGGGGCTTTTAGATTTTAGAACGAACGAACGCTATAGGATTCATACTAACATTTGCCTGATCTAAATATCTTTTCCTCGTATTGCATGTAGTCGGTGTCCTTCTTGCGGCTCTAGTACTACCCATCTCCGTCTCGGGGCTCTAGTAGTCGGAGTACGTCTCGGGGCTCTAGTACGGCATGTACTTGGAGTACGATATGTACTCGACGGCCATCTCGGCTTTTGGCAATCGGTGACCGTCCCGGGGAACGAGTAGTTGATGTACTCCATGTCTTTCTCGGCGCCCTAGTACGTCAGGTACTACGCGTCTGTCTCGGGGCTCTAGTACATGTACTCGGCAGGTGGCAATTGCCAGGGCCAACACTGCAGCTACCGACTGCATCAGATTGGATGTACCAGATTAGTGGTACTTATTTGTAATGTCACGGGTCTCTACCGCAATCCTCATGTCAAAGGAGACTACATGTCATAGGCGGTAGCGATTATTATTTCAAAAATCTGCAGATGGCCAAAACAATGAAATAAGGTCGAATCCTAATTTAGATCAAAATTAGGTTTGCCACAAAAGTCCGAGCGCCTTCCAGCCAGCCAAGCCGGACACCTCGAGCTCCACCCGCTGCACGCTTCAGCTCCACTCAGCGCAACTACGACTTGCGGGCAGCTCCACACTGATATCATCTCTCAATTTAGTTTCTTCGTCCAAGTACCGCTCAAGGTATGCGTCCCGGTTGACATGTCACGTCCGTAAGAGCTACTGCCACTGCCGTCTTACCTCCTACCTGTGCTTCTGCTCCTACAAGAGCCCCGGCATGAACTCTTTGTATGAACTCCTGCGTGTGCATCTCCACGCTCCAGGAACACGCTACCGGTAGTATCGTCATCTTGCTGGCCGTACATGCAATTTGAGGCCGCTGTGTACCGACGGCGATGCTGCTTATACAAGACGAAGGAGCGAGAATGTAGCCTCATCGCCACCACTAGAAGAGCGAACAGCACAGCGGACTAGAAGGCCAGTCGCAGCTTTGTCGCCCACACCAGCGTCAAGACCTCAGACCGAGGCCCTCAGTTGATCAGCTAGACAACTGCACGTGACCCCTTGAGCGTCAAGTTGAGCCCACTGGCACATGTTGCATAAATAATGTGCACCACACTATTTTGAATTATGACTTTTTATGATTCCTGCTCATGTCAAAGGCGACTTGAAGTGGAGGAGCAGTACCGTCGTATTTTTTACCCTCCTTTGACATGAGGATTGCGGTAGTACTTTTGTCTCGTGGCTTTAGCATTTCCCGCTTAATCGGCCGATGAGCAAATGTAAATCCGACTCATATGCTCTGACTCTGTAAGTCGTCCTAGGTTGTAACCATGAGTATAAATCGAGGTATCCCAGTCTAATTAGGAGGTCGGATTTATCAAATCGGGGGTTGTCGGTCTTATTAAGCTACTAAATCGGCGGATTAACAATCCAATAAGACATTCTAATCGGTTTCCACAATAATATTACGTGTTTTAAATAAAACTATTGCGTATTCACAAGTAATTATATATAAAACCAAGTCAATTATTTCAGTGAAGAAGAAACGGGCATTTGCTATCAAGTCGTAAGGCGTGTCGCTTCGCGAGCTCAGTGACAATAAAGGTGAGATCAATGGATCGATCGAATCCTGCTCGACTCTCAAAACCTTCCTCGTGGCCTTCTATGCGCTCAGAATTAGTTGTGGATACAAGTATGCTGCACCGTTCACCCTAATTAGTAGTGCCTTGATTATATAGCCTGCTTTGAATTTCATATTTTTCTGAAAGCTTATTCGTATTGACCAAAACCAAAACGTACCACCTTGCGGTACCGAGGTTGGCATCCCTGAGTCTTAAGCGCATATAATTCGGGTAAAATATCAAGTTCGTTGTTTTGTTTTTATGAGTGTTTCCAGTAGTGTTTCGCCAGCGTTAGACCCCAACTTCGCCAATGCGGCTTTGGACCCGAAACTTCGCTAAAGCGGCTTAAAACGCGGGAACCGTGCGCTGGTCAGCCCAGGCGTGCTTGGGCTCCGTCCACACCTGCACGTTCTCGAACGTCGCGTCGCCCGAAGCGGTCAGAGCAATGCCGTCCGACTTGGTCTGGCTCGCGCACGGGTAGATGCGGGCCGACAGCGAGAAGCGGTCGTTCACGAATACCTCGACGCTCGACACGTCCACGAACACGTGGAAGCTCAGCTTCTCGCGCTTGGACTCGCACACGTCGCTCTTGGACGCGCCCGTGAAGATGTCGTACAGGTAGAAGTGGCCCCACACCGACTCGGAGATCGGCTTCACGTCGTTGTCGGCGAACACGGCGCACGTGGCCGACGAGCTGTTGGAGCGGTCGATGATGATCTTCTTCTCGGAGTCGTCGTACACGATGGTCGTGACCTCATCGCCGGCGCTGCTGCGACGCACCTCGAAGCCGACCTTGCTGCCACGCTCGAACTCCGGCACCTCGGCGATCAGCTCGAACGACGCACCCGTCGAGTTGAGCACCTGCGACGAGCCCTTCACCGACACGCTGGCAACCTGCTCGAGCGCGTTCTCGTTGCGCAGCAGCTTGAGGTCGCTCAGCGGCTTCACGCTCAGCGTCTTGATGGTCTTGCTCTGCTTGGCCGAGCCGTCGGCGCACGACACGTCCTTGGAGTCGGACACGATCCAGTCGCCCTTGCCCACGAGGTGGCTGTCAACATCGTTGATGTTGCGGACGATGGCGATGCCGACCTCACGCGGGACCGACAGCATTCCGTCCCAGCCCTGCGGCTGGCCAGTAGTGAAGTTGTTGTCCTCGGTAATCCAGCCGATCAGGACGTTCTTGCCGTCCTTGTCGGTGTAGATGCTGTTGGCGTACCAGTCGCTGCGGTCCGACACGCCCACCATCAACGGCGTAAAGAGACCGGCCTCGGCGTCGGTCTCAACACCGCAGCCGCCGCCGGAGATCGTGCCGGTGGCCCACATCGGGTAGCGGTTCGGGTCGCCCTCAGCGGCGAACAGCATGACGTTGTGCAGCTCACCGTCCTCGTCCTTCATCTCGCGGTAGATGGTCGTCTCGAAGTTGTAGCCCCAATTGGCGCTGTACTCGGAGAAGGACGTGTTCTTTTCCTGGGAGAGCAGGTAGCCCTTGTACTCCCAGTTCACATAGTCCTCTGCGTGGTAGAGGAAGACACGAGGACCTACGTCGTGAATGCCGCCGGCAACGAGGATGTAGTTGCTGCCCTTCGAGGCGTCGAAGCCGAAGTGAGCGTCCAGCGACTGCGAGTGGAATGGCATGGGGTCACGCCAGCCCGTGACGTTGAGGCCCTCAGGCGGCAGCTCAATCAGAGGCTCGCTGCCCTTCTGCCAGGTCTTGCCGCCGTCGTCCGTAGTAGCGTACACGACGTGCTCGCCGAACAGGTAGGGCTTCTTCCACGAGATCGGGAGGGCGGTCACACCAGTGTAGAACACGGTGTGCTTGCCGTCGATGGCGTTGTTCATGGCGAAACCCGAGAACACGCCGAGGTTGTCCCACTTGTCCTCGAACGGGTGGAGCGCGTCCGGGTAGTCCTCCCAGGTCACTTGGTCCTTGGACACGGCGTGGCCCCAGGTCATGTTGCCCCAGATCGTCGAGTTCGGGTTGGACTGGTAGAACATGTGATACAGGCCCGTGGCCTCGTCGTAGTACGGCGCGCACGGGTCGTTCATCCACTTCTCGCGGGGCGTGAAGTGATACACGGGGCGGAACTGGTTGAAGAGGTCGGTACCGGGCTCGGCCTCCACGACATCTTGGGCACGCGCAGTCTGCGGGCTGTAGACGAGGGCAGTCACGAAGGCACCGAGGGCCAGGACGCTCGGGATCACCTTCATGCTAGTGGCTTGGTCAGTTGGAGGGTCTTCGGTGGGGCGAAGAAAATTGGGGAATGGCAATTAAAGTGACAAAGCCGGCGGGTGAGCAAACGAGCTCCTCCTTCCTCCTCCTCGTCCGCTGCTGTCGTTGCAGCTGTGGAAAAGCCGGCGTTTGTCTCCCGGATGCAACCCGACTCGCGCCTTGGGGTTTGAGTATAGGAGAGAGGTGATCAACCTTCATCCGGGATAACCACCTGGGGCACTTTGGCCATGCGACGCCACGAACTTGATACTTTTGCCCGTGTGCTGTTCGCACTCGCTTCGACTTGGATCGCGTCGATTAATCTCGCGATTAACACGTCGAGCCTCTGTACCAGTTTGCCCCCAAACTTCAACGGAGACCAAGCAGCACCCACCCACCCGGCTCCGACTTTTCCGGGGGCTTTGCGTTGCAGCCCTGGTAATACAACATGCATCGCAGCGCGTGAGTGACTTTGGGGGGCGAGCTCACTGCAGTTGCCACTTTCACTGTCAAGCCGTGTTTGATCACTAGCTAACAAAAGATCAATAACATTACAGTATTAATACGTCCAGGTCTTACAGGTACCATGCATGTACCGGTACATTCATCTTGATATTGTGCGTTCTTCTCAAAATTTCCTTGCGCGGTTCTTCCAATCGCATTCGCGCAAACCTCTATTAATAACTACATTATGTATTCATAGAGGTAAATGTACACCACATCACGAACAGGTGCTCCTGGGATCGCCGACACAGACAACCGTAGGTGAAGATATGCCACCTACCCCTCCTCGACACCCCTATAATACACGAAGGCTTTACCGAATAACCTTAGTTATGAAATACTCCTTGTTATGGCATACACCCCAATATGACCAATCACAACGCTTGATTGGGAAGTCTTTTTATAACCTTCCCGACGAGTTACTTGGTTTTATTATACGGCTCCAGAAAGGACACTAAAAACAGCATTTCTACACTGCAGATCAGGTGTATTGCATAACTAAGGTTATACGGTAGCTCTCCAGGGCTGATTACTCGCGTCAACGCTGATCCTGATGCATTGCATGCTTGCCTCAGAACTCACTACAACTTCGCCTCGTTCGTGAAAGGGGGGCATGGCGGTTCGCAGATTTGGACGGGAAGCACAATAGTATCCCTGTCGATACACATACGTGATTCACGTAACGTGAACTTCGGAATTTCAACATCGGTTCACTCCGTACGCAAATTGAATTTTGGCACCTTGTGTTGCAACTGTTGTGAACGTATCCTGATGGTTAATCCAGATGCGAAGGAAAAGCTTCCGCTTCGACGTGTGCTTTTGAGACAACGATCAGCCAAGGATGTTCACTTTCAAGTTGTTTTTTTTATATTTTTTCTGGTGCTTGTAAAATCCTCTTTTGCTTTTTCTGCTCCAATTTTCTCTCTTTTTCTCTTCTTCTTCTTGGCTTGCCGCAGTCGATACCTGTGGCGCAAATTGCATGGGGCAGGATGAATTATCCTCACGGCTGTGGTAGATCAGCACGACGCATCACGTGTCGGCTGAAAAAAGCTCGACATGCCGCGCGGGCTCATGCGAGACGCCGTCCGCCTGCCGCCACTCGGCTCTCCTTGTTGCCAAGCGGCTTTACGCCCTCGACTGCCGCTTCGTAGTCACACTTGGACGACAACTTGGTCTACAATCTAACAACTAAACGCTCGTCGGAGCGCTTAAATACGCATGCACGTACGTCACCGGCGAGTCTTCCGTCCCCGTCCGTGACGTGATAAAATGCTTGCTCTTTCTCCATCAGAAGAACGAGCTCACCCTCTCTTCCTTCACCCCGCCTGTGTGCCTGGATAGGACCTCGGCGCGTTGCGGAAATCTCGTCGCTGTTTGCGCTGGCCTCCCGCGTACTTGCGCGGGCCGCCTCCGCTGCGCCACTTGCCGTTGCGGTTGTAGCTGTTGACGTAGTACGGCGGGCGGAACGTGGGCGTGTTGCTCTGCGAGAAGCCCATCCTCTCCAGGTCGTCTGTGTACTTGGCGCGCTCCAGATCGGCGTTGCTGCGTCCTAACCGGAAGACAAACTCGGGCAGCTCCTCCCAGCTCAACACCTTGGCGTCGGCAGTCATATCTGGCTGCTTGTCCTCCATCTGCTGCAAGTCCGTCGCCAGGAAGAAGCGGATGGTCTGCTCCAGCGTCTTCTTCACCTCCGGGTCGTCCTTCGGCTGGATGGTTTCATGCCGTCGGTAGTGGAACTCGATACCAATAAACATGCACGAGCCCGGTCCGCGGCGCTCAGCGTCGCACGTGTGGGGGAAGTATCGCGGGAACGCGTGCACTCGGGAGACTGGTGACATGTGGTGCAGGTTGTCCACGAGTTTGCGGAGTCGGGACTGGACAAACTTGCCCCACTTGTGCATCGCGCTCTCCGAGTCCGCCTGGAAGTTGAACACCATGTACGAGCTGTACCGAATGAAGAAATTCGACGGCTGGAAGAGCTTGTCCCACGCGCTTCCTTCGCCAATGCACTGCACTACTCCTTCCGTCGAGTCAACGGCATTCAGCGGCTGGTCGAAAGAGGGCATCGACGTGGCCATGCACACAACTGCTGCCTTCAAGTCTGCTTCAGAGCTTTCAGGCGACGGAGCAGCCGTGGGGAACGGCTTGGAAATGCCAACCGCAATTTCAGCCAAATACCTTGCGCGCCAGAGCTCCTCGTAAATCACGGAGAACGTGGGCTGCGAAACCTGGACGGACGAGTTCATGTGCGGGTACGCCGGCGTGATAATCGGCATGATGTGTGAGCGGTCGAACACGCTTTGACGAGGATCCCACATGTCGAACCCGAGGCCAGCATCGTAAATCATGTTCAGCATGACGGGCTGCGGCCACTGCCACTCCGAAAGCACCTGGAAGAATCGAACAAAGATTTTGGCCGGCTCCGCGTTCGGGTACAATTGGCACACGAACGCAACGAGGATGGCCCAGCTGATACCACCCAAGTAGCCTAGCTTGGCTGAGTAGATCCCGCGACGACGGGCCCATGCACGCACAGCACGCAGTACAATCCGGTACTCACGGCGTCTTGGCACCAGGCACAGCAGCATGGAGCTCACTCGTGGGGCATTCAGAGCCTTCATCGACGTCTCGTGAACGCCAACCAGCATGTGATCTGAATCAATGTTCTGGTTGGGCTCGACGCTCGACACAGGCAAACGCGCGAACAGCAAATCCATCCGCACGCCCAAGAACGACAGCGAAATAAGCGGCACGTACGCATTGGGCACAGGTGCCAGGTGGGATACCCCCGGCGTCTGCTCCAGCAAATGGCAGAACGAGCTGAAAAAGTCGTCGTGGGTCACGTGCCAAGGCGCGACGCACACTGCGTCAATATCCGAGTTGGGGTCGTCCAGGCCGAGACGGTACGATCCAGCAAGGAACAGAGATCCCTTCGTCAAGGCAATGTACTCCTCGCTCAGCTCTCGCTCGCGTCCGACCATCTTGACCCACTTGGTGAGCAGGTCCGACAACTGCTTCAGCACCTGCAACTTGTGCATGCGCGCCTCAGGCACATCCATGGGCGAGATATCATCAACATAGTTAACAAACGACTGCAGCGCAGTGGGGTCCATGATCGGCTGCATCGGGCTCTCCACAACGCTACCAACGGCTGGAACCAGGTGGCACTTGTGGTACAGCACGTCCCGAGCTTCGTCCAGATACCCCTCGCAGATATTCGTGAACAGGTTCTGCTGCAGCTGCGTGGAGATCACTCCTTGCTGCGCTGCATGTTGCACCGACCACGACAGCGCGTTCGACTCTTCGTACTCGCGGTTGGCCACAAACTCGGCCGACAAGTTGTTGATCCGGTCCAGCAGCATGTACGCCTCCTCGTCCTCCTCGTCGCAATTGGACAGCATCGACGACAGCTCGTCGTGCTCGTAGCACGCTTCCATCTCGCGGCGGTGGGCGCCAAAGTGCGACAGCGGACTGTGCCGCGGACTCGGGCACGAGGACTCGGCGGTGGACTCGCTGTTGGTGTCGTCGCAGTCCAAAAAGTCGTCGTCACTCTCCAGAACCTTCCGCGCGTGGAGTCTGCTGCTGTTGCTGTTGCTGCCAACTGCCAGGTCGTGTGACAACAACTCGCTCTCATCCGCGCCCAGCCCGGTAGACGAGGTGCTGGACGGAGGAGGGGAGCCTGCCATAACGGGACTACACGGCTGGGAGGAGACCGACAACCGGGCAACGGCCTTGACGGGGCTGCTCTCGCACGACGAACTGGATAGAGATTCCTGCGTATCGGAGTCTGAGGGAGCCCCCAACGGCAACGAGGCTCGACGCAACAGCACCCGGTCGTTCGACACGGTGCGGACGCGCGGACTGCCATTGCAACTCTCCTGGTTAACACCATCGCCTTTCTCCGATAACGAGCGCGCTTTACGCAGTGCAGAGGAGGAGGAGGTGGAGGACGACGAGCAGGCGGAAGCGGAGCGGGAGGCACGTTTGCGTCCTTTAAAGCTGTCGCCCGCACCGTGCAGCAACTTTTCCCTCTCGCAGAGTTCCTCCAATGGCGTCAACTTTTTAGGTGTGTCTTCCTTTGCCCTGGGGGAGGAGCAGGGGCTGCGGTTAGCACTTGCACTCGCATTATCACTCTTTTTGTCGTGGTGCTTGCGTCCCTGGTGCGATTTCAGCGCCTCGCACCGCTTCTTGAAGCTCGGGCTCTCCACGATCTTGGTGATGCTGCGCGAGCGGATGGTGCGCGGGCCGGGCGTCTTCTTCTCGTGGCTGTTGCCTCTGTTTCGCGGAGACGGCTGCACCTGCACTTGCAACGGCTGCGGCGGCTCCTTGACAGAGGACGGAGACGGCGCGGACGCGGGCGGCGCGCGCACCACCGCGTCCTTGAAGGAGAAGACGCGCTTCGGGGGCGCGCGCGCGACTGTGGGGGCGGGCTCCTGCCGCAGCACGGCGCTGTGGCTGTCGTGGCGCATCACCATGTCTGCTGCTGTTTTCCCTCTAAACTCGGTTAGCACTAGCTTAAACGTGCCGCTGGTGCTGCTGGAAAAGTTGCCGACTGGACTGCGCCTCTGCTTTCAGCGGTCGAATCTAAAGGCGGATCCGCAACTGTCGCCGTTACTGCGACGCTTCCGTTCCTGCCTCTAAACAGCTCGCTCCGTCGCACACGCACACAAGGGGGGGTCTCTAACCTGTTGGCAAGAAGTGCAAATGGGCAAGGACTCAGTTTTCTTTTTCCCAACACTTGGCAACCCTAACGCGCGATGCGTTTAGACGCAAAGTGATGTCGGTCGCACCTGCACTGGCACTGGGAAAAAACTTGCTGGGTTCTTGCCGAGGCGGATACGGTAGAGATAGAGAGGCAAGTCAATTGACTGCGTCCGCCGAACGAAGGTGGAGCGGGGGGGCGCCGAGGGGGGGGGCGCGGGGCGGGGGAGGCGACAACCAAACGCTGCCGCTCGCTGCCTGCCGCCGCGTGACGCTGCGAACCTGTGGACGACGTGGAGGAATGCGAAAATGGCAGTCCGTTGTGAGCGGCCCACCCAGCAAATGCCAGAAAAGAGACGGTCCCATACAAACGCCAAGTGTAACGTTTTGCCTGGCAAAGTTGTAGTTCGGAGGGGCCACTGTTCGGGATAGCCACTGTTCGACTCGCGTCAAAGCGCCTCTTGCTTTCAGTATGAGGACGAGAACGCCTTCCCCTACGACCTGATGCTGTCCTGCTGATCTGCGGCGGCCATGGTGCCAACAAACCGCCGTCACGCGGCCGCAACACACGGACGCCGTGTTCGTGTTGGGGCTTCGATCGAGCTCGGCCTCGGGACAATTCTTGCGCCCGCGGGATGATCAGAGGGGAGTGGCCGGTTGCGCCTGATCAGTGTATCTGCGGACATCTCATACAAACCGCAAGTGTGCCGGCGGCGAGCAATCTGCGGCCGCAAGTGGCGTCACCAACGGAATGCTGTACAAACCTGTATAATCCTCATATTTTGCAATATCGGATAGTTATCAAGCTGCTATCAGTCGAATTGCTTGCTGAAAGAGCGATGAGAATCATTTTACTGTAGGAATATATATACTGGATTTCATGAAAATGAGAAGCAGTACTGTACGCTGTTTAGATATGATGTTGGACAGGTCTGAGACACGGACCCAGCACTTGATCAAAGTATGTTGACGCAAGCGTGCTGAATACCCGACCCTCTCGGAATGCGCTTGGAGAGGTCGGTGCGGACACAGCCGCGGCGGCCGTGTCGTCCAAACGCCGTTTGGCAAACGGCGGCATCACTTCAACACGGTGCATCACATCGGCGCGCCACGGTCTCCGCTGTTGTCGTCGACACTCGCCTTCGTGCCGAAGGCGATAGGCGCCCCTGGCGTGTTGTCACGGGGGTTGTAACGCTGCTGTTGCAAGCGCATTGCAGGGGAGCTGGCGGGTGCGCAGTACATACCTGAATCTAACTGTGCGCGATGGGAGGGAAGGACGGCGTCGAAACGCAAGCCGAGGCCGCAGCAGCTACAGTACCTGGGCCTCTGCAATGCGAAGCCAGCATTGAAGCTTTGTCCGTCCGAAAGGAGGCCAGACGCGGTGATCATCGAGTTACCGTTGCGCGTGCAGTTTGGTGGTTTGTCGTTGGTGACAACGCAAGATTGTGCTCTTGTCGGTTTATCAGGAGAGGACAAACTACTTACAACGTACACTTGTCGCTAACGCTTCCAGTTCGCTTGGCGTGAAGGACTCTGCCAGTCATGGTCTTGTTCCGGGTGTGCTCGATTCCAGCGAGCGTTGTTGTTCGTCTTAAATCGTGCGATGGGGGGGAGAGTCAAAGCACCACCCGAGAGGCAACGCATGCTCTTGATACGCGCTGCCTCAAGAGTCTTGAGTGGTGTCCAAGTTTGCTGGGGCGAGTTTTTTCTAACCAAGTGGGAGGATCGCCGTGTACATGTCTAGTACAGTACTAGTAGTACCCAGCTATCCATTTCACCCTCCATTTGCGTAGCCGATAGCATTGGAGCACTCGTCAATTGGAAGCAACAAAGCAGAGTCGAAATGTCAATTGACCTCCAGAAGCTTGTGCTTCAGCTGGACTGCTTTGCAGTTACAGGCACTTCCGTTCGCGTTAAGGCATCGAGGCTTGACATGTGACGCCAGCGTAAGTGTGCAAGTCAAGCGTCCAAGCGTTGCAGGCTTCGCTTGTCTGTTTCCCTCGACACATCCGTGATTGAGCGTGTCGATCTGTCCACACTACATGTACGCAAGCCCACAAAACGACCACCAGGTGGCGAAAACATTGAACAAGATTAAATGTTGAATTATTTTCGCGCGTGTCCTTGACGTGAGTTGCGTTCCAAAGCGTCAAGGCAGCGTGGATTGCACCCAGCCACCAGGTCGTTTGCGTCGTGGCGCAGCTCCGTTGGCGTCTCTTTCATTCCTCAGATGATGCTCACGTTCGGGTCCACGCGCTGGGCCTGGATGTTTGTGAGGTCGACGAGGGTGTTGCTGACGTTGAGGAAGCGCTGGCGAGGGTTGCTCTTGCAGTTGCCACACGAACGGTACAACTTGCCGAAGTCTTGCACGAAAAACCCGTCAACAGCGACAGTGCCGTATCCGTTGTGTTGGATCACCTTGTCGTCAGCGTAACGCGCTCCGCCGCCAAGAACTCGCGACACGCTGGAGGCATTGCCGCCCTTGATGCTCAGAGCGTCCTCGCACACGTCTTCCCACCACACGTTCTCGATCGTGCAGTCCGACATCTCGCAGTGGACGCCCTCCATTTGGTTCGTGCCAATGATGACGTTCTTCAGCGTGGCGCCAGGTTGAACCTCGAAGACGGCCTTCGACGTTCCATTGCTCTCGGTCTGGCCCAGACACGTGATGTCCGAGCGGTCGTAAGTCTTCATGCCGCCGTCAAACACCTCTCCAGACTTGACGACGTGGACCTCGGTGAAGCTGACATTGCCCTGGCTGGTAGGCCACGTTCCATCGGGCACGGGAAGACCGGTCGCCATTGACGCGGCACCGAGCGCGAAGGTCACAGCGGATCCGAGGAACTGGAGCATGGTGGGCGAAGGTGCTTATCCGAGAACTTAGTTGAAAGGTTTGCAGTTTGAGGTGTCCAAGAAGCGGGAATGATGAATGAAAACTTCGGCGACCAGGCTGCCCTGAAAAACTTCCACGTGAAGCCGGGTAAGGAGAACTACACGGAGTGTGCCTCCTCTTTTGGTGTGAACAAAAGCGGTGAGAGGCCTGTGATTTTGAGTAACGGCCCTAAGAACCCTGTGTGCCAGTACTCGTACGACGATGTTCACATTGTCGTGAGCAAGCAAAACGCTGAGCAGCAGCAACAAATTAAACAACGATACTCATAAACCAACTCACACCAGGTTAGCGCGCTTTGCCGCGGTGCTGTCGCTTCAACTGAAGGGTTTCGTCAAAATTACCGTTCCTCACAGAAAGAATGGTAAACAGGTTGATTGCATTTCAAAACCTCAGGCAATTCTTTTGAAATAGAAACGTAGTTCTAGCCAATCAAAACGCATATAACTGCTAGATATTAATCTTTATCCCCCATTTCGTCTACCGGTAGGTTTCAAATCCTACCGGTAGGATGACTTTAAAATTAGATTCTGAGCGATTGAGAGCGCTGCACCGCTCCAGATTTGGCACAGAGCTTGCCAAAGCGCCTAAGGTGCCCTAACTTAGTTTTCATATAGAAACTCGCACTCAAACATGACCGGATTCCGTGCAGGAGGCCGGGTTCGCGGTAAACCGAAGCGTCAGCGGGGAAAGGTCGGCGTTATCCAAGTTGTTCGCACGGGATCTCGCCAGCGCAAGTACGACGTGCTCTGGGCGAATGGTGTCGTTGAAACAGTAGCAGGAAGAGCTATCGAGCTTGATCTAAGCTCGAATACAAGCGTACTGACTTTCTCACAACATCAAGGCTCTAATTGACTTGCCCCAGTATGCTCGAGCGCGGTCCGAAGGTAAGAGGGCCCAACGTTTGTGCAAAGTTTGCAACAAGAAGGCTTCGTACTACTGTGAAAGCTGCTCTGACGTCGAGCGAGGCGCATTCTTCAGCATTTGCGGCACTGGAGCGAACAGGAACTGCCTCAGCGCACACCTGACGGCAACACTAGGATGAACTATCCATGCACACCATATGAATTACTACAGACAATCCCCTCGCTAGTCATGGCGTCGGGAACCCACTTTTTATTCCTAGATGAGGGTATTCCTGTCGTAGGGTGTACCATGGGGTGGTACACCGCACTGTATCACATATATGGTACGGATTAATGCAGTCTTTTGGTTACATAGACCTAAAAAGGCTGCTCACATCGATGAGCGGGCATGAATGGAATTCGTGCAGATAACGATATATACCTCGGTAACACCGAAAAGGATAAAAGTATAATTGATATAATACCGCAAAACATGTGGGGCATGATGTAGGTAATGATACTGATGTGCAAAATAAGTTGCCTCGATAGTATTGAGCCCCACTTCACTAATGTTGGCAAGCACCCAAGCTCCATTCTATTCAAAGGAACGGTGCTAGCAGGTCTGAAAGCCGGCTCCGAATGCTAATGCAAGCATTAAATATGAAATGCGGCACGAAAACATGGACAATAGGAGCTGGTATCCTGGTTAGACTACTGCAGACGTCCTATACAGAATGGATTTTTCCCATAGTTAAGCACCCCAACACATTCATAATCCGTGATTTTCTATTCCTTATGACGACTGAGGGGTGAGGGGAATATTTACTTGGCTTTGTATGGGACGGTCATTCAGAAATCGTTGGGACCCACCTTTATATTCCTGATGAGCGGGTATTCCTATCCTAGGGATTACTACCGAGGGGATCGTCTGTACACAAACTCCTATATAAATCTATCTAGCTCCATCCTACCGGTAGGATTTGGGTCAGTCTACGGGTAGGATTTTCACCTGGGGGATAAAGATTAACACGAAGAAAGTATTTTTGAAGAAAATGAGAGCTTTTTAACGGTAATTTGAGAGCCAAATGAGAAAGACCTAAAGTAATCTTTGTGTGAGGTACGGTACTAAGTGTACTAAAATCCGAATCGAGTTACAGAAGTTTTGCACCGATCTCGCAGCCGCTTGTATTGCAATGCCGCAATAGCAGTCGTTTGTATTGCGAATGCCGCAATAGCAGCCGCTGTAGGATGTATTAGCCCGTCAAATCTTCGAGGTTATACACAACACTAAAGTACTGGTACCGTACAGTATTAATACGTACCAATTAGTTTACGACGCCAGTATTTACATTTGTGTATGATAGTGTACAATTCTGCATATTGAGAAGTCCAGATAACCAACAACACGGTTAATCGTTTGCCAACGTACCAACAACTGCGCGTTTAACACTGAATGCAACCAAAATATTAATAATGTATTCGATAATTCGATGTGGTTCACGTATTGTACATTCAGTACTACCAGTACGTTTCCAGATGTGTTTAGAATCCTGGGGTAATACAGACATCTGCTTCAATAAAGAACACTAGAAAACCTATAACTCTCGATAATATATTTAAGCTGATTGGCTACTACATACAAATTTTACTATATTTCTAACGTAATATTCAATTACCTTTTACATTTTTGTATCTATCAGGTGTTACAGATACTACTAAGCTTTTTGAACACCCGATCAACGCATACCCTCTATAACCTCTATGAACCAAAAGAGTGGTATTGTTCAAAAAGCTTAAGAATACAGTATTGAAGCAGATGTCTGTAAGTTACAGACTGTAACACTACGACAAACTGGCCCAAAACCTGGTTCGTTTGAGCCAACTATTATTTTAATATTATTAATATGTACATGTATAAAGAATCAAGACGGCTGGTATGTAAGTTTTTACAGTATGTACGTTTGGTAGCGTTCGAAAATTCAATGCAACCAAGCACTGCCTACGAAAGGGAGATTCAGATTTCATTGTTGTGAATGGCTAGCGGCATTACTTAAACTACTTAAACTTCTGTAAGTTTTATTTAAAATATTTACCGCGAGTTTTTTTTTACTGATAAGCGCTGAAGTAACGCAAGTTAGGAGGAGAACCACGACTATGGATGGACCCACAGAATATCTACACTCGGCACGCTGCCAACCAGAAGCACGTCTAGATTGAATCTTCAAGGTTTAGTGCGCATGCCGCAGGCTCTAATGTACAGCTCTACAGCCTAATACTACATGTTCAGTAGGTACTGCCGCTTCAACAACTTGGCTCACGTCCATGCATTTTTACGATCGGTCGTTAAAATTCACATGCTCGCTTGCGTTACGAGAACTCGCCGAGCCCCCTCCCCATTCAACTTCATTTCCAATTTTCCAGCGCTCCGACCAACCAGCACCTTCCAACCTTTTGCCATCCGTGATGCTTCAAACGTTGTCCTCAGTGGTGACCCTCCTTCTCTCGGCCACTACGATCTCCGGTCTTCCGGTGCACGACGGCACGTGGCCTGTCAGCACAGGCAGTGTCATCTTCGACAAGGTCTACACCGTCAGGACCGGCGAAGTCTTCGACGGAAAGATGCAGACGTTCGACCGCTTCAACCTCACATGTCAGGGCCAGCAGGAGAGCGGCAACTCCACTGCCGTGTTTCAACTCGAGGCCGGTGCGACGCTAAAGAACGTCATCATCGGTGTGAACCAAAGGGAGGGAGTGCACTGCGACTTCAACGACTGCACGATTGAGAACGTGTGGTGGAAGGACGTGTGCGAAGACGGTCTGAGCGTCAAGGGCGGAAACGCTTCCAGCGTGACGCGAGTTCTTGGCGGTGGCGCTCGCTACGCGAAGGACAAGATCATCCAGCACAACGGATTCGGCACTGTCGTCGTCGACGGGTTCTACGCGCAAGACTTCGGCAAGCTGTATCGCGCATGCGGCAACTGCAAGAACAACCCTGTGCAGCGTTTCCTCAACGTCAGCAACACGTTCGTCGACCTGGAAATCATCCAGAGCGGGAGGGGAATGGGCCCAAACGGAACAAACGTGAGCATTGTCATGATGAACGAGAACTTTGGCGACGAGGCGGTCCTGAAAAACTTCTACGTCAAGCCGAGCTGGTACAACTACACGGAGTGCGCTTCATCCTTTGGTGTCAACGTGAAGGGTGCGAAGCCCGTGATCCTGCACAATGGTCCGAAGTATCCCGTGTGTCAGTACTCGTACGACGACGTCCACATCGTCGACGCTGATGAGAACGCTGAACAGCAGCAGCAGGAGCAACAACAACAACAGGAACAGCAGCTGCAAGTCCACGTCCAGCTATAGGAAGCCAACAAGCGCAAGCGTACCGGTACCTTGAAGGAGAATTGTACATGCTCTGTCAAATCGATCGTTTAATCCGAATCGATTAAGTTTGTTACACACTTCGAAGAGCTGGTTATACAGTACAAGCGATGTTGTACAGTACTGCGCGCAGGAAAGGGAATATGACCAAATCGGAATGAAAATGCTGCATCGGTAGGTGTCGCCTGTCGCTACTCCGTCCATGAAAACATGAGTTACCGCAATGCTCATGTCATAGAGGGGGGTCAAAAACGACGGTACTTGTGCAACATATGAATTCGCTTATGACATGGAATTATGCAAGCTTATGTAAAAAACATAATTCTAGACAACAGCACTCTCAACAATGTCGGCTTCAACGACAAGTTCAAATACTTGTAGCTGCTCGAGTTGACTGGTGACTTCGTTGATAGAGGTCAGCACCTCCTCCTCGTCTTCTAACTCGTAGCTAGCTGGATCGTCCCCCACTCCCGTTAAACCACACTTTCGAAAGCCTGCCGAGATGGTGGTCGCGGAAAGCGCTTCCCAGGCGGACACAACCCATTCCACGATAGTCGATCGCTGGGGCGCGGACATCGTGAACTTCTCGGTGCTGTTGCTTGTAGAGTAGAGCTTCAGTTGGTTCCGCAGAAACGCTACCCAGGCGCCGCGCAAACGATCTTTCAGGGGCTTGATCCAAACAGCATCCGCGGGCTGACTTAGCCACGTTAGCCCGGGAGGCACCTTCTGCAGCACCACATTTAGAGATCGAGCGTAGTCGACCACGCCATCAACCCAGTGGCCACTGAAGTCGTCGAGGAGCAACAAAACAGGAGGGCATAATGGGTCGCGGTGCCCGAAATGAAATCGCAGGAACTCGAAAGTCATATCTCCCGTCCACCAAGCAGCCTCATTTCCGTAGATCTGTACGTCGTGTTCTTGTTGAAGAGCTTCAATTTCCTTCCAGACATGACGCCCAAAGCCGTGACGAATACGTGCGTTTTCAGCACGCACTTCTGGTACCTTTGACGGCTTCGACTTCAGCATGAGGAACGGGGTGTACTTGTTTCCTTCAGAGTCGCCCAAAATCATTGCTGTGACGCGTTCTTTGTCTTTCTTGCAGCTCTTCACCCAGACCGTTCTGGAGCCGGTTGGCGCGAGCGTCGTTCGCGGTAGCATCTCAAAGAAAATTCCTGTCTGGTCGGCATTGTAGATCTTGGTAATACCCTCAGCGTACACCTTGTGGCGGACCTCTCTAGCAAATGAGGCGGCACGTATCGCTGCTGCAGGTGGCGTCTCTTGGCCAAAGTGGGTTCGAGCTCTGAATGAGAACCTATGCCGGCGCGTGAACCCTCGACGCCATTGCCACGACGCCGAGAAATGGTCCGGTGGGATGCCAGCGGCTTGCGCTATCTCCAACGCCTGTAGCTTCAACATGAGAGCCGAGATCGGGAAGCCTACACGCCGGAAGTCGTTGACCCACTTGACGATACGCTGCTCCACCTCGTTGGGAAGGGTCAAGCCAAGTCCTGGAGCTCGACCACGGGATTGGGATGCTAGCCGGCCATTTTGTGCGCGTTCTTCTAGGGCACAGCGCATGCCGATCCACTTGTAGACTAGCTTGGCTTTGTTGGCCCGCTTTGCCTCATTCATGCCGTCGAAGAACCGGTCCAGAGTCGCACTCATGCTGCCTGAAGCCTCGAAGTGCTGGATGACTTGAATTTGGAACTCTACTGTGTACGCCTGCCGTTGGAATAGCTGGCGGCTGCGGCCGGTGCCGTGAATCCGTCTTCGTCCTCTCCGCATCGGAGAGCAAATTGAGTTGTGGCATTTGATGCGCAGCCTAACTTGCAAACCACAGGGTAGAACTGGTTGGTCAAGCTGGCACGCTCAGACTACTGGTGGGCAACAATCTTGCCAAAATGGAATGCGAGAATGACTGGTATCTAACGTCTCAATGGCTGCGCTACCTTGGAGATCACAAATATCCTAAAATAGTCCTGAAATAGGATATCGGCAGCAAGTGCCTAAAATTGCCTAAAATGTCTATCTGCAGGTACGGTGCCCTTTCCACGATACCCGCCTATGACATGTAGCCCCCTTTGACATGAGTATTGCGGTACTATAAAATCATGCATACCGGTCGAGACACTCACGGCATACATATCCTTCTACGTGGCAATTCTGCGCTTCGGAAGAATGGTGGCTAATTTTTTTGCTAACGCTTGGGGTAGCTTGAGCATTTCGAGCACAACAAGTTGTGTAGCGTGCCCGCGCGTTGACTTGATGAAACAAGTACTGAATAGTATGCATTTCGTAGAGTGCGCTCGTCGATCGCCGGCAAACACATCTGAGTGATAACACCGTTCACCCAAATTAGTCGTGCCATGACTATTTAGCGTGTACGACCTGAAGAGTAGCTCACCCTACTTTGAATTTCAGTTTCTAAAAGAACAAGTCCAATCTACCAAAAACTAAATGAACAGCGCGATTCGTCTTGCCGAGGAGATCTACACTTTTTCTCGATTTTAGGTGAAAATGAAAATCTTTTTCAAAACCGGTGGGATGATTATCAAAGGTGCATGACTATTTAGGTCACACGACTAATTAGGGTGAACGGTGTAGCATGTTGATCTGCTCCTGCACTCGTATCAAAAGGCAACGTGAGTTCGAACAGCTTGTGGAGGCAATGACCCGTGTGTACCTGTCGTGATGCCAACCAAGTCGCCACGTAAAAGCGATGGTCTCTACTGCAACACACCGTCAACATCATGGGCTTTCTACTAATAACGGTCTCACGCGTTCTGTGCTTGCATGACGTCCGCCACGGATGCCCTTCCAACTTCCAGTTCATTTGCAAATTCCCACCGCTCCGACCGACCGCATCCTCCGATTTCTCTTAAAACCGCTCGCAATGCTCACTTCAGTGGCAGCTCTCGTTCTCTCGGCCGCAATGGCCTCTGGTCTTCCCGTGCCCGATGGCACTTGGCCTGTCAGCAAAGGCAACGTCAGCTTCGACAAGGTGCACACGATCAAGGCTGGCGAGGTATTCGACGGCAAGATGCAGACGTTCGACCGCTCCAACCTCACGTGCCACGGACAGGAGGAGAGCGGCAAGTCTACCGCTGTCTTCCTGTTGGAGGCGGGCGCTACTCTGAAGAATGCCATCATCGGCGCGAACCAAATGGAGGGCGTGCACTGCGACGACAATGACTGCACGATCGAGAACGTCTGGTGGGACGATGTCTGCGAGGACGCTCTGAGCATTAAGGGCGGCGACGCCTCCAGCGTGACGCGCGTTCTTGGTGGCGGCGCTCGCTACGCGGACGACAAAATCATCCAGCACAACGGTCTGGGTATGGTCATCGTCGACGGCTTCTTCGCGCAAGACTTCGGCAAGCTCTTCCGCTCCTGCGGCTCGTGCAAGAACAACCCGGCGCAGCGCTTCCTCAACATGCGCAACGTGTACGCGGACCTCGAGGTCATCAAGGCGCAGCGCGTGGACCCGAACGTGAGCATCGTCATGATGAACGAGAACTACAACGACGAGGCCGTTCTGCACAACATCTTCGTCAAGCCCGGCGCCGAGAACTACACCGAGTGCGGCTGGTCTCGCGGTGTGCAGAAGGGTGACAAGCCGCTGATCCTGGGCAACGGACCGAAGAAACCCGTGTACCAGTACTCGATGAGCGACATTCACCTTGTGGACGGCACGGACAACCACCAGCAGCAGCAGCAAATGCCGGGGACGGTGATCCCTGCCAAGGGCGTCAAATGAGCGTCCATGCTGGGAGTCTATTGGTAAGGTAGCTAAGAAGCAATAGCTGCCTTTAAGTGTTGCGTACAAGTCACAAGTCAAGTTTTAACAAAATCTCACTTCAACTTGAACAGTCAAACTTGAGCAGTCAGGCTACATTGTATCTTGAAAGGACACACTCACAAGATGGACAAGTTGGCGCAGTTGCAGGCGGCGCTACGAACCATCGAGACTGGGCAGCGCCTCGAGTCAGTGGACGGCGTGCTCGTCCGCCAGGTGCTGCTGCAGCCTCGAGTGCAGTCACAGCAGGCGGCACCTGAACCGGATGCGAAGGACCTCTATCGAGAGCTGCTGGCGCTTCGGAGAGCGAAGGCGAAAGCAAATGCGAGGCAGACACCCGACCCTGTTAACACCGACTCAAAAGATGACGATGGAGACGCCACGAGATCGCTATCACCCAAGAAAACTGCGAGTTTGAATCGCCCTGTGGCGGTGGTGGACGCGCGACTGGAATCTGCTGCTCCGTCGTCACCCGACCGCAGAAGCACCGCCGCCAACAACAACGATAATGACAAGAACATTGCCGAGGAATTTGCTATCAGCATAGCGGACACGAGTGCGCTGATGCAGACAGCGCTGGCAGCTCGAGAGAAGGAGTTGAGAAGGTCCGAGAAGGCTGTGGCACGTGCTGACGCTGAGCTTCGAGAGGAGCTTCACCGCGCCGAGAAGATCTTGCCGTCCAAGTTCCTCTTCGAACGGAACCTTGCGAGTGACCGAGCGCTTGAAGCTGCGCGCAACGTGCTGATTCGCTTTCAGCATCGTTACTACAAGCTCTACTTCCGCCACTGGAGGGTGGCCACGCTTGAGCTTCGATTGCAAGCCCAGCGTCGAGCAGTGGCTCACATTGTGCGCGTGTATCGCGGCCATCGAGGGCGCCGAGAAGCGCGACGACTGAGTAGAGAGCTCAGCGCTTTGCAAGCTCAGAAGCGCCAGCTCTTGGCCTTCCGGATCAAGTACCGCTCGAGTCAGGCAGTGAAGCTGCAGATGGCGTGGCGCCGCTTTCTCCGACATCGAGCTGTAAAGCATCGCCAAGCGCGACAAGCGGCTGCTAGACTCCTCCAGCAAGCCTTTCGTACGCGGCAATGGCGCAGTCAGTCACTGGTGACAGCGCTGGCGAACGCACGACGACTGTTTGCTGCTGTGAGTCTTCAGAAATTGTATCGAGGGCATCGGACTCGACGCAAATTGCTGGAAGATCAGCGACGTCAACGCCAAGACGAGCACGTGCAGCTTGCTCTGCTCCGCAGTATGTCCAAACGAGCACGTGCAGCTTGGATGATCGAACGACGTGGAGCAGGATACCTGATCGCCCACCACGCGATCTTCCCGTACGCCATGCGGAGGCGGTGGCACCGCTTGCAAGACCAACTACGGCGTCAACGCGCTGCCAAGTGTATTGCTCGAGCTGTGTGCAACTGGTTTGGCGTGGAGGCTCGACGGGAGGTCGCTCGAGCCAAGCAAGTCAGTCAATGGCTCGCACTAGTGCAACGAGAGCACAAACGCTCGCAAGCTGCAGCCATTCTCATCCAAAAACACCTACGGCGGTGGGTGCAGCAGCGCAAGTTCCTAATGGCTGAGGCGAGACGCAAGAAACAAACGAGACGGACGCGTCTTGCCGAGAAAACGCGTCGACTGAACTCTGCTCAGCTGATTAAAGGCGCTGATGGAGCTGGGACGGACCCCACGTCGCCTACTGCCGCTCGACGCATCGGTAAGGCACCAAGCCTTGGATTAAATCCGCAACCTGCTCGACTGATGGCGCTACTGAAGCCCATGCAATTGAAGAACGCAATTACCCGAGCATCTCAGAGCCCCCGAGTCGAAGCTGCACAGCTGCTGCAACGTTGTTACCGACGTTATCGGGCTCGAAAGCGAGCTCAACTTCGAGCATGGAAGACGGAGGCGCAGCAAGTGGAGATCCGTGTACTCCGCAGACGTAAAGCAGCCACGGAGATCCAGCGACGTGTGCGAGGCATCCAAGGCAGACGATTGGCTCGGGTTCGCCGCGCTCAGCGTCTTCTACTGCGCTTCATTCTGCGGTGGAAATGGAGACGCATCCAGGCGCGTCAACGCGCTGCACGGAAAATCACTCGATGGCTTAAGCACAAGCGAATGCAAGCTCTCGCAAAGCTCTGGAGTGCGGAGAAGCAGCAGCGGGTGGCAGCTTCAGTCCGAGTGCAGCATTGGTACCGCCTTCGCTGCTTGCTGCCGTCACGAATGGCGAAAGTCCTGCGGGTTGCTCGGAAGTGGGGGGAAACGTCGGCGTTTTGTGACCAGAGTCTCTTGCTCTGTAGACAGCACTTGGCAGACGGATTCGTGGTGCAGTCGTTCGCCTCCAGTCTTGAAGACGCGCTGCGCCCGCTTGTATCCGACTCGACGGCAGCTTCGCGGTCTCCGTCGAAGACTAGACCATCACCGACGAAGCAAAAGGCGGGGCCTGCTACCGGTGGCAAACACCACGTTGCTGCCGTATCGTTCCCAATTCTGCAAATGGCGTTTTTGGTGGTCAGTGGCTGGAAAATGCCCTTTGTATGGCGAGAACTGGATGGGAAGGCTCTTTTCCAGACCAAACTTGAGCGTGCCAAGGCCGTCGCATTCTTTCGGTCGCTGCCCAAGCGAGGCACGCCAGTCGCGCATCAGATCCAGCACACCCAAACAGTTGAAGCAGGAACTACTACCACCTCGTCGTCTCCTACTCGGAAGACCCAGAAACCTGCTCCAAAGGGGGCTAAAGGGGTGGCCGCCGTCGAAACATTTTCGTCCGTTGATGTGGACGTGGCGGTAGCTAGAGCTACGGGAGGAGCGAAGGGAGCGCTGGACTTCGCGGCATTTGTGCGTGTGGTCGGGTTGCTGGGCGAGATTTCTCTAACGCAGCATTCTCAGACGACAAGTCCATACTGGGGTCGCTTTGACGGCTCCGAAGCGCGTGTGTTGGCGTTGCTGTGGTTTTCGCTCCTTCCTCACCCGGCAATTCAGCCGTTGGCAAGTCAATTCGAAGCGTTCGTCTCAGACGAACTCTCTCGCCAAGCTGCGCGCCTCCAAAGGCTGTTCACTCGACAGCACAACAAGTTGCGAGGTGCAGCGCTTCTGGTGGAAATTCGACTCAATCTGCGGACCCAAGAGCTGTCACGTGCTGCGATTAAGCTGCAAACCCAAGCTCGACGATTACTGGCGCGTCGTGAACTGCGACGTCGAATGCAGGCGACGTACGAGAAGTTCCTGGATCCGACGTGGGGGCTGCCGTACTGGATGAACCCTCGGTCGGGCTACTCGACATGGCAGAAGCCGCGTAGATTAGGAGCCGAAGACGTTCAATGCGAACCGATTCCGTTCCCTCCTCCGGAGCGGATGTTGAAGGCTCCGTGCAATGGACGGAAGGACTGCGACCGCTGTGCCGAGTGGGTATGCTACGACTGCGACGAGTTCTTCTGTGTTCAGTGCTTTGCAGAGTACCACAAGTCCAAGCCCATTGTTGAGAACAAAGAGGAACACGGTCACTCCTCTGACGCTGCTGAAGAGCCTGATGAGGACGAGGAGCAACCCGTCAAGCGAGAACACGAGCTAGAACGGCTCTTGCTATGTGGTCTATGTAAATTCCAGCTCGCATCGCGCCGTTGTCTCGACTGTGTCCCAAAGCCTGTACCTGTACGAAAGCCCAAGCGTCAACCAAAAGCACGTCCGGCCAAGCCGAAACAGACCGAAGTGAAGACGAACCTCGACAATGACGAGGACGAAGAACGCAACAACCGGGAGTCGTTGTTCTGCGACGTGTGCTTCGGGTTCTTGCATCGTCGCGGCGGGCTTAAGACCCACCGAACGGAGCCTTTGCTGGAACTCTGTGCGTCGTGCATCCCCGACGACAGTGACGATAACAATGCCGTCCCCAATCAACAGCCATCCACGAACTTCGCAGTCATCGGAGCTGCCGACGCCGTTCAATGGGAATGTGAAGCTTGCGCAGACCCTCCTCGCCGAGTCTGTGGACGCTGCGCTCTTCAGTCTCATCCGAAGGAAAGTTGCGGCGAACTGCGTCCCGTTCCTCTTCAAACGTTGGGCAGGCGTGAGCGCACCAAGCGCCTACAAGAAGAGCAGGAGGCTCGAGACCGTCGAGATCTGGATAAAATGCGTGCCAGAGCGCTGCGGGCTCGCCAGGAGCGGTGCGCTCGAAAGATTCAGACGTTCTGGCGGTCCCAAGCCCCAATTCTTCGCGCCAAACGCCTAGCGGATGCTCGACGCAAGGAGAAGAGTGATCTGTGGCTGCGTCGTCAAGAGGACGCGCGATTAGCGAAGCGAATGGCGTACCGAGCCAAAAACGCGCTGGGGGTGGCACCACCGCTAAGTACTGACACGCCCGTACAGCGAAGACTTCGTAGCTTGCACGCCCTGGCACGGCGTCAATTGTCCATCCGTGCCCGGTTCTTTGGTCTGCTTATCGACGAGTACGTGAGAGTGGGGGTCCCGCTACCGGGCCTTGGGTTGCTCCATCCTGGGTCGAATGAGATCTGGACGAGCGAAGACCTTCGCGGGTGGATCCGCAACCGACAGACCATTCGATTCAAGAAGCTCAGTGTTGAAGAAGCTCAGCCGGCGGAGCGAGCGTTGTGCGCGTGGCGGCAACTGGAGCGTTGGGGTAAATATGAGGATGATCCCGTCAATGAAGCGGTAGACACTGGCACTCCATCAGACTCCTCGACGCAGCCCAAGGCGTCGGATTCGACGTGGCTGGCGGACGTGCATCCGAAACAATTGGTCACCGAAAGTATGGTGCCTCTGGCACAGCCGTACGACCCGCCACCACCCAAAAAGAAGCCCCGTAGAGCTGCAGAGGAAGAGGAGGAGGACGTCGTGGAGGACGTTCCGGTCGCGATGTTCCTCGTCGAGTTTTCGCTGGATCCGAAGCGAACCGTGTGGATCAACCACTCACTGTACGTGAAGTCAAGATATGGTACTTACTGTGTTTAAGGGGTTGTTCACACTGATTATTGTTGTGTTATTGGAACAGGGCTGAGAGGTTCTGGGAGTGGAAGCGACTCAAGATGTTGGCACGGAGCGAGCGAGCGGCTCAACGTCAGCGGGCCAAAGAGTACGTGAAGCGGCGGAAAGAGATAGAAGAAAAGAAAAGGCAGGAAGAGGAGGAGCTCAATCGCCAAGAAACCCCTGCCACTGCAGTCGAGACCCAAGACGCCCCTCTGGATGGCGCTGAAGTTCCAGCGACGACTGATCCAGTACCAAATCCTGCTACAGAACAGCCATGGCCAGTACCAAACTCAGCGTGGCCAGTGAGCGAAGCAGCCTCGGACCCGTACTACAACTACAACTACTACCCTTTAGACGCGGTTAACGCTACCGAGAACTGGACGGGGTACGGCGGGTATTCAGCAGACTATGGCTACGGATATAACCCAACTCCGCTGAAAGTGTCTCCTACAATGGCTGGAGGGACCACTGGCCTTGTTGACAGCAGTAGTTACTACGGAGGTGGAGGCTACGCTGGCGGCGGCGGCAGCAACGATTCAAACTGGTATGGGACTGAGTACAGCGCGTACGACATGTCGGGGTACAGCTCAGTAGCTACGGACTACGGGAACAATGGGGCTGCTGCTAGCAACAGTGGCGGATGGGACTACGACGGTGCTGTCAACTACGCCGAGTCGCAGCCGTCGGTCGACCCCAACGCTGCTTCGTACACTAATGGTCGGGACTACAACTACGCATACAGCGGCATAGATCAATGGCAACAAGGAGACAACTATCAAGACCAAGGCCAAGGCAACAATGACTACACCAATGGCGCCGATGCCTCCAGTTATTACCCGCCGTCAGCTGCAGACGGATATTACTACCCGACTGAGGTCTACACAGGGCAACAACCCACCGGTGCAGCAGCTCAATGGGAGGAAGTGTTCGACCCGACCACGCAGCAGACGTACTACGTGAATCGCGTCACGAACGAGACGGCCTGGCAGATCCCATCCTAATCAAAACATGAGGGCAAGTTGAAGTGGTCCCAGATGGCTACAGTCACTCTTCTGGTCATTCAAACGAGGTATTTGGTGTTTATTTTGTGTATGTCACACCGACGTCGAGGCCAACCAATTCTGGGCCATTGCTCAATACGACGTAACTCTTGGCCAAGTGAGTGCCCACTTCCAGCAGCAGCAGTCAGCAGCAGCAATGGCCCGTAAGAGCAGTGGAGCGCGCAAGAGCCGCGCCGTGAGTGCGTTAGTGCGCGCCGAGGACGCGGCCGAGGAGGAGATTCTGGAGACACCGGCGCTGAGCTCCGCGGCCGCTGACGCCAGCGACGTGGAGAGCGACAACGAGGAGGACGCGGACGCCGAGGCCGAGGCCGAGATCGAGCGCCGCCTGGTGGCCGAGGCGCAGGCCAAAGCGGACGCCGCCAAGCGCGAGAGCAAGGGCGTGTACAACAAGGAGGCGCTGCTGGCGCTCGTGGCCGAGTGGGACGCCAAGCCGCTGCCGTGGGTCGAGACGCTGGACACGTGCGCCGTGCCCTTGGAGCTCGAGAGCGTGCACGACGACCTGAAGCGCGAGGTGGCCTTCTACAACAACACGCTGGCGGCCGTGCGCCTGGCCAAGGACCGGCTCAAGAAGGAGGGCGTGGCCTACAAGCGCCCCGACGACTACTTCGCTGAGATGCTCAAGAGCGACGCGCACATGGCCAAGGTCAAGGACAAACTCATCTACGAGCAGAAGAAGATCACGGCCGTGGAGGAGCGCAAGAAATCGCAGGCCCACCGCAAGGTGGCCAAGGAGATCCAGGCCGAGAAGGTCAAGGAGCGCAACCAGCAGAAGAAGGAGACGCTCGAGGCCGTCAAGCAGTGGAAGAAGCGGAAGGGCAGCGACAAGGGCGGCAAGCTCAAGGACGATGACGACGGAGAGCTCGACTCGATCATCGGCGGCGGCAAGCGCAAGCACGCGGGCGGCGACCGCGACGGAGCCAACAAGAAGCCGCGCGTCAACAAGGCGCGCGAGGCCAAGAACGCCAAGTTCGGCTTCGGCGGCAAGCGCCGTCACGCCAAGAGCAACACCAAGGAGAGCACCAATGACATGTCGAGCCACCCCGGTGCGCGCAAGGCAAAGGCAAAGTCGCAGGTGACGGCCAAGGGCGGCAAGCGCGCCGGTAAGGCTCAGCGCGCGAACCAGCGCAACAAGAGTCGACGGTAAATACTGCTGTAGTAGCTGGATAGGCGGATAGGAAGCTGCGCCGAAGCGTATTAGATCACCAAGGCAGTAGAGACCTTACGATGCGCGTCAGGCTGCGGCTTGCTTGCGCCGCTTTAGATGATAAAGAAGAGCTCCATATTTTTTGTTTCAATGCTTTTTGACCTGCATTTTGGCCATGCGGCCTTGCAGTCCTTACAATTTAGCTCACAGCTTCTCACGACGACCTGACGCGCCGAACGAGGTCGGGGCTTCCCTGGCTGTCGACAAGCCCATGCGTCTCTCTTCACACTGGAAGTGGAGGACA
Source organism: Phytophthora vignae f. sp. vignae (assembly GCA_016169955.1). NCBI lineage: Eukaryota > Oomycota > Peronosporomycetes > Peronosporales > Peronosporaceae > Phytophthora > Phytophthora vignae. The sequence continues at coordinate 1,564,354 of JABJUM010000007.1, forward strand.
GAAGCTGCTTCTACATGTAATGGCGGGCTCTTGGTGACTGGTAACATCGAATCACCAGTTCATTGGTCAATGAAGTTGAAGTTGAAGTGCGACCGATATCTCTCGGTGACTGCCAAAAACCGTTGTTCTTCTCGAGGTGGGTGGCTACAGTGCGCGCGGAAATGATAGACGAAAATCCATTTTTTGTCCTATTTTTATCGAATCAACGCCAATGAGACTGTAAGTTTTACCCAATGATCAGCAGCTCCTGGCGGTTCGTTTGCGGTGTCGCTTGCTTGAATCCGACACGTGGGGGCGGAGCAGCAGCCCAAACTTCATTTCCCTCAGTCCCCCCCCAAGCGCGAAAAAGATAGCCGAGGTGCGTACTCCCAGCGATTGCAGCAGCTACGAGACCCGTTGATGCTTGTACGTGCTAAAATAGATACTAGAAGCACTAACCGTGGCTGTTGCAACATTGCTTTCTTAAAATTTACAGATTAACAATGGGGAGAGGCAAGTCGCTGACTGACATCGAGAAGGGTCAGATACTAGCCTACAAGGAGGGAAATCTGTCTACTAATGCGATCGCAAAGCGAGTGAGCCGCTCGTGGAAGGTGGTGGACAGTTCCTGCGCGATCCGGAGGCGTACGGCACCGCAAAGAGCACCGGAAGGCCCAGGAAGCTAACGCCTACCGCTGAGCGCCGCCTGCTACGCGAGGCATCAAAGACTGGTGTGAGCGCTAGACAACTGAAGAACAATCTGCAGCTTCCAATTTCAGTGCGCAGAGTGCAGGAGGTGCTGCACGACTCGGACAACATGGTGCACGAGAAGCGCCTTGCATGCCCGGTGCTGAAACCGGCCCACATCACGGCCAGGTTGAAGTGGGCCACTCAGTTTGTGGAACATGGGCGCAAATGGAACCGAGTGGTGTTCTCTGACGAAAAGAAATTTAACCTAGACGGCCCTGATGGCTATCAGTACTATTGGAGGGATCTGAGGCAGGAGAAACATATCTACTCTAATCGGCAGTCAGGTGGTGGGAGTGTGTTCGTGTGGGGCGCTTTTAGTGTGAAGGGGAAGTCCGAGTTGGCCTTCCTGGAGGGCAAGCAGAACGCGGAGAAGTACATCATCACGCTGGGTGACTACCTGTTCCCGTTCGCGCACCTGTATCACGGGTTAAACTTCCAGTTTCAGCATGACAACGCCTCCATTCACACTGCAAGGGCTGCCAAGTGGTATCTAGAGGATCAAGGTGTGCGTGTAATGTGGTGGCCTGCTAAGTCTCCGGACTTAAATCCTATCGAAAACTTGTGGGGAATTCTAGCTCGAGCGGTGTACCTGAATGGGAAGCAATACGAGACCAGGGAGGACCTGATCAGGGCCATCAAGAAGGCATGGGAGGAGATTCCGCTATCGACGCTTGAGAACCTCGTTGGGTCGATGAAAAAACGCTGCATGGAGGTCTACCGCCTCGAAGGCCATAAGACGAAGTACTAGAGAAGTCTTAGCCAGCTCATAGACCACTTAAACAGCATTAAGAGATGCATTAAACGGCTACCAAAGTTGTTCGTCTATTATTTTCGCGCTTTACACTGTCGGCAAAACTCGTGTTTGATACTGTAGCTCCGCCCCCTCGTGTCGGATTCAAGCAAGCGACACCGCAAACGAACCGCCAGGAGCTGCTGATCATTGGGTAAAACTAACAGTCTCATTGGCGTTGATTCGATAAAAATAGGACAAAAAATGGATTTTCGTCTATCATTTCCGCGCGCACTGTACGTGAGCGCGCCAGCCACGGCACGAGCTCATTCCCCTGATATGCCGGACTAAGACCAAGTTCCTGACCGTCTCCCCCTGCCAAGCCCCCGACCCCCCCCCCCGGTCAAGCAGCAATTCGTTGGTACGGCGGCGCGTGCGAAAGAGCTCCCGGAATGCTGGTGCCATCACATGAAAGGCGGCGGCTGGTGTCATTCATTTCAAAACAGCAGAGCTGTTTGGGCTAACGACGTCTACTGTAGTCTCCTTGTCCGATCCCAAGCCGAAGGCCAAGGAAGAGTAGACGAAGTTTCATGCAGTGAACCGCTCAGAATTAATTGACTCGAAACCGTAGATTACTCAGCCACGAACTGCGCGCGAGGCTACTAACTATCGATGGACACGTCTTACCCAAGCGCACACTCTCTTAAAACGGGATGTTGTTCTGCTGCATGAAGGCCAGCAACATTTGCCGCTCGTTAGGCGGCAGCATGTCCAGCTTCTGCGGGGTCATGTCGCGCGCGAGTTCGGCGATCGTGTCGAACTGTCCGCCAGGCGCACCGTCCGCACTAAAACCGCTCGGCTTGGATCGCTTGGACGGGTCATTGTCTCCGTTCGTTGGCGCTTGCCCTTGCTCGCCGGGATACGGTCTCTTGGCCAAACGAGGGTCTCGGCCTGCACGTCGAGGGTCACGGCTTGCATGCGCCAAGTTGCTGCTTGGAGGCCCGCTACTCTGCGGCGGACCAGTCGGAGTCGGCATTAAGCCCGGTTGAGGCTGAGCGTGCATCGGGCTAGACGCCGGAATGCCTACTGCCGGCCGGCCGCCTAAAGCGGAGCTCGTGGCTTGAGCAGCCAGAGGTCCAGGCCGCGCACTCCAGCGCGTGCCACCAGACTTGGCCGGAGCTGGCGCGGGCGCAGGGTTCATCATTCCCGGCTGCACTCCAGGAGGTGCCATGCCGAGGATGCCTGGCCCAGGACCCATAGGCCCTCCCATCGGCGGGCGTGGCGGAGGCGGCATCATCCTTCCAGCCATCGGCGGGGGCTGGTGCATCATAGGAGGGGGAGCCAGCAGCACCGGTTGCGTCTCCGTCGACGACGGAATGGGGATCTGCAGCGTCTTGAAGCTCTGAACGATCGCGTGGGTGAGTGCCGGGTTGGCCATCAGGATGCTCTTGGTGACCTCCGGTTTCTGTCTCGCGTGCTCCTTGAGCTGCACCAGCATGTCGTAGAGCTTGACTGGTCCCAGCCGTGCAATGGCCGACTCGATGGCGTGGATCGCCATCTCGCCCGTCACCATCGTCGGAGGTCCTCCATCAGCCCCACCATTCCGGAAGTTGCTGCCGCTGGTCCCTCCATGGCGGGCGTGGCCGCCATTGTCGTGCCGTTTCCTATCCGCTCCTCCAGACTTGTCGCCGCCGTCCGCGAAGTCCACGCGAAGATTGCGGCCGTTGATCTCGTATCCGTTGAGGTTGCGCATAGCGCTCAGCGCCGTCGCCCCGTCCGCATACTCACAGAAGCCGTAGCCCTTGGGTTTGCCGGTCTCTCGGTCCGTCACGAGGCTGCACAGGAGACAGCAGCGAACTCAGTCAGACCACCGATTTACTGCCATTTTTAAGAGCCTTAGAAGGACCCAACGCACCGGAAATTCACGACGGAGCCCGCCTCCGAGAAGATCTCCTTGAGCATGTCCTCCGTCACATCGTACGGGATGTTTCCGACTGGTAAAATTTAAATTACAGCACGAAAATCAAAGGAAGCATTGGACAAGACGGGAAAAGTGGCGTTAGTGGCGATGGAACGGATGACGAGAGGCCGGAAAACGTGCAAACGATTGCTCAGACAAATAGAAAGAAGATGGCGCAGGTTTCACCGCGCGTGGAGACGTACCGAAGACGCTGCGCTCCTTGGCGGAGCTCGCGCGCGACTTATTGCTCATGGCGCGAGGTTTTGAGGCACTGGAGGGATCACGCGCTCTTGAATCCGACGAAGCTCTTATATCGTGGTAACGGTTATATGGCACATATGTGTTACACATTACAATGTTGCTATCATTACAGATCTAATTCACACGATTTGAGTATGTGGCTTATTGAAGTTGGTACAAGCAAAAAGATCCCGCAAGTAAACCTGTGAACACAAAAGCTTTTCCAAGCTTCGGAGAATGCTTGGAGAGTGCTTGCGAAGATTTCGAGGTTGTAAGGAGCAGACCGACCGGGTCGCGCGCACACACACACACACACACACACACACACACACACACACACACACACACACACACACACACACACACACTGCCCCAGTCCGGCGTCGTCACGCGGCCAAACTTGCTGCCCCCAGTGACCACATGCGTTGTAAACATTTGTCAGTGTCCCCTCCTCCCGTCTTGGTTTTCGCGAGCGCCACGCAGCCTCTGCCGGCGGTGGCTCTTTTGCCGTCCCGACTCTCATGAGGTACCGCCGCTCTTATCCAATTCTCCCGCAGCGGCTGTGTACTCTATTGTTTAAGACCGAAACGAGCGCCGATGAACCGGAAGTGGAAACAATTTTAAATCGATTCGTACACCTGACATTTTGGAATGGATTCATCATGCCAAATCGCGTTTACTTTGACAAACTGGAATTCTTCTCTGATTGTCGTGGCCTCCTCGCATTGAAACTGTAGCTTGATGCTTTGTTGATGCAGCTCGGAGAGGGGCTAACCAAGCGGCCTGAAGGGTGAGGCAACCAGCTCCTCTCCACATGTATCGACAGGCTGGAATTGGTCGCCAATTGAGGTCTGTACCGCGCGGCTCGCTTTCGTTGATCGACGCCCCGATAACTTGCTACATGTACTGCTCCGAAATGGTGAATCATGTTCATGCGTCTCGAGTACCGGCAAAATGTAAGCACGAATGTACGTTTCACGCTTCTCTCTTGTCACTCACGTGGATCTGCCCATGCGTGGCCCCAGTGTTCATGGTGTGCCAGGGACACTCTAGCGGTCTGGATTCTGCCAGCGGCGCTTGTTATGTTTCAACACGTTTGAAATCTCAACCACGTAAGAGCGAACATGGTCTTGGCGGCAGCAGTGTATTTTTCGATTTGGCGCTGGCGGCGGGCTTTAACGCGTACTTTACGTCGTCGATTGAATCGATGGCCGCCAACTTCTCCGGTCCGGAAAAGAATTAACAGTTAGGTTTTTCATGAAAAACCTCGATGTTTGATTGGTCGAATTACCAGGCTATACCACATTTCATTGGACAAAACTCAAACATCAGTGATTTGTGTGAAACACGATTGGCTGTTTTTCTGGCGTTTGAATACTCGTTGGTTAACAGCATTATATCACAAAGATGAGCTCTCTTTCCGCTTTCTGGAGTGTATCTCCAAATTTTAATCTGATTAATTTTGATGGTGCAGCGAATTTAAACCTCACACCTGTGAAAACCGATTGTTTAAACCGACTGATAGCAGCCTTAAATGGCGGGAATATGCATTCATGAAAAATACTGCGTGATACCGCGGATCAAGCGCTTTAATTTAAGGGCATCTACAGCTCTGTTGGAGCAGTAGAACGCAAGTTACAGTCTGATTAGAGAACTGTTAATTCTTTAGCGGACCGGAGAAGTAGGCAGCACTGGTCGACAGCGAAAAAATGTCCGTGAAAGGACGGCGTGGAGTTGTGCTGACATCAGGATGCCGGGCTCGCACGCCAAGGGTGACCAGCACATTGCGCGCAGTGGGTGCGACAAGAAGCAAGGTCTACAGGTAGTAATACTCTACGGCGAATCCAGCGTGACTCCACGCGGTGGTCGACCGTCGGCGGGTCGGAATCGTGGCTAGCCTACACAAGCGGGGACCTCGCGCTCCTGTGGGCGAGGTTCGCATCGGTGGCGTGAGTAATTCGCCTGCCTGCTCGAGGTGTCGAGCACTGCGAGCAGTGCCCGTTACTTCACGCCCCTTTCGTCCAAGCCGGCAGTCCTTGAGCGGTCAAACCTTGAACCGGAGGCAGGATGGATATCTGAAGGCCGGACACTGTACACGCCAACCCGTGCTCTCGGTGTGAAAGCAAAGCTGGGGCGGATCGCGTGACGACAAGTACAGCTGTACACTACACTGTGCGGGATACAACCCCATGGGGTGCAGGAAGACGCGAGGGGAGAGCGAGCGACGGAGGCGAGGTGCTGTGCCTGCATTTCGGCCGCCGGAGAGGGCTTCGGGTGATGGCAGTGTTGACCCGCGCAGCATCGGCGGACAAACAGCAGATCGCGGATCGTATCCCTGCAACGTATCTCGACACGCTAGCCAGTTCAAATTCTAACCTAGATAATTAGTTTTCTGACGAATGTGAGCAAGCGGTAACTTAACTAAGTATACTGCAAATATAGTTAAGAACTTATAATTAAAATATCGAATAAATAAATGATCTACTTAGTTAGATTAATCCGAGTACTGAGACCGCGTGCTGAACTGTTGCACATCTCCGTTGTCAACTCGCGCCGCTTTTGATGGGCGTTTGTCAAGGGCAACTTGTCCTCCTTGCGCTGCGTCCGCTCGGGCTCCATCGCGGCAGGAGTCCATGCGTCACTTGCGTGCATCCTTGTTGCACTCGACGCGCGGCCTTTTTGCAGTTGGTCCGCCGTCCGGGCTCTCCTCGCCGCCAAAAAAGCGCCCGCGCAGCTCTCGCTCTCTTGATCTCCTTTTCGGGGACAGGCCTGCGCTACCCGCCCTCGGCTCATTCCCGGACTGTCACGCTCGCCTGCAACCGCGTTGCTGCGTCGAGGTGGAGCGGTGACTATCATACTTGTCAGTGCGCACCAAGCTGTTCCGCCCGACACTTACTACTACTAGCAGCGCCATGTCGCTCGCGTGGCTCCGCAGCCACGCCCGCAATCGCGACCGCGGCACCTCGCGGAGCCGATCCAACAGCCAGCGCCTCGCCGCGCAGCGCGCGCACCGCCAGTTCGCAGGCGCCGAGGCGTACGCGCCCCGCGTGACGTACGATAACTCGTTCGTGGTGGACAGCAGCGTCACGTCCCGAGACGCCAACTGGCTCACCGACGAGCAGTACAAGCGCCAGTATATGCGGCTCGGCTGGGAGGTGGCGCCAATCCGCAAAGACGGCAACTGCCTCTTCCGAGCGCTCAGCGACCAGCTCTACGGACACGAGCGGCGCCACCTGGAGCTGCGCCGCCGTCTCGTGGACTTCATCGACCTCGAGCGCGCCTTCTTCGAGCCGTTCGTGGCCGGCGAGGGCGTCGTCGAGTACTGCGCGCGACTTCGGGAGGCCGGCGCGTGGGGCGGCCACCCGGAGCTCGTAGCGGCCTCGAGGCTGCTGGGTGTCACCATTATCGTGCACACAGGCCCCGTCAAGCGACTGCGCATCGACACGGACAAGTACGCACGCACCAAGGAAGGCAAGGGCAAGACCATCAACCTGTTGCTCAAACACGACCACTACAGCAGTCTCCGCAAGAGGGAGAAGCCTATTGAGCAGCAGCACGGATGCTCCGACATGTGTCTGTGCCGGCGAGTGGTGACTCCTTCACGCGCCTCGCTCGACTCCCGAGCGTCGCTGGGCGCGCGTCCGTCGGACCTGGGATCGAGTTTCGTGGAGATGGATCGACGCAGCTCTCTCGGCTCGCGTCCTGTGGATATCACATTGGGACCCGACAAGCGCCCTCGGAGTCTCAAGGGGGCGTATGGACGCAAACCCGTACCCGATGCCAGCAGCAACAGCGCAGAAGGCAGCCCCTTGCGCAAGAAGCAGCAGAGAGCCCCGCTCAAGATCAAGGCTCGAGCACCGGAGAAGCCCAAGACACCAGCTCCTGCCCCGCCAGCTCAAGTTGTTCCCGCCAAGCCGAGAACGCCAGCCCCCGCCGCACCGAGCAGGCCAAAGTCACCAGCACCGGCACCGCCGGCCAAGCCGACGACAGCAGCTCCTTCTCCGCCGGCCAAGCCGAAGACAGCAGCTCCCCCTCCGCCGGTCAAGCCGAAGACACGCGCTCCTGCCCCGCCCAGCAGCAGACCGCAGGCACCGGCACCAGCTCCGCCCAGCAAGTCGCGACCGATTGCACCCGCGCCGTCGCCAGCTCCGCCGGTCAAGTCTACCCCAGTTGTGCAGACTGTGAAGCCCAAGGCCGCCTCTCCTCGACCGAAGGCCAGGACTCCGATCCCCACTCCCCCGGAGACGCCGAAGAGCGCCGGTGTTGTGCTCTTCCAGCCCGAGTCGTTGAAGCCTGTTGTGAAGCCGAAGGCTCCGCTGGTCGTGCTGTTCGAGCCCGAGAAGACCCCCGTGTCGTCCCCAGTGTCCAAGAAGGCAACCGTGAACTCGGCCACCCCCTCGAAGCCCACATCCGCCATGGTGCTGGACGCTGAAGTGGAGAAACCTGAGTCGGTCCCGGTTAAGAAGCCCACGATTGCCGGCGTCCACAAGCCTCGCCGCGCCGTCTTCAACGGCGGACGGCGTCGTCGTTCCAGCGCAGCCGCGCTGGCGTTGATGCAGGAGGTGTCTATCAGCCTTAACACTAGCCCCGAGCCCGCAGCCGTGGCTCCCTCTGCTCCTGCTCCTGTGGTGAGCCCGCCCCACCCGCCGGCTCCGCCAGCCCCGCGCTCAATGGCCATCAAGAAGTCGAGCAAGAAGGTTTTCCACCAGGGTCGCCCCGTGTCCGCTGCGTGCTGAGCTGAATGAACTGAGGCTGGCAGCGATCGTGTCGTGAGTTCGAAATGAAGACTCGCGGCAATGGGGGAAGCTTGTAAGATATAGCGAAGAAGAAGTGAGCGCCAGATTGAAGGAGAGACGCAAGAGTCTTGCGTCTCGCCTCGCCTTGCCCTTGATCGAAGAGGACGAGGAGCCCTGTGTCTTGAGGGTATCGAGACGCCTATAATGTCAAACAATGGACTGATGACAAGGACCTGAAACTCCCCGCGCCCGTTCTTCTTGTCGTTCTTGCACCGGGTACAGGCATAATGAGCGGAGACCTTCGTCCTGAGACCGATGGCGACTCGAGTGCCGACGCGGTGACGCGCCTCCTGGGCACCAACACGACGCTGGGTATTATTGCAGGACTGACGTTGGCGGCGGCAACAACTCACCACCATAGTGACGAAGCCGACACTCCGGATGCCCCGACGACGCCCATTGTGGAGACTGCCGGGCGATCGCGGCGCAAAAGTCTCATCGGAGTCCTCGGAGCAGGAACCACCTCGTTCGCTGCCTCAAGTCCGGCCAAGAAGCCCCCGGGGTCGCACCCGGCCGTATTCTCCGTGCAAGCGCCTCGAGAGACCATCGAGAGGCTCCAGAACCAGAACAAGCTGCTCAAGCAGGAGCTGTCCATCGAGGCGAGGGCGGCTCGAGAGATGCTCGGCCAGGAGAAACGCAGTCGGGTCGAGCAGCTCCGATCCACCCTCGCCGCGTTTGCGCGGAAGCTGGCCAAGACCCAGCGCCAAGTGGAGCGAACGGAGCAGGTCATGGCCCGAAAGACGCAGGAACTCGCAGCTTTGAGGCTGGCGTTGCAGCCCATTCCTGCCCATGAAGTGGCGGCTGCGATCGCAGGTGAAGGCGAAGCTGGCACGCCCGGGAAGCCGTTGGCAGCGGCAGCGGCGGCCGCTGCTGCTTCAGGGAAGCTTCGCACGGCGGAGAATCGACTGGAACTCGCGCTCGTTCGTAAGAACGAAGTGGACTCCGCAAACAAGCACTTGCTCGCTCGGGTGGAGGCTGCGAGGCGAGATCGCACGATCTTCGACGGCATCTACAAGAAGTTGGAGCGCGAGGCCAGCGTGTCCAAGTCGCGGCATGAACAAGCAAAGGCTGACTTGGCTCGAGCGACGCAAGCTCGCGACGCACTGGCGCGTGAAGTTGCACAGCTGCAGGATGCGGCCGAGCGCGAGCAGTTCGAGTACGAGCACCAGTTCCAAGAACTCAAGCACAGTATCGCCCACTGGCGGCACGAGACGGGAGTGCGCATGGCTGCCAGTGAGCTACAGAACTCCGGTGCGGGCTTCGGTGTGTCTGAGCTTCTCGGAGGACTAGACGCGAGCTCGGAGCAGAACAAAGCGAAGGGTGGCGCTGGCACGTTGACTCGAGTCACGGCGCTGTCATCGTGGAAAATCGGAGTGGATCGAGCGTTGACGTCAGTGCCCGACAGTCTCGTGGCCAAGTACGATGAAGCGTTCGCCGCTATTCGCGAGAGGACAGGGCTGCAGGACGCGTCGGCACTTGCTCACGACTTGTTAGCCCGCGACGCAGCAAATTTCCAGCGCTTCAAGCGTGTCGAGGAGTTGAGTCGAGAGGAGGTGGCACTTCAAACCCAGGTGGCGGTTCTTACGTCTCAAATCGAGGCCTTCAAGGCCCGTGAAGGCATCGCAAGTCGCGCCTCGCAGAAGCAGCAGTGCCGTCGAGTCGAAGCCGCTTTACGCGAGACGCAACAGGCGTGTGACGAACTGGACGCTGAAATCGAAGACCGCGATGCCGTACTGGGAAGGATTAAGGCGTCAGTGCACTCGGTGCACAACACGCTAGCACACGCCGCCTCTGGATCTGCCTCAGGTGGTGGCACGGCCGGGAACTCGACGGTACTCGGTCAAGGCATCACAGACGCCAACGTCGTTGAATACTTGCAAGCCATCGAGATGTACACAACGGAGTTACTGCAGAGCAAAGTCAGCAGCGAATCGAGCGAGGCGTCGCCAGCCAAGACACGCCTGCCCCAAGCACAAGCAAGCGAGGATGGAGCATCTCCGTTACCAGTTGGCCATGGCCCTCCGACACTGCCGTCGGATCCGCGTCAAAAACTTCACGTCCACGTGCCATCCTTTGGTGGCGTTGATGGGATTATCGAGCTGCCTGCTCAAGTCCTCCCGTATTCCTCTACAATCCCCGAGGCGAGTAGCACTCCGTCCACGCCAAATCCGAAGCGGCAAGGCGGTTCTTCAGTCAACAAACAGCAGCAGCAACAACAACAACAGCACCGCCGGTTATCCTCTCGCGGTTCACTGTCGCAGCGACAGTTTGCGAGCGCACTCGCTGCGGCAAATGCAGCACAACCGTCGATTTGCGAGGAAACAGCCGCATCAAGCACAAAGAGAGTTGGCAATGACAAGCGAAGCGCTCAACATGGCGACGCTAGCGGAGGTGCAGGTGCGGAGGAAGACGAGGAAGACGAGCGCGCGCTCACATACGACGAGCTCAAGCGGTTTGCGGCCAAGAACACGAAAAGTAAGCGGCGTGGCGCCAATACTTCGTCGAAGTTGCATCACTGACCCCAAGTAGTACGTAGCAGACTCACCAATATCCTAGATGTAGCCATCTCCACTTCAACTTCAACTATTTGACCATCACTCTGAAAACCGTTTCTTACTGTGGGAGTTTCGCGCTAAGGCTCAACCGACGCTCACTCCCAAGATCATACCAGCATTTCCTCGCGTTGAGGCTGCCAGATCCCCGCCATGTCCACGGTAATGAGCCCTCGCGCCCAGCGCTCTGCTTCTGCGCCGGGTAAGGGCGGCGCAGAGCTCCACGCAGGCGGCGAAGGAGCTGAAATCGCAGCCAAGAGCCGCGAGGTGATCGACGGACTCAAGAAACTCTACGCCAGCAAGCTCAGGCCGCTGGAAAAGCGCTTCGACTTTGGCGAGTTCCACTCGCCGCTCCTGAGCGACGCCGACTTTGAAGCCAAGCCGCAGGTGCTCATGATCGGGCAGTACTCGGTGGGCAAGACCTCGTTCATCGAGTACCTTCTGGGCCGACCGTTCCCTGGACAACGCGTCGGACCGGAACCCACGACAGACCGCTTCGTTGCCGTCATGCACGGCGAGGAGGAGCGCACAGTCCCGGGCAACGCCGCGTGTGTGTCGCCTGACCTGCCCTACGGCGGGTTGTCCATGTTTGGCACAGCTTTCCTCAACAAGTTCGAGGCAGCGCAGCTCCCCGCCTCCATACTCGAGCAATTAACGATCGTAGACACTCCTGGTATTCTGAGTGGGGAGAAGCAGCGCATCTCGCGCGGCTACGACTTCACGCAGGTTGCACGCTGGTTCGCGGAGCGCTCGGACCTCATCTTGCTGCTCTTTGACGCTCACAAGCTCGACATCTCGGACGAATTCCAGCGTGTGATCGAAGTGCTGCAGGGCCAAAGCGACAAGGTACGCTGTGTGCTGAACAAGGCCGATCAAATCGACCAGCAGCGCTTGCTTCGGGTCTACGGAGCTCTGATGTGGTCCCTCGGCAAGGTACTGAAGACCCCCGAGGTCATGCGCGTGTATCTCGGCTCCTTCTGGTCGCAGCCACGCCAACAGCACGGAGAAGACGGGGCTAACAGCACGCCCGAGGCGCTTTTCGACGCCGAAGAACGAGATTTACTGGACGAGTTGCGTGCCCTGCCGCAGCACGCAGCCGTTCGTAAGATAAACGAGCTGGTGAAGCGCGCTCGACTGGCCAAGGTACACGCGTGTCTGTTGGGGCATTTGCGAGACAAGATGCCGTCCGTGTTCGGGATGGAGAAGAAGCAGCGAGAGCTCATCGAGAGCATGGCGGAGAACTTCCGAGAGGTGCAACGTAAGTATAACCTGCCTCCAGGCGACTTCCCGGCGATCGACGCCTTCGTCCGCCAGTGCGCCGACCGCAAGTTTACAAAGTTCCCGTCCCTCAAGTCCCGGGAGCTGCAAGACATCGACGACATGCTCACCAAGGACATCCCCGCGTTGATGGCTTCGCTACCGAAGCACACGCGCGTCGGGGTCGCCGGCGTAGAAAGCTCCGAGACTGCGAGTGCTCACAGCACCAATCCGTTCGCCAGCATCGCGCCTATCGGAAGACTTCAGTGGGAAGAGGCCTTGCTGGGCTGCAAGCCTGAGTACGACGCCATCTTCGCCACGTTAGCGGCAGATTCCTCTGGCCGCGTGTCCGGAGCAAACTGCATGGCGCCACTACAGAAGCAGGCGTCGGCGTCAGTCTCGCACGAGACGCTGCGGGCGATCTGGGACCTCGCGGACCGGTCGAATGCTGGAAGCCTGGACGCCGACCAATTCGCCGTGGCCATGCATCTCTGTGCCAGGGCCAAAGTGGGCGAGCCCGTTCCCGCAGAGCTCCCCGCGTCGCTCGTGCCGCCCTCAAGCGAAAAGGAGCAGCCCCCGCACGTGGGCAGTTCACCGCAGACCAGCGCCATTCGCAAGCCCGCCATAGTCTAGCCGACGTCGTCTCAGACTCGAAGGTTGTTGGCACCCCCAGTGAACTCTGAAATTCATGTATTCCTTGCACGTCTCGAGTTGAATTGTGAGCGTCCCTCGCATGCTGAGGTGAGCTCCCGCTGTAGGAAGAGAGCAAAGCCCCAAGAGAAAAAAAGATCAAGTGGGAACACATGATCAAGTTGCGCAGCACATTGTCGACTAGCAAACGCGCTTGCTTGCCGATGCTGTACAGTGAATGCGCGCACGGCCTTGCATTGGTTGAAGCTGTGGCGACGGAGTGATGGTGCGGTTGAAGTGTCCGCTGCACGAACATATCCTGAAGTTGAGGCTGTCAGCGTGACGCACAACGCAGGCGACATAGACTAATAGAGTTTCATTGCGTCCGGCGGCCATAAGCTTTTGGGCGGTGCAGGACGCACGCTGATCCCCTCGTGGTGGAAGAAGCTCAACAGGTTTTCAATTGCTGCTGACTCACCACTGCCAACCATTTTCGAGCGAGCGGCCTTGGGCGGCAAGATACATGTAGTGCACTTTGAATTGCCCCAGGCTGTCGACGAATGCACGAATGGCGCGAAAAATATTCGCTCTTTTAGGGGTCTGGGCACGGCGATTTGATAAACATAAACGCGTTTTTAGCCCAAGTTTTAGGGAGCAAAGAAGTCGCATCGCGGCTTTTTTCTATCTCGTTGAATCTAGGGAGAGATCCCACTCCCCTCGTTAGTGACTTCCTGGTAGCATCTGACACCCGGGCCAGCGAAAGCCAAGCTCTGTGAGCACCACAGAGCCCCGTACTTGTATTTGCATTGTCACCGCGTGGAGCCCCGAAGGACACACGACACCATAATTCGACTGAGCGAACGATTACAGCACATTATCATATGCAGTCGCGCCAGGCGATACTGTACAGTAAGCTTAGATCTCGACTTTTGTATGAATAAGTCCCTGCACCAGTACCGATGAGAAAAAAGAAACGGGAGGTAAGTACGGCATATCTCTGTAGGCTGCAGGCATGCGTATAATCACTCTTTTGTGGTTCATCTTATTTTGCAAATTTAGTCAACCACAGTGTTTTACTCGTCTCGAAACAACACGTTTTAGTTCCAAAAGAAGAGGAATTTTGATTACCTACTCCGCGTTAAAGCTATCTTGAGTTTTCATATATTGTGGGTTCTACTCAAAATTTCCTCCGTTGATTGAACCTATCGAGCCCGATCGCGCGACCGAGGCCATACAAACTCCAGGATTACTCGTCTAACCGACCCCAATTGGCAATTATGGCCGGAATTCACAATACACTTTTCCTGCTACGAGCTTAAGTTGCACTAAATTTGTTTTGTTTCGTCTTGTGAATAAACTATTTCAAGCCGATTATTACTACGGAGCGAGCTCAGCGCCTGAAACTGCAAATAGCGGCAGGCTTCCGTCCTCCGGAGCCTTCTTCTCGTGACTTTAATTTATCTGTACAATTCAAGTAGGTTCAAGGCAAACTTTTGACAGGTGGGTGCTTTCACATATGACTACCGGGTACACAACTGCTCCCGCCTCGCCAGTGTTGAGTGGAGGGCAGGGCCTCCAATGCAGTGCATTGAGCTTTCTGTGCTGTGGGCGTCTTGCTGCTGTGCATGGTTCGACACCGTGACGCGCCCAAGTTCAACCGGCATGAAACGAGGCGAACGCCTTGACTCCTTCAACTGCCGCCCAGGTCCGATCTCGAGCTCGAATGCTGCGCTGCACGCTGCAGGCTGCAGCGCAGCAGCGGCAGAGCTGCCGTGGGCTCCGATACTGTCCAGTGTAGCTGGCTTCGGGAAAGAGGGACCCGCTGCTTCGTTTCAGAGCTGCTCGGAGCGCGAGATGACCAACAAGAGGATCACCATCATCGCTTTGGCCAGCGGATCCGCAAAGCTTTTCAAACGCGTTGCAAACTTCTCGCTGCAACCAGTGAAACCCGCGAGCCGGAGCCCTGCCACCGAGCTGCTGGTGTCAACATCACCAGCAGGCAGCAAGGCAGCAAGGCTGAAGCGAGGCAACTGAAGGAGCCTCAGCACCAGAACGAGCGTGACGCGAGAGAGCTGGAACAGTTGCCTCGTGGTCTGCGCGTCCAGTCTGTGTCCGTGCGCCTTGGCTGTGTCCCCTCAAAAAGAAGAATCATCCCATCGGCCACTCTGATTTGGCCGCCGGAGCCCTTGATTTGCGGACCAACCGCACCCTCATTAACTGGCAGCACGCACCAATTTGTCTATTTTTAGTGCAGCGGGCCCCAGACGGCGGGAACAGCTCTTCTTGCTCGTCTCTTCCCATTCGTGTTCTCTCTGAAAGTATCGGCCAGCTACACCGTCAAGGTAAGCAAGCCGCCGCCGCCGGCACCGGCACCAAGCCAAGGCGCCATCAGCTAGCTCGCGCTCGAGAGCAAGGCCGCACTAACCCCCCTCTTCCTCCTCCTTCTTGCCCCCCGTAGCGTCTTCATGGGAACGGGAGAAGCGCTGCACATCCCCCGCCCCGACCCCGGCACCTTGGGCGCGTACCTGCCCCCGCAGAGCAGCGGCATGCCGTACAACCCGACCGCAGGCAACGGGGTCTCCGCGCCCGCCGCGGGCCGCCCCGACGCGCCCCCGGGCGCCTACATGCCGCCGCCGCCTGCGCCCGGATCGTGCATGGTGTGCTACAACCCGAGCGTGGACCTGCTGCTGGAGCCGTGCCACCACCAGTTCCACGCCGCGTGCATCGAGCGCTGGCTCAGCAAGGACAAGGTCTGCCCCACGTGCTGGACGCCCATCCAGGCGCCGCGCCGGCTCCTGACGCAGCAGCAGCAGCAGTACGCGGTGCAGATGCAGCAACAGCAGCAGCATCAACATCAACAGCAACAGCAACATCATCATCAGCAGCAGGACAACGGCGGATACCCCGTCGACAGCAAGGCGCACGTGCTGGACGGCGCAGCGGCGGGCACCCCCACGGCCGCCGCCAACGGAGACGCCGGCGCGCAGCAGCAGAGCAACCCGCCCACGGCCATGCGCAAGGGCAAGTGGACAGCCGAGGAGAGCGCGTACTGCGATCGGCTGATCGAGGAGTTCAAGAAGGGCAACCTGCCGCTGGCCGAGGGCACGACGCTGCGCACGTTCCTGAGCAAGCTGCTGAACTGCGACCCCATGCGCATCTCCAAGAAGTACACGGGCGACCAGTGCATCGGCAAGATCATCTTCCGCCGCCGCGAGGACGAGGTGTCCAAGGAGGACATGGAGAACATCCGCAAGGACCTGGCCGAGCTGGAGAAGACGTACCTGGAGAGGGAGCAGTACAACCAGCGGCGGCGCGAGAAGCGACTCGAGTCGGAGCTCTCGAGGGACAAGAACCGCTTCGCTGCCGCCAGGTCCATCGGGTACGCAGCAGCGGCGGGCAACCCGGCGGCCATGCGTCCGCCCCACCCGCAGCAGCAGCAGCAGCCGCCGCCGCAGCCACAGCAGGGAGGGTATCC
This sequence comes from Phytophthora vignae f. sp. vignae, assembly GCA_016169955.1. NCBI lineage: Eukaryota > Oomycota > Peronosporomycetes > Peronosporales > Peronosporaceae > Phytophthora > Phytophthora vignae. The sequence goes on from JABJUM010000007.1 coordinate 1,580,723, forward strand.
ACCTGCAGCGGTGCAGCCCATCACGAAGCAGGAGCCTCGGCCCGTTCCAGGCCCCCAGCAGATGCAGCAGCCCAACTACGGAGCCCCGGGCCGAGCAAGCGGCATGCCCGTGCAGCCCCCTCTCCACCCCCCGCAGCAGAGTAACAACGTCCCCCCTCACCTATTTAATGCCGACCACAGCAATGTGTCGATGCTCGGCATTGCTGGCGCGCAGACACAGGGCCAAGGCCAAGGCCCGGCCCCGAACCAGGGCCAGGACAACAAGCCTCCCAGCACCAGCTCCGGCATGGACGGCAACTCCGGCGACGCGTTCCCGCGGGTGTCGTCTATCGACAGCTTCTCGTGCCTCTTCCCCCGCGTGGCCAGCATCGAGAACTTCCAGCACGCGACGTCTTCAGGCTTCAGCGGGATGAACCCGAACGGCTCGTACTCGTCCACTGAAACCCACAACACGATGACTACTAGCAGCGGGTTTGACACGCAGCCTGCCGGCTTGCCGAAGCCTTTGTCCATTGGCGAGGGTCTGAATGCCTACTTCCCGCGCATCCAGTCGCTGGAGCAGCTCTCGAACTTGTTGCAGGACCACGGACCGAACAGTCCGCGTGGAGGCGCAACGGCTTCATCGACTCAAAACTCGCGGGATACGATGGAGAACTCAAACGACAACAACAAGCAGCAGAACAAGGATAATTCTACACCTGGGGGAGGCATTCGGAGGAGGCTGGGCGAGACTAGCATCAAGGAGGAGCAGCAGCGAGAAGCAGACGTCAACCCTCAGTCAGAAACTAGCAGCACCAGCACTAGCAACAACAGCAACAACAGCAACAGCAGCAGCAGCAGTGCTGTGTCGACTGCCACGAGCGTGACGACTAGCTCTACGAGCTCTGGATCTACCAAGCGCCTCAGCCCCAGTCACAATGCTCCGTCATCCTCAGGTTCGGGCAACCAGATTCAGATTCCCAAGCCGTTGAACAAGATGCCGCGCAGCTCGTCGGGCATCTTCCCACGCGTGCCTTCCATGGACAAGATGCCTCGAGTGCCCTCGATTGACAAGCTTCCCCGCGTTGCGTCGCTCGACAAACTGCCGCGCATCCCTTCGATGGACAAGCTTCACACTATGGGCGGCGGTGAGCAGCGTATCCCGAGGGTCCCGTCCTCCGACAAGATGGCGCGCGTGCCGAGCTCGGACATGCTGTCACGCTTCGGCTCGAGCGACCACCTCAGCAGCTTCCCGTCGTTCTCGAACCTCAGCTCGCTGTCCACTAGTGCTTCGTACGATAAGCTGAGCTCTCTGGGTGGCTTCAAGTCTGGGTTCCCGCGTAATTCGTCCATTGAGGATATCTTATCGCTGGTGGCGTCGTCCGAGTCGACGGGTATGCCGTCTAATGGCTCGACCCTGCAGCTGAGTGCTCTGGCCGCGGTTGCAGGCGAGGAGTCCTCCCATATCGCCAACGAGCGGAAACGCCGGCTCGAGAGCTCGCAGCAGGACGCGCCCCTGACTAGCGATAAGAAGAGCAAGCTGTCCGCGTGAAGTTGAGGGCCTCGCCAAAGACGAGCGAGCACCCTCTAGAGCGGAGGAGCGACGATGGCTGTGTTAGAAGTTGTCGGGCGCTGGTCGTGGGAGTTGGACAAGGAACACCTGCACGCGATCAATGAATGGAGGCAGACAATTGCTGTTCCTTCCTGGCCAGCAGACACAAGAGGCGACCAGGATTTCGGAGGAGAGGCTGGCAGTAAACTACTGGCGGTGCGTCCGCCTCCCTTGCGGCCCACGAGCCATCTCATTTTTCCCCTTCCTTTTTGCCGCTGGTGCTCGTGGCGAGCTATTAGTTGTAGTTAATGTAAGAGGAGCGTGCAATACGACGAAGGATATCTACTTACACATTATCGCTCTGCTCCTTGACTGCTCATGGTCCTCTTATCAGCTTCAACCGCTACGTGAGACCAGCCATCCAGCAATCGTTTTGATCTCAAGGGATCTATTTTCTCACTTTGGAATCTGGCTGATAGCCCCAGTGTCACTCATGAGCGTCGCCAAGACCGTGCTGATCACCGGCAGCAACCGCGGCATCGGGCTGGCCTTCACCCGCCACTACGTGGCCAACGGCTGGAAGGTCATCGCCGCTGCGCGCGACATCGAGGGCGCCACCGACGTACGTCGAGTCCAATGCTCCTTTGAAGTGTAGCCATCTGGACTGACTGCTTGTCCTGCATTGCTCCGCTCCAGCTGAAGGAGCTGGCGGTGTCCAAGGTCATCCCGCTGGACATCAGCGACGAGGCTTCCATCGCCAAGGCGGCCGAGACGCTCCAGGGCGAGCCCATTGACCTGCTGATCAACAACGCCGGCATGGGCGGCGGCGGCGGCATCCCTGACGTCACCAAGGCCGAGATGATCAAGCTCTTCGAGGTGAACGCTGTGGGGCCCTTCCTCGTGACGCGCGCGCTGCTGCCCAACCTCAAGCTGGCCGTGGCCAAGAACGGCTCGGCGACGGTGGGGCAGATCACGTCGCGCATGGGCAGCATCGCCGACAACGGGTCCGGCGGCAGGTACAGCTACCGCGCCTCCAAGAGCGCGCTCAACATGCTCAACAAGAGTCTGTCGGTCGACCTCAAGGACGACGAGATCATCGCGCTGGCGCTGCACCCTGGATACGTCGTCACGCGCATGACGGGCCACACGGGGGAAGTCACGACCGAGGAGAGCGTCGCGGGGCTCACCAAGATCATCGCCAACGCGAAGCCCGAGGACAGCGGCAAGTACTTTCACTTCCGCGGCGACATCCTGCCCTGGTAAAAGACTCAAGAGTGCGTCGTAAACTGCGGGAAATCGTTTCTAACTCTGCATTAATGGCATGGGGCAGCACCCCCAACTATTAGGATACTGCTGCTGCTTGCGTCTCCTTCGCACTCTTTCAACTGCATGGCCATTTATGCTCTCGCAAGAGCCTGTCCGTCACTCCACCCACTCCACATTTCGCAAAGTCTCACGCAAGCTTGGATCATTTTGAAGCATGAACGGCGACAAGAAGACGGTCCTGATCACTGGCAGCAACCGCGGCATCGGTCTAGCCTTCGCTCGCCACTACGTGGCCAACGGGTGGAACGTTATTGCTGCGGCGCGAGACGTCGAGGGCGCCACCAACGTACGCTATGCCGACACTGATGTGCTACTGTAGGTTTGTGCCGACTAACCTCGTATCTTGTCCTGTGCATGGCACAGTTGAAGGAGCTGGCGGTGTTCAAAGTCGTCTCGCTGAACGTGACTGACGAGAACTCGATCGCCAAGGCGGCGCAGCAGCTGAAGGGCGAGCCCATCGACTTGCTCGTCAACAACGCCGGCATGAGCAGCAGCGGCAGCCTCTTAGACGTCAGCAAGACTGACCTGATGCAGCTCTTTGAGATCAACGCCGTGGGCCCGCTCCTCGTGACTCAAGCCTTCTTACCCAACCTGAAGCTGGCGGTGGCAAAGCGCGGCTCGGCGACGGTGGCGCAGATCTCGTCGCAGCGAGGCAGCATCGCCCAGAACGACACGGGCGGCAAGTACAGCTACCGGAGCACGAAGGCAGCGCTGAACATGCTCAACAAGAGTCTTGCCGTCGACCTCAAGGGCGACAAGATCACCACGTTGGCGCTGCATCCTGGCTACGTTGTCACGCGCATGACCGGCCACAAGGGGGAGGTCACGCCCGACGAGAGCGTCGCGGGGCTCACCAAGGTGATCGCCGACGCCAAGCTGGAGGACAGCGGCCGGTACCTCGACTTCCTCGGCAACACCCTGCCATGGTAATTCAGTACGACAAGTTCGAAGAGGGACAAGTAGCTCAAATACTGTTGCAGCGCTCTCATGTACTGTTCGCTTTACTAACTCTTCAGTCCACTGGCCGTCGGTCCACAGGACACACCCGTCGATAGAGCAGCCACTGGGCAATGCATCGAGCGTGGAACACGTGACCGCAGGGCAGAGCTTCCGCCCCCTCGTCCTCTTGTGCATTCTCTCGTGCGACCACGTTCCCTTCCAGACAAATGACGCACACGTTGGGCTCGTCGCCTTCGCAGCAGCAGGGCGACGGGTCTCTGTCTCTCTGCTCTTGGCTCGCCATGATCGCTGCGGCCTCTGCCTCTCGTCGCCGCAGATACGCCGTCATGTCGGCCACGTTCTGCCCCGCCAGACGCAACGTCGACGCCAATAGCCCCTGCTTGCCCCTTGCAGCGCTAGACAGCACCCCATGGTCTGTTTCTCGCCCGTTCCGCTGTAGCGAGAGCGCCACGACGTCTGCAATGCGCTGGGCCAGATGCGCCTTCGCTGGGGCTTCGAGTCCGAGCTGCCGGCGCGGTCGCCGTCGAGCTCTGCCGAGCTCCATAATTCCTCCTAATTCGACTTTAATTCGACTGGCCCTTTTGGTGGACCCTTCATTCAACAACAGAGGGCCAGTAACGGACACCGAGATGGCTACACCTGGACACTTCAAAGGACGCTCAGTTGAAGTGTGTATTGCGAGGCTCGTTGGGCCCCTGTTGCTTGCTTAACCTGCTTACTCTTCATCATTGGACTTGTGCTTCTTGTGCGATTTCTTCTTCTTCTTCTCCTTCTTGTCCTTCTTGGACGAGGACTCGCCCTCCTCGGCATCCTCCTCGTCCGAGTCCTTGCCGCTGAGCTCCTCGTCGCTGAAGTCGCTCGACTCGCTGCCGGACTCGCCGGGGCCGAAGTCTGAGTCCTCCTCGTCCTCGTCGTCTTCGATCTCGCCCTCCTCCGGTCCTAGCTCCTCTAAATACTCGTTGAAGTCGCGCTTCTTGGAGCCGGCGGGCGCGCCGGCGCCGTGCGACTCCTTGAGGTTGCGGATGCGCAGCTTCTTGGAGGTCAGGAACTGGCTCAGCTCCGGGAACTCGCGCCGGTCGATGGCCGAGAAAATGTACTCGCGCGCCGCCTCGCCGCCCACCGACTTGCAGCTCACCAGCAGGTCGAAGTTGCGACTCGCCGAGGAGCCGCTCTGGCCGGCGTAGCGCTGGAACTCGATGTAGTCGATCTCCTCGTAGCGGATGAAGGTCGTGGGCTTGTGGATGAACATGAACGACTTCTCCAGCGGGAACAGCACGCCGCTTTGGGCCTTGACGGCGCACTTGACGGCGCGGTCGCCGCTGTGCGTCTTGAACTTGCCCGACGTGTAGACCTTCTTGCCGATGATGAACTTGAACAGCGTGGCCACGATCTGCGGCAGCGCGCCGGACATGCGCTCGTGGATGTTGCCGTTGTACTTCTTGATCTCCTCGGCCGACAGGTTGACGTCGATGTGCACGTCGTTCTTGCTGAGCTGCAGCACCAGGTGCGGGTAGCCCTGCTTGCCCTGGCGGATGGGCTCCTCCAGACTGATGACGAAGGCCGTGTTGAGGCCGTTGGGCAGCTCCAGCAGGAAGCAGCGGTTGATGTTCGAGTACATGATCTTGTAGTCGAACGTCTTGCCGTGCATGCGCAGGAACGAGCCGTAGATCTCAACGCCGTAGCGACCACGCGGCGTGAGGAACGTGCCGATGGTCTCGTCCAGGTCCACGATGCTCTTCCCCATGACGCTGCGGATGTTGGCCTTCTCCAGCACCTGCTGGCGGAACTCCTCCGCGGTCACCACCTCGTCCTCCCCGTCGCCCGGCGGCAGGTACAGCCGCATCTCCACGAGCGTCTCCTCGTCGCCGGCCACCGTGTCGTCCTCGTGGAACTGCAGCTCCACCTCGTTCTTGCCAGGCAGCGCGCACTGCGAGATCTGCTCGAGCGGCAGCTCCATGACGCTGGCGTTGGACGTGCGAAAGTTGAGGTTGGGGCCCTCGAACTTCATGTCGCCCCAGTTGCCGCCGCCCGCCGCCACCTTCTCCTGCTCCAGCTCGCGGTCGAAGTGGCTCTCCACGTGGCTCTTGAGCTGCTGCACGTCCTGCGCCTTGAGCCCCGTGAAGCGCACGTACTTGCCGCCCTTCTGGTAGACCTTGAGGTGGTGCGTCTTGGGCCCCACGGGCGTCCACAGCAGCGTCACGATGTCGTCCTTCAGCAGCTTCTTCTGGCTCTCGGTCGTGCGGCTGCGCCACAGAAGGCCAGAGGCGGACAGCACCAGCACGCCGGCGCTGTGGCCCCAGAACACGTTGCTCAGCGTCGTGTCCGACATGGTCCGATGACTTTGAGAGCAATACTGTAGATGGAGACGCCGTTCCCGCGGTTTCCAGTCACTGAGCTTTGGCGCGCGGGGCTAAAATAACGGTTAATAACAATCGGTGAGGTGGTTAACAGTTACGATAATTAGCCAATCACAAGACGCGAGGTTGGCTTCATCGTGAACTGTTCAATGGGGGGGGTTCACACTGCCCGGCATTGCAAGCACCACAATTGGTACAGTAGCCACCGCCATAGCGTCCTCGCGAAAACCATACTTAGCACAAATTGCAAACGCTTCCGCTGCAAAATAGTAGCGGCACTTGCTAACTTTGAGTCATCTGCAAGTGCATGCTTGGCAGCAATTTCCAGAAGGTGGACAGCCGAAGACTCGTTCGCGTACTCTAGCGTGCTCTTCCAGGGCCACCGAAAATAGCATGGCCATAAAAATAATGACCATAAATAAGTATGGATAATGTATGTTGGCCGTTTTCGCTTGGTCATAACGTTATATATGTCCAGAGGTCCTAGCAATAATTGTAATTGGGCAAATTATCAGAAACAAATCTTGCAATTTAGAGAGCCCAATACAAATTTTAAGTAATACAGGATCATGATATTTCAACATTATTTATGAGACACATTTTCTCCATGACATTATTTATGTTCTCTTCTTTCTGGCAGGCCTACCATTATTTATGAGCCAGCTTGGCTTACATAAATAAAAATGCCATAATCGGCGGCCCTGTGCTCTTCACACAGGCGTCTAAATCGTCATTGACTTCTTCGAATCCGTTGTCATGAGCGAATTTTGCTACCTCGAGCATTCCGTGTTCGACCGCAATTTTGTACACCTGAGTGGTGTAATTCGCATTGGGGCTCTTTCTAGCCAAGATCTCTGCCTGCTTTTGCATTTTGTGCTTGACGACGAGTTCAAACGCGAGAACGACGTAGTATCCCTCTGTGATCTTGTTCACCATAATGTCGATCCCTTTGCGCATCTTGAGCCTGATCACCGTCTCCAACGCCTTTATCATGAAATAATCTTCGTTGCACTTGTTCAGGAGGATTTCACCTTCGTTGCGGAAGTTGTACTGGGTTGACAGCCGCGACGCATTGGGGACTTGGGCGTCTGTGTGCTTGCTCGCTACAATCTCTGCTTCCTCGTGCAAACCATGCTGAAGAGCGGTCTTGAACGCTTCGGGAACGCTCTTAGTATCGCAGTTCTCAGCCACAATCATCGACAAGTCGCGACGTCTATACTTGATGGCAACCTTGAAAATGTCGGCGCCAATTGATCCACAACCCCTGTCGACCAAGATGCTGATCTCCTCATCTAGCCCGTTGTCCAAAGCAATTTCCAGAGCGTGGGCAGCATGAAATCCCAGGCCAGTTCTTCTTCACTGCCAATGTGAACGCGTCCACGATAGCAATTTTGTCAGCTTTTGCCGCCATAGCCATCGCAATCTCTCGTGGGTGGCATCTAACTGCCGCCTTCAGCATCTTCCTGACGAGGTCGGCCGAGCATTTCTCGACCACAAGCTGGATGATGTCGGCAGCGACGGCCTTGTCTGCTGCTGACTTGGCTGCAGCTTGACTTAATACTAAGTCGAAGTTCATCCGGCGTGGACGTGCCGTAGTTAGAGCACACAGGATAACGTCGAACCGGTTGGACCGAGCTGCTGCATTAAGAGCCTGGAGGGAGCACGGGAGCGACTGGAATTCGCGCAAAAGACAAAGACGCATGTAACCATTGCGCACTGGGACGTCAAGGGACTGGGGAGTGATGAAGCTCGTGATACTGTCGAACACGTGGCTCAGCGCCTTGACGACGTCGGGAACGGCGACCAAAACGCTGACGAACGGCATCGCAAATGATACACTGACAAAAGGCCAAAAAAAAACAGCGCAAGCTTTTCACTTACTCTTTGTATGCTCAAGTGCAGCAAACTTGACCACCCAGGTTGCATCTTGCAACTTGCAAATCAAGGAAAGGGGGCATCCAAGTAAGTTGTTGTGCAGTTGGCAGCGACCCCAGCTCCGCTACGCACAACTTGCCGGCGTCTTTCAGTGTTGGTCGCAATATGGCCGAGCGCCAATGCCGACAAACAGCAATGGGTCACTTTTGCCTCACCAAGCCCTGCAGTTTGCGTTGATCGACACTGCGCATTGACCAACGCACTGTAGGGCGAGGTCGCGCTCAGGACTCGGTCTTCCAGCTCTGTGGCGCCGGAAAACAGCATCAAAGCTTGCACATCTTGTTGCAGAGTGATGGTCTCATAGTTGAAGTTGCCGCCCTCAACTTGCAGACGCCAGGCAAACTGTTGTGCTTGATCAAAGGGAGGTGAGTCACCACACGAGCAACGGCGACTCACCACACGAACAGCACTGGCGAGTCCATATCGTACTACGCTGCTGCCTGCGACTGAGCTTTCGCGCAATACTTCTTCTGTGGAGCTCGACCTCAGCAAGCAGAACCCACGACTCGCTATGCCCCGATTTGCCGTGGATGCCGGCGGGTGCAGACTGCTCGGTAGTGTACCTAGGAATCCAGGCTTCGCAAGCCGGTAGGCTGCACAAAGCGCCCGAAAGCATCTGAGACGAAACCTGGCCGATGAGTCCTCGCGCGTTCTGTGCCCGGCGGTCTGTGGCAAACCCGGCCTGTCTTTCAGAGCTTTCCTCCCAGCCTTCCTCCGGGGCGATCAGCTTCTCGGTGGTCTTTGCCTTTGCTGCTCCACAAACCCATGAAATGGTGCGCGACTATTAATACCGGGAGGCAGATGGCGTGTTCTCTGCAAGCAGCACTCGGCAAACAACAAGGGCGGCTTGGTTGGTCGGTGCTCGCGTTCATGCAGGACTGCACCAGCGGAGACCATTCATCGCGTGATGCAAGTCAAAGCCGCTGTGGCCGCGAAGCCAGCTGGTGAAACCCAAAGCAATCAAGCCATCTTGGCACGCGGAGAAGGGCCAAGCCCAGGGGGAACCGCTGCGCCGGGCGACTGCGTGACTGCCAATTGACGCCGAACGGCGGACGCGGCAACAGCGAAGAAGCGTGCTCACAGTATCAGCGCCGCGAGGTCGACCACCGCGCTGACAGCGAGCTGTCGGTTGCAGTGGCATCAAAGGCGAGGGCCATCGGCGCAATGCTCGGCAGGATCGTTGACGTGAACACTGCACACTTCCAAACTGTAGGATATCGGCGGTCGTGACCTCTCGGCGGTTCTCGTTCCTGCAAGTCAAACGTGGCAACGGCGACTCGATTCCAGGCGACCATGCTCGCGATCGCGCGCCGACTTAACCGCGAGGTGTCTGGCTGGGCGTCATGGCGCTCGTCGCGTGACGTCTAACGACGCGGTTCCATGCGGCGGGCGGCGGACACCCCGAAAGTCCCTCTGGACTCCACTCCACTGTGGAGCGACTTGCTCCTGCTCAGCATTCACCATTGCAGCTCCCGTCTGAGCGCGCACTAATGACCGCAAGGGACATGCGTGTCGAAAACGGTGCATGAAGGGCATCAACCTCCGGCTCCTGTCGCGCAGGACGGGCCAGCCCAGGCGGTGGCTGCGCTGCCCAGGAGCTGCTCGCCGTCATCTCTTTTCTCCCCATTCCCGAGTCTTCCCGCTGCCGCGCACTCGCTCGTTCGTTGTCAACTCGATGTGGAAGCTCGCTGTTACCGGCTCGCTGGCGCTGCTGGCTTCGCTCGCCCAGGCCCAGATCCGCGATGGCGACGAGATCTGCGTCATGAGCGACTCGAACGCGTGCGCCGTGGACGACCTCACCACGTCGGCGCTCGACAGCAGCACTGTCATCTACCCGGGCGGCGACACGCGCTGCGCCTTCGACGACTTCAGCAACTCGAGCGTCGACTTTAGCACGAACGCAACCTACTTCTTCCAGGTCTTCCCGGCCCCGGAGAAGAGCAAGAAGAAGCTCATGCTGTACTTCCAGGGCGGCGGCGCCTGCATCGACGACCTCACGTGCGCCTTCGGCCTGCAGTGCATGTACGAGACCTTCAGCCCGAACGCCAAGCCGCTGAGCACGGGCGTGCTCAACCGCTCCATCGACGAGAACCTCTTCAACGACTACAACATCGTGCACCTGCCCTACTGCACGGGCGACCTGCACATCGGCAGCCACGTCGAGACCATCGCCGACAGCGCGCTCTACTCGCTGCTGAACAAGCCCGAGTGTCTGGGCCACAACATGACTCTGCACCAGGTCGGCTACAACAACACCAAGGCCGTGCTGGACTGGGCCGTCGAGAACTTCCCCAACCCGGAGGAGATCATCATCAGCGGCTCCAGCGCCGGTGCGCTCGGCGCTCAGGCGCTCAGCGCGCTCGTGGCCGACACGTGGGAGGTCGAGGAGAACAACATCCGCTACTCGGTCTTCGGCGACAGCTACGTCGGCGTGCTGCCCAGCGACTACACGGCTGGCAAGCTCATCTCGTACTACGGCTCATGCGACCTGGACCTCAAGGTGACGGCCAAGCTCTGGGACCAGTGCGAGGACAACGAGCTCACCGTGGCCGAGATGATGTCGTACATGATCGAGGACGTGCCGGCCGCGCAGTGGCTCTTCCTCAACAGCATGTACGACAAGACCCAGCGCTACTTCTACGAGCTAGTGAACCAGGGCATTCTCGGCTACCCCTTCACGGACCTCATCAGCGGCGAGGACTTCTACTCGGTACGTTGGCTGCCGGTCCTTGATTCAATTACTGTGACCTGCTGCTTACTGGTTCATCTCTTAATTTGCAACAGAACATGACGGCCATCATCGACGTGTACAAGAACATCAGCGACCAGGTCTCGACCTTCTACGTCGACAGCACCCAGCACGTGTACCTGACCGTGAACGACTACTACCACAACGCCACTCGCAGCCCCGGCGGCGAGTACCTGGGCGACTTCCTCAAGGACTGGCTGGTGACCAACTCGTCCATTGACGCCGCCGCCTCGGCTGCCTCGCTGTCTGCTAGCGGCAGCACCACCGCTGGATCGTCTTCGTCGTCTTCGCAGGAGTCGGCTGCCGTGAGCCCGAACGGCGCGCTGTCGCTCGCCGTGGCGGCCGTGGTCATCTCGATGCTTATCCAGTAAGGGGTCCTGAGCTCAATATCAGCAGGATCGCAGTTTTGAACACGAAAACCTTATTAGTACTAATAGACGCGAGTGCGAGAGTCCTTCGTTCAATGAGCTCCCCGTTTTGACTTCACAGCAGGTGAAGTCCGGCAACCCTCACAGTTACGGACGGCAGCAGTAGGCACAGAGGCTCACCCCGGTACTTGTAGAAATTGAGGGCCATCTATTTGCTTGCTTTCTGCCGCTATACCGCATCATCAACACCACGACGCCAACGTTGGAGGCGCTACGGAGCATAATAATAGTGCGTCGATATGTGCACGAAGTTGATCTGCGCTCCGAAGACGCCCTGCAGCACCAGAGTCGACACAAACAGCGCGAGGATCAAGATGAGCGGCAGCAGCAGCTGCTCCGTCCGGTGCAAGAACGGAAGCGCTAACGGGGATCAACCAAAATACAAGCAACGATCTCATTAGTTTCTCCCAATACCCAAGAGTGTCAACACTGCCAGCGAGACTAGCGTACCCATATATCCGAGGAAGGTGATGTACATGTAGAATCCCCAACCGAGCGAGTACAGCAGGTTGCCGACCAGCAGACTCACGAACGAGTCCGACGCCAACATCGGGGCCAACAGGAACTGCACCGCACACAACGAGGCAGCAACTTTAGTAAAACAGAAAAAAAAGATCCAACACCCAAGCTTATCTATCTCCTCATACCTGCAACACGTAGAGGAACAGGAACATGATGAAGAACGAGTTGCAGTGGATGTCGAACGCGAACTGCCACTCGACGCGCTGCTCCACGTACAGCGCGTCTCCCATCCCATGACTGCATCAAATAAAATAAACACCGTCAGCCCTCCCAATAATAAATGATAACAAGAAAACGTATCCAAGTCCTGTGTACCTACCTGTTCCTCTGCCGTAGGTGGTGGTTGGCGATCCACCAGCAGAGCGTGGAGATGACGAGGCCGAAGCCGAGCCACTCGACCACCACCGCGTGGAACAGCAGCGACGCGTACTTGGCGGCACTGTCCACGCGGAAGGCGATGGCCCAGGCGACGGTGGCGACCAGCAGGAAGGCGAACTGGATGACGGCGAAGGCCGGGTCGTCCCGCGCCCAGCGGTTCTTGGTCTGCTTGCGGTAGTATGCGCTCTTGTAGACCTTGGCGGGCTGCACGCAGAGGGTCACCATCTGGTAGAACGTGGCGTCCAGGTCCATCTGCCGGTAGTCCACCACGCGCGCGAAGTACTCGGGGAAGGCCGAGCACGAGCGGAAGACGTCGGCGCCGCCGCGCTTGCTCTTCTTCTTGTGAAGGCGCCCACTGGCACCTCCGCTGCTGCTCTCGGAGGACAAGACGTACTTCATGTCGATGCTGGTGCTGGCGCGCGACGGCTGCAGGAGCCCCTCGGGCGACGGCGTCATGGCTGACAGCATCGCGGCGAGCAGCCAGCAGCAAGGGGGCGATCTGCTTTTGGGCGGAATTGTAGGAATAATCGAGTCTGACCGTTCTTATCCGGGTAAGTACGAAATAGAAGTTGAAGTTGCCTTGACCCTGCTCTCGTACAGAACTCTGCCTGAGTACCGAACGCCTGATATATATAAGGGCTCTAGGTTTATAAAGTGATCTCAGCGTTACCATAAAAAAGGCTGTACTGAATTAGTTTAGTTTAGAAGGACTTTGAGGCTTGCTTTGTTAATCAAGCCCAAGCGAAGCCAGAAGTGCTGAATTGTTTCAGCGCTGACCTTTGACCAAACGTGTTCGCACCACATCAGTGCGGTTAGTAGCTCTAATTTGTAAGGACTATCTGCTCCCTCTCCTAGTTGATCTAGTGCATGCATCATCTTTTCAAAAAGCACATACGTTTTGATGAAGTAGATTATTCCATGGTCCATTGACTGAAAATGTGAAAGTGGAAAGGTATAGAAGACCGCACAGGCAATCAAAAGCGCGCCAATTTTCAACTGCACAGCTTAGTACCTCTGGCCAAACAAAGGTATCCTGGATTTTTACATCAGTACCTTTGCCCATCTCCGTTCGACCAGTCGTTGGACCTTGAAGTATTAGTTATATGAGGTTATGTATTGTATACCCGTTCGGTATTTAGGCAGATTTCTGTAATGGATCGGCCTGCTTCTCTGCAGATTATGTATCAGTTGCAGACAGCGAGCTAACTATATATTTAAAACGACATGGAGAAGGCGCTGTTGTGGGCTGCAGCGATGCCCACGTAGCCTTGCAGGGTGCGCAGCTGGGCAAAGAAGTGCTCGAGGTTGAGGGCGCTGGCCGGGTCTCCGCCAGGGACGTGCACCCCCTTCGGAATGAGGAACGGGGCCACGTCGAAGGCCCGGACGCTCGCTGCCTGGATTGCAGCAGACGCGCTGACGCTCACGAGACTCAGCGCGCCGGTGTCGCGTTGCTGTAGCAACTGGTGGGTGAGATTTAAGGACGCCGCCGTCAACGTTGAGTCGCCGTGTGTATCACACACCACGAGCTTCACGATCTGCTGGTAGATGCGCGCCAGCCACGCCGAGCTCTCCATGACGTTGACGAACTTCTGAGGCGCAGCGATGACCCGCACTCGGAGCTGCGCCGTGTTGGCGCTGGCCAGCCACTGCGCCAGTCTCGGGAAGAAGGCAGCGCACGTGGTCTCCATGTAGCGCAGGCTCTTCTCCGTCACCACGAAGATGGGGCCAAGAGCAGCCGCAGTGCGCAGCAACTCGATGGCTTCTTCCTCCACGGAGCTCAGAGCCTGCTGCAGGTACCGGTCCTGCAGGTACAGCGTCTTCGCAGCCTCCAGGCAGGTTCGGGTGGGCTGCAGCCCGACGCGCTTCGCCAGGAACGACATGGGCGCCAGAACGTCTTCGAACGAGAAGACGAACGCACTCATTGGGCTGAGCTTAGTGCTGGACTGGGGGCTGGGCACTGCCGACAACGGCGGGTAGCACGGGATGGTCTGCTGGGAGGCGGCGACAGCTTGCATAATAGTTTGGTGGGTTGGGAGAGCTGAAGTGAGCTGGAGTGAGCAATATCAAGAATGACAATTGGAGCAGCGAGTGGGCAATTGGGGTAGCTCCAATAAGTACTCTCGAGTGGGTGAGGCGGGTCCAGCTTTGGGAGCTGCATGGCATCTGAGTAGAGGCAACTGCAACTTTTTAGCGCAGACGCACCATCATTCACCATATTATGAAATGGCTACATTTTTCTAGTCGCACTGCAACCTATGCTAGTGCCTCGCGTAGTCCCGCCATGGACTGCGCGATCGCTGCGTCGATATCTTCGCTATCATTTTGATTCCGTCCAACAGGGCGTCCCGCGTCCACACTCCTCCTCCGTCTCGTACTTGGTGCTGCCTTTGGAGCAGAAGATCCCTCGTTCTGCTGTCTTGGTGTGTACATCGCGTCCAGGCGACGCTTATAGCGCTCTGCAGCTTTTGCCGTCTCCTGTTGCCTTAGTGTGCGCACGTCACGACAGACTGGACGTCGGGCGGCAAACGTCTTGGCCATTCCTGTGAGAGGCACGCCTGGTCTTGGCGCCCCTGTGAAGGCCATCCCTTTCGGAACAGAATTCGAGCGGCCCAAGTGACCCGGCGCTCTGGGTTGTAGACGGCTGGCGCTCTTAACAGCGTCACCCACTGCACGAACGGGGTCTCTCCATCCTTCGTCTCGCACTGACGGCTCTCTAGCAACCTTGTGAAGGTCAATGGGGGGGACGAGGGGTTTGGCAGTGACAGTGTCGCGGTTGCACTCCTGGGCTACAACTTTTTGCTCTGGTTGAGAGGCTGCCGGGAACTGGAGTCGGAGCTGCTGCAGCTTCTCCAGCGCAAACAGAAGCTGCGCTTGACGCTCGCGCTCACGGGCGCCCTGGAGTTGCTTCTCGATGTCCTCGCGCTGCTGAGCATTACGGCCACGATCTCTGGAATTTGTGCGGACTGATGCCGCCTCGTCCTTCTTCACGTTGTCTCCTCCAGGAGTAGGGGTGCTTGGTGCAATTTTGGTGTCGACACCAAGTGCTGTCACTTGCTGAATCATCACTCGCCGCTCTTCGTCTGTCATGCTCGTTGACTGCAGTCGATCCACACAGTAACGACGAATGTGAACTCGAGCAATTGAGTCCCTCAGAAGCTGCTCCACCGACGGTCGAAGCTCCGGTCTGGTACTGAGCATCGATCCAATAAGCGTCGGCAATCGAGAGCTTGTGATGTTTCCCCCCTTCTGGATCGGTTGGTAGTCGCCGTGGCAAATTTTGTTCAGCAGATGCGGAGTCGTGCTTGCCATGAACGGGGGTTTGCCCGTACACAACTCGTACAGCACGCAGCCAAGAGCCCACACGTCCGAGCTGAAGCTGTATTCCTTGCCTTCGAGCACTTCCGGTGCCATGTACAGCGGCGTTCCGATCACAGTAGCGGCCGCGTCACCACTAGCGAGCTTCCTCGCTATCCCCAGATCGCCCAGTACTAGGTATCCAGCATTCGAGAGAAATACGTTGGCCGTCTTCACATCACGGTGCAACACACGCTGTTGATGCATGTGGTGCAGACCCAACGCTAGCTGCACAAACCAGTACCAGATCTTGTCTTCGCCTAGACAAAGCGGCTGCTTCCCGTCTGCCCGATAGGCCGCTTTAAGGTAGTTACGGAGGTCTCCACCGGAGCAGTATTCCATCACAATGTGCTGCTGGCGGAGTGGAGAGGGCCCTACGAATGACTTCAGCAGTCGAATGAGATTCGGATGTTTGAGCTTCTTCATCAAATCCACCTCCACACCGGACGACTTCTCCCGACCAAGAGCTGCAAACGCCTTCTTCTTGGGTTGATGGACGCGATGAATTTGCTTGACGCACACGAGACGACCGCCAGGCTTCGTCTCGCGCATGAGGAACACGCGGCCAAAGGAGCCCTCGCCCAGAAGTTTAACTCTGTTGGTGGTGACAAGATGAACAGGTTAGACTCAAGGAGGCTAGAGAGTGCCCGGACCCATGCTCTCACCTTGAGTAGCCATCCATGGTCTCCGTTCACGAAATACACCGACTGCAGCGCCTTAACGTCACCCACCACTAAAAAGCAAAATTAGGAATAGCTCCGTCGTTCGTACTTCCTGAAACGCGTCTCGGTTTACAGCCACACCCCGCCATCGCCATCTTCCTCCATTTCTTCCTCGTCGACGTCATACTGGGCCATCGACTTCTGTTCCTTGTGCTTGGGAGTGTGGCGCGGAGAGTCGTGCGAGTACGAGGTGCGTGGAATGGATGCACGGCGGCTATGGTCCCCAGTGGCATCAGTTGAGTGCTCATCGCGGCCATGGAAAACCTTGTGGAGCGACGACCGAAGTTGCTGCATCACACCAGTATCTTCATACTCCTCCGACCCTGGATCCGACGCCACTGAAGACCTCCAGCTGGCCGGACCACTTTGCATAGATGACCGTCGCCGCTCGACCTCCAGCTCCTCTCGCACACGATCCAGCTCGCTCTGCACTTCGGCAAATTCCTGCGCTTTCTGTTTCTCCAACTTGATCGAGCGCTGCTTCGAGTGCTGCGCCGCAAGTCGTAAGCACTGCTCCATCTCTTGAACTGCAGCTCGCAACTTGTCAGCTTCCTGCTTAGCCGCCTCCAGCTCGGTCTGCAGCTCCTCCTGCCTCTTGTCTGCCGTCGGATCGATCGCTAGAGGCTCAAACTTACGCAAGTGGTCAATCTGCGGCAGCCCGATACGCTCGTGCAGATCGTTAATCAGACCGATCTTCTGCACTTCCCGCGGCGAGCCATCCTTCACGTCAACAAGAGGCGCTCGGTAGTGCTGGTACGGCTTGTAAGACTCTCCGTCTTCGTCCGACCCGGAACCAGTGACGTTGTTCACTCCTTCTTGCTCCTCATCCCCGTCCGCGTAGTCGTCAACCTCCCCTGTCACGTCGTTGAAGCCTCCACGGCTGCTTCCACTGGCCTCCGACCCCTCCTGCTCTTTTGCCTTCGCCTCCGCCGCCTTCCGCGCCCGTCGACTGCTCACGACCCTCTTCAAGCGCACTCGGATCTTGGCCAGCAGCGCCAGTTGGTTCAGCTTCTCCTTCATGTCTCGGTTGTCCTGCTGCATCTTGGTCACGAGCTCCCTCTTCTCCGTCAGCGACCTGTCGCGGTTCTGCTGCGACTCGTGGTACGCCGCCGCCAGCGCCTGCTGACTCGAGTCCTTGGCCTGCACCTCATTCGTCCACTCGGACAGCCCCTCGGCGCGCTGCAGCAGAGTCAGAGCCTTGGCCTTGACGATGTCCTGCAGGTGCGGGGCCGCCTGCCGCCGCCCGATCTCGATCAGCATCTGCCCCGCACGGATGTAGGCGTCGATGGCGGTGTGCGGCATCTGTCTGCGCTCACTGTCGATGGCGTACTGGGCCACGCGCACGGCTTCCTCGTAGTCGGGACCCAGCAGCTGCGCCGCAGTGAGACGCAGCACCTCGCCCTGCTCTGGTGTCGCTGGCGTCGGTTGCGCAGTTCTCGGGGGCTCCACAGACGATGGAAACAACGCTGGAGGCTCGCAGTCGTCGGATGATGAGCGGCCCATGATGGTCACGGGTGGAGCGGCCGAGAAACTGGCGGACGCGCGACGCACAGTCTGATGGTTGCCGCCGACGGCAACCGGGACGCGCTGGCGCACGGGAACTACGCTCTGCACGGGGCTGGACGGAACTTCTGGCCACGGAAAAGACGCGGCAGGTGCCACAGGAGGAGGCGGAGCTGGTGCAGCCGCTAGAAGGCGCTTGCCCTCGCGCAGGGCTCGCAGCCGCGCCTCCAAGTCCATTCGTCCGGCGCTCATCCTTTGGTTATATTAATACGTTCTCAGGAAATTGATAAGCGAAGGAAAATCCAGAGTAACCAAAAGGGTACACTCGGTGTACCCCTTGTCAGAGTTGAAGTTGCCCGCTGGCCAATTCTTCTCGATGCTGGAGGTGAACAAAGGCCCCTTCTAGATGACGGAGCATGGCACTTTACTAATCCCCTCGGCCCTTGCAGCGCCGAGCCAGGTGGCTTGGAGATCGTCGTTTCCCCAAGGCGGGAAACCGAACAAGCTCCGGAAGCTTTTAAGCCAGTGATTGGAAAAAATATATTGGCAGCGAGTTGCGTGATTTGTCGCCATTGCAGTCTTGCATTGCAGTGTTTGCTCTCTTGCAATTGGGTATTGCAATCAAAGACTTCACTGCAATTTACACTGCAATACTCTGTCGTGTTGCAATATGTTACTGCACATAAGATATTGCAATATACAGATGGCTAATACTCCTTTATTATGTACACATAACAGAATTTTCAAGAGTCCTCTATGTTCGATATCAGGGTGCTGGAAATTAACAGCAGACAATCGCTAGGGGCGTGCTGGAGAAGCCAACTGAGTGAGGAACCGCCTGAGTGACCACAGTTGCGTATTGTGAGTTTCGCTGCAATATTGTATTGCAATATGCGCGGCACATGCAATTGGGTATTTTGTATTGCTACCGCGCTGCAGTCTTGCATTTTGCTTGCAATATTTTTCTGGCGTATAGACCAATATATTTTTTCCAATCACTGTTTTAAGCCGCTGCCGCAGCGCCCCAATCGGCGTCGTCTTGCTGCCAGCGGGAGCTCGAGGTGGACTCGCGCCTGATCAAACAAGACGAAGCACGAATCGACCGAGTTCGTCAGAGGAAAGAGGGAACTTGCCGCTTCCTCGGCGCCCTCTTCAGGTCACGCCAGGGCGATTGAGAAGAGGGGGGGGGGGGAGGGGGGGGGGCTTGCAGAGATTAATCAGGTTGCTGGACGAGAACGAGGGCGAACAGAATAAGTATGGTTTAGTGTTGCTTATTTTTCTGTGGTGCGGGATTCTCACAATTAATAGCTCACATATTATTTTTCTTTTCTGTAGTAGATCTGATGTTCTCGCTAGCCACGTTGAAGTCGTCTTGGAAATCTTACGACTAAGCCAATGCCTCCCACTGAAATACAGCAATGATCGTGTTTGAGCTTCTGGGTGCTTATCTCCATTGTTCCATTGCTTGTAGAGTTAGAAAGAACCACGAACAACGTGTTTAGGAATAGTTTTCCTCAGGGCCGCCGATTATGGCATTTTTATTTATGTAAGCCAAGCTGGCTCATAAATAATGGTAGGCCTGCCAGAAAGAAGAGGACATAAATAATGTCATGCAGAAAATGTGTCTCATAAATAATGTTGAAATATCATGATCCTGTATTACTTAAAGTTTGTATTGGTCTCTCTAAATTTCAAGATTTGTTTCTGATAATTTGCCCAATTACAATTATTGCTAGGACCTCTTGACATAAATAATGTTATGGCCAAGCGAAAACGGCCAACATACATTATCCATACTTATTTATGGTCATTATTTTTATGGCCATGCTATTTTCGGCGGCCCTGGTTTTCCTAACAACCCCCACATTGTATCATACAATCATGGTTTCACGCCGAGACGCATCAATGCGCCATCGCATGATCGGTGCTTTCAACTATTCCAAAATCTTGATCCCAAAAGTGACAGCAACCCCCTGCTAAAAGAAGGTATTTGCGATGGTACGGTCCGTTACGATGACACTGCAGCTAGCATGGTGCTGGCTAACCTTTAGCTACTGAGCTCCCACTCCACCTCTCACTCGCACATTTGCGCTCTCCGACGCACAACTACAAACACCAGCCGCCGCCTGCACCTCCCCAGCCAAAGCAACAGCAATCAGGATGAAGTTCTTCACCACGATCCTCGTTGCTGCTGCCATCGCCTCGCAGGGTCTTGCGGCTGACACTACCACCACCGCCCCCACCACAGCCACCACGACGACGGCGGCGGCGACGTCCGCGCCTGCCACAGCGACGACCGCGCCGGCCACTGCGACGACGACAACGACAACCACCACTACGACCGCCGCTGCAACGACGGCGCCTGCCGCGACGACTGCCCCTGCAGCTGCTACGACTGCTACGGCGACGGCTGCCCCGGCGGCGACGGACGCTCCGGTGGATACCCCCACCTCGACCAACTCGACGACGACGGATGAGACGGACGCGCCGGTGGATGTGACCGATACGACGGACGTCACCGATGACTCGACCGGTTTCGACGAGACTTCGGATGAGGCGGGCAGCACGAGCGAGTCCAGCGGTGATGACACCACGGACGAGACCAATGAGACCAGCACCGTCGCCAATGGCTCGGGCGTGTCGAGCGGGTCGAGTGCGGGCACCACCAACGTGGGGGACACGTCCAAGTCAACTGCAGGCTCGACGGCGTCGGCATCAGCGTCGCCGTCGGGAAGTAGCGCTGCGATCAGCAGCCAGTCGATCACGCTTCTGTCCGTTGCGTCTGCTGTCGTTGCCACCATGGTCGCCACCCTCTTCTAACTCGACTTTGAAAGGTTTACACTTGCACACACATTGACAAGGAAAAGCGCGCTCTAGAAGCGCCTAGTTGCCTCAAAACGTCCTTTTCGTGCGTGTAAATACGTCACTGTGGTTCAAACGCCACCTCGGTATCACTGTTGGCATTTTAGGGAGCAGCTAAACCAACCGAAGGCGGGGATTCATGTACACTCATGGTATCCGCTTCAGTACGCGCAAACAATCACAAAGGCGCGTGTGCTGGAGTGGCATGGTCGTCCTCCTCATCAAGTGGACGAATGCACTTGTATAGTTTGCATTCCAGACGGCCACCCTGCTCAAGAACAATGCCGCCTGACAATGGTCGCCTAAGGTAGAACTTTGGATGAGCTCTTACAGAAGTGAATGCTGCTGTTGGGAAGCAATAGCTGGAGTGATCCACTGTGGGGGAGAGAGGCGCTTATCGTTGCTGAAAGATTGCTCGCTGGCAGATTACTCACTGGCATCTGTGACACAAACACACTCGTGTCAAGAGAGCTCATGACTAGCGTTTGTAAGTCTGTCGTTGATCAACTGGAGAACGTGCACAGTGGAGACTCTTGCCTCGAGCTCTGGGGATCTGCTGGCATCCAAGAGAGAAAGCCCAGGCTAAGTGCATTGCGGTCCGAAGACGTTCTCGAATACACGAGCGGCTTGTAAAGTGTTGGCTTCCTTCCGCAGGTCCGCTAGCAACTACTTCAAAGATGACCGTCGAAGCAGCCACACGACCAAACGTGCTCGTTCAGGTCAAGCGGCGTCGAAATCCCCAGCAACTTCTTCTCCCTGATCAAAGTGGCTGAATGACTCACATTTGGCAAGCAGCGACCAAGTTTGCGCAGGTGTTTGACCACGACCTTTTCAAGTTATCGCTCCCAGCCTGAGGTACGATGAGAGCATACAACCCCCTCCGATTCGGAGAAGACCACACCCCAACGCTCTTTAGGGTCGAGCTAGCGCTGGGGATTCTTGAAGGTGATCACTCAGCAGCTCGTCGTTTTGAGGTCTGGTTGTTGTCAAAATCGCCCTATTCTGGTCGTCTGCTGAAGAGGAACCAGCAGTACAGTACGCAAAGCCACTAACGTGGCCTACGATCGACGCCAAGAAGATGCCAGCTGAGAGAGATCGCGGTGGAGTAGTTAGAAACTCGGGTGTCTATTGATTCATCAAATGTCTCGATGATGTGGCAACTTACTTAAGTACCCCTACCGACGGAGTTACTCTTTCCGCTCGAGCTTTCCCAGCTGGATACCCCAGTCCTTCTCTTTCCAAGGCAAGCTGGACGGGACCACGAAGTCGCAGGGCACGTCGCGATGTCCGTGCAGCTGCTCGAACGTGGCCAGCATCGGCTCCACGCGCTCTTCCCACTTCTTGGTAACTGGGGTCATCGAGTCGAACTCGATTGCTTCCAACGCGTCCATCGACCGGGCAATCTGGTCAAAGTAGGAGCCGCTGATGCGAATATTATTTACTGCAAAGCCAAACTTAAGGCCATGCGACTCCGTCGGCCAAGATGCATCCGCAGGTACCTGAAAATACCTCGGTACTCGACAATGACCGCGTAGTTGATAAAAAGTCTCCAAAGCCGGCAGGATCCGCTCGATCCACTCAGCTTTATAGAAGTCCCACACAAAACCCATCTCCTCCAATACAGTCTTGTCTCGTGAAACTTGGGCGAAGTAAGCGCCTTGGCGGATTTTGCTGACAGTCTTCCCAAGCTTCAGACCCCACGACAGTCTAGGCCAGTTTTCATCCTGTGGCACCACATACGATTGCGGTACTCGGCAGTGCCCATTTAGTTGACGAAAAGTTTGCAACGCTGGCACAATGCGCTCGCTCCACTCCGATTCATAGACGTCCCCCTCAAAACCAATCTCCACCAATCGGGTCCTGTCACGCGAACTCTGGGTGGAGTACGTATCGCGACAGCGCATGCCTTTAACGATTTCACCGAGTTTCAGTCCCCACGACATTTTTGGCCAGCGTTTATCCTGTGGCACCACAAAACTAATTGGCACTCGGCAATGCTCGTTCAGTCTGTGAAATGCCTCCAAAGCGGGCATTATTCGCTCATTCCAATTTGACTCAGGATCATTCCGCACAGAACCCAGCCCATCCAAGTGACGCTTGTCCGAGATAACAGTCGGCTCCAATTTCTTGCGCCGCTTGGGACCGGATAGCGCCAAGCCAAAGCAGAAATTCAGTCGCTCTAGCTCGTCCTGGCCCGCCTTCACTTGCTCACTGAAGTCTCCCCGCTGACGTATATTTTTTACCGTGCTGCCCAAATTTTGGTCCCACAAGTGTTCAGGCCAGTCGGAGCTCCTCGGAACGTGAAACTTTAGAGGCACGTCCGTGTGCCCCTTCAACTCGTAAAACCTCCGCAGTGATGGCAGCACGAAGCAGTCCCACTTGTATTGCGTAATATCCCAGGCAAACTCCAGCTCGTCCAGCTCTTCCCTCTGCTTCGGATCGATCTTTCCCTCTCTCCACTGCTTCCGTAGCCACTTGGCATGTCTCCCCAGCCGATACCCCCACGCTGCTTTCGGCCACGCCTCGTCTCCGTGGGGCACTACAAACATCACGGGCACCACCAGGTGCTTCTTCAGCTTAAGGAACGTGAGGAGCGACGGCTTCACCGCCTCCTGCCACGCCACTGGATTGTTCACTGCCAGGGTCGTCCACTGCGGCCTGTCATGGCCTTCCGTGTCCAAGGAGGAGACGAAGCGAGACAACACGCAGCGGAGATGGATGGGGTCAGCATTCACAGCGAAGCGAGAGGCTCTAGGAGTCACGGCAACGGCAGCAACGCGGACGCCGCCCACGTGCAGCAGGCGACTCCGCGCGGACGACACCAGCCGCAGCATTTGGTTGAGTGAGTGATTCGCAAAGTGCTGAAACCGAGTTTTGTCCAATCATAACTTGCAATGCTACAGTACCCCTAGATTTGGAGAGATTGATCTATCTACCCCCTATTTTTTTCTGGTACACCCCTGCGGTGCAGCGAAGCATGCTGATGCCCCCCCCCTCGGAACTTTGGCCTTTCCACCACAGCCAGCACCATGGACGGACCGCGCAGAAGTGAAGGGCATCTGCGTCGAGTAGGATGCCCTTCAGCCTCTTCCTCGTCGCTGGCAGGGGCGTATGAGTAGACAACGGGATAAGGCTGATCCTGTGCTTCTTTGCACTGCCGTTGGAAGGCAGACCAAGCCTTTTTTCATCCAGCTGCCTCAGCTAATACATGTATTGAGGAAGGCCGGTCCACAAATCAGGGCACAAACCAGAGGGGTAGCATGAACGATATCGATTTATTATAGATCGGCTCGAATTGCGCTTTTGAAAACGCAAAAGGGATCGATTTGCCGTAGATCGACCTCGTTCTGCTCAAATCTGCCAGGAGATCGACCTCGAGGCTCGAGGTCGAGGCTCGAGCCCTGATTTGGCTTGTCGTAGCTCGAGTTGTTGACCGGCTTAAATACATGTAGATCGATCTGTCCCTTTCTTTGACCTCGTTTTATTAACTCGACCTCGAGATATTATAAATCGAAGAGAACTCCAAGTCAAAACGACAAAACGTTTGCAAAGCACAATAGCTGAGGCAGCTGGATGAAAAAAGGCTTGGTCTGCCTTCCAACGGCAGTGCAACGAAGCAGTAGGAGTAGAAGAGATTTTATTTGGTCTACTATGATAGCCATTAAAATCCTAAAGAAGTTTTTATCATCACCACTAATGGTGATTCTCTTGGTAGCTGCATGGTGCTTACCCGGGCTTGTCCTGATTGCTCGAGGATTAACAGAAAACTGTCGATGCAGTCTTCCATCGTCTTGCCTTGTTCAATCGTTTGGGGGCTTCTCTTGTCCCTCCTTGCTATTGCCTTCAACTGACAAATTCCCGTCACCCGGAACTCTACGCAGCTTTGCTCAACCGATGTTTCTTCTCCGTCGAAGATGAGCCTATTGCGCTGCATCCATTGTGTTGTACTGCACACCGTTGCTAGCACTCGCCAAAGACGTCGTAACGTGTCTTCATGCTTGGTCGTGCAAGACCCTGCCGTGATGGCCACTCTCCTCTTCAGCGAGTCCGGGATCGGTGGAGCTTGCCTTGCTGCACAGTACTCTCGGTACCCGAGGAGGTCACTGTCATTCACGTCCTCGCCACTCCAGTGTCGGGCTAGCCATCTCCAGCATCTCACCGCACACGGACATTCCCAGAAAATATGACTCTGAGTTTCCTTTTCTTGGGCACACGCGCTTGTTTTCCTGCATGCGTTGTTGTGCTGCCTCCCTTCAAAGAACAAGTTTAGCTGTCGGAGAGCCATTCTGTATACTGTCCACACTTGGTAGGGTGTAAGGGAATTATCATGGTTCCATAACGCCTTAGGCCTTTGTTGTTGAAGTCCTCGTTGCCACTGGTCTTGCTGTGCCTGCGTCTCCAGTCTCTCTATGACGACGCCAATACCTCGTCGTAGCTCTTTCCTAAATCGTTCGAAGGCTTGTCGTTTTAACCCCCTGGCTACATGCTTGTTCTTGATTATCCCATCCACTGTCCAAGGATATTGATGCAGTCTTGGATGCGCGTAGAATGCCACTCCTTCTACTTGAGCCCACTTCCTACAAGCCTGCTTATCTTCCTCTGAACCATTCTCCACCTTTATCATCCAGTTGATGCCGTTGGGCAGTTGCCTGCATTTGACTTGCAAACTCACTGTGCTTAGTGAGGTTGTGTAATGGGCCTACCTTGGCCCACTACAACAGCTTACACGTGTGCGCACGTGTATGAGGAAGCGTAGCTTAGTTTAAACTAGAGTTAATTATACTCGGGCCTCCGAGTATAGATTAATCTAAATAAACGATCCAAATAATGTTTTTGGGTTAAAATGAGAACTGCTATTTTTGTTTTATGTTTTCTGACTTCCTCTAAATGTAATATTCTAAGTTAGGAATCTGCCAACGGCTGGTTGGCAGAATTCCACTGCTATGCATGTCGCTCATTGGTTAAAAGATGCTGCTTTCAACCAATAGGAATCCTAAATGTCTATGGGCCACCCGTCGTGGTGACCGTAAATGAATGTGGCCCTTGATGTAGCGTACATCAAGGCCGAGGAAGTGTTTGTTCCTTTAACAGATATCGCATCTGTTATAGTCACAAGTGGCTGTAGCCACTTGTGCGTGTAACCCCGTTACACCATCCCCCCCTTAAGGTTAGACGCGCCGGTCACGGCACGTCAATCAGGCAATTGACCATTCGTCAATTCTTCACGTTGGGAGAAAGAAAATCTCGAGCTCATTCCGCAATGAGCTCGCCAAAGGAGAAGACCGCCGACACGACAGAGGGTAAGCTCTCTGTCGTGGACTACCACGAGCGCCAGCAAACAAAGCGCGGCGCCGCTGTTGCCACGTCTGCGGCGGGGACAACTCAGCCTGAGATTGTCCTCCAAGGCTCATGCATAGTCAACGACGCCGTTGACTATAAGGAAGGCGACGTGGAGATGGAGGAGGGCGAGAGCTCTCCGTCCAAGCGCAAGGAGTCTATCGACAGTGATAGTCTCGACCCGCATGCCGGGTCGAGACGCCCTCGTGAAGAAGACGACTCGGACGCTTCGAGCTCGAAGCGTTCGCGTAGCGCAAGCGAGACTCCGCTCTCTGCTGCTGGGGCGTTGAGTTCACCACGTGCCGTGGCGACTTCAAGTTCTCCGCGCGCTGCTCATGCAGCGCGCGATCCGTGGATGCCGTCCGCGACTGAGATCGCGGCACGGGTGGGCAACTCAGTGCCACCGAATACTATCCCGCTGTACGTATGCAGCGCGATTGTGGATGATGCTGTGGCGGAGGGACAGCACTTTGATCCGATGACGGATCAAAGGCGCGACTACTACATCGGACTCTTCCATGAGCTCCGATATTACTCTAGCAAGAAGACCTCTTCTCGCAGCAAAAAAAAAATGCCTGAGTGGCAGGCACTTTGTCAAAGTTGGAATGCCTTTGTTGAAAACTTCAACAAGAATCCGGCAGCTTACCGTGAGCGGGTTAAGCATGCCCGTGAGCGCTTCGAGACGTTCTCGACGCGTGGGAGGCTGGAGCAGCTCCACAGATCTTCTGTGGATGCAGGTGTTCCGTGCGCTGTGCCCGAAGACCAGCAGTGTACGTTGTGTCTTCCGGGTGCGGCGCGCTTGAGCGACCGCGACCTAAACGGGTACACGACGATCCGTGTACCTGCGAGTCTCAAGGATCTCCGTGCCAAGTTCA
Organism: Phytophthora vignae f. sp. vignae; assembly: GCA_016169955.1. Lineage (NCBI taxonomy): Eukaryota > Oomycota > Peronosporomycetes > Peronosporales > Peronosporaceae > Phytophthora > Phytophthora vignae. The sequence continues at coordinate 1,607,562 of JABJUM010000007.1, forward strand.
TGGCACGCGAGGAACGCGACGAGCGTGGTGCTTCGAGCGCTGCGGGTGACCACAGCGCTCGCACTACCTTCTCGCCGGCAGTGCGTGGTGGGCTTCGTACGCCCTCACCATTTCCGGAACGTCCTGCAGCAGGACGTCCCGCGGCTCCCATGTATCTTGGTGGGGCGGAAACCCTCTCCAACGAATACGATAACGAACCGGGTGCCGGTTCGTTTTCGGGATACTATGGTCGACAATACGCTCAACAATCCAACGTGTTGAGCCGTGGGCGTCACGGATCGGAGGCGGCGGTGGTGGTAACACGCCCCGGGTATGGTCAACCTGGGGTTGACTTTGGGCCTCCGTCTCTCGAGGACCGAGTTTCGGCCGTGGAGCGGTTTCAGAGCAGCGACTTCGCTGCTCTGAGGCAGGAGATTGCAAACCTGAGGGCTCAAGTCGCTCAGGCCTCGCAGACCGCGTCTGATGTCTCCGCCAACATTGAAGGTCGTGTCGAGCGTTTGGGCCAGCGCGTTCGCGCGCTGGAGAAGGGTTCGGCTCGCGCTTCGGGTCAGCCGAGCTAGCTGGCTCGTGCTGCCGGTATGGCTTCAGCCGCCCGACGTAAAAGGTCGGATGGAGGCGCATGCTAGACGGGATGTCTAGTGTGTAAGCGTTGCCATGCCGTACCAACACTGTGAACGGCCCGATGAAGCGCGGAGCGAGCTTACTCGCCCCCAAGTCAGAGACTGCATGTTTAGGCAGGTTTTGAGTAGCTAACAAAACCAATGAACCCTTCTTGAATTCATTTGTGTTGCCCCTGCCAATGCTGTCTGCGTTCAGCTTCTGTCGATCGACAGAAGCTGCAATAGCGTCTTGGACAAACCGAATGACGGCTTGTCTGCGCTGCACGAATGCAATTGCGTCCGAGCTGAACTCGTTCAGCTCGCCTGTAATAGTAGGCTCGGCCTCTGCGTTGGTCTTCGCGGTGTCTGTGCCCCGCACAGACACGTTGTTCTTATTGCTCTTCTGTTTCTTGTCGGCGTCTGTGCCCTGCACAGACGCATGCTTCTTCTTCTTGCGTGTAGTCGCGGCTGACACTGTGCAAGTGTCAGCGGCATTCTGCGGCTGCTGTGTTGCGGCCGTAGATCCTCCCCCACTTAAGGAAGGAGCCACCATCCCGAGCAGGCTCGGGAGGCGTGGGTGCCGCATGGCATTCAGGTAGAACGGTGTATGCCCGGTCGAGGCATGCACCGAGTTGTTGATGGCGAACTCTGCCATCGACAGGCACTCGCTCCAATGTTGGAACGAGTGAGCGTAGCTCTTGAGAATGTCGACGAGCACGCGATTCACGCGCTCAGTCTGCCCATCCGTCTGCGGATGGTCCGCAGTCGACATTGAAAGCTGGCTCCCAAGAAGTGTGAACACTTCTTGCCACAGGTGTGCTGTGAAACGCGGGTCTCGATCCGACACAATGTCGATTGGCATGCCATGGTGTTTGAACACCATGTCAACGAACAGACGTGCCGTCTGCTTCGCAGTCACTTCAGCGGGTACCGCAGCAAGATGCACCATCTTGCTGAAGCGGTCAACAAAGACTACAACTCCCGTGTTCCCCTGGCTGTCCGGGGGAGGATCGAACACGAAGTCCAAGGACATGGACTGCCAACACTCCGACGGAGTTGGTAGTGACTGCAAGGGAGCCTGTGCGAACGGCGCAGGCTTCACACGTTGGCATACCTCGCAAGCACGGACGTACTTGCGCACCCACTTGTACTGGTGGGCCCAGTAGAAGTCGCGCGTGAGAAGGACGTACGTCTTCTCACGGCCCGGATGCCCCGCAGTCGGTGCATCGTGATACTCATACATGATCCTGAGGCGCAGATCATGATCGTTGGGCACGACAACGCGGTCCGCGTTGTCGTCGACGGCACTGTAGAGTAGTAACCCATCGTGCACCCGATAACGGTGTGCACGAGCACGAAGATGCTTCGGCAGCTTCTGACGAGCTTTATCAGAAGGCGCTGAGCCGTAGGCCAGCAAGAGCTTCGCGTCCGCGTCGTGCGCGTACGCGGTCTTCACGTCGTCTAGTAATGACGACGTGGGAGTGCTCGATTGTATGACGTCAATGGTATTGACGTCGGCTTCGCCTGCAGCGTAGTCAGGTCGACGCGATAACGCGTCGGCCACCACATTGAGTCTTCCGGGTTTGTACTCGACCCGGAAGTTATACTCCGCGAAGAAGGATAACCATCTCGCCATCCTTTGCGAGATGTGCGGCGACTTCACAGCCGTCCGCAGTGACGCGTGGTCCGTATAGACCACGAACGGGTTGCTTCCGAGTAAGTACACTCGGAACTTCGCGAGTGCATACTTCATGGCAAGGAGTTCCTTGTCATGCACCGGGTAGTTGCGTTCAGCTGGCTTCAGCTGACGCGATTGGTAGTAGACGACGCGATCACGGCCTTCGTGATCGTGCTGCATCAACGCACATCCGATTGCGAAATCGGATGCATCGCACACTACGTGGAATGGGTGATCTTGGTCGGCCACCGCCAAGATCGGCGCCTCAGTCAAGCCCCGCTTGACTGCATCGAAGGCCAGCTGACACTCAGCAGACCAAACCCACTCGGCATCCTTCTTTAGGAGCTGTGACAGCGGGCGTATCGTGCCCGCATAGTCCTTCACGTACTTGCACAAGTACGTGGCCAAGCCAAGGAACTGCCGCAGTTCCTTGACGTTCGACGGTGTTGGCCACTCGTTGATCACTCTGACCTTTTCAGGGTCAGGGCGGACACCATTCTTTCCTACGAGACACCCGAGCACGGGTATCTCGCTCGCCCCGAAGATGCACTTCTTCAGGTTCGCATAGAGCTTGTGCTTGCGCATTAGCGCAAGCAGCTTCCGGAGATGCACCTTGTGCATCTCAACATCACTCATCCCGTCCGCAGCCCGGCTGTGGACGAACACGTCGTCGAAGTAGCTCGGTGCGAAATCGCGCACCGAGCGCAACAAGTGCGTCACGCACCTGTTGAAGGTCGCAGGGGCGTTCTTCAGACCCTGCGGCATAACTAGCCACTCCCAGAGCATGCCGCGTGGCGTGCTCACAGCCGTGAGAGGGATATCACTCTCACGCATAAGGATCTGATAGAACCCGTCGCGCAGATCAAGAGCACTGTGGATGGTGCTCCTGGCCATCGAATCGATGATAACATCTTTTCGCGGTATCGGTGTCTGAGCCGGTATCGTCGCATCGTTCAGCTTGTTGTAGGCATGAACGATGCGCCAGCCGCCCTGTGGCTTCTTGACACAGAACGTCGGAGCACTGTGCGGGGACTTCGATTCCCGCACTTGTCCAGCTTTGCGACGACTCTCAAAGAAGTCGTCGATCGCCTTGACTTGTTCTCGCGGCAGTGGCCACTGCCGCGTGACACAATACTTAGTGCCCGGCACGAGATCGATCTCGTGCTGAATGCCCTTGTCCTGCGGAAGCTCCGCAGGGATCTCTTCCGGATGTACGTCAGCGTACTCCCGTAGGATCGTGTAATAGGGACTCGTCTTCAGCGAGTCCCAGCTCTGCTCCTCAAAGCGTTCCTTCTTCGTCTTCGCACTGAGAGTGTCTTCGCTCTCAGTGGTGCTCTCCATGAAGAACTGCCTCAGCTCTTCATTCTCGCTCTTCGTTCTCTCGGCGTCCGAAAGAATACAAATCTGCTCGATTCGTCCATCGTGCAGGTCACGCGCGAAGCGCTTCCAGCTCATGACTGGAAGCGAAGTCAACTCCGACGCTTGCGTCGGGGGATTAGCGAGAATCATCTCCCTGTACCGGAATCCGGCACAGGTACGCGTCAAGACGTTCAACGTCTCAACGTCCGGCTTCTCTGCCTCCGTCTGCCCGGCAGACATCTCTTGTAGCGTCTCGGCCCCTGGCCGAGACTTGCGCAGCGACCTTCGCATGCGCCGTCTTCTCGTCTTGCGGAGCCCGGCTCCGCTAGACTCTTGACCTCGTCCAGGCCCAGCCGTGGACGGGTGTTCTTCTTTAATACCGCCGGCGGGTTCATCCCGCGGGCGAGCGACTTCAAGCCCGGCTTGGTCGCCCGGCGCTTCGTCGTGCAGCCCAGCTGCACGACAGCATGCAAGTTTTCCGGTGCGGGACGTTTGCAACCGTCCACACCGTCTGCAGCGTCGGCTCCCGGAGCCGACACGCCATCTTCACCTCGACGCCTGTTATTGGCGGAGCCCTTTGTTTCAAAGGGTGCGTCGACTCCCGGAGTCGACGCGAAATGTCTTTTCGCAGCGTCGGTTCCCGGAACCGACGTGACTTCAACACCTCGACGCCTTCCATTGGCGGAGACCTCCAATATGGAGGGTGCGTCGGCTCCCAGAGCCGACGAATCGAATTCACTCGTGCCATCGACTCCCGGAGTCGACGGCGTTCCCTCTCCCTGGCCAATGTTATTGGCCAGGTCCTGCCCAATCAGGTTCGCATCGGCCTCTTCGGCCGAAGCGTGTGACTCGCTTACGTCATCCGCGCCGCTTGAGGCCGGAGACTGTACTTGATTCGCTGAAAAGCGAGTGTCGACCTCCGAGGTCAACACTTTTCCTCTGCTAGCCGTCGGCGGCAACGCCGACGCTACGTGTTCCTGCGCGCGCGCTTGCGCGCGTCCAGGGTGCTCCGGGACAGCAGCGTTAGGTGCTGTCTCGAGTGGGGAATCGCGCGCACCGGTTGGTGCGTGTGGGGCGGCAACAGGGCCATCGCTCTCTGTTCCGCTTTCGCGACCGAAGCGCACAAGAGTGCGCTTCTCCCAATCGATTACCGGATCATGCTGTGCGAGCCACGGCATGCCCAATACCATGTCGAACTTATCGTCCAGGTCCAGGACGATGAAGGCTTCGACAAACACTCGACCTTTGTACGTGAAGCGCACGCGTACCATGCGCTTCTCGGTCTTGACGACGACACCTGTCGCCAGGCGTACTTCCAACATACTTCGAGGTATCTTTAAATCCTCGAAGTCAAGCATCGATAGACTTCGCAGTCGAACAAAGTTCTTCGACGCGCCGGAGTCTACCAGCGCACGACGAGAGTCTCTTGCTCTCGTCGACTTCACTTTCAGGATGACAAGGTCATGCTTGTCATCTTGGTTCTTGCAGTGAGAGTCAACCTCACTGGGGGCTGCAGTCCTCAGTGTCGCGTGCCCAAGGTTGACACGCGGAACTGCATTACCAGTAGGGCGCCCCGCGCCTACTGGCGTCCAGCGTTTTTTGTTTGGTTGCGACGGTGCCCGGCACCGCCGCGATAGCCACCCTGCTGGTGCACGGGAGCCGTGCACTCTCGAGCAAAGTGACCGATCCTACCGCAACGGTAGCATCGCACATTGTTTCCCTGCGACTGCTGGGGTCCAGCAGTGGCAGCGCTCGAGAGGTCCATTGGTTCTGGCCCTCCCGTCCTCACTACCGGGCGCGGTTGCGGCCTCGGTACGTGTGCATGCAGCTTAGCCTGCCGCAGGCTAAACTCCTCTTGCATGGCAAGAGTGATCGCAGCTTCGAGGGTACTCGGGTACTCACGGAAGAGATAGGTCTTCACAGGCCCATCTCTCAGTCCCTTCATGAACGTGACGACCTTGGTCGCCTCGTCAATCGGGTTGGTCACGATGTTCGAGACCAAGTACCGTGCTCTCTGAGCGTAAGCATGGACGTCATGCTTGCCCTGCTGTAGGTCGAGGAACTCCGCCCTCGACCGGAACTCATTCTGCGGGGGCTCAAACGCTTGTCTGAGCTCCTCCTTGAACACCTCGTACGTGCTGAAGCACGTAGGGTCTGAGAGTCGGCGTCCGTACGCCCAACTCCTCGCACGTCCGCCAAGGCAGGACATGGCGAACGCGACCTTCGACAACGGGTCGACGATACGTCGAGCCGCAATGGCAGTGTCGAGTTCGACAAGCCAACGGAGGAGAGGTTCACCCTCTCTTCCTATGTAGTTGCTCACGTTAAGCTTCAGCGATTGCGCGCGTGGTGTCGTCCCCGACGTCACCGCGGTAGTGGCAGCAACATCTCGCTGCTCCTTCAAGATGAAGCCCAGAGCAACACCGTGTTGCTCTGTCGGCGTTAGCGTACGCAGCATCGTAGCTACAGCCGCCTCACCAATGACTGTTGACAGTCGTTGGAGGGCCTCCCACTCTGGGTCTGACAGGTGGGGGCAGTCAGCGCGTGCAACATGGGTTGCAGGCGTCGTGGAGCTTTCCATGGGCACCTCGGTATCCATGGGAAGGTTCTCGGCTCCGTGTTCGTGCGGTAACGTACGAACTCAACTTAGTCGGTCGTTGGACGGACTACAAAGTGCTACCAGGTGTAATGGGCCTACCTTGGCCCACTACAACAGCTTACACGTGTGCGCACGTGTATGAGGAAGCGTAGCTTAGTTTAAACTAGAGTTAATTATACTCGGGCCTCCGAGTATAGATTAATCTAAATAAACGATCCAAATAATGTTTTTGGGTTAAAATGAGAACTGCTATTTTTGTTTTATGTTTTCTGACTTCCTCTAAATGTAATATTCTAAGTTAGGAATCTGCCAACGGCTGGTTGGCAGAATTCCACTGCTATGCATGTCGCTCATTGGTTAAAAGATGCTGCTTTCAACCAATAGGAATCCTAAATGTCTATGGGCCACCCGTCGTGGTGACCGTAAATGAATGTGGCCCTTGATGTAGCGTACATCAAGGCCGAGGAAGTGTTTGTACCTTTAACAGATATCGCATCTGTTATAGTCACAAGTGGCTGTAGCCACTTGTGCGTGTAACCCCGTTACAGGTTGTATTACCTGAGAGGGTTCCAGTTGGTCCTAGCCGCTACGGCACATCGTTTAGCCATTGTGGTGGGTGCCTTAATTTGAATATTGGAACGTGAGACCTTCTAGCCACTCTTGGGGAGATAGTAAGATGACTGCAGTCGCCCACTTGCACATGGTCATGTGGCGGTGTCGCCGCCCTTCATTTGATTCCTGCGAGACGCTGAACGAATATCGCCCGTCCCCTTCTTGTCTAGGGTCGAGTTGATCCAGAGTACCATCGCGTATTCGTGAAAATCTTTTTGCGCTTAACATAACTCCACTTGGTGCTGTCAACCATGGGTTATCACTCCAGCCGAACGTCCCCCAATATGTTTCAATGTGCTCTGGCCACGCTAGCTTAACAGGCTCTACCTCGTTATTCAGCTGGATCACGAATCTGCCCTCAGTATCCCACCAGCTAGTACTCGTCGCTAAGATGGCTGCGTAATTTTTCTCCAATCTTTCTTCGCGTTGTTTTTCTTCTTCATGCGATGGCTGTAGCCATTCACTGATGAGCTGCGTACCTGGCTCTAGTTTCTGCTTCTTCGCATTTGCCTTTCTTGGTGTGACCGACGTCGGAGCCTGTAGCACCCAGAATTTCCAGGCTTGCAAATAGAGATCGGGTTTTTGAGTCAGCCATATCAATGCGTGTTTCGCCTGCTGCGTTTTCACTGCCAACGGGATAGACACCAAACCGATCCCACCAGCCTTTTTAGGCAGAAACACTAACCCAGGGTTAATCTTGTGTTTTCTGCCACACGTGTCCACGTGAGCTTGCCAGAGAAAATTTTTCTGCAGGCATTGAAGTTTTTTTCGACGCCCACTTTGGTAGTTGGAACGCTGCAGAAGTGAAGGTCACGGCTGGCAGCACTATCGCATTTAGTATTGCCACTCTGTCTTCGACCGAAGTAGCTACCCTGCACGCGGTGGCCAAACGTCGCTGTATTTTGCGGATTCGATCTGCCCAATTCACATCGCGCATCTCCGCAGTCCCAACTTGATACCCCAAATACCGAGTCGTCTCTCCATGTCTTAGTACTGGGATTCCCAAAATCGTCTTTCTGTACTCGACGGCGGTGTTCAAACTTATAAACACGCTTTTTGACGGCTGCACTCGGAGCCCAGATAGCTCACAAACCTCCGAACTACCTTGAGCACACATGGCAGTTGCTTCGCCTTTTTCATAAAAACCGTCGAGTCGTCGACAAACGCAGAGAACAATTGCTCTCGCCTATCCTTGTCATCTGGTACTGCTACACCCGCAATTTGTGATTCTTGTGCCAGCGCTAGCCCAAGAATCTCAGCAGCTAAAATGAAAAGCAAAGGTGCCAGCGGGCACCCCTGCCGAATACCAGATTCGATTGGGCTCGGATCTGATAGTTCACCATTGACCAGAAATCTAGCCGTTGTCCCAGCGTGTAGGTTCCTCATTACTTCCACGAACTCACTACAAAATCCAAACTTGGTTAATACCACAAACATGAATTCACGATCCAGTGTGTCGTAGGCCTTCTTAAAGTCCAGCACTAGGATGCCGGCGCTGTCTTCTAAGTCTGCAAATGGGTCTGCCTCTGCGCTTTTTAAGTGAGCTAATGTGGCGTAGCGGGATCAGCAAAATCTGCGAGATCGCCGATCCAACTTGCCAACTGCGCCCGAACACCGACTTACGGAGGGGGTCCCCCGATGATCCGTGATCTGTGTGCTGAACTTGGTCACCTTGTGTACCCGTCGGTAGGGCTGGATCTGCTCCTCTGGTGTCTGCTGAAGCGTCCGGGCCTTGAAGACAGAACAGTCTGGGCGAGACGCGGGGATGTGGGTGGAGCAGCGCGGAAATCTTCACTCTGCTCGCAGTTTACTCCAAATCCAGTAGTCTTGTACTTGGATCTGGCGGCCTGGATCTGGATCCGGCCGGGTTGTTGCCTTTCGGTTGTTGTTGTCGTTTTCGTTGCCTTCGCAGGTCTTCCTTGGTCGTGTTGCCGCCTCCAATGACGGTGTCGTTGACAGTTGAGAAGCGAAGGACGCACCGGCCAAACAGATAACTCCGGTGGATCTTGGATCCGCACTTGACAGTAGTTCACTAGGAAGGTTTTGGATCTGGCCAATGTATTACTCCAGTCTTACCACCGACACTAGATCTGCTACGGCTAACCTCTCTACGCCGCGTAGGGCCAATGCAGTTCCCGTTTCCAGGCGAGGGAGGAAGCACTTGCGTTGATCAAGGCAAATTCGTTTCTGATTTATGCTGAAGTCCGATCCTCCTATCATCATGTGGATCCTATCCTCCCATCTGTACCTACCGACTCTACGGGCTCCCTTTACCTCCATTACACGTCAGCCGCTTGCCCGTCGCGTTGTGTCCACGGCCTCTTGATTAAACCTGGGTGCGGGACTGAACCCATCTCGGATCTGGATCCAATGGGTACAGATCCAGGTCGATCTGATCCTAGATCCAGATCCATCTGATTCTGAGTCTGAATCCATCTTTCACCCAATCACTTGCCATCACGCATTTCCGAGAATCGCGCTTCACCACAACCGCCTCCTGACCGCAGTTGTTGCCGACCAACGGCATCACTACGGGCACGTTCGCCAAGTTCTCCATCTTCCGAGTACAGCCGACATGGCCAACTCACGCCGCAGCGCTTCTCGTGCATCGTCGGCTCGCAGTCACCGTCGCGCAGAGCGGCTTTCGCCGGATCCTCCAAACCGCGATCCTGGCGAGGAGGACTTGCGCGCCCTCATTGCCGCTCGCGATGCAGCCATCCGCGACCAAGAAGAGATTGCCGCCCTGCTGCTGGGCCAGTCCAGGGAGCTAGCCGCGGCTCAAGCTCACATACAACAGCAGACCGCGGAGCTGGCCCACTGGAGGGCGGAGGCCGCCACGCATCGCAGCCAGGATACCGCTTCGGCCGCTGGGTAGCGCGGGCCATTCAACTCCAGGGTCAAGTCGACCGCCAAGCAACCGAGATGGCTTCCTTGCTCACTTCGTCGTAGGCAAATCGACTCGAGTCTTTTGATATCGTCTGGGGGCATATACCGACGGATTGAACATGAACGGTTTGAATTCCACTCGATGCTGTCCCTGCGGTGGCTTCTCGTTCTCACTAGCACCTTTGACTACTTGAGACCACTTGTCAAGTACTGGTGCTGGGGTCCATCTGACCTGACTTGTGGTTTGGACGAGAATGTCCGACAACATTCTGGGTTCTGCATACAATTTCTTGCACATGATAGCTACTCTCCGTTACCAATCGACATACTGCATCGGCTCCTTCTCCTGCGCGACAGCTATGAACTCTAGCAAATCTGTGACCTCTGCGTCTGTTAGGTTGGGGTATCGTTGTTTCTGCTGCGGCACAAGGTGCGATCGAATTGGCAGTCTGTCGTGCTCAATTTTGAACAGTGTTTTCACCGTGCTCTTCCATTCCACTAAGTATGTCCCCCTAGGGTGAAGTGCAAAGAAGCACAGGATCAGCCTTATCCCGTTGTCTACTCACACGCCCCTGCCAGCGACGAGGAAGAGGCTGATGGTGGTCGGTTAAGTACGAGTGGGACGAGTGGCTGAACCGTGGGTTTCCGAACCGAGCCAGCACGCAATCTCGATCATTCGACGATTGGCCCGCCAGAGCTCAGAGCTCCAACGACCAACGCAAGAAGTCAAGAACACCGACAGAGCTCAGAGCTCCACGAAGACGCAGCCAGGCTGCCCGTGAAGAAATTTTTCATGGCTGTCATTGCCTCTCGCCCGACACCGCCTGGTCGGTCCAACCCCCCCCCCCCCCCCCCCCGCGGCTTCGGTCAAGCGTTGCCACAGCCGCACGGTGCGGCTCGAGTGTCCCGATGAGCTCCCCGGCTCCTGGGACGGCCCCGTGTACGCAACGTTGGGACGCGAACCTCTGAGCAAGCGCCCCACTGCCGACACGCCGTTCCTCGACTCGGACGACGGCGCCCAGCGGCTGGTATGGGAGGCCACGTTGACGATCCTCCGGCATGACCAGCGTCTCGAAGATTTGCCGTACCTGTTGCGCGACTACGTTGATGCGGTCCACTTCATCCCGCACTGGAGACTGACCGAGCCCCAGCGCGACCTCAAGGCTGAGCTCCTGGAGCGCCCTCTACTTTCGGTATTTCGGTTCGTCCGCTTCTCCACGTACTTCGTCGCGTCTCCGCGCTGCGACACCAAGTTTGTGCGCAGGACGTCTGACGTCCATCTCTGTGGCCAAGTTATTGCCTACGCTGCTGCCTCGCGCATGAGTCTCGTGGACGATGTGGACCTCCTGTTGGAGCCTAGTTCAGGGTTTGTCTGCCATGTGGCTCTTCGACATTATGCTGACGAGCTCCGCCGCGTGGTAGCCATCCCTCTTGAGGACGTGCGCGTCCGTCATATCGGCCAGGCTGAATACATGCTGGGATACCACCACCAGCTTCCCGTCTCCCTGGTTCCTTCGGACTTCAATGCTGCGTGGACGGCCATCGCCAAGCCCCATGGCCAAACCGCTTCCGAGGTTGTCCGACGTCTTACCTCCGATTTGGCCGTGCCAGGCACGCCTCCCGTGGCCACCGTGGACGCGAGCTCCCGTTCCGTCGCGTACATCAACCCCCGGGGGGGGGGAGAAAACCGCATCGACTATTGAGGAGTATGTCCAGGCCACCAAGCTCCGGCCGCGCAGGTCGGCGCCCGACGACGATACCGACGCGATCGACTCGCCCCCTCCGATTCTTCCGCTGCTCAGTCGTGACGACGCCATGCTCACCCCGTCCGATGTGTTTGCGGTTCCGACCAGGTCGTCCCCGCCTACACCCGTACTCGCTACCTCGGGTGCTGCGCGCCTGGCGCCACCGGCTGCAGGCCCTGGGCCGGCACCAGTATCCACGACTTCGCCGAGTGTTCGGGCCGACGATCCAGTGATCCAGCGCCTGTTCGAGCAGCAGGCACAGCTGTTGCAGCAAGTGTCATTACTATCAGCCTCCATCCTCCACCGCTCCAGCCTGGCTGAGCCTGGACCTCCTCCGCCGGCTTCCCGAGGTGCTGCACTAACCTCCGACGCCCGATCCGACTATCCCGCCCGTACCAGCCCTCATGTGCGCGGCCGATCCCGTCGGTCACGGAGTCGCTCCCGTTCGGTGCGCCAGGCGCACAGGTCGCACCCATATGGTTCCCCCGCTCGGCGCCGAGCGCGATCTCCGAGTCCTTCCACGTTCTCCCCGCCACGCCAGGCGCGGCCGCATTCTCGTTCTCGATCCCGGTCCCGCGGACGGCGTCGCCGGTCTCGTTCTCGGAGCCCACGTCGCCACCACCGATCACGTAGCCCGTCACATCGGGCTCGCTCACGCAGCCCACGGCGTCGTTCACGATCACGCGATCGGTCCCCACGAACCTCTCGACCGACGGGCAACGCCTTGTTCCGTCCGACGGACCGCGGTGCCCAAGTTCACGCGATTGCTCGAGTCGGCCCGCGACCCAGTGGCCCCCACCCAGGTAATGACGACTCCTTTGATCGGTTTGACGCCATGAGTCCACACGACAAGGTCTGCTTCATGCTTCAGCATGAACGTTTTCGGGGACGGTACCGGGCGACCAAAGTTGCCATCAAGATGTTGTATGCCGTGGACTTTGCCAGCCGTCCATTCGACCATTTCCTGTCCTCTGAGGACTCGTCGTCGTACCATCAAGACCGCACCGTCCTGCATGACGACGGCCAGTGGGGTGGGCCTGAGCCTGCTCCCCGCTTCCAGATCCGCCGGGCGACTCACCTTCATTCCGTACTGTGGGCCATCCAGGACGCTGCGTCAGAATGGTACCCGCCCGATGTCGTGGCGGCGATACGTGCTGTGCACACCCATGCTATTTACGAGGTGCCAGGCACCGCCCCTCTCCAGGAGATTCATGCGGTGTGCAACCTGTACCAGGCTGTCTTCCACCCGCTCTTCGAGGACATCCTCCACAGGACCCCGAGCGGGGACCTGGAGGGTCGTGCACGCCGCATGCTAAGTCGTGATTCTCCCGAGTACGTCCGTTTCGTCACGCGTGTCCTCAGTGATGCCGTACACCGGGCGCTCCTCCGCCAGCAGGGGCAGGGATCAGCCAACCAGCGGGCCCAGCGCCAAGCGCCACAACGCGGCCGCTCTTCCACGACTCGGGCCCCTGGGAGCCAACGAGCGCAGACGCCGGTGATACCTACGGAGACTAGGAATCAGATTCCCCTGGAGAACGGAACCCAGGTCTGCATGCGATTCCAAGTCGAGAAGGACTGCACCTTCCCTCGCTGCCCCCATGTCCACCAGCTTCGGACGTTGCCCCCTGACGTCCTCCAGTGGGTTACGACGCATCATGGTGGACTCAAGTCCGGCCACCCCCAGCACTCGTGAAGGCGCGGGGGCGGTTACCGTCTCGGGCTTAGCTTATCCAGTGATAATACGAGCCTTGACCTTTCGTTTCGGCCCCTGGTTTCCGACGCGTCAGACGCTTGGCTTCGTCTTCCACGATCATCTGCGGTGGGCGCGCCTGGCGCTATGCCCTCTCCGGCGTCAACCGCCTTCCTCCCTCTGACTCGGCCTGCTTCCGGCGTTCCTCCCGCCTTTCATACACCTCTCACCAGGTCCGTGTCTGACACGACGGCAGCGCCATCCCACACGCCTGGCGTTTCTACCACTTTGGATATGATGCCGGTCGAACCGAGTGTTGCCATGCCAGCGGCACCTGGTGCTCTTCAAGTGATGTCGTCGGCGTCAGACGTCCTCGGTTCTAGCACGGTTCCCACGGACCTGGAGGCGTCTGTCGCCCCTCCAGCGCTCGTGGATACGCCTGGCGTTCGCTCCATGGCGGCCCAGCTGCCGCTCGGGCCGCGTGCTGCCATGCCAGAGGCACCTGGTGCTCCTCCTGCGATGTCGTCGGCGTCAGACGCCTTTCGTTCTGGCACAGCTCCCATGGACTTGAATGCGTCTGACGCGCCCATTTCGGCCACCGATACGCCTGGCGTGCCCCCTCCGGCAGCTTTGGTGTCTGATGCCTCCCCGCCCACATCGCTTCCGGTGGCCACCGGCGATTACCTTGTTGCGGCCTTCGACGGGGGCTGCCGCCATTTGACGGGCCGAAGTGCTTACGCCTGGTGCGTCTGGTCACCTTGCCACGAGCTTCTCCACTGGGAGGCGCATGCCTTCAGCGAACTCCAGACCAACAACGCCATGGAGGCCCAGGTCCTTCTCTCGTGTCTCCGTTGGATGCGACATCACGGTCACACCACCAGCGTTCACGTGTTCGGTGACTCCGCGCTCATCGTGGGCCAGGCCCTCATGCAGTCTGACTGCAAGGCTGCACATCTCCGGCCGTACGTCGCTGCTATCCGATCCTTGGGGGCGGTGCTGCCCCTCACTTATTTGTGGCACGTACGGCGGGAGTTCAATACAGCCGCGGATGCCATGTGCAATTGGATCATGGACACCGTCTCCCCTGGGGTTGACGTCCACATCGACGGGGATGCCTGGCCTGACTTGCTTCCATCCAGCCTGTTCCAGAGCCCAGCTATTCTCTGCCCCTTCAACCCGGACGCGACTGCCGTCATGCCAGACAGACGTGCCCACTCGCGAGCGACCTGGTCGCTGGTTATCTTCGAGCTTCGGACACTGGGTCACCTCATTCGACGACGGTTTGTGCCACCGTGGCCTGATCGTCCGGTGCATGCCCCAGGACATGGTGGTGTGGGGCCAAGCCAGATCCATACCACCACCCGGGACCTACCGTCTGAGTTCGATATCGACATCGCCCGTTCCTGCGTTGTCAACGGAGTCGCCAGATGCGTTCCAGGGGATGTCTTCGCCACGCTGCAAGATACCGCCAGGCGGTTCGACATCCCGTTTCCCATGGATTCCGCCTTTGTTGCGGCGACCTCCCCGCCGCTATCAATTCCTCTCGTGGATGCTGCCATTCTGGATGCTCTCATTGCTGTTCCCGACCTGGGCATCTCGGGCACCCTGCGCGCGTTTCGAGGTCAGACCTCCGATGATCCTCGACCCAACAAGGCGCTGCGCCCCTGGCTGTACAAAGTCCATTTGGCTACGTACCCCCAGCTGCAGCTTCTCTGTGCCATCGCGGCAGACGGCATCGTTCCTCCCTGGTCCAACCCGGCCGCCCGGCGTGGGGTTCGGCCCCTGCCAGACAACTACGGGGGCGCCGAGTCCGGAGCGGCGGTGGTCATTGACAAGCTTCTCGCCGATTACTACAAGGGCCGCAGCTTGGTTGCGACATTGGCTACGCTACAACGGGACCTGGGTTCCATTCAAGTTCGTTCGCCCTGGTGGCCAAGAAGGACATTCCTCTCCACATCGATGGGCGCATTATCCATGACTTGTCGGCGCCGCCTGGCGGTTCGATCAACGACCAGACTAATTCGGATGCTTCTCCTGACGCTACGTGGGATCCATTTGACTCTATCGCTCAACGTGTGGAGAAGCACGATTCAGGAAAGTGACGAGAAAGGCGATCGCCCGGAATGATGGATCCGGACTTGGCTACATCCCGATCCAGATCTGATTCTGAGTCGGACTCAGACGGATCCGGACGGTGCCTGGATCGAGGGAGCGGACAATGGATCGGGGGGCCACGGTACTACTGGGACAATCAAGCGACACGCAAGGAAGGTAACCAAGCTCCATAGAGTCAGTAAGTACAGATGGGATGATAGGATCGATAGGGAGATAGGACTTTGGGATGGGATCGGACTTAAGCATAAATCAGACTCGAATTTGCCTTATACATCGCAAGTGCCTTCGCTTTCGCCTGGAAACGGGAAGTACATTGGCCCTACGGCTTAGCAAGGTTCTGGTTAGTGATCTATCGTTGGTTAAGACTGGATAATACATTGGCCAGTTCTGCAACCTTCCTAGTGACCTTCCTACAAGTGCAGATCCCCGATCCACCCGGAGTTGCTACTTGGCCGGGTGCATCCTCGACTCTCAACATCTACGGATCCCGCTATAGGAAGCGGCAAGTACGGCAAAGGAAGACCTACGAAGGCAACGGAAAGGAACAACAACAACTACAAGGCAACCCTACGGCCGGATCCAGATCCAGGCCGCCCGATCCAAGTCGACTACCACTGGATTGGGAACTACTACTGCGAGCAGAGTGAAGATTTCCGCGCTGCTCCACTCACATCCCCACGTCTCGCCCAGACTGTTCTGTCTTCAAGGCTCGGACGCTTCAGCAGACACCAGAGGAGCAGATCCAGCCCTACCGACGGGTACACAAGGTGACCAAGTTCAGCACACAGATCACGGATCATCGGGGGACCCCCTCCGTAAGTCGGTGTTCGGGCGCAGTTGGTAAGTTGGATTGGCGATCTCGCAGATTTTGCTGATCCCGCTACGCCACAATGGTGCGCGTGCCCGGATCTTCTGGTGACTCGGGATTTCACCGTGAGTCCCAAGAAGAAGTTCGAGTGAAGAAGGAACAAGGGGATCAAGCGTCATCGGAGTTGGGATCGACGACGACGCTGCTGAATGAAACAAGATCCACGGATCGGCAGAGGGCAAGGAGGACCTCTGTCGGCGGAACCGAGGTGGATCCAGACATGGATCCAGAAGAGAAACCTCAACCTCCTCCACAGGTCCCTTCGGGGACCCCGGTGGATCGCGACGCGAGTCAAGATCCACCAACAAAACAAACCAAGGCTGGCCAGGATCGGTATGTATTTGCTGATTCTCCGGTCAAACAAGAGGCCTACATCGTCCATCCAGACAAGATCCAGATGAAGACGGTTACGCGGAGGAAGATGAAGGCCCCGGATCTGGATGACGAAGATCCAAAGACGCCATCCGATGAAGAATCCGAGAAGGCAGGCTGGAGACGCTACCACGAGAAGCAGCTACGTGACTTCCTAGCCTGGGATCCAATGATGCGGCTGCTTGGCGTGAAGCAGATTGGAGACCTGCAGGGACCTGTGGAACTCCCAGCACCCGCCAGGCGTGAAGGGATCCTGGCCGAGATGGAGCGACTCATGCAGCTGCTGAAGGAGGCCGGCCTCGTGGCCGGAACTTTCGACGCGAGAGCGATCTACGACGTCGACCCAATCCAGATCCACGCGACGACGGACATGCTGTTCAACAGGCTGAAGGCGCTGGTAGGTGAGACCCAGCCTCAGCTGGATCCAGCAGTCCCGGATCCAAGTTCACCTCAACCTGGATCCACAGCATGCCGAACGTCGTCACCGTACGTGTCCGCTGCGGAGCTTGGATCGGATACATCTTCGGAGCCGCGGCGTATGTCTCTTGGGCCTTCGGGAGCCTCGATGCTACGCACTCGAGCCCAGATCCAGCGTGAAGCAAGTTCACAGCCCCGACCGCAGCTTCGATCCAAGAAGCAGTCGGCTCCTTCGGTGGGTCCAACAGCCACGGTATCAGGATCCGACATGTCCACTGGCAGACTGGAGTCGTTCTTCCAAGCAGCCATGAGCAGGTTCTTGAAGGAGCAAGGCGTGCCAGCCCCGACGCAGGTGCCGGAGGCGGTGCAGAACCCCGGATCCCAGGATGCAGAGATGGAGTCGACTGGTTCGTCCGATCCTGATCAACATTGGGAGTACGATCCAGATGACATCGACTTCCCGGCCCCAGCTCGCGCTACAGTGGCCACCACCGCGACCGGATCCACAGGCTCAGCCTTGATCCAACGAGTCCGGATCTCAGCAGTCTCGGATCTGAAGGAGTTCTCAGGGAAGGACCAGGACGAGGATCGGGCGAGAGCATGGATCAGTAAGGTGAAGTCTGCATTCCTCCGCGATCAAGCCCCGGACGAGGAGAAGTGCTTGACCTTCGCGGACCTTCTAGCTGGATCCGCGAGGAACTGGTACCGCCAACTGCCTCGATCCACGCGTAACAAGTGGCCGGATCTGCTCCGCAGTTTCCAAACCCAGTACTGTGGATTGGGGATCTCCGTTGCTCGCCAGTATTACCACGCGCGCAGCGATCCGACGAGTCTCCCTTGGATTATCTCTACCTACTGAATGTCGCTGGGCTCCGCGCTCGGCTCAAGATCAAGGATGGTGGATCCAAGGAGAAGCGAGAGCATGTGGACCATTTCATCGAGACCCTGGGCGACCAGGATCTGGCGGATCGGCTAACACTGCTGCGACTGCCGGATGCTGACGAGCTGGAAGAAGTCCTCCGCGCACTGGATCGAGCGAAGAACCGGCAGAAGAAGTCTGCGTATGGATCGAGCAAGTACAGGCAGAAGGTCCCAGCGACGCCGGCACCGGCCGCTCCAACCAGACATGTTCGTGCGATCCAGATCCAACCTGACTCGGGATCCGAGTCCGGGTCCAGCGATGGATCCGACTCCGAGTGTGACGATTACCGCAGGATCTACCTCACGGCTGCCCAAGATCCCGCGAAGCCAGCAGAGGAAGAGCACAAGACTCTGGATCGGAACCCTCCAGACCGTCCGCAACAGGATCCGACGTCTCGCGACACTGGATCCAAGACGCATGTGGATGGACCTGAGCGCAGTCGCTGCACGCACTGCGGATCCAAACGGCACTCGCATCTCGGCTGCTGGAAGCGCTTGACGTGTGAGAAGTGCGGCAAGAAGGATCATCCAGGTGACCACTGTCTTTTCGTGTGCCGTGGATGTGGTGAACTCCATGACGTGGGCCGATGCCCGATGGAAGAGTTCTACAACCAGATCCGCCAGTGGTTCAATCCAGCCAAGCATGCGGGGATGCTGCCAGAGATGGCGGAGAAGATGTTAAACTAGGACGCTCGCCGGGTTGGAATCCGGTACGAGCCGAGCGTTCTAGATATTGCATCTATGCATTTGTGAACAAGACATCGACAGATCCAGTTAGCCAAGGTACGCGGTAATACATGTGATCTTCATGGGAAACGTACTGCTGTGATCTCAAGTCTCCGACAAGTTGATGACTACTCCAGATCCAACACGACAGTGGAAATGGATTTGGATCCGGAGACGCGTCAGGGATACTGGAAGCAGCAGGATCCAGACCAGTGGTTCAAGCCTGCCGAGGGTGAAGATACCGCTGGATCCAGATTCAGGCGTGTGGCTGCGAACCGGCGGACCGCGGATCCAGAGTCTTCGTATCTCCTACCCGGAGAATACCGAGGATACTGGAAACAACATTCGCCAGGGAAGTGGTTTCGTCAGGCCAAGATCCACGGCAAGATCAACAATGAAAAAGCGATCTTACTCCTAGATACAGGTGCCGAGGTGTCCATCGTGGATACCGCCTTTGCTCGTAAGGTTGGGTGCTACATCGACAGGAGTCAGAGCCAAGAGTGTGCTGGGATCGGAGACAACGTGTACACGACAGAAGGAAGAACTCGGATCAAGATTACCCTGGGTGGATACCTGGTGTATTTTTTCGACATTTGGGTGGGAGACCTATCCGGACAGGAAGCCATCCTCGGTATGGACTACATGGTCCCGGCCGGGATCCGGCTGGATCTGGCTGATGGAACCCTTTGCCTGCCCGACGAAGTCCGGATCCAGCTCAGCGGACGCCGTCCACTTTACAGTGATAAGGCGCAGTCGGTGAAGTTGGATCGGTACTTGCAACTTGGGATTGGAGAGTCCGCGGAGCTGCCTATGCGTCTGCGCGGATCGAAGCATGACAAGTTGTGGGTTACCCGAGGGGATCGATGGGTGCCAACGGTGGTCAAGGGCCCAGGCAGGACTCGATACCTTCAGATCACGAACATCGGTGAGAAGGAGCTGGTGTTGCGTCAAAACCACCAAGTCGGGATGTGGCTGGCCGGAGATCGGGTTCCACGGATCCAAGGCTATGTGTCCATCGGATCCCGCCGTTACATGGAGTGGCAGAACCTCGCGCTGCAGGCCACGACGGACGCCGGATCTGGAGAGGCGGAGCCTTCAGAGACCCCGCCAGGGCCGATGGTGGAGCGCCCCGAGTACCCGACGCCGCGAGCAATACTGCGAAGGCCGCATCCAGCTCACGTCCGACAGGTGGAGTCCAGATCCAAGGGTGATGAGGATGAACAGGGCGGACCGTCGTCGTATCCACCCGACCAGACAACCGAAGGACACGTGGACGGGACAGCAAGGATACCGCGTCCCCAGGCTTCAACTACGGCTTACGCCATGGATTCGCGGCCGGGAGACCCGCATGATCATCTACCAAGCCCGGATCCAGCAGCCGAAGGTCTACCAAATCTCGATCCAAGGGATGAAGACTCATTGGGAAGGGGCGTGCTGACTGCCCCAACGGAGGTGTCGATGGACTGCGAGAAGGAGACCGTGTTGGGCGACGAGGCGTCGCGACGGGTGTCGATCCTAAGCCCATCCCCCCAGATCCGATCCCAGGATCCTGGGTGTGGACCGGGCGAACGAGATGTGGACGATCCGCCGGAGTCAGATCCGACGTCAGCGACAGACTACGATGCAACACAGCTGGGGATGCCCCGGATGGCGTCTACCCAGGTGCGACGGGACCAAACTGCTGCGCCTGATGATACGCCCGCCCCCGATCCAGATGAAGCTCCTGCTGGACGCGTGCTCGACCGGGATCCAAGTGGCGAGCCTGATGTCGAAGACTCGCGGGGACCAGGCGATGGACCGACGGATCAAGGCCCGACGACTGACGCGCAAGGTGGCGAAGAGGCGCTGGATCCAGCTGACGTGGGACAGGCGGGCCATCCCGTTGTCACATCGGGTGGTAATCACGAAGAGACAGGGGGCGGATCCGCAGATTCAACAGATGGTGCTACGGGACAGGCCATGGATCCAGTGGAGCGTCAAGTTGCAGATGGTGAGAAGGGACGGGGTGCAGATCCAGACGGAGAGAAGAGGCAGAAATCAGGTCCGACGTCCGATCCAACGGTCAGCCCCGATCCACCGACTACCGAAAATCCGCGATGCATTGACTCGGAGGCGGATGACCAAGTCTGCTATCATGTGAGCGGGGATCTGCATGCCGAGGATGTTGAAGCGGAGATGGCCGTATTGCCCGAAGTGACTTCGACCACGGAAGAAGTGACAATGGAAGACATCCAGGTGGGGGATCCAGATGTTAATACGGCGGAAGAGATTGACCGACTTCGGCGAAGGATCTGGAGGCGCCGACACCTGCTGATTGGCAAGGGCAATGCGCTGCCGCCGGCGGCGCGAGGCGTCGTGTGTGACATCGACGTTGGCGATGCCAAGCCTGTTGCCCAGCTTGTGCGTAAGGTGGCACCACAGTATCATGAGAAGTTGTCGGATCTGATCAAGGGATTGCTCGGTGCGAAGATTATCAAGGATTCAACTTCCCCGTGGGCGTCTCCGATCGTGGTCATCATCAAGAAGAACGGGGTGGATATAAGGTTGTGTATTGACTACCGACTGGTTAACAGTCTGACTCGACTGATGATCTACCCGATGCCCTTGATCAACGACCTGCTTGAGGATTTGGACAAGGTGCTGTGGTACTGCTCGTTGGATATGGCCAGTGGATTCTGGGTGGTGACTATGACGGATCGGGCTCGTGCGATTTCCGCTTTCATCACCCCGTTTGGATTGTTCGAGTGGAACCGGATGCCCTTTGGATTGAAGAATGCGCCTCAGATATACCAACGGATGCTCGACAATGCGCTGTATGGATTCACCCGGATCCCACAACTCGAAGCTGGATCGGGATCGGACGGCGAGTCGCGCCTCAAGTGCGGAATGGGATCGAAGTCATTGGATCTGGATCTGAAGTCGGGAGAACCGGAGGATCCGGGGAAACCGTCAGTGTTGGGACGCCGATCCTACATCGACGACATCCTGGTGACCGCTGAATCCTGGGATCACTTGTGCGACCGGGTGGATGCCCTGCTGGATGCGTGTGACAAATGGAATCTCTCTATCAGTGTGGTGAAGAGCTTCTGGGGCAAGAGCAAGGTGGAGTACCTGGGCCATCGAGTGTCCCATGCCGGACTGGAGGCGAATCCCAAGGATTTATCTGCCTTGACGGATCTACCCTTCCCAGGGACGCTCCGATCCATGCAATCATTCCTCGGCAGCCTGAACTATTACAGTCGGTTCCTGGAGGACTACGCGATCTACGCAGCAGTTCTCTATGAGCTACGAGAGGTGGACTTTGCCGCGATGAGTAAGCCGGATAACCAGAAGCGCATCCAAGTTGCCATGGGGTTGACGAGTTTGGGTCCGAGGGATTGGGACTTGTCGGATCCATTAGGACCGAAGGCGGTGGATCCACAACTTCGATCCACGGAAACTTCCGACCTGGAGGCGGAGGATCCTGCCGGCGCGAGGACGCTGGATCCGGAGACATGCAGCTCAGACAGTGTGGATCTACGCTGGATCCGGGCTCATCGGGCCTTCGCGACACTGAAGGAGAAGATGGCGAGAACTCCGATCCTCCGACACTTCAATGTGGATCTGCTGCCCGTGGTGGTAGTGTATGCTAGTGAGTGGGCCATTTCGGCCGCTCTGATGCAGGAGTATGACGGAATCCACTACCCAGTCACCTTCACCAGCCGCACGCTGAAGTCGAACGAGCTCAATTACGGCGTCGTCGAGAAGGAGGTGCTAGCCCTGCTGCGGATCCTGGATCTGAACTACAATATGTTGGTGGGTCGCCAGATCCGGGTTTTGACCCGACACTCGACGCTGGCTTGGTTGTTTCGATCCACTGGTCTGCAAGGACGGTTAGGACAATGGGCCGCACTCCTTTCGCCATGGACTCTAGAAATTATGAAGTGCGCGAAGGGCGAGGACGAGATCCTAGGGACTCTGGCAGCCAGTATCACACCCCGATCCAAGGTGGATCAGGCCTTGATCGATATCGCGCCGAAGAAGGAGCCACGACGCAGGATCCAAGCTCCGATCCCGACAGTACAACCGGATGAAGAACTCTATGTGGTCAGCTTTGATGGATCGGCGCGTGTCAAGCGAGGAGGAGGCGCCTTCAGTGCGATTCTTTGGAAACTGCCAGAGTGGATTGTGGTGAAGGCTAGATCCGGGTATGCTGAGGGCCTTACCGTCAATGAAGCGGAATATCACGGACTTCTGCTGTGCCTGGATCTACTCGAAAGCGAAGCGCAGCGGCGACTTGTGATCTGTGGTGACTCCAATCTGGTGATTCGCCAGGTCCGAGGTGAGATCGACTGCAAGGCACCTGGATTGACGCTATTGAGGCAGAAGGCGTTGGATCGACTATGTGTTTGGCCCAATCATGAGCTGGTGCATGTCAAGCGCGACTGAAACGGCAGTGCCGACAGTCTTGCTAGCGCGGCGCTTCAACGTCAAGCCGGGATCATGGTTGAGGATGAAGCAGACATGCAGGATCTGATCACCCTAAACCGCCTGGATGAGATCTTGGTGGTGAAGGCCGAAGAAGACGCTCCCGTCGCTCGTGTGTCGCCCGTAACAACCCGAGCCGGTGCAAGATCCCGATCCAACTTCCAACCGACTCCCAATCTGCGGGTCCTACAGGAAGAAGTGGTGAGAGACCTCCGGATCGCGAGGATTCGTCAAGCGCACAACGAGGAGGCGTGGATCTCTGGCTTGAAGAAGTATCTGGCCGGCGACATCCAAAGTCTGACGCAGGAGGAGGCCCGATCCTATGGTATTATGGCAATGGATTACGAAGTGGATCGGAACGACCTGCTGTTCTACTGCCCCCCGACGAAGAAGGTGGAGGCGGATCGCGATGGATTGATGAGGCTGGTGCTCCCAGAGACCCTGCAGCAAGACGTCCTCCATCATTACCATGTCAGCCTGGAAGGTGGTCATCAAGGGATCGGCCGCACCTACCAGCGGATCCGCGATCACTTCCACTGGCGAGGTTTGTACCGGAGCGTCCAGCGATATGTGGGTGAGTGTGTGGATTGCGAAACTGGTAAAGGACGACCCACGATCCAAGGCGAGTCGCCGGGTAACATCCAAGCTACGTACCCCTTCCAGATCATAACGATGGATCACATACCGTCGCTGCCCAGATCCAATAAGGGTAATACCGAGTTGTTGATTTGGGTGGATCTGTTTACCGGATACGTGATTGCGAAGGCCAGTGACTCGCGAACCGCGCAGACTATTGCGGAGTCCTACGAAGAGTGTGTCTTCAGACGATTTGGTGCCAGTGAGGTGATCCGACATGACCGTGAGCCGGGGTTCATGGCTGACTTCTTCCGATCCTTCAACCGGATCCTAGGTCAGCGACAACGTGCAACGATGGCATATCGACCGCAGGCGAACGGGACGGCAGAACGCATGGTACAGACTGCCACCCGTGCTCTCAAGATGTATGTGCAGGATCTGGATCAACGTGATTGGGACGACTACGCGGAGCGACTCACCTTCGCACTCAACACCGCACAGGATTGGATCCGCGGAGAAACACCCTTCTACTTGGTACATGGATGGGATCCTAGATCCACCCTCGAAGCGACGATCCCGGTGGGTAGCACTCGCCGTCAGGATCGAGATCCGAGGAGGTGGCGATACCAGATCCAACGCTACTACCAGCAAGCACGGGCGGAAGTCAATACACGATTGCAGGAGGCGATCGCAGATCGAGCGGATCGGCACAACGAGGAGGTCCATCCACATCAGATTGAAGTTGGATCCCGCGTTTGGCTATTCTTGGATCGGGTCAAGGAGGGATACGCTCGCAAGCTGGCGCACATGTGGCACGGGCCGTTCCGTGTTGTTGAGAAGATCGGAGAATATGCGGTGCGGATCGAGACTCCTGGCACTGAGTACAGGCTGTTCCCCGTGGTACATGTGTCGAAGCTGAAGTTAGTTCGAAGCTTTCCGGATAGACCTCAGATCCAGTTGACAGAGGGCACTACGGATCGGTACGACTTCGATGAAGCGCTGTTACCTGAGGACAGCTGGATCCAGGAACTGGAGGAAGATGAATACGAAGTGGACAAGATTACCGACATGAGAACGGGGAAACGAACTCGTTACGGACGGATCCATCGCGAATTCTTGGTGCATTGGCGTGGTTACGAGGAACCATCCTGGGTAGACGAGGCGGATCTCAACTGCGGTGCCATACTGCACGAGTTCCTGCGGGATCGCACTAACCGGAACCGGTTTGGTGTGATGCAGTCTCACGAGGAGTAGCGGGGCTGGGATCCGCTAGAGTGAGCTGGTCGCTCTGTGGAGAAGCTGAGATGATGGATCTGCAAGGTGGTTGCAGGTCGGTGGATTGGGACTTTGTATAAATGCATGAATGGATGGGACGCGAACAGCGTCTGAACAAGGCAGAAGAAGATGGACTGAGTGCTAACGGAAGCTCCTAACATTGGATCCAACGCTGTGGATGGTGGTTCTGGACGAAGTTGAGCGGTGGACATGGAGTTGGACCCCAGAAACTGGATTGGCAGCAACGGATTGTTACGAATAAGTTGAAGGACGTGGGATTGGAGTTAAGTGACTGGCAGCCTTACGGTAAATGTGGACGAGTGAACCAAGACGAAATGTGAATGAGCCGTGTTATAGCAAAACTAAGACATGCAGACGTGGATACACCTCGAGCTGGATCTGATTATGACTGTGGATTGGATGCGACAACGGAAGCGCGCGAAGTCAGGATCCCCTCGCAGGCGACAGCGGTGGAACGCGGTCCTCACTGGTCACCGACAGCGCGAACATTGTGGAACTTGGTCGGAAGACGGGCGATGTTGCGTGCGGGATGGTACTGAGGCGTATCACGGTAGTGGTTGCGCCAGGGATCCGCATTATTGCACTCGTCCAGCGCCTCCAGGAGATCGGTGGGCTCTGGGCGGTGCACATTGGGATCGGCCAAGTTGGCTTGGCGCGACACCGATCCGGGGTACCACTTGACGGTCTCCGAACGCTTGGGAAAGTGCAAGATGGGTAGATCCAGCAAAAGATCCAAGTCACACCAGCCATCTCGCATCACTGCGATGAAGAGCTCCAGTAGATGTTTCCAGGCACGGCCAGCGTGGGATCGTCGATTGTCACGCTCCTTTTGGAACACCGCCAGCCAAGGATACTTTGCGACCATGACGTCTGGGATCGGGAAGGAGTGCGTGGATTCCCAGTACGACATCAGGTTGTCCTCTTCATACAGCCCGTACTTCTGGATCCAGACACCGAGTCGCCCTCCGACACCAGGTTCAACCGAGAGGGCGTCGCCGTTACCTTCGAGAACCTCCCACGGGTTGGTGGCATACAAGGCCTTCACGTTGTCTTCGGTGATAAGCTCGTAGCAGTAATCCCGCAGTCCATACGATGGACGGGCCTCCCGATCCAGGTGCGGGAACATCCAACCAGGAACCGTGGGCAGCACCGGAAATAAGACTCCAATCAGCATGGATGCCATGGACACGTCGTTCAGACGAGCTACCACCCATGGATTGCAGTCCGCCGGCACAAGCGCACGAGCATGCTGACGACCTGGAGTGCAGCGTTCCTCCGGACCGAACGGGGCCACGGGTGCTAATGGATCGGACCGAGAAGGCCGATCATCTGGATCCGGACCGCCGCGTTGAACCCTCGGACCAGAGCGAGAAGGTGGATCCGAGTCATCCGATCCATCCGGAGGCTCACCTGTCCCGCCAGCAACACGCGTACGGAGAGGAGAAGCCTGTTGGCGACGGCGCTCAGCGGATCGAGACTGCGACATGGCCTCCAAGGTCTGCGCTTCAAACAGCTCGTTAGTTACGGCCGCAGTGTCTGGATCCTCACTTCCCTCGACGCTGTTGGATCTCGCCTCGCGCTCCTCCTCGTCATCCTCTCGGTCATCATCCACGTCGTTGTCACGAACTGCATGGCCCAGAGGCTTGGCATGGTTGTCGAGATTCTCGGGATCCGGATTGCCACCGTCATCATCGACCTCTCCACCACCGTGTGGATTGGACTCCGGGGAAGCGCTAGCTGACCTGAAACTCCGGCCCGAGTCATCACCCAACTCGCCCGAGAGGAAGCGACGCCGCGCCGGAGCAGTTGGATTGGGGTCTGGATTGGGATCCGGATCAGTGGACTCGGCGGTATCACGGTCGCGCTTGGAAGATGTGGATCCGGATTCCTTGCCGGAAGATCGACTAAGCCCCGACGTCGAGCATGCAGGATCCGACGCTACCGAACCGGGAGGAACCGTACGGAGCAAGCTCAACATGAAGGCGGGATCCAACACCTCTTCTACAGCTGTGGGGCGGATGCTTGAGACCGCGGTGATCATGATCAGTTGGCGTAGTGCTGCCGTGTGTGCACGATCCAAAGCCTCACGGTCCTGGCTCAGGTGGATTAAGTCCTGGGTCAATCTGCGCCGATCCGCCTCGATGGCCTGCACGCGTTGGCCCATCGAATTTACAGTCTGCTCTGCGGTGTCAGCATCCTGCTCGAGCTCCGCTACCCGGAGGCGTAGCCGATCCACCTCGTGGCAAGAGTCGTCACGAGCACGGCGAGTCTGGGCCAACTCCGTCGCCATGGATTTGTGAGCCTGCTGGAGGCGGACCAGTTCGGGAGTGTCGCGCTCTTGGACCGCCCGATCCAGGTCTGCCATCGTGGCCATGTGCACCGCTCGGAGTTGGTTCAGCTCGGTCCGAGCCTCCAGATGTAGACGCCGGTGTGCTTCCATGTCGCTCTGCAGTCGATCTGCGCGGGCATTAGCTTCGGTCGAAGCGGCCACGGCTCGATCCCGATCCCGCTCGAGATCGTCCAAGCGTTGATGTAACGCTGGAATATCCGCTGCAGCCGCATCCAACTCAGCCTCGGCTCTCTGTAGGGCCTCCTGCGTGCGCGCTAGAGTATGCTCGACCAGCCGACACTCTTCCTCGGCGTCCTGGCGAGCCCGGTCGGTGTCGGCGTGTTCGCTCTGGAGCTCGCGGATCTCCGCCCCGGCCAGACTCACCTCTGAAGCAAGATGGTCGTTGCTGTCGGCGAGGCGCTGCCGCTCATGCTCGGATCCAGCAAGCCGGTCTTCAAGAGCCTGGATTTCGTGAGATTGTCGCTCCACCTGACCTCGCAGATCCTGGATCCGGGGAGTGTCGCCGAAGGATGGATCCGCGCGCGCGCGTATGTGGTATAGCAGTACGCACAAAATCGTCAGTTGTGGTAACTTGGCTACAAACACAACAATAGCCGAGCTAGTCGGCCTTGTTGGCCTGCGCCGGGTTGCCCCCGAGCGGTTCGGCCCAACCGGGACAGTAGGTGTCTCGCCTTTCGCCGAGACCTGCCAACCAAGATTCCTCCTCCAGAGAACCGCCGAGTTCGGCGGCCTCCGTTCACTCAACCCTGTGCCCTCCACCAAAGGATGGACGACGGCGCACGGAGCGCTTTTACAGGTCGCCGAGAGCAAAGGCTTCTCGACTCAGCAATCAGTGCCCGGGACGTACGGGAACACCGGCTCGCAGCGGTGGCGAGACTTTTCCTTCGCGCTTGGCGAGACACACGCCCAACCCGGGCCGACCTTATCTCTTGGCGCTGCCAGCCGAGTACCCTACAAGCCATGCCTCTCGGGTATCGGCGGCAGACATAATCCGGCCCCGTGCAGGGACTTACCGGAACGTGTACACGTGTTGTGGGCCTAGAAAATTCTGCTCTGTTGTTTGTTATCTCTGTCGGGCGCCTTGAAGGGGCGCCTCCACTACTCCTAAGCTCCTATACAAATACCAAGTGAAAGTGGGCGGTTTTGGATCTCGGCCGACCCTTCGCTGAGCTTCGGCGACGCTTGGGCTCGGTTGGTCCGGATAAGCTGTCCGGATAATCACTGAACTCGGCTGAGCCGGATAACTTGTCCGGATAAGCTGATGAACTCGGCTGAGCTCGGCTACTGGTACAGTGTACCCCTCCAGCCGAGTTGGTCCCGCGAAATCTGGTGTTTCCTACACCACAACTGCCCCGGTCATGTTCCGAGCCGAGTTGGTGAGGGACCTGACCATCACTCCTCGAATCAAGTCCAATCTCGGCCAAAACTCCAACTGTAGCGTCCAAGACTTCCCACCATGTCGTCGTCCGACGCCCCTGCCGCTTCTCCGGTACGTCCCTTGTCCCTGGCCGCTCCGTCCGCTCCGTCACTAACTCTCCTTCTGCAGCAGGCTTCACAAGCTCCGGTAGAAGCGTCTCCACAGCCTCCACACCTTCCGGCGCGAGATGAGGGGGAGTCCGCTGAGTTCGCCGACTCGGCGTCCTGGGCTCGCGGGGTCAGCGATGGACAGGAGAACCCTGTCATCGACTTGACAACTTCCCGCGGGTTCGACCAGGAGTCTGGGTCAGCATCTCGCATTCCCTCTCGCCGCTCGCCGAGTCCGCGTGGTGACACCACTTCGGGCACCGCCGACGTTGGTCGGTCGGACTCGGCTGGGTCGGTGAGTCTTGACTCTCTCGCTGCGCTGATCCACGCGCAGTCCGAGCAACGTCGCTCTGAGAACGCGGATCTAGCTCGGCTGTTGTCGTTCGTGATCACTCGTCCTGCTCCAGCTGCCGACCGCGACGTTCGTCGGGCCGCCTTGGAAGCGACGTCGTTTGAGGAGCTCGTGGGTCCCCTTAGCGGCCAGTATCAACCTCAGGACTACGCGAGTGAATACGCGGCGTTGAAGGTCGAGCTGGAATCGGCTCAAGCGATTAACGCCGATCTGACTCGGCGGCTTGATTCCCTGGCCGCGACGAAAGCTGACCTCGAGAAGCGGTTGAAGGACGTGATCGAGGAGCGAAACTTGTGGAAGAGCCAGGCTGAGAAAGCATCTCCTCTCTTGACGAGTTTCCGGAAAGCGATCGCCGAGTCTGAGGCCTCCCTGAAGTTGGCTCGTGAGTCCCAGGACGCCAAGATCCGATCAGCGTTCGCTCACGCTAAGGAACTCGGCAGGCAGGTCAAGTAACGCGATGTGGAGATCACTCGCTTGACCCAGCTCTTGTCTGCTCGGGACGCCGAGTACGCAGTACTCCAGGGAGTCTCGACTAAGCATTTCGAGCAGTTGCAGGAGTCCGCTCGGCTGCTCACTTCTGGGGATGCTCAACCTCTCCGCGCCGCCAAGGCGACCATCGATCACCAGCGTGAGGTCATCCTTCGGCAGAAGCGTGTCATCTCTCGCATGGGGGTTCTACCCATGCACGATCCTCACATGGCTACTGCAGCGGCGGCCGGACTGGACGTGCCTGGGCTGAATCCGGCTGACTTGCAACTCAATGCTCGATTATGCCGGGTTCTGGCTCAGCGGTTCCCCGAGGTGATGGACATTCCGTCTGGAGAGACTCGGCGAGTTGAGTTGGTTATACACCCTCGGGTCGACGGTGCGGCCTCTGTTCCGCCGGTGGCTGTGAGCTCAGCGGAATCATTCCTCGGCCAATCGACTCGGCTGGACGCGTCCGACCCTCAGGGGCCTGCGGCTCCGCCACAGGGCTCGACTGCTGCGGTGCCGACTCCGACCTCGCGGCTCCATCGTAGCAAGTCGGTTGATCAACTTCGCCGAGCTCGGCTGGACTCGTTGACGCCTGCGGAGAAACTCCGCCGCTACTCCAACCCGAAGTCACCGACGGCGGCTGGTTCTCGGCGCAAGCCTTCCAAGCCCCTCCAACAGCCGTACGCGTGTCCTTTGCCTGGTGAGGCTGGGCATGCTGACGCGTCAGCTCAGCTCGGTGAGGCTGCCCAGGAGACTTCTGCCGGCCTGAACTTGGCTAACTTGGCGACTGAGGATGTGGGGCTGCAGAAGTCGATGACGAGGCCCATTCTCTGGAGGAGGACCTCTCATTCGAGTTCAACGAGATCCCTGACTCCGCCGAGTTACCAGCCGAGTCGACTAGTCCGCCCGTGAGCGTACAGCTTACCAAGCTGGTGTCGTATCCATCTTCACCGGTACAATCGTCTCCGGTTGCTTCAAACTCGGCGTCGACTCCTGCCTCCTCTGATCCTCTGGAGTCGCAGGCAGTGACCGTGGATTCAGCTCCCGCGTCCTCCAGTTCTGCCCCGCTGCCGACGTGCGTGAAATGGGTTCCTCCGTCTTCCAGTGCGCCGGGCTCCGGTGTTGTGAAGAGTGTTGCTGGTACGCCGAACTCGGCCGTGACACCCAGCTCGGCTTCGGTTTCGATCTCGGCTGCCGATTCGAGCCCGGGTATGGCTCAAGTTATTCCAACCGGTGTTCCTGGCTCAGCACCTTCGTCTGGGAGCACGTCGAGCTCGGCTGCTAGATGATTCCTCTCCTGCTTCAACACGGGTCGCGGGTGCGTCGAGTTCTGCGGCTGGTGGTTCGACTGCAGTCGCCTCCCGGTCTTTGGGTGGTTCGGTATCTCCGGTGTCTCGCGTTACCGTGAGCTCTTCTGCGCAGCGGCTACTCGCTTGCTCTCGGCCTCGGCTCCCCGGTCAGACTCAGAGTCGTCGCAGTCTGGCAGGGGTAGCGTCAACTGCAGTCACGCCAGAGCCAAGCGTTTCAACGGCGACCGCTACTCGGCCCACTATCCCCATGAGTTCGGCTGAGATGACTTCTCCATCGGGCCGTCCTCTGCGTCCCACGGCAGCCACCGCCCGTGTGTTGAATGCTCACTGCTTGAACCTGTTGGAGACACCGGATGATGTGGTACTTCAATCGACTCGGCGGATCCGTCTGCAGACTCGTCGAGTCTTGATCTCGGTTTCGACACTCCTGGGACGTCTGCTCACCCGCTTTCGATTTCTGGAGATTCTGGGTCTGAAGCAGACGACCCTGGATCCGATGACGAACCCAGCTCCGCTGACTCCGACGAGTTGCAAGGGGGGCCATCGCCGTCTCCACTTCCGCCACCACGTGGAAAGCTCCAATGTTACATGGCGGCTCGACGGTCACCGCTGGTCTCTCCCAGTGAGTCTGGCGATTCTGATTCCCAGTCGAGCTCCAAGAAGAAGGGCAAGACCGGCGTAAGCACAAGCACTCGCACAAGCACAAGCACCAGCATAAGCACAAGCACAAGTCGAAGAAGGCTAAGCGAGCTGCCTCTCCCGACTCGGCTGATGCGGCCCGTCCGGCTAAGCGCCGTAAGGGTTTGTCTCGGAGCTCGGCTAGTGCTGCCGGTGGTGTGTCCAGCTCGGCTGCCGGCGGTACCTCCAACTCAGCTGCGGGTGGTACTTCAAGATCGACTGCGGGCGGCGCCTCTTTACCTTCACCTCTGGGGAGCCCGGCTTCATTGCCAGTCGTGACGGCCCATGATGCAGGTGCTCACGATCGCCCCGAGTTGCCAGCGGCCTTGCGCCTCTCCCTTGCCCAGCTGCGCACTCGCGCAGGCCAAGCTGTCGGACGGGATGCTCGGATCACTGCCCAGCTAGCTCAGCTGCGCAATATCCGCTTCGTCCATTATGGGTCCCGGCGGTGCTGGGAGGCTATACTCAGCCACCAGACGGCCAAGATTACTGTGGAGGACGCCTCGGGGAGGTCACGCGTGCCGGTGACGCTTTGTTCTCTGGCCGGGATCAAGGCGTTCGCTGACGTCTACAACCCCGACCACCCAGCTCAGCGGCTTCTCCGACTCCTTCCGAAGACTCCTACATTCTTCTCCCCACAAGCTCTTGCCGATGCCAAACGCCGGTTGGAGAACTCGGTGAAGCCTGTGAGTCTGATGGAGCGCTTGGCTGAGGTATTCGTGAAGATCCGTGGAGAAGCTCCGGAGTCGGCTTGTGACAAAGAGGGCCCCACCAAGTTTTTCGTGGCGCTATTCGAGCGGTGCCATTGGGTGGTCGAGTCGAGTGTCTTGATGGGACTCCACCCGGCTTTTCACGTGGGCCTCCCTTACCACGTGATAGCCGAGATGTACGACGCATGGGTGACGTACAAGTTGGCTCGGAAACGTCGAGGGGATGCCTTGCGGAGTTTGATGACTATCCTCCCAGACGAGCTGTTCACCGCTGTGATGAAGCTACTCGGCGGGCTTGCTGCTCCTGAAGTTGATGCAGAACTCTTCTTTGAGCCGTCGGTCCCATTATACCCACTGGTAAATCTGGCTTGGATTCCTGCAAGCCGGGACTGGTGCGCTGAAGCCGAGTCCGTGGACGATTCCGAGCCTTGGCGAGCTTGGTGGTGGACAGATCCAGTGGCTCATCCCTACAATACGTGCTTCCGGACGCGTAATTTGGAGTTCATGGTTTTCGCTCCTGCTGGTGTCGACCCACGCCTGGTCGAAGATGCTGTCGAGGAGGACGTGGATCTCGACGAACCGGCTCCTCTTCAGATCTCGTCGAGTGCCCCTGTCCCGGCCAACCGAGCTGGGATTCACATCTTCCAGGGTCGTGAGACGGGTGAACTCGGCTGGGCGGCAGGTGACTCGGATCCTTCCTCTCCTTTGGTCGGGTCGCCCAATTTGTGCGGCCCTTCTCCGACGGCTTCACTCTTCGGTCCGGCGTCGCCTGGATCTCCAACCAAGTCGAGTGCCGCGTCAAGCGCGGCTGCGGGTGGCGGCTCGGCTGTTCAGGCTCCGAGCTCGGCGAGCTCGGCTGTGCTGACCGCCGGTGCAGAGAGTGACTCGGCTGGGCCAGCCACAAGCACCGGAGGTTCGATTGGTCTCCTCGCTGCAGCTGCAGCTACGGTCGTCTCCTCCGCTGCGCGCTCCCAAGGTCCTGCGTCTTCGTAGCCCGTGGCTCAGCTGCCGAGTTCTTCTTTCTTTCCATCATTCCTTGGCGTAATTCATATAATGTATGCAGTTGACGCAGTAGTTTCTTCGTCTCAACTCAGCCTGCTGTCTTCACTGAGTTGGCGGGTTCATCATCTTGGTGCAATAGCTTTAATCCTCATCTGCAACTTGCACCATTTGCAGACGGTTTTCACGTTTCTTCTGTCGTAAGTAGTCGAACAACAGCCCACCGCACGACAAATTCGACAGCGGCTCCCAGGTTGGTTCATCGTAGCCGACCCATTTGACCTTGAACTTCCGCTGAGTTCTGGCTGTGCTCGTGGACAGCGGTAACTCGTCGTCTAGGATAGCTTCGACTTCGTATTCATTCACTGCTTCGTCAGGCTCCCAGCTATCCTCGGGGAGGAGTTCTTCATCGAAGTCGAGACGATCCGACTCGGCTAAGTCGGCTACCAGCCGAGTTGTTGGTCGTTCGCCGAGTTCCGTGACTGCCTTCAAGCGCGACACAGGCACCACCGGGTAGAAGCGGTATCCACTTTTGTCAGGGAGTTCTAGTTCGTAGGCAAATTCATCCACTTTCTTCTTCACCCGAAACGGTCCGTGCCATCGGTGTGCCAACTTCTTGGTCAGCCCAGGTCTGACTCGTTCCATGAACAGCCACACTTGGTCACCTTCCTTGAATAGCGACTTCCGAGACTCGGCTATTTCGTCACCTTCCTCAGTCGACTCGGCTGCTCCTTCGGGTGGGCTTGCCGAGGTGTCCGCCTCTCCTTCTTCGGCCGGGACGGCTCTCTGTTCGACTCGGCTGAGCCCATCATTGTGTTCTTTGGCCCTCCGTTGCTTTTCTTTCAGCTGGAACTCGGCTGCCAATTTCAAAGCCACCTCTCTCTGCCGGTTTGCTTCTCTGCGCCATTCGGCTGCCCCAGTCGAGTCAGCTTAGTTGCCCCTGCCGAGCCTGACTGACTCGGTCATCGCCTTGAGTGTAGACCGAGCGTCCCACCCGTGTACCAAGTAGAACGGTGTCTCCCGCCGAGTTGAGTCTCTCGAGTTGTTGACGGCGTGGACGAGCTTCTCGGCTACATCATCCCAGTCGGCTTGGAGAGGGTCTTCCACATACACACGCACGGTTTGGATCATCGTCTTCACCGAACGTTCTTGCTGACCGTTGGCTTGTGGCCGGTAACTCAGCGTGGCTCTCGACTTGGACTGCATCATCTCCGAGAACTTCTGGAACACTTCACTCATGAACCGCGGATCTCTGTCGTGGCGTACTAGTGACGGGGCTCCGAACCTCCGAAAAACATTCTCCTCGAAGGCCTTCGCTACCTCGAGTGCCCCAGTCTCGCTCATTGCCTTAGCAATCACGAACCCGGTGAAATGGTCTTGGAACAGCAGGAGCGCTGTGTTGCCTCGCCGAGTCTTCGGCA
Organism: Phytophthora vignae f. sp. vignae; assembly: GCA_016169955.1. Classification (NCBI taxonomy): domain Eukaryota; phylum Oomycota; class Peronosporomycetes; order Peronosporales; family Peronosporaceae; genus Phytophthora; species Phytophthora vignae. The sequence continues at coordinate 1,642,306 of JABJUM010000007.1, forward strand.
GTGGTATGACGAAATCCATCGACACCACGTGGAACGGTCGCTCAGAAACCACGTTGCCGGGTGAGTAACCCTTCAGGTGTGGTTTGCTCTTGCTGGTGTTGCAGTCTTCGCATGCTTGGACATGTTTGACTACATCCGCATACAATCCAATCCAATAGTAATCGACCCGGACTTTGTGGTAGGTCCGCACGATCCCCTGGTGGCCGCCTTCGATGGAGTTGTGGCAGTTCTGCAGGATCTCATCTATCATGGTCGTCGGGACCACCAATCGGAGGGATAAGCTCGGTTCGCCGAGTTCACCAGGTCGTCTGGCCTTGTCTTGTCGGTACAGCAGCCCGTCTTCACTGAGCACAAACTCGTCGGCGACCTTCCCAGCGTTGTGAGCTCGGCGGTGTGTGAGCTGCGCATAATCGCCTTTGAGGTAGGCCTTCAAGTCGGCCCACCGTTGTTCTTCATCTTGCGCTTTGGCTATCCGCAGACGTCGCTCAGCTTGGACCACCACTGGGTCGATGTCCATGGCGTTGGGTTGTCGGGCTTCTCCGAGCTCAGCTATCACCTCAGCCGAGTTCACGGGTGGTGATGTGCCACCGAACTCGGCTTCTCCAGTCACCTGCTCTCTAGCAGGTGGAGGTCGGCTATCACGTTCAAAGTCATCGCACTCAGCTTCTTCATTCGACGCTGAGTTCGGGGCTGGATGCTCTGTGACTTCATCTTCAAAACGGACTCGGCGAACTTGGCTCCTTGTCACAACAGTAATTTCCGCACCTTCCGCTTGGGCCTCCGCCGAGTCCTTGTCCACGTACAGGATCTCGGCGATCCTATTCAGGGTCTTCAACTCGGCTTTCCGTTCAGCGTTAAGCACGACTTTCCCCGCTTTGGCTTCCAGCGCTTCGGTCGCGAGGGAATCCGCTGCCGAGTTGTAGAGACGCACTACGTGCAGGTAGCGAACCGAACTCAGCTTGCTGACTAATTTCTTGTGGCGTGCCAGCTCGACTTGCAATGCTTCCTTCTTACACGCGATCACCCCCATGGATTGCTGGATCGCAAGCCGAGAATCGCCCACGATGATTAAGTCCGTCACCCCACGCTCAATAGCTGAGGTCACCCCGTTATTCATGCCGGTGTACTCGGCTATATTCACCGTGGTCGATGGGAGGTGCGCGCTCGCAGCGATCTCAATGCTCCAGTCCGGTAGACGCCACAGGATCCATGAACAACTCCCAAACCCGCCGTGTTTGGCGGTCTTTGCTGATCCGTCGAACGAAAGGACATGCCCTTTGAAGTCTCGAGGCACGTGTGCATACAGCAGTTCTGGGTCCATACGGACCACAGCTGAGTTCTTGGACGGCGGGGCGACATGCGTTAGTAGCTCGTCCAATCCCACGGCTGGCGTGATAGATGCTTGGAGCAACTGGGCGAAATCCGTGTCTCGTTCGCGGACCCGTTTGACCTTGAGATGGAAGGGCGACAGCAGCACCGCAAAACTGACTGCCCTGCCGTAGAGCGACTTCGACTGGAATACCCATTCGAGAGTCGAGTAGCGTGTATAGACGTGGATGGTTTTCCCGGCAAGCAGCGTATGGCATACTTTGATAAGCTGCAGTAAAGCGAGCACTTCCTTCTCGGCGGGGTGGTAGCCGAGTTCATTCTCCTTGAGGACTCGGCCACAGAACCGCACCGGGTGGAGCTTCCCTTCATGGAGCTGCATCAGCGTGCTACTCAGCGCCCACTCATTCGCGAATAGCATGACGTGGACGTCTTCAGCCGAGTTGAAATGACGAAGTATGGGCGCGTCGACCACCTTCTGCTTCAACTCGGCGAACGCCGCTTTAGCCGCTGTCAGGTCACCGCCGGGTCCAAAATCTTCATCCTTCAGTCGATAGAGGACTGCCCCGTACACCGCCAGGTTCTGGATGAATCGGCCATAGTAGTTCAGCGCACCCAAGAATGCCTGCATCCCTTTCTTCGTCGTCGGGAACGGTAGCCCGGCTATCGCTAGCATCTTCTTCTGGTCGGCTTGGATTCCAGCCGCGGTCACCCCATGGGATAGGAAGTCGACTTTAGGCTGAACGAAGATGCTTTTCGGGAAACTGACGCTGATCCGGCACTCAGTGAAACGTTGCAGCCGTCGATCGAGCGTCTCTAGGCATTCCTCGAACGTCCGCCCCCCGAAGCAAATATCATCGACGAACGATCGTCGGTCGAAAACCGGTACCAGACACGAGTCATCCGGTTCACCCGTCTTGAACATGTCGGCTTCTGGGCTGTTGATGAATTCTTCCAACGGATCAAACTCGGCTTGAGCTCGGCGGTCGGCTTCAAACTTGGTTTGGCCGCTGGCCTCGAAGTCGAAGTCGGTTGCGAGTCGTTTCCGCTGAGCTTCGGATGCAGCTTCTGCATGCTGGATGCGTTTGGCAAACTCCTCCCAACCCCCTTTGGGCTGTACATACCCCCCACAGGGCGTTATCGATAAGGCGCTGGTAGATCATCGGGGCATTCTTCAATCCGAAGGGCATCCGAAGCCATTCAAAGTGGCCGAGCGTACAGACAAAAGCCGAGATCCACCGTGCACGCCGAGTCATCATGACTGCCCAGAAACCGCTGGCGGCATCCAAGGAGCAGAACCATAGGTAGGCTTCTAGCTCAGTGAGGAGATCATCCACTAGTGGCATTGCGTATTCCATGAGCACCGTAATTGCGTTCACCAGCTTGTAGTCAATGCACAGCCGAATGTCGACTCCATTCTTCTTTAGGACAATCACGATGGGCGACGCCCAGGGGCTGTTCGAGAAGGCGATCAGCCGAGCTCGTAGCAGCGCCTTGAGTAACTCGTACAGCTTGCCGAGATGCTTCAGCGGGACTCGGCGGGCTCGTTGGCGGATTGGCGGGTGCCCTTGCACGTCAATGTCACACACCACGCCGTAAGCCGGTGGAGGCAAAGCATTACCACTGGAGATCATGATCTTTTCGTGGCTTTTCAATATCTCCACCAGCCGAGTAGACTGTGGCCGAGTGTGCGCCGAGCTCTGCACATTGGTTGCTTCGTAGTCGAGTTGCGTCGACACCGCTTCAGTCAAATCGGGCAGGAACGCTAACTCGCGAGCGTTGTCTTCGAGTTCCAAGTTCGTGGCTGGATGCTCGAACTCGGCTGTGTCCTCAGCCGAGTCGCCTTGGTCATCTGCCCCTTCCTCGTACTTGGCTGCCAGAAGGTAGCGTAGGCGCAAGTCTTCCATCGGGTCCGACGACATGGATTGATCACTCACATCGATTTCCTCCTCAGACCTCAGAATCAGTGGCTCGGGCCCAGGGTCGTCGATGATCGTCCAGTCCACCAGATCGCTGGATTGCTCGTGCGCACCCTCATTTGCCGCACAGGCGCTTTGGCTGGGCTCGTCCTGAGTGGTCGTCAATGGGATCTCTACTCGACTGGGTGAGTCGCCGCCCCAGTCTGGCATAGGATCTTCGCTCGGGGTTACCTCATCTGGAACTAGGGTAGCGGTAGCCGAGTTTGCCGACTCTGCCAAGGCCGAGGGTGGACCACCGGCTGTGTCCGCTGCGGCTTGCTCTTCCGACTCGGCCAACTTCTCCCATCGCTGGGCGCAGGTCAGCGTCGAGTCCCGCTTCTTGGTAGGCGGCCATGTGTCCACCCCCTTCGGTTCTGGATAGCTTCTACGGTCCACGGCTGGCGGCTGTCGAGCCAGCCACTCGGCGTACAGCTGTTGTTCCTTCTGCAACAGATCCTTGTCCATAGCCGCTTCGTAGGCCATGACTTGCCAATCCTTGTACTTCGCCGAGTGCAGCCGGACGTAACCATCTGGTGGTAACACTCCATGCGGCGCCCAGGCGACCACTGGGAAGTGCGCTGGGCACCACGTCCAAGTTGGCTTCAGATTAGTCAGGCGAACTCGTGCTACCCGATTTCGCCGATCCAGCACCACGGTCGGTACCCAGTCTTTAGTCCGGCGTACCCAGAAGTCGTGCGTTTCCTCGCTTGGTTGGTTCCTCATCAGCCTGAACTCGGTGGGAACTCGGCTTTCGAGATTCACCGGTTCAGTAGGGCCATCCGTGATGTAGAGGCCCCCTTTCGGTTCGTCCGCCGAGCTCTGGGACTTCACCAGAGGTAAAACAACCTCATCCGGTAACTTCGCCACCGAGTTGTACAGATCCAGACGGATCCCAGCTGGGATCATAAAATCCGTGCCGAGAATCAACTCGACTCCAGCGTGGTGGTCGAGGATCCACACTTCAAATTCATAAGTGACCTCCCAGCCGAGTGTCACCTTCACCATCGTCCGCGACATCGTCGCCACCTTGCCTTTCCCGATACCTTGAACGTCAATTTGTCGATCCTGGCGCGTAAGCCGCTTCAACCGCAGTCTCTTCGCGAATCCTTCGCTTATTGCCGACACATTTGCGCCGGTGTCAAGCAATTTCTTCGTACGCTGGTCGTTCACTGCTCCCATAACGAGAGCTCTCATCCGAACTCGGCGGTCAAACTTCTGTGACGACCACCAGCCGAGTCGCTCCCCGGGGAGCAGTTTCATGACTCTGGTGGTTGTCGTCGCATCCGTCGATCGCCAAGTCGCAACTGCACTGCACAATCTTGCTCGGCGTTCGTCCCTACTCTCGCCGAGCTCACAATCAAGTCCGTCGCTTTCACAATCCAATACCTCATCCCCTCCTCGTTCCTCGGGCCATCCTGCCTCACCCACAAAGGCAAACACGAAGTTCGCCTCTACTGCCGGCTCGGCTGACTGTGGCGGCCCGGTATCATCCAACCCAGTCAGTGTTGGCGGGCCGCCGAGTTTAAATCGCTCGGCGTGTAGAGGTCCTGGAGGTCTTCAGGTAACTTGGACTTGTCAACATTGGACTTGACAAATGCTGCGAGTTTCTCATAGCGCTGGAACAGCTCGCACTGACCGACATCGTGCAATTGTTTGCAGAACTTGCAGCGACGGCGGCAATAATGGACGGAGTGGTTCGCTCCGCCGCAAGCAGCACAAGGTCCGTACGGCGGGCGTTCACGGGAGTCGCTGCGCCGACCAGTTTGGTCACGACGGTCGTATCCTCGGCTGGTACGGTCTGCCGAGCTCGGCTGGCTCCTTCGGTGTCCACCCCTTGGGGTTCCAGCGGAGTTTCCTCGGTCTCCCGATCTACGGTCGCGGTCGCTGGTGAATCCGGCGTCGATGTAATCGTCTTCAGAGTCCGCAGCCGAGTCGGAGTAACTCAGCTGACTACCGTCGCTCCAGTCACCGTCGGAGTCATAGAGGTTGGATCGCCGAGTGGATTGGCGCCTCTCAGCCAGCTCATACGGGTCGTCTTCCAGCAGTGCTGCCGCCAGCCGGCGGTCCCGACCATCGTCGCGTCGGCTGCGTCGGTCATCTCGGCGATCATCTCTGCGCCGTTCACGACGGTCATCTCGGCGATCATCTCGGCGATCATCTCGGCGTGACTCGCTCCGCCGAGCTTCTGAGTGCCTTGGCGAATCAGTGCGTCTGGCATCTCGGCTGCGGCTTCCGATGAGACGGTCACGTTGCTTCTTACGGCGTTCCCCCAGAATCTTCTGGTTGATGATCTTCTCGACCTTCTTGATGTCGGTGAGCTGTTGCGGGTAGAGCAGATCCATGACATCATCGTCTCCGCAGTGCAGCAGGAAGTGCTCCACGTGATCAGCAGCGTCTGCTCCGCCGGACTCGTACTGGATTTTCGCCGACTTCGCATACCCGTTGAGACGAATAAGGAAGTCGCACACCAGCTCGTTGTCCTTGCGCTGAGCCGAGTAGTAGCGAGCTCGTGCCGACTGGTCAAACTGCGAGCAGTAGTAGTCGGCGAATGCTTCACTCAGCAGACTCCACTTCCGCTGCGTCTTCTTCGGGAGCTGGCGATACCAGCTCTTCGCTCCACGCTCAAGCTTCAGAGAGAACGGCTCATACCAGAGGTCTTGCGCTAGCCTAGTTCCTTTCATCTCGTAAATGAACCGCTTCAACCACTGGAGAGAATCATCCGGTCGGTAGCGCTTGCCTTCGAACATAGGGATCTTATCGAGGGACGCGTGGGTGCGGACCTCCAAGTACTGCGTCCGATCGCTTTCGGTGTCATCAAAGCTGAGATGCTTGATGACGTCCTTCACCGACTCGTCAGCCGAGTTCCGATAGTCGTACCCATCGTCGCTGTCGCTGAGCTCGGCTGCATCAGCCGCGTCAAACAACTCCGCGTACCGTCCACTCGGCTGCTTGCCACGCGTTGGTGTCTTCATGTGCGAGTCTTCGAAATACGGTGTACCCTCAGTTGCTCGGAACACGTCAGCTCGCTTGCGTTCGGGTGTCTTCGGCAGCGGGATCTTGCTGGGGTCTTCGACGGTTCTTGGAGTGTCAGCCACGCGCTTGGCAATCGTCTGCCGAGTGCCAACTGCTCCTCTCTCGAGGCCAAAGGCCAGTCCCAGTCGACGCTTCCACTTGACGAGTTCACGCGAAGCTCGGCTGGGGTCCCAATCGCCGAGTAGTAGACTGTTAGGTCGGCTCGTGCAGCGGAACCCCATTGCCTTGAGCAGCAGCACCGTGTCTTCGACCAGTTGGTTGATGTCCGTGCTGTTCACGGGCTGAGTTAGTTCAGGACCCAGCACCGGCCATCTCGCTTGAGCCATCGCCACCGGTGCGAACATCATCATCCACTCACTCTGGGCTCTCATTTCTTCGCCGAGTCTCCCCAGAACCTTGTTGGCACTCGGCGTATCTGCATTCCTTGTCGCTCGCGGAATAAGGGGCGGACGTTCCCCTTGCGCGGCGGCTTGATCTTCGTCGTCCGTATCATTGCCGAGCTCGGCGGTCAAATTGCGCACAACTGGGCGCGGGGTACCCATGCGCCCGACTTGTAGCGACAACTCGTCGACTTCGCCGAGTAGCTCAGCCTTCTCCTCAAACTCATCTCCTTCATCATCCTCACTTCCTTGGTCTTGGGCATCCTCCTCGTCGAACTGGACGCTGCGAGTCTCGTCCACCGGCAGCGCCAAGAGATAAGGTCGGCCCGGGTTGGGCGTGTGTCTCGCCAAGCGCGATGGAAAAGTCTCGCCACCGCTGCGAGCCGGTGTTCCCGTACGTCCCGGGCACTGATTGCTGAGTCGAGAAGCCTTTGCTCTCGGCGACCTGTAAAAGCGCTCCGTGCGCCGTCGTCCATCCTTTGGTGGAGGGCACAGGGTTGAGTGAACGGAGGCCGCCGAACTCGGCGGTTCTCTGGAGGAGGAATCTTGGTTGGCAGGTCTCGGCGAAAGGCGAGACACCTACTGTCCCGGTTGGGCCGAACCGCTCGGGGGCAACCCGGCGCAGGCCAACAAGGCCGACTAGCTCGGCTATTGTTGTGTTTGTAGCCAAGTTACCACAACTGACGATTTTGTGCGTACTGCTATACCACAACTGGTGCCGCGACCCGGGAGCAGGGGTGTGCTTGTGTTTCGTAGGTACCAGCTAACCAAGGTTTGAGAAGAGAAGAAGAGAAGTGAAGATGGTCAAGGGAATCGTCACACCGAGTCCAGCGACGGCTGGAAGTAACTCGGCTGGACAAGCCAACTCGGCGAGCTCGGCGGATACGATGATCACGGACGCGACGGTGGACGAGACTCGCAGCGTCCAGTTCGACGAGGAGGATGCCCAAGACCAAGGAAGTGAGGATGATGAAGGAGATGAGTTTGAGGAGAAGGCTGAGCTACTCGGCGAAGTCGACGAGTTGTCGCTACAAGTCGGGCGCATGGGTACCCCGCGCCCAGTTGTGCGCAATTTGACCGCCGAGCTCGGCAATGATACGGACGACGAAGATCAAGCCGCCGCGCAAGGGGAACGTCCGCCCCTTATTCCGCGAGCGACAAGGAATGCAGATACGCCGAGTGCCAACAAGGTTCTGGGGAGACTCGGCGAAGAAATGAGAGCCCAGAGTGAGTGGATGATGATGTTCGCACCGGTGGCGATGGCTCAAGCGAGATGGCCGGTGCTGGGTCCTGAACTAACTCAGCCCGTGAACAGCACGGACATCAACCAACTGGTCGAAGACACGGTGCTGCTGCTCAAGGCAATGGGGTTCCGCTGCACGAGCCGACCTAACAGTCTACTACTCGGCGATTGGGACCCCAGCCGAGCTTCGCGTGAACTCGTCAAGTGGAAGCGTCGACTGAGACTGGCCTTTGGCCTCGAGAGAGGAGCAGTTGGCACTCGGCAGACGATTGCCAAGCGCGTGGCTGACACTCCAAGAACCGTCGAAGACCCCAGCAAGATCCCGCTGCCGAAGACACCCGAACGCAAGCGAGCTGACGTGTTCCGAGCAACTGAGGGTACACCGTATTTCGAAGACTCGCACATGAAGACACCAACGCGTGGCAAGCAGCCGAGTGGACGGTACGCGGAGTTGTTTGACGCGGCTGATGCAGCCGAGCTCAGCGACAGCGACGATGGGTACGACTATCGGAACTCGGCTGACGAGTCGGTGAAGGACGTCATCAAGCATCTCAGCTTTGATGACACCGAAAGCGATCGGACGCAGTACTTGGAGGTCCGCACCCACGCGTCCCTCGATAAGATCCCTATGTTCGAAGGCAAGCGCTACCGACCGGATGATTCTCTCCAGTGGTTGAAGCGGTTCATTTACGAGATGAAAGGAACTCGGCTGGCGCAAGACCTCTGGTATGAGCCGTTCTCTCTGAAGCTTGAGCGAGGAGCGAAGAGCTGGTATCGCCAGCTCCCGAAGAAGACGCAGCGGAAGTGGAGTCTGCTGAGTGAAGCATTCGCCGACTACTACTGCTCGCAGTTTGACCAGTCGGCACGAGCTCGCTATTACTCGGCTCAGCGCAAGGACAACGAGCTGGTGTGCGACTTCCTTATTCGTCTCAACGGGTATGCGAAGTCGGCGAAAATCCAGTACGAGTCCGGCGGAGCAGACGCTGCTGATCACGTGGAGCACTTCCTGCTGCACTGCGGAGACGATGATGTCATGGATCTGCTCTACCCGCAACAGCTCACCGACATCAAGAAGGTCGAGAAGATCATCAACCAGAAGATTCTGGGGGAACGCCGTAAGAAGCAACGCGACCGTCTCATCGGAAGCCGCAGCCGAGATGCCAGACGCACTGATTCGCCAAGGCACTCAGAAGCTCGGCGGGACGAGTCACGCCGAGATGATCGCAGAGATGACCGTCGAGACCGGCGCAGGGATGATCGCCGAGATGACCGACGCAGCCGCCGCGACGATGGTCGAGACCGCCGGCTGGCGGCAGCACTGCTGGAAGACGACCCGTATGAGTTGGCCGAGAGGCGCCAATCCACTCGGCGATCCAACCTCTATGACTCCGACGGTGACTGGAGCGACGGTAGTCAGCTGAGTTACTCCGACTCGGCTGCGGACTCTGAAGACGATTACATCGACGCCGGATTCACCAGCGATCGCGACCGTAGATCGGGAGACCGAGGAAACTCCGCTGGAACCCCAAGGGGTGGTCACCGAAGGAGCCAGCCGAGCTCGGCAGACCGTACCAGCCGAGGATACGACCGTCGTGACCAAACTGGTCGGCGCAGCGACTCCCGTGAACGCCCGCCGTACGGACCTTGTGCTGCTTACGGCGGAGCGAACCACTCCGTCCATTATTGCCGCCGTCGCTGCAAGTTCTGCAAACAATTGCACGATGTCGGTCAGTGCGAGCTGTTCCAGCGCTATGAGAAACTCGCAGCATTTGTCAAGTCCAATGTTGACAAGTCCAAGTTACCTGAAGACCTCCAGGACCTCTACACGCCGAGCGATTTAAACTCGGCGGCCCGCCAACACTGACTGGGTTGGATGATACCGGGCCGCCACAGTCAGCCGAGCCGGCAGTAGAGGCGAACTTCGTGTTTGCCTTTGTGGGTGAGGCAGGATGGCCCGAGGAACGAGGAGGGGATGAGGTATTGGATTGTGAAAGCGACGGACTTGATTGTGAGCTCGGCGAGAGTAGGGACGAACGCCGAGCAAGATTGTGCAGTGCAGTTGCGACTCGGCGATCGACGGATGCGACGACAACCACCAGAGTCATGAAACTGCTCCCCGGGGAGCGACTCGGCTGGTGGTCGTCACAGAAGTTTGACCGCCGAGTTCGGATGAGAGCTCTCGTTATGGGAGCAGTGAACGACCAGCGTACGAAGAAATTGCTTGACACCGGCGCAAATGTGTCGGCAATAAGCGAAGGATTCGCGAAGAGACTGCGGTTGAAGCGGCTTACGCGCCAGGATCGACAAATTGACGTTCAAGGTATCGGGAAAGGCAAGGTGGCGACGATGTCGCGGACGATGGTGAAGGTGACACTCGGCTGGGAGGTCACTTATGAATTTGAAGTGTGGATCCTCGACCACCACGCTGGAGTCGAGTTGATTCTCGGCACGGATTTTATGATCCCAGCTGGGATCCGTCTGGATCTGTACAACTCGGTGGCGAAGTTACCGGATGAGGTTGTTTTACCTCTGGTGAAGTCCCAGAGCTCGGCGGACGAACCGAAAGGGGGCCTCTACATCACGGATGGTCCTACTGAACCGGTGAATCTCGAAAGCCGAGTTCCCACCGAGTTCAGGCTGATGAGGAACCAACCAAGCGAGGAAACGCACGACTTCTGGGTACGCCGGACTAAAGACTGGGTACCGACCGTGGTGCTGGATCGGCGAAATCGGGTAGCACGAGTTCGCCTGACTAATCTGAAGCCAACTTGGACGTGGTGCCCAGCGCACTTCCCAGTGGTCGCCTGGGCGCCGCATGGAGTGTTACCACCAGATGGTTACGTCCGGCTGCACTCGGCGAAGTACAAGGATTGGCAAGTCATGGCCTACGAAGCGGCTATGGACAAGGATCTGTTGCAGAAGGAACAACAGCTGTACGCCGAGTGGCTGGCTCGACAGCCGCCAGCCGTGGACCGTAGAAGCTATCCAGAACCGAAGGGGGTGGACACATGGCCGCCTACCAAGAAGCGGGACTCGACGCTGACCTGCGCCCAGCGATGGGAGAAGTTGGCCGAGTCGGAAGAGCAAGCCGCAGCGGACACAGCCGGTGGTCCACCCTCGGCCTTGGCAGAGTCGGCAAACTCGGCTACCGCTACCCTAGTTCCAGATGAGGTAACCCCGAGCGAAGATCCTATGCCAGACTGGGGCGGCGACTCACCCAGTCGAGTAGAGATCCCATTGACGACCACTCAGGACGAGCCCAGCCAAAGCGTCTGTGCGGCAAATGAGGGTGCGCACGAGCAATCCAGCGATCTGGTGGACTGGACGATCATCGACGACCCTGGGCCCGAACCACTGAGTCTGAGGTCTGAGGAGGAAATCGATGTGAGTGATCAATCCATGTCGTCGGACCCGATGGAAGACTTGCGCCTACGCTACCTTCTGGCAGCCAAGTACGAGGAAGGGGCAGATGACCAAGGCGACTCGGCTGAGGACACAGCCGAGTTCGAGCATCCAGCCACGAACTTGGAACTCGAAGACAACGCTCGCGAGTTAGCGTTCCTGCCCGATTTGACTGAAGCGGTGTCGACGCAACTCGACTACGAAGCAACCAATGTGCAGAGCTCGGCGCACACTCGGCCACGGTCTACTCGGCTGGTGGAGGTATTGAAAAGCCACGAAAAGATCATGATCTCCAGTGGTAATGCTTTGCCTCCACCGGCTTACGGCGTGGTGTGTGACATTGACGTGCAAGGGCACCCGCCAATCCGCCAACGAGCCCGCCGAGTCCCGCTGAAGCATCTCGGCAAGCTGTACGAGTTACTCAAGGCGCTGCTACGAGCTCGGCTGATCGCCTTCTCGAACAGCCCCTGGGCGTCGCCCATCGTGATTGTCCTAAAGAAGAATGGAGTCGACATTCGGCTGTGCATTGACTACAAGCTGGTGAACGCAATTACGGTGCTCATGGAATACGCAATGCCACTAGTGGATGATCTCCTCACTGAGCTAGAAGCCTACCTATGGTTCTGCTCCTTGGATGCCGCCAGCGGTTTCTGGGCAGTCATGATGACTCGGCGTGCACGGTGGATCTCGGCTTTTGTCTGTACGCTCGGCCACTTTGAATGGCTTCGGATGCCCTTCGGATTGAAGAATGCCCCGATGATCTACCAGCGCCTTATCGATAACGCCCTGTGGGGGTATGTACAGCCCAAAGGGGGTTGGGAGGAGTTTGCCAAACGCATCCAGCATGCAGAAGCTGCATCCGAAGCTCAGCGGAAACGACTCGCAACCGACTTCGACTTCGAGGCCAGCGGCCAAACCAAGTTTGAAGCCGACCGCCGAGCTCAAGCCGAGTTTGATCCGTTGGAAGAATTCATCAACAGCCCAGAAGCCGACATGTTCAAGACGGGTGAACCGGATGACTCGTGTCTGGTACCGGTTTTCGACCGACGATCGTTCGTCGATGATATTTGCTTCGGGGGGCGGACGTTCGAGGAATGCCTAGAGACGCTCGATCGACGGCTGCAACGTTTCACTGAGTGCCGGATCAGCGTCAGTTTCCCGAAAAGCATCTTCGTTCAGCCTAAAGTCGACTTCCTATCCCATGGGGTGACCGCGGCTGGAATCCAAGCCGACCAGAAGAAGATGCTAGCGATAGCCGGGCTACCGTTCCCGACGACGAAGAAAGGGATGCAGGCATTCTTGGGTGCGCTGAACTACTATGGCCGATTCATCCAGAACCTGGCGGTGTACGGGGCAGTCCTCTATCGACTGAAGGATGAAGATTTTGGACCCGGCGGTGACCTGACAGCGGCTAAAGCGGCGTTCGCCGAGTTGAAGCAGAAGGTGGTCGACGCGCCCATACTTCGTCATTTCAACTCGGCTGAAGACGTCCACGTCATGCTATTCGCGAATGAGTGGGCGCTGAGTAGCACGCTGATGCAGCTCCATGAAGGGAAGCTCCACCCGGTGCGGTTCTGTGGCCGAGTCCTCAAGGAGAATGAACTCGGCTACCACCCCGCCGAGAAGGAAGTGCTCGCTTTACTGCAGCTTATCAAAGTATGCCATACGCTGCTTGCCGGGAAAACCATCCACGTCTATACACGCTACTCGACTCTCGAATGGGTATTCCAGTCGAAGTCGCTCTACGGCAGGGCAGTCAGTTTTGCGGTGCTGCTGTCGCCCTTCCATCTCAAGGTCAAACGGGTCCGCGAACGAGACACGGATTTCGCCCAGTTGCTCCAAGCATCTATCACGCCAGCCGTGGGATTGGACGAGCTACTAACGCATGTCGCCCCGCCGTCCAAGAACTCAGCTGTGGTCCGTATGGACCCAGAACTGCTGTATGCACACGTGCCTCGAGACTTCAAAGGGCATGTCCTTTCGTTCGACGGATCAGCAAAGACCGCCAAACACGGCGGGTTTGGGAGTTGTTCATGGATCCTGTGGCGTCTACCGGACTGGAGCATTGAGATCGCTGCGAGCGCGCACCTCCCATCGACCACGGTGAATATAGCCGAGTACACCGGCATGAATAACGGGGTGACCTCAGCTATTGAGCGTGGGGTGACGGACTTAATCATCGTGGGCGATTCTCGGCTTGCGATCCAGCAATCCATGGGGGTGATCGCGTGTAAGAAGGAAGCATTGCAAGTCGAGCTGGCACACCACAAGAAATTAGTCAGCAAGCTGAGTTCGGTTCGCTACCTGCACGTAGTGCGTCTCTACAACTCGGCAGCGGATTCCCTCGCGACCGAAGCGCTGGAAGCCAAAGCGGGGAAAGTCGTGCTTAACGCTGAACGGAAAGCCGAGTTGAAGACCCTGAATAGGATCGCCGAGATCCTGTACGTGGACAAGGACTCGGCGGAGGCCCAAGCGGAAGGTGCGGAAATTACTGTTGTGACAAGGAGCCAAGTTCGCCGAGTCCGTTTTGAAGATGAAGTCACAGAGCATCCAGCCCCGAACTCAGCGTCGAATGAAGAAGCTGAGTGCGATGACTTTGAACGTGATAGCCGACCTCCACCTGCTAGAGAGCAGGTGACTGGAGAAGCCGAGTTCGGTGGCACATCACCACCCGTGAACTCGGCTGAGGTGATAGCTGAGCTCGGAGAAGCCCGACAACCCAACGCCATGGACATCGACCCAGTGGTGGTCCAAGCTGAGCGACGTCTGCGGATAGCCAAAGCGCAAGATGAAGAACAACGGTGGGCCGACTTGAAGGCCTACCTCAAAGGCGATTATGCGCAGCTCACACACCGCCGAGCTCACAACGCTGGGAAGGTCGCCGACGAGTTTGTGCTCAGTGAAGACGGGCTGCTGTACCGACAAGACAAGGCCAGACGACCTGGTGAACTCGGCGAACCGAGCTTATCCCTCCGATTGGTGGTCCCGACGACCATGATAGATGAGATCCTGCAGAACTGCCACAACTCCATCGAAGGCGGCCACCAGGGGATCGTGCGGACCTACCACAAAGTCCGGGTCGATTACTATTGGATTGGATTGTATGCGGATGTAGTCAAACATGTCCAAGCATGCGAAGACTGCAACACCAGCAAGAGCAAACCACACCTGAAGGGTTACTCACCCGGCAACGTGGTTTCTGAGCGACCGTTCCACGTGGTGTCGATGGATTTCGTCATACCACTGCCGAAGACTCGGCGAGGCAACACAGCGCTCCTGCTGTTCCAAGACCATTTCACCGGGTTCGTGATTGCTAAGGCAATGAGCGAGACTGGGGCACTCGAGGTAGCGAAGGCCTTCGAGGAGAATGTTTTTCGGAGGTTCGGAGCCCCGTCACTAGTACGCCACGACAGAGATCCGCGGTTCATGAGTGAAGTGTTCCAGAAGTTCTCGGAGATGATGCAGTCCAAGTCGAGAGCCACGCTGAGTTACCGGCCACAAGCCAACGGTCAGCAAGAACGTTCGGTGAAGACGATGATCCAAACCGTGCGTGTGTATGTGGAAGACCCTCTCCAAGCCGACTGGGATGATGTAGCCGAGAAGCTCGTCCACGCCGTCAACAACTCGAGAGACTCAACTCGGCGGGAGACACCGTTCTACTTGGTACACGGGTGGGACGCTCGGTCTACACTCAAGGCGATGACCGAGTCAGTCAGGCTCGGCAGGGGCAACTAAGCTGACTCGACTGGGGCAGCCGAATGGCGCAGAGAAGCAAACCGGCAGAGAGAGGTGGCTTTGAAATTGGCAGCCGAGTTCCGGCTGAAAGAAAAGCAACGGAGGGCCAAAGAACACAATGATGGGCTCAGCCGAGTCGAACAGAGAGCCGTCCCGGCCGAAGAAGGAGAGGCGGACACCTCGGCAAGCCCACCCGAAGGAGCAGCCGAGTCGACCGAGGAAGGTGACGAAATAGCCGAGTCTCGGAAGTCGCTATTCAAGGAAGGTGACCAAGTGTGGCTGTTCATGGAACGAGTCAGACCTGGGCTGACCAAGAAGTTGGCACACCGATGGCACGGACCGTTTCGGGTGAAGAAGAAAGTGGATGAATTTGCCTACGAACTAGAACTCCCTGACAAAAGTGGATACCGCTTCTACCCGGTGGTGCCTGTGTCGCGCTTGAAGGCAGTCACGGAACTCGGCGAACGACCAACAACTCGGCTGGTAGCCGACTTAGCCGAGTCGGATCGTCTCGACTTCGATGAAGAACTCCTCCCCGAGGATAGCTGGGAGCCTGACGAAGCAGTGAATGAATACGAAGTCGAAGCTATCCTAGACGACGAGTTACCGCTGTCCACGAGCACAGCCAGAACTCAGCGGAAGTTCAAGGTCAAATGGGTCGGCTACGATGAACCAACCTGGGAGCCGCTGTCGAATTTGTCGTGCGGTGGGCTGTTGTTCGACTACTTACGACAGAAGAAACGTGAAAACCGTCTGCAAATGGTGCAAGTTGCAGATGAGGATTAAAGCTATTGCACCAAGATGATGAACCCGCCAACTCAGTGAAGACAGCAGGCTGAGTTGAGACGAAGAAACTACTGCGTCAACTGCATACATTATATGAATTACGCCAAGGAATGATGGAAAGAAAGAAGAACTCGGCAGCTGAGCCACGGGCTACGAAGACGCAGGACCTTGGGAGCGCGCAGCGGAGGAGACGACCGTAGCTGCAGCTGCAGCGAGGAGACCAATCGAACCTCCGGTGCTTGTGGCTGGCCCAGCCGAGTCACTCTCTGCACCGGCGGTCAGCACAGCCGAGCTCGCCGAGCTCGGAGCCTGAACAGCCGAGCCGCCACCCGCAGCCGCGCTTGACGCGGCACTCGACTTGGTTGGAGATCCAGGCGACGCCGGACCGAAGAGTGAAGCCGTCGGAGAAGGGCCGCACAAATTGGGCGACCCGACCAAAGGAGAGGAAGGATCCGAGTCACCTGCCGCCCAGCCGAGTTCACCCGTCTCACGACCCTGGAAGATGTGAATCCCAGCTCGGTTGGCCGGGACAGGGGCACTCGACGAGATCTGAAGAGGAGCCGGTTCGTCGAGATCCACGTCCTCCTCGACAGCATCTTCGACCAGGCGTGGGTCGACACCAGCAGGAGCGAAAACCATGAACTCCAAATTACGCGTCCGGAAGCACGTATTGTAGGGATGAGCCACTGGATCTGTCCACCACCAAGCTCGCCAAGGCTCGGAATCGTCCACGGACTCGGCTTCAGCGCACCAGTCCCGGCTTGCAGGAATCCAAGCCAGATTTACCAGTGGGTATAATGGGACCGACGGCTCAAAGAAGAGTTCTGCATCAACTTCAGGAGCAGCAAGCCCGCCGAGTAGCTTCATCACAGCGGTGGACAGCTCGTCTGGGAGGATAGTCATCAAACTCCGCAAGGCATCCCCTCGACGTTTCCGAGCCAACTTGTACGTCACCCATGCGTCGTACATCTCGGCTATCACGTGGTAAGGGAGGCCCACGTGAAAAGCCGGGTGGAGTCCCATCAAGACACTCGACTCGACCACCCAATGGCACCGCTCGAATAGCGCCACGAAAAACTTGGTGGGGCCCTCTTTGTCACAAGCCGACTCCGGAGCTTCTCCACGGATCTTCACGAATACCTCAGCCAAGCGCTCCATCAGACTCACAGGCTTCACCGAGTTCTCCAACCGGCGTTTGGCATCGGCAAGAGCTTGTGGGGAGAAGAATGTAGGAGTCTTCGGAAGGAGTCGGAGAAGCCGCTGAGCTGGGTGGTCGGGGTTGTAGACGTCAGCGAACGCCTTGATCCCGGCCAGAGAACAAAGCGTCACCGGCACGCGTGACTTCCCCGAGGCGTCCTCCACGGTAATCTTGGCCGTCTGGTGGCTGAGTATAGCCTCCCAGCACCGCCGGGACCCATAATGGACGAAGCGGATATTGCGCAGCTGAGCTAGCTGGGCAGTGATCCGAGCATCCCGTCCGACAGCTTGGCCTGCGCGAGTGCGCAGCTGGGCAAGGGAGAGGCGCAAGGCCGCTGGCAACTCGGGGCGATCGTGAACGCCTGCATCATGGGCCGTCACGACTGGTAATGAAGCCGAGCTCCCCAGGGGTGAAGGCAAAGAGGCGTCGCCCGCAGTCGATCTTGAAGTACCACCCGCAGCTGAGTTGGAGGTACCGCCGGCAGCCGAGCTGGACACACCACCGGCAGCACTAGCCGAGCTCCGAGACAAACCCTTACGGCGCTTAGCCGGACGGGCCGCATCAGCCGAGTCGGGAGAGGCAGCTCGCTTAGCCTTCTTCGACTTGTGCTTGTGCTTATGCTGGTGCTTGTGCTTGTGCGAGTGCTTGTGCTTACGCCGGTCTTGCCCTTCTTCTTGGAGCTCGACTGGGAATCAGAATCGCCAGACTCACTGGGAGAGACCAGCGGTGACCGTCGAGCCGCCATGTAACATTGGAGCTTTCCACGTGGTGGCGGAAGTGGAGACGGCGATGGCCCCCCTTGCAACTCGTCGGAGTCAGCGGAGCTGGGTTCGTCATCGGATCCAGGGTCGTCTGCTTCAGACCCAGAATCTCCAGAAATCGAAAGCGGGTGAGCAGACGTCCCAGGAGTGTCGAAACCGAGATCAAGACTCGACGAGTCTGCAGACGGATCCGCCGAGTCGATTGAAGTACCACATCATCCGGTGTCTCCAACAGGTTCAAGCAGTGAGCATTCAACACACGGGCGGTGGCTGCCGTGGGACGCAGAGGACGGCCCGATGGAGAAGTCATCTCAGCCGAACTCATGGGGATAGTGGGCCGAGTAGCGGTCGCCGTTGAAACGCTTGGCCCTGGCGTGACTGCAGTTGACGCTACCCCTGCCAGACTGCGACGACTCTGAGTCTGACCGGGGAACCGAGGCCGAGAGCAAGCGAGTAGCCGCTGCGCAGAAGAGCTCACGGTAACGCGAGACACCGGAGATACCGAACCACCCAAAGACCGGGAGGCGACTGCAGTCGAACCACCAGCCGCAGAACTCGACGCACCCGCGACCCGTGTTGAAGCAGGAGAGGAATCACCTGAACGACCAGTCAAGACTCCAGCAGCCGAGCTCGACGCGCTCCCAGATGAAGGTGCTGAACCAGGTACACCGGTTGGAATAACTTGAGCCATACCCGGGCTCGAATCGGCAGCCGAGATCGAAACCGAAGCCGAGCTGGGTGTCACGGCCGAGTTCGGCGTACCAGCAACACTCTTCACAACACCGGAGCCCGGCGCACTGGAAGACGGAGGAACCCATTTCACGCACGTCGGCAGCGGGGCAGAACTGGAGGACGCGGGAGCTGAATCCACGGTCACTGCCTGCGACTCCAGAGGATCAGAGGAGGCAGGAGTCGACGCCGAGTTTGAAGCAACCGGAGACGATTGTACCGGTGAAGATGGATACGACACCAGCTTGGTAAGCTGTACGCTCACGGGCGGACTAGTCGACTCGGCTGGTAACTCGGCGGAGTCAGGGATCTCGTTGAACTCGAATGAGAGGTCCTCCTCCAGAGAATGGGCCTCGTCATCGACTTCTGCAGCCCCACATCCTCAGTCGCCAAGTTAGCCAAGTTCAGGCCGGCAGAAGTCTCCTGGGCAGCCTCACCGAGCTGAGCTGACGCGTCAGCATGCCCAGCCTCACCAGGCAAAGGACACGCGTACGGCTGTTGGAGGGGCTTGGAAGGCTTGCGCCGAGAACCAGCCGCCGTCGGTGACTTCGGGTTGGAGTAGCGGCGGAGTTTCTCCGCAGGCGTCAACGAGTCCAGCCGAGCTCGGCGAAGTTGATCAACCGACTTGCTACGATGGAGCCGCGAGGTCGGAGTCGGCACCGCAGCAGTCGAGCCCTGTGGCGGAGCCGCAGGCCCCTGAGGGTCGGACGCGTCCAGCCGAGTCGATTGGCCGAGGAATGATTCCGCTGAGCTCACTGCCACCGGCGGAACAGAGGCCGCACCGTCAACCCGAGGGTGTATAACCAACTCAACTCGCCGAGTCTCTCCAGACGGAATGTCCATCACCTCGGGGAACCGCTGAGCCAGAACCCGGCATAATCGAGCATTGAGTTGCAAGTCAGCCGGATTCAGCCCAGGCACGTCCAGTCCGGCCGCCGCTGCAGTAGCCATGTGAGGATCGTGCATGGGTAGAACCCCCATGCGAGAGATGACACGCTTCTGCCGAAGGATGACCTCACGCTGGTGATCGATGGTCGCCTTGGCGGCGCGGAGAGGTTGAGCATCCCCAGAAGTGAGCAGCCGAGCTGACTCCTGCAACTGCTCGAAATGCTTAGTCGAGACTCCCTGGAGTACTGCGTACTCGGCGTCCCGAGCAGACAAGAGCTGGGTCAAGCGAGTGATCTCCACATCGCGTTCCTTGACCTGTTTGCCGAGTTCCTTAGCGTGAGCAAACGCTGATTGGATCTTGGCATCCTGGGACTCACGAGCCAACTTCAGGGAGGCCTCGGACTCGGCGATCGCTTTCCGGAAACTCGTCAAGAGAGGAGATGCTTTCTCAGCCTGGCTCTTCCACAAGTTTCGCTCCTCGATCACGTCCTTCAACCGCTTCTCGAGGTCAGCTTTCGTCGCGGCCAGGGAATCAAGCCGCCGAGTCAGATCGGCGTTAATCGCTTGAGCCGATTCCAGCTCGACCTTCAACGCCGCGTATTCACTCGCGTAGTCCTGAGGTTGATACTGGCCGCTAAGGGGACCCACGAGCTCCTCAAACGACGTCGCTTCCAAGGCGGCCCGACGAACGTCGCGGTCGGCAGCTGGAGCAGGACGAGTGATCACGAACGACAACAGCCGAGCTAGATCCGCGTTCTCAGAGCGACGTTGCTCGGACTGCGCGTGGATCAGCGCAGCGAGAGAGTCAAGACTCACCGACCCAGCCGAGTCCGACCGACCAACGTCGGCGGTGCCCGAAGTGGTGTCACCACGCGGACTCGGCGAGCGGCGAGAGGGAATGCGAGATGCTGACCCAGACTCCTGGTCGAACCCGCGGGAAGTTGTCAAGTCGATGACAGGGTTCTCCTGTCCATCGCTGACCCCGCGAGCCCAGGACGCCGAGTCGGCGAACTCAGCGGACTCCCCCTCATCTCGCGTCGGAAGGTGTGGAGGCGGTGGAGACGCTTCTACCTGAGCTTGTGAAGCCTGCTCCAGAAGGAGAGTTAGTGACGGAGCGGACGGAGCAGCCAGAGACAAGGGACGTACCGGAGAAGCGGCAGGAGCGTCGGACGACAACATGGTGGGAAGTCTTGGACGCTACAGTTGGAGTTTTGACCGAGATTGGACTTGATTCGAGGAGTGATGGTCAGGTCCCTCACCAACTCGGCTCGGAACATGACCGGGGCAGTTGTGGTGTAGGAAACACCAGATTTCGCGGAACCAACTCGGCTGGAGGGGTACACTGTACCAGTAGCCGAGCTCAAGCGAGCTCAGCCGAGTTCATCAGCTTATCCGGACAAGTTATCCGGCTCAGCCGAGTTCAGCGATTATCCGGACAGCTTATCCGGACCAACCGAGCCCAAGCGTCGCCGAAGCTCAGCGAAGGGTCGGCCGAGATCCAAAACCACCCACTTTCACTTGGTATTTGTATAGGAGCTTAGGAGTAGTGGAAGCGCCCCTTCAGGGCGCCCGACAGAGATAACAAACAACAGAGCAGAATTTTCTAGGCCCACAACACGTGTACACGTTCCGGTAAGTCCCTGCACGGGGCCGGATTATGTCAGCCGCCGATACCCGAGAGGCATAGCTTGTAGGGTACTCGGCTGGCAGCGCCAAGAGATAAGGTCGGCCCGGGTTGGGCGTGTGTCTCGCCAAGCGCGAAGGAAAAGTCTCGCCACCGCTGCGAGCCGGTGTTCCCGTACGTCCCGGGCACTGATTGCTGAGTCGAGAAGCCTTTGCTCTCGGCGACCTGTAAAAGCGCTCCGTGCGCCGTCGTCCATCCTTTGGTGGAGGGCACAGGGTTGAGTGAACGGAGGCCGCCGAACTCGGCGGTTCTCTGGAGGAGGAATCTTGGTTGGCAGGTCTCGGCGAAAGGCGAGACACCTACTGTCCCGGTTGGGCCGAACCGCTCGGGGGCAACCCGGCGCAGGCCAACAAGGCCGACTAGCTCGGCTATTGTTGTGTTTGTAGCCAAGTTACCACAACTGACGATTTTGTGCGTACTGCTATACCACACAAGTGCCTTCGCTTTCGCCTGGAAACGGGAAGTACATTGGCCCTACGGCTTAGCAAGGTTCTGGTTAGTGATCTAGCGTTGGTTAAGACTGGATAATACATTGGCCAGTTCTGCAACCTTCCTAGTGACCTTCCTACAAGTGCAGATCCCCGATCCACCCGGAGTTGCTACTTGGCCGGGTGCATCCTCGACTCTCAACATCTACGGATCCCGCTATAGGAAGCGGCAAGTACGGCAAAGGAAGACCTACGAAGGCAACGGAAAGGAACAACAACAACTACAAGGCAACCCTACGGCCGGATCCAGATCCAGGCCGCCCGATCCAAGTCGACTACCACTGGATTGGGAACTACTACTGCGAGCAGAGTGAAGATTTCCGCGCTGCTCCACCCACATCCCCACGTCTCGCCCAGACTGTTCTGTCTTCAAGGCTCGGACGCTTCAGCAGACACCAGAGGAGCAGATCCAGCCCTACCGACGGGTACACAAGGTGACCAAGTTCAGCACACAGATCACGGATCATCGGGGGACCCCCTCCGTAAGTCGGTGTTCGGGCGCAGTTGGTAAGTTGGATTGGCGATCTCGCAGATTTTGCTGATCCCGCTACGCCACAAACGCGTTCGCGACCTTCGTCGCCGGTACCCTGGGTACGCTATCTACGCCATGGTCGCGGATATCGCGGACGCGTTCCACCATGTCCCCGTTCATGCTGACCACGCGTCCGCTTTTGGGGGAAGAATGCCGCGTTCCGATCATGGCGTAGTATCCGGGATGGCCGTCTTCGGGTGGACGTCATCTCCGGGGTTCTTCGCGGTGTTCGGGGAAGCCGTCCGACACTACCAACGCATTGGCGCATCGAGTGTTCTCGGCTATTCGGAACCATTTTGGATATTCCAGTGGGTGGACGACATCGTTCTCATCGAAGTTGATATCGACGACCGCCTTCAGAAGGCAGAACAGCGTCTCAGAGACGGCATCAAACTCGTGTTCGGATCAGCAGGCTGGCATGAAGGAAAGTTTACGACCTGGTCGCGCCGCTTTCACGCTGTCGGCATCGACTGGGATATCCCCAATGAACGCGTCACGGTTCCTCAGAGGAAGATCAAGAAAATGCGGGGAGTCCTGGACGACGTTGCCAGGCAGAAGTTCGTGACAATGAAGCGACTGGACAGTCTGGTCGGAGTCTTACGGCATGTCATCAGCTTCATTCCAATCACAAAGCCTTTCATCCAGCGTCTGGTGGCCATACAGACAAGATGCCGTAAGCGCCACAAGACCGGAGTACCAATGATGGACGTCCTTCAGAAGGACATCCAGTGGTGGAGAGAGTTAGTCTTCCAAAACGAGTTTGCCGGGATTTCCATGGCATTGTTCGAGCGCAGAGCACACACCGATGACGTCTGTCTGGTGCAGATGCAACAAGATGGTATAATCATCTCAAGTATGGTTCTCAGAGAACGTCTCCTGATCACCCCCACGGATACCAGAATGAACGATGTTGGAATGACCCGTGCAATTGCCAGAGTAGCCGAGCAGTGGGGACCTGGTCTGACCATCAAGGACGCCTGGCGTCATGTCACGGTTCACAGCGAGTCGCGCTGGATCACGCGAATCATCGACAAGATGAACTGCTCTTCGCCTGAAGGACAGGAACACTTACGCCAGTGTGCTTTGAGTCAGGCTCGTTACCGGATTCACCTTTCGACCCACACTTTCAGCAGAACCATGGAGCAGACCCCAAAATGCGATGTGCATACCAGTACTAATCCGTGGTACCATGGGGACCAGGTGACGAACGCCGCCGGAGGATCGAGGAGAAAACAGCACAGCTCAAACAGGCCGCAATCGCCAAAGGGACTCTCGGACGATACACCAAGAACTTCAAGTTCTGGGAAGCGTTCTGCAACGACTTCGGCTTTCCTGTGTGGATCGATGAGTTGCCCAGGGCTCAGCAGGCAAGGATGGTCGGATTGTTTGCCGGGTTGTGCGCCTCAGAGGGGCACAACAAGTCCAGGACAGGCAACAAGTACCAGACCTTCGATGGAAAAATGACAGCGGTGGCATTCGCACACAAGGCAGTCCGGAACGCCAAGCTGGATTACCGTACTCCGGAATTTGAGCTCATCGCTCAAGGGTACAAGCGTTCGAACAGTCAAGTGGAGCGGAAGCAGCCAATTACTACACCAATGCTGCTCGAAATGCGAAAGCGACTCGAGTCGATGGACGAACAAGAGCGACTCTTATGGGGGTCAATCGTGCTAGCGTTCTTCTTCCTCGATAGAAGCTCAGAGCTTTGGGGACCAGTGTCCGTGGACAGCTCGACTGGCAACAACAGAACACACTGCGTCAAGGCCTGCAACGTGATCCTGCGAAACTGTCAAGGCGTCCGAATAAGCCCCAGGGGCGATAAGGCCCATTCGGCGGAAATCCTCTTCGAATCCCACAAGGGTGACCGGACGGCACAGGGTGTGGTCGTTAGTCACTACCGCTCAGAGCATCCGATGCTGTGCCCAGTGGAAGCGGCGCAAGGGTGTCTCCTGATACGAGAGAGATGGATCGCAGCAGGAGTGGCCCTGGGCCCATACCTCACATCTACCTCACGGCAAGGAACGATCAAGAAGGCTGTCGTAGCAAGGCTCATCAAGGAAGCGGCAACAAGCATGGGTCTGTCACCCAAGGACTACTCCTGCCACTCACTACGCATAGGCGGTGCTTGCGCACTTCTGGCGGCAGGGAAAAGTGACCTGGTCATACGACTAATGGGAAGGTGGTCGAGCTGGTGTTTCACAGTGTACACCCGCCTGCAGCCTGGCATGCTCCGAGATGCGGCAAGAAGCATGATCACGGCCTCGACATGGGAGCACAACGAGACCAATCACGATGCGCTCGAGGGGGAACTCCAGCGAGCCTAACTCTCCAAGCTAATCAAGTCTACTTGCCCCATGAAGTGATGATCGAAGGAGGAAAGTGGTCGGTTAAGTACGAGTGGGACGAGTGGCTGAACCGTGGGTTTCCGAACCGAGCCAGCACGCAATCTTGATCATTCGACGATTGGCCCGCCAGAGCTCAGAGCTCCAACGACCAACGCAAGAAGTCAAGAACACCGACAGAGCTCAGAGCTCCACGAAGGCGCAGCCAGGCTGCCCGTGAAGAAATTTTTTTTTCTTGTCTTCACGAGACTTGATTAGCGGCTCAAGTAGAAGTCCTTCTAGGACGGGTTTTCCCCCCTTTCATAAGGTTTTATCCCGTGGTAGGACTTAGAATTAAGAACTCCAGCGAGCCTAACTCTCCAAGCTAATCAAGTCTACTTGCCCCATGAAGTGATGATCGAAGGAGGAAAGGCATCCTACTCGACGCAGATGCCCTTCACTTCTGCGCGGTCCGTCCATGGTGCTGGCTGTGGTGGAAACTTTCCACCACAGCCAGCTTTTTCCACTGGAAAGGCCAAAGTTCCGAGGGGGGGCATCAGCATGCACCGCAGGGGTGTACCAGAAAAAAATAGGGGGTAGACAGATCAATCTCTCCAAATCTAGGGGTACTGTAGCATTGCAAGTTATGATTGGACAAAACTCGGTTTCAGCACTTTGCGAATCACTCACTCAACCAAATGCTGCGGCTGGTGTCGTCCGCGCGGAGTCGCCTGCTGCACGTGGGCGGCGTCCGCGTTGCTGCCGTTGCCGTGACTCCTAGAGCCTCTCGCTTCGCTGTGAATGCTGACCCCATCCATCTCCGCTGCGTGTTGTCTCGCTTCGTCTCCTCGTTGGACGCGGAAGGCCATGACAGGCCGCAGTGGACGACCCTGGCAGTGAACAATCCAGTGGCGTGGCAGGAGGCGGTGAAGCCGTCGCTCCTCACGTTCCTTAAGCTGAAGAAGCACCTGGTGGTGCCCGTGATGTTTGTAGTGCCCCACGGAGACGAGGCGTGGCCGAAAGCAGCGTGGGGGTATCGGCTGGGGAGACATGCCGAGTGGCTGCGGAAGCGGTGGAGAGAGGGAAAGATCGATCCGAAGCAGAGGGAAGAGCTGGACGAGCTGGAGTTTACCTGGGATATTTACGCAATACAAGTGAGACCGCTTCGTGCTGCCATCACTGTGGAGGTTTTACGAGTTGAAGGGGCACACGGACGTGCCTCTATAGTTTCACGTTCCGAGGAGCTCCGACTGGCCTGAACACTTGTGGGATCAATATTTGGGCAGCACGGTGAGAAATATGCGTAACCGGGGGGACTTTGGTGACCAGGTGAAAGCAGACCAAGATGAGCTGGAGCGACTGAATTTATGCGTTGGGTTGATGCTATCCAGTTACAGTTGTCGGGAGAGAGTGGCGCCGGCGATTCCAGGCAAGGATTTGAGTTTGACGCAGAACGATCCTGAGTGGGAATGGAATGAGCGAATCATGCCCGCTTTTGGGGCATTTCATCGGCTACATGGACATTGCCGAGTGCCCAGAGCTTTCATGGTGCCGTCGGACGAATGCTGGTCAACGCTGTCGTGGGGACTTAAGCTAGGGGCCGTCGTCAATCAGATGCGTAGCCAAAGGAGATTTTCCACTCAGGTTACTCGTGACAAGGATCGACTGGCCGAGTTGGGTTTTGTGTGGGACATCTACGAGTTCAAGTGGAGCGAGCGTATCATGCCAGCCTTGGAGACTTTTCGTCGACTAAATGGGCATTGCCGAGTGCCAATTAGATTTGTGGTGCCACAGGATGAAAACTGGCCAAGACTTACGTGGGGTCTGAATCTTGGGAAAGGTTGTCGACATGATCCGCCAAGGCGCTTACTTCAACCAAGTTTTACGTGACAAGACTCGCTTGAAGGAGATGGGTTTTGTGTGGGACTTCTATAAAGCTGAGTGGATCGAGCGGATCCTGCCGGCTTTGGAGACTTTTTATCAACTACGCGGTCATTGTCGAGTACCGAGGTATTTTCAGGTACCTGCGGATGCATCTTGGCCGACGGAGTCGCATGGCCTCAATTTTGGCTTTGCAGTAAATAATATTCGCATCAGCGGCTCCTACTTTGACCAGATTGCCCGGTCGATGGACGCGTTGGAAACAATCGAGTTCGACTCGATGACCCCAGTTACCAAGAAGTGGGAAGAGCGCGTGGAGCCGATGCTGGCCACGTTCGAGCAGCTGCACGGACATCGCGACGTGCCCTGCGACTTCGTGGTCCCGTCCAGCTTGCCTTGGAAAGAGAAGGACTGGGGTATCCAGCTGGGAAAGCTCGAGCGGAAAGAGTAACTCCGTCGGTAGGGGTACTTAAGTAAGTTGCCACATCATCGAGACATTTGATGAATCAATAGACACCCGAGTTTCTAACTACTCCACCGCGATCTCTCTCAGCTGGCATCTTCTTGGCGTCGATCGTAGGCCGCGTTGGTGGCTTTGCGTACTGTACTGCTGGTTCCTCTTCAGCAGACGACCAGAATAGGGCGATTTTAGCAGGACTGACAACAACCAGACATCAAAACGACAAGCTGCTGAGTGATCACCTTCAACCCTGAAGAGCGTTGGGGTGTGGTCTTCTCCGAATCGGAGGGGGTTGTATGCTCTCATCGTACCTCAGGCTGGGAGCGATAACTTGAAAAGGTCGTGGTCAAACACCTGCGCAAACTTGGTCGCTGCTTGCCAAATGTGAGTCATTCAGCCACTTTGATCAGGGAGAAGAAGTTGCTGGGGATTTCGACGCCGCTTGACCTGAACGAGCACGTTTGGTCGTGTGGCTGCTTCGACGGTCATCTTTGAAGTAGTTGCTAGCGGACCTGCGGAAGGAAGCCAACACTTTACAAGCCGCTCGTGTATTCGAGAACGTCTTCGGACCGCAATGCACTTAGCCTGGGCTTTCTCTCTTGGATGCCAGCAGATCCCCAGAGCTCGAGGCAAGAGTCTCCACTGTGCACGTTCTCCAGTTGATCAACGACAGACTTACAAACGCTAGTCATGAGCTCTCTTGACACGAGTGTGTTTGTGTCACAGATGCCAGTGAGTAATCTGCCAGCGAGCAATCTTTCAGCAACGATAAGCGCCTCTCTCCCCCACAGTGGATCACTCCAGCTATTGCTTCCCAACAGCAGCATTCACTTCTGTAAGAGCTCATCCAAAGTTCTACCTTAGGCGACCATTGTCAGGCGACATTGTTCTTGAGCAGGGTGGCCGTCTGGAATGCAAACTATACAAGTGCATTCGTCCACTTGATGAGGAGGACGACCATGCCACTCCAGCACACGCGCCTTTGTGATTGTTTGCGCGTACTGAAGCGGATACCATGAGTGTACATGAATCCCCGCCTTCGGTTGGTTTAGCTGCTCCCTAAAATGCCAACAGTGATACCGAGGTGGCGTTTGAACCACAGTGACGTATTTACACGCACGAAAAGGACGTTTTGAGGCAACTAGGCGCTTCTAGAGCGCGCTTTTCCTTGTCAATGTGTGTGCAAGTGTAAACCTTTCAAAGTCGAGTTAGAAGAGGGTGGCGACCATGGTGGCAACGACAGCAGACGCAACGGACAGAAGCGTGATCGACTGGCTGCTGATCGCAGCGCTACTTCCCGACGGCGACGCTGATGCCGACGCCGTCGAGCCTGCAGTTGACTTGGACGTGTCCCCCACGTTGGTGGTGCCCGCACTCGACCCGCTCGACACGCCCGAGCCATTGGCGACGGTGCTGGTCTCATTGGTCTCGTCCGTGGTGTCATCACCGCTGGACTCGCTCGTGCTGCCCGCCTCATCCGAAGTCTCGTCGAAACCGGTCGAGTCATCGGTGACGTCCGTCGTATCGGTCACATCCACCGGCGCGTCCGTCTCATCCGTCGTCGTCGAGTTGGTCGAGGTGGGGGTATCCACCGGAGCGTCCGTCGCCGCCGGGGCAGCCGTCGCCGTAGCAGTCGTAGCAGCTGCAGGGGCAGTCGTCGCGGCAGGCGCCGTCGTTGCAGCGGCGGTCGTAGTGGTGGTTGTCGTTGTCGTCGTCGCAGTGGCCGGCGCGGTCGTCGCTGTGGCAGGCGCGGACGTCGCCGCCGCCGTCGTCGTGGTGGCTGTGGTGGGGGCGGTGGTGGTAGTGTCAGCCGCAAGACCCTGCGAGGCGATGGCAGCAGCAACGAGGATCGTGGTGAAGAACTTCATCCTGATTGCTGTTGCTTTGGCTGGGGAGGTGCAGGCGGCGGCTGGTGTTTGTAGTTGTGCGTCGGAGAGCGCAAATGTGCGAGTGAGAGGTGGAGTGGGAGCTCAGTAGCTAAAGGTTTAGCCAGCACCATGCTAGCTGCAGTGTCATCGTAACGGACCGAACCAGCGCATTTTACTTCTCTTGCCGTTGGTCGTTTTGCAACGGTGGTAGTGTTGATTACCTATTTCGGAGCTGGTGACCTGCGATTGTGGAGGAGAACCAAGAGGAATAATTGCTGGGTACTTCTCTTCTGGTCGGCCATCCAAAGATAAGTTGCTGCGTGTGACACAGACGAAATGGCTAGCATACAGTAACAGGAGAAACTACGAACTGAAGTAGGTAATACGTTCTTATATAGAAGCTTAGTGCAAGCTTAGTCAAGAGGTGTGTGGAAAGTAGTAGATTTGTACTTTCTCCAATCATGAGCTTTCAAGGACGTCGACAACTACGTGCAGCAACAACAAAAAAGCCAAGTAGAAGATTCCACAACACGCAAAACTGTCGACCACTTCAGCCCTGCCCACAGGCCACTTCCTCGCCAAATTTGGGGGCTCGTTCACTCCGTCCAAGCTCACTTGTTGCAAAACAGTTGAGCGATCTCCTTGCGCGCCTTCTCCTTCTCCATACTATTCGCATCCTACCTAGGTCGATCACAGCTTGCACTCGACTCGCAAGCTCAGGTGGCAAGTGCGTTCGGCCATTCAGCTTGCCCTTCAGCACCCAATAGTACTTGGACACGAGCGGGTCTTTGGATTGCGACTCCAGCCGCTCACCGATCGACTCCGACCCCAACAGCGTGCACTGTGCTTTCAGATTGTCTTTGTCTGGGCCAACGTGCGTGCATCCTCCAAGCACATTTGCCAGCGACATCTTCTCGACGAGAGGGCAACACGAAGAATGGAGTTTATTTTCTTCGGAGCTCACCAAACGCAATTTCTAGGACAAGTGCGCCGATCTTCGTCGATGGAGATTGAGTGCAAGTACAGTCGGTCTACTCTTCGTTCAGGTCGGTACGAAGTGTCGTGATCCCTTCAGCCACGCGCGCACCCAAGGCCTTCACCAGGTCCTGCACGCTGATGCGCAGCTTCACGGTATCGGCACCGCCGCCGAGCCACAGGAAAGCCGGCTTGAGCGCCGCGACATCTCCCGCCACAATCACCTTCAGTACAGTAGAGAACCGACGGTTAAGTCAAACCTTAATTAACTAACATTTCTTGCTCAATGCTAACGATATCATACCGGAATGGGCGTCTTCATGCCAAACGTGGACACGCCATTGTGGCCAAAGCCCGTCAGCTGCTCCGACACCTGCACAAGGAGACCCAACAACATCAGTACCAAGGCAACACAGCAAGTCAATGACACCCGCCTCTTACCTCTCCAGGCGCGTGCTGGAAGTTGAATTTCTTGCGCGACGGACGATCCGCCTCGGGGATTGCGTCACGCACAAAACGGCGGAGCTGCTCCGCGTCCAGCTTGGAGTTGTACTGCAGCACCACACAGTAGTAACTGGGGGCAACAAGTGTAAAATACCGTCAGCCCCTCGGTCACTCCTCCCTGTTGCAGCTTGAGTCAATAGCTCACCGGCTGTTGAGAGGGTTCTCCACGCCGCTGTTGGTGCACGCCACGTTCTCCACGATGATGCTCTTGCACAGGTGCGGGATCGCGCAGCCTAGCAGCTCTCTGCATACACACAGTGATATTATTCTTAGTGTAAAGCTCTACTACTGGTAGCTGCAGCATTGATGTGACGCACCCTCGCTGGGCCAGAGTCCACTGGTAGTAGTCGCCGGGCGCGGTCTTGAGGGCGGCGCTCGCCAGCTTCTCGCGCTGCAGATGCTGCTTCACACGCATCACGCCTTCGCGTTCGTCGAGCGAGCGCTCCAGCGCCTCCAGTCGCTTCTGCGCGGCCGCCAGACGCGCCGTCACCTCGTCGATGGTTGTCATTAGTGTCGGTCAAATTATGAATAAGCGAGGGGGTCCGCTAGCCTAATTGGATTCGGATATGGCGCCTAAACTAACTTAGTTTGGGCGCATTGAAGTTTGCAGCCCAAAATAGCAATAATAGAACCTCTCGAAGAGTGTAGCCATCTCGGAGTGAAAAATAGAGCCATCCTCCATCCTGAAGCGCAACGTTTGACCGTCCCAAGCTTCATTCGGGCGCCAGGTTTGGACACGTTGCAGCGCTTGTCGGCGTGTAGATTAGTGCGACCGACATGATCGGGAAGCCCGCGCCTCGAGCCATGAGCTCCAGGACCTCGGACGTGCAGTCGATGGCCTCGATGAGCACAGTGCGGACAGTGGATCGCGAGCGGCTGCGAGACAAGGCGCGGCAACTGCAGATGAAGGAGAACCTGCGTCTCGCCATGTGCGCTCGGCTGCAGCAGAAGCTGCGCAAGAGCCCCAAGGTGGCGGAGGAGATGGCCTCGGAGGTGCTGAGGGTCATCAGGCAGCGAGGGCTCCCGGCCGCTGATCTGTCCGACGCAGCGCTGGCGGAGATCGTCAACGAACTCTCCACGCGTCGGCAGGAGCAGCTGTCGCTGGCTGCCAACACGGCCAGAAGACCGTCGTCACACAACCAAGAGCAGCTGGAGCCGACACCGCCCACCAATCTTCGCTTAGCTCAAGATCGTGCGTCAGGCCGACGCTCTTCGAAGAGCAAGGAGCGCTCCAGCAGTAACAACAACTCGGTGAGGCATGCTAAAGTGGGTTCTCGCGGACGAGGGGCGTCCACTACGGGCGCCATCACGAGTCGAAGCGTAGCAGATGACGATCGATACATCACCGAGTCGCAGCTCCAGCAGAAGAGCGTGGGGTTCTCGCTGCCCCCGCGTGTTTCGCCCAAGAAGGAGCGCGGCAACGGAATCTGGGAGGAGATTGTCAAGTACAGCTCCATCGAGGAGCAGATGGACGCCGAGCGCGCAAAGGAGCGCAAGATGCGCGAGCGTCGAGACTACACGTCCAAGCTGGAGGCTCAGGTCTCGCACAAGCGCAGCGCTAAGCAGCAAGAGCGCGAGAACAGCGCCGAGTTCCACCGCCAGCAGCTCGAGCGGATTCGCGAGGCTGACGACGAAGAGCGACGGAAAGAGGAGGAGCGTCTCGAGCGTGAACGCAACCTCATCGCCATCCAGACGCAGCAGCGTCTAGCCAAGCAAGCGCAGCACGAGCGTGAGCGCGCGATCAAGAAGGCTCAGGAGCAGCAAGCGGCCGAGATGCTCGAGAAGCAGCGGACGGACGATTTGGCTCGCGAGAAGGCCCGGAGAGAGGCCGAGAAGCGCCGCGTGGAGCAAGTCTTCCAGGACAACGAGGCCCAACTGGAGCAAAAGCGCCAGCACCAAGCACGCGAGCGCGAGCTGGAGCTCAAGCTGGCGGAGGAATACATCGCCATGGAGAAGAAGAAGGACGAGGCCCGCAGGAAGCAGATCGAGACCATGGCCGAGAACATCAAGAAGAAGATGAAGATCTTCGACGACACGGCCAAGGCCTCCACGGACGCCAAGGCTCGCGAGGAGGACGAGCGCGTGCAGCGCTACCAGCAAGAGTACACCAAGAAGCAGCTTGAAGACGAGCGGAAGCGACGAGCCGACGCGGAGGCGCGAAGTCTCTCGCAGCAGGAATATCTGCGCCTTCAGATGCAGGAGAAGCGCGAGCGCGAGGAAGCTCTCAAGCGCGATATGAACAAGCAGGCCGACCTGTGGAAGCAGGACCGAGTTGAGGCCGAGCGGCGAGAGAAGCTGGCGAGACAGCAGCGAGCCGTGAGGAACCGCTCGCAGCAACAAGTGCTGCTCCAGCAGATGCGCGAGCGTGAGCAGCGAAGTCTCCAGGCGGACCAGACGCACCTTGAGGTGCAGCTGAACGCCCGACTACTGCAGAAGATTCACCAGCAGGCTGGCGCTGCCCAGAGCCAAGCGGAAGACGTCGTGTCCGAGACGCAGAACCGATCTCGAGAAGTAAGTTTGTCCTTCCTGTTGATTACCATGAACCGAAGTTGCTAATGGATAACCTCTCTCTATGTCTGCAGTTGCAGGAGCAGGAGCAGGCCTTGCAGCATCGGCAATCGCAGCGAGCGATCAAGTTCTAGCCGTTGTTGTATCAATCCAATACACGCACTAACTAGCCCTCCACCCCCACCCCACCCACCCACCTTACAACTATTATCTTTTTTTACTTTGATTGTTTTGCTTTATGCTAACTAGCGAGCGATATCCGTAGTGAGCGTCACCCAGGACGTGCAGATGAGCAGTAAGTTATACCTGAGCCCACTAAGCACTCGCTAAGAAGGTGTTTCGCTCATCTGCCTGCACGGAAGTCGCGGGTGGTGGGTGGACGCTCCGGTCGCCGGATAATCACTTGGTGCGGGCCAGCTCCTCTACGAACTGACCCAGCTCCTCCTGCACCCGCTTCCTACTCACACTATTGTCCGTCTTGAGCTCCAGCCACTTGGTGAACGCCTGGGGCGTCACGGCGCTCTCCTTCTTCAAGAGTTTGAGCAGCTTCTTCACTTCATCTACATCCATGATCAAAACGTCATCAGCAAACGTTAGTTACCTCATAGCATTCCACAAGGAAGGATTAAATAGATGCTTACCGTTGTCAGACCGCGTCTGCATGATCGCCGACACTAG
Organism: Phytophthora vignae f. sp. vignae; assembly: GCA_016169955.1. Taxonomy (NCBI): domain Eukaryota; phylum Oomycota; class Peronosporomycetes; order Peronosporales; family Peronosporaceae; genus Phytophthora; species Phytophthora vignae. The sequence continues at coordinate 1,675,644 of JABJUM010000007.1, forward strand.
CCGAACCTGCGTGTCGGTGTTGCCGCAGAAACCGGTCAGCAGCATGCACCGCTCAGCCGACGGCAGCTCGCCCTCCTTCGACAGGTTCAGGATAAACAGGCACGCGTACGAGGCGAACAGCGGGTCGTTGAGCTTTGCCTCGGGGATGTTCTTCCCAATGAACTCGACGACTTCTTCGTACGACGAAGCCTTGCTCACACGTTCCACGAGTCCAAAGGCAGGCTCCAACGGGAACACGTCCTCGACATCGTACTTCTTGATCCACTCCTGCATGTCCTTGGGCGATCGGGCGTAAGAAGGCAGCACGCTCAGTACCGTTACGTTGGTAGCACTGATCTCCTTCTTCGCCTTCTCCGCATCGGCCGCCTTCAGCAACTTCAGGATTTCACCAAGGATCGCAGCAAGGAATCCACCGTCAACCAGCTCCTCCATCGCATCCTTGTCCACATTCTGCAGACAACTGCCAAGGACCCAATCCACCGAAACGCCCGTGAGACTCGAATCCTTAATGAAGCGAACCACGAATTCAGCCATGTGCTCGTGAAGCTTCGGCACATCGCACCAAAGATCACCGCACAGCTCAATCGTCTTCTCAATCGCGTAGCGGATACCAACGAACGAAAGGATCTTCGTCTCCAGACTCAGCTTGTCGAGCATTTCGACCATCTTTTCACGCGATTCAGCCTTCGCGTCGATAGCCTCCTTCAGAACTTCAAAAGCGAAGACGCGGTTAACGTCCTCGTGGTTCTTGAACTCCTTCTGGACCTCAGCAAGACACGCTTCCGCTTCCTTCAGATCAACAATCGAGACGTATTCCTCAGCGATGGACTTGGCCTTCTTTCCGATCTTCTCCTGGGCCTCGTCGTCGAGCGGCGGGATCACCTTCGCACGAGCGGGGGATTGCGGCTTCTTCGCACCAGCCGCCGGGGCACGACGGGACGGGAAGCTAGCTGGCGATCCACTAGGACCACCACCACGCGGTTGCCGAGAGCCAACACCGAAGGCAGCAGGTCGACCTGAGGGGCCCGTCTTCACCGACTCATCACGCGCTCCAATGCCACGTGGAAGCGTCATTTGCCTGTTGCTGCCCCCACGGCTACTCATTGACTGCGAGTGCTGGTACACCGGCGCCATAGTTGAACGGCCGCTGTTAAAGCCATCGCGCGACGAGTTCGATCGGCGGTCCGACCTGAAATGGTCACGATCTCCACGGTCGCGGCCTCCACCACTCGGTGCGCTGCTCGGAGGCGCACGTGCTTCGCGTTCTGCCTCCTTGCGGATCTCCGTCAGGGTCTTCTGCTTCAATTCCTTTCGGCGCGGCTCCCATCTGTGCTGGCGCAGCTCGATCACGTCCTTGATCATGAAGGTAATACGAGATGACAGACGCTTGTCCTTCACCAGCTTGTTCTCCATGTAGTGGAAGTACGCCGGGATAAAGCCCTGAGCACCATGCTTGTCAAGGTCCTTACCCATCGTTGTCAGCAACTTGGCCAACGACTCGATGCTCTCTTCATCCGGAGGGTTGTTTGGGTGCACACACACCATCATTCCTTCACTGTTGGGGCGAACGTCCATCAGCTTCATGATACACTCGTGCATAATGCGCTCTTGGAGCATACCCTTTCGGTACAGCTCACCGATGAAGCGGATGTTACCGAGCATGCGCAGCTTCATGATCAACCGCTTCTCTTCGTAGTCCGCTTCCATCTGTGGAGTGATCTTACCGTCCTCCTTGTCCTTCTTGAAACTCTCCTCCAGCTCCTCATAGATGTTATCCTTTTCGAACTCTTCTTGGCAGGCGTTCAGCAGAATGCGCTTGAATGAGCATGTCTTGATGGCGGAGCGGCTCGCAGCCTCGTGGTTTTCGAAAGGACCGTTTAGCACCTGGTCGTCTCCCAGATCATCCAGGTCCTGGCCCGACCAGTAGTACTTCGGCTCCTTGGGGTCCTCTTCCACCCAAATTTTAATGAACTTGTGATCACGGACGCGGACCTCGCTCAGCTTCATGTTGGAGGGAGCGGGGACCGGTTCAAATTCATCGCCGCCGGCCGACTCCAAGGCGCTGCTTGCGTCGTCAAAAGGTCCGACGACTTCCGAATCCGAATCAGACATGGCCGTCCAGTAGAACATCTTGTCATCGTCATTCTGAACAATCTTCAGGAACGACCAAACCTTCCAGTTGGTCTCCAGGTGCACACACAAGTCTGCGTACATGTCACAGAAGTGCGGCTCGCCGACGGCCTTGTCGAAAATGATTTTGATGACCGCCTGCAGCATCTCGAGGCTTTCCATGTTGATAGCAGTCAACTGTCCAGCCAAACGATCGAACTTCTCGCGGGTCATCTTGTTCATGATAGAGTTCACGTTCTTCTTCGTCACTTCCAACGTCGATGCGTTCTTCGTGGGGATCCAGCGGTTGGCCGACCTTGTCAACGGCTTCACAGGTCCATCCAGAAGAGGCGGATCCGGGGGCCCACCACGACCACCACGGCCGCCGCGGCCACCGCGCTCTCCCCTGCCCCGCTTCGGAAGGTCCTGTGATCGTGCCCACTGGCCACCGCCCGAACCACCGCGTGATCCTTGGCGTCCCGATCCGCCTGATTGTTTGTCACCACGCTCCCAGCCAGCTCCACGACCTCCGCGCGATCCACCACGCGACACAGCCACCTCACTAGTAATCTCCATCGACGGCCACTTGGAATCCGGGCCAGTAGCAGCAGCCGGTAGTTCCTTGTACTGTTCACGGAAGCTGTTTCGTGACCAAAGACAAACATTTCGTTAAGTGCAAAGTCCATTTCTTCACACACACAAGCAGGCTCATAGCGCACCTCATCAAAAGCTCCAGCGTGTAGGTCATTTTGCCGCCCGCCTTCTTCTGAACGACGACGCTCACATCCGTCGTCTTCTCCACCGTGGTGGATGCCGGCTTTTCAGCGGCGTCAGCCTTCTTTGCCTTCTCCTCCTTTTCCGCAGCCAGAGCCTTCTGCTGCAGCGCGGATGGAGCAGAATCCTGCGCCGGGGCCTTCTTCTTCGGCGAGATAGACTTTGATTGCTTGGCATTGGAAACCTCCTCCTTCGTCTCCTTGACAGTCTTGGTCTTCGGAGATGAGACCTCAGTACTGCTGGTCGTAGTGGTAGTTGTGGTTGTCGTCGTAGTCGTCGTGGAGGAGCCAGTCTTGGTAGTCTCCGACTTCTTTTCTACCGTCTTTTCGACAGGTGTCTTGGTAGCAGTCTTGGCTTCCTTCGATGCGGCAGGCTCTTTCACCTCCTTGGGCTCCTTTGCCTCCTTAACGTCCTTCGCACCGTTGGCGGCCGGCGTTGACTCCTTCGCAGGCTCAGCAGCCGGTGCTGCAGGTTTCTCACTGGCCGTCTTCTTCTTGGGAGATTTCTTGGGCGACTTCGTGGCGGACTTGGTCGATCCGTTCTGCTTGGCATCAGTTTGGGGCGGCGCAGGAGCAGCGGGCTCTTCCTTGACGGGCGTCGCTTCCTTCTTCTGCGGGGTGCTCTGCGCTGTGGTGCTGGTGCTGGCAACCGCGGCCTTGGCGTCCTCCACCGCAGTGGACGAGCTGGCATCGCTAGGACGGTCCGACGAAGAAGAACCCTTCCCGATGACGATGGCCTTGCCCGTCTTGGGGTCGATGATCTCAAGACGCTTCCGCTCGCGCTTCGGGGGCGGCTGGTGCTGCGGCTGCGGGACTGGCATGGGCATGGGCATTCCTCCCATGGCCATGCCCATGTCCTGCATGGGGGGCATGCCGTACATGGGGGGTCCTCCCATGTACTGCCCGGGCCCCATCATGTACGGGGGCGGCATCTGCATCTGCGGCGGGTAGTATCCCTGAGCTGCTGGGTTCATGGCGCCTCTGGGCATGTACTGCTGCTGCTGGTGCATGGCGCCGCCTCGCGGGGGCCCGCGCACCCGTGGCTGGTGGTGGTGGTGGCCTCCTCCAGGGGGGCCGCGCATCTGCTGGGGCATGCCGGGCGCGCCCATGGGGGGAGCGGGCGCGTAGCCCATCGGGCCGTTGTACGGCCGCGCAGTCTGCAACGCAAGAGAGAATAGCAAGTTAATTCTCAGTACATTAGATACAAAAGATCGGGCTGTCCGCCTGCCACGTACGTGCTGCAGGTTGAAGCCTCCGCCCTGCTTGAAGACTGGCGCGTTGACGTCCATGCCGTCGGCTCCGGGCGGCGTCATCTGCGGGTGCGCGGGCGCGTCGTGCTGCTGCTGCGGGCCGCCCTTGGGTCTGTACTCTGCTCAATATCAATGGCGTAAAATTGATTAATTAGTATCAATCTTACGGGGCGGTTGTGGTGCCTGATCTTGGCGGTTGGTACCGAGGTGGTGCGGGTTGCCGCGCGGGTGCGGAGCTCCGCCGTTGGGGCCGTAGCCTCCTCGGCCGGGGGTGGAACTGGGGTGCTGCGGCTTCATGTTTCCATCCAGCAGCAGCGTCTCCTTCCTTTCCTCTAGCCTAAGTCGACCTAAAGCTCTCCCCTTGACCTCGAGAGCTTCAGAGGGGGATTGGCTCTACGAAACAAAACGGGCCGCCAACCAACCCGCGAAACCCGCTAGACGTACACGCGCACCACCGAATGGACACATTCTCACACGGACGAGGCGGGAAGTGACTTGGAGTTTGTATGCTGCGATTGTGTACCATCTGTGTAACGGAGCTCTCCCGCCAAATTATTTGCCCAAGAAGGCGGCCGCAATTGCCGCGTTCGCCTGCTCCTCCTCGTCTCGCTGGCGACGACGCAGCTCGGCCGCAGAAGGCAATGGGCCGACGTCGTCGTCGATCTCGGCGGCGCTGTAGAGCTGGGGAATCAGCAAACAGGTCAGTCAGAAACCTTCAAAAACGGATGACCATCACTCTGTACGTTGCGTTGCGTACGTGGCAACGGTATCTTTTTTTTGACCGGGTTTGGGTATCGCAGGGGATCAATTCGCTTACCTCGTCCTGGGGCACCACGACGGGCGCGAACTCGTCCAGCTCCAGCTCGGCCTCGGTGTCGAAGTGGAAACGCGTGGCGAGAAGCTGCCGCAGGTGGAGGGATCGCTGCCGGAGCTGTAACATAGTGCAAAAGTTACAAGTGTGAGTCATCAGAATTTAGCATCAGGTGGACACCTTTTCGCATGAAGGGTCCTTCTCACCTGTGGCGGACAGTCGTCGTCCTCGATCAGCTCCAGCAGCGACAGCAGGCACGGACGCAGGAAGTTCTCGCTGGTCGTTTCGTCTTGGAAAAAGTCCTCGGGGATCTGTTTGAGTGGACCGAGTGAGTTGGAACAAAGGTGGACACACTATCGATCGACCGACGCACCTGCTCCAGTTGCGTCCTGAAGAGCTTGATGAACGCGAGAAACAGCGGTACGTGGGTGGAGAGCGCGCTCTCGCACGAGCACAGAAGCGCAATGAACTGCACGTCAAATGAAGCACCAGCGTCAGATATGGTTAGATCAGCTTCAATTGGGAGAAGAACAAAAGCCTCTGCGACGTACCTGCTTCCATTGCTCCAGGGCAGATAGGGACGACAGCTGCAGGAAAACGAGGAAAGACAGCTGCAGCTCTCCGACGAGCTCCTTCCAGTCGCCACCGAAATCCGTCTCGATCAATTCTTCCAGTCTCTCACTAAAACGGACGGCAAAACAGCGCAGATTAAGAAACAGTGTCTCCCAAGGGTTCCGGTGGTCATCGCCGTCACCACCCACCTCCGATCGAAATGGTATGCTGTCCGCGCTTCCGCCGACAGATCTGTCCGAGTCTTCTGCAGCATAGTAAAGCGCACTGTTCGCGGCAGGTCTGGAAAGTATGGAATAACGCCCTCCTGGGCTTTTGTCGAAGTCGCGGCATCCTCCACCGCGTCCCCAGGAAGGAGGATGGCGCCAAACTCGACGCCGCAGCGCTGTAGCAGTCCAATAAGAAGGAACAGTTAGAATCGCTACCATTTCACTGCATTGCCAGCGTTATCCGGTGGCGACCAACCTGCAGCACTGATGGCGAAATGAAGTTGGAGAGCCGCTGCCACGTTTTCAGGTGCTGCTTCGGGTACGGCCCCAACCCGCTGTCAAGCTGAAACGACAACACGGCACCTGCCCACACCAACAGCAGCAACAATAGTAAACAAACGTTAGTCTGCCAACACGAAGCCAACCGACTCGGAGCTCGACGCAATCGCCTTACGCTCGAGGTTCTCAATGTTCAGGCCTGGTCGCGGCGGTCCCAGCTCCTCCTTCTCTATGCTCCACTCGCGCACGATCACCTGAGCGTGGCGCTCCACATTGACGAAGAATCCCTGGCGAATGCCGTGCTCCTGCTCTCGAGAGCGGAAGAGCACGAAGTGGATCCCCAGCGGCAGGAACTTGACGCCCTGAAACTTTGGCCCCGTGCGGAACACTTCGTAGTCCACGCCGAACTCGGTGGCTGCGGGCACGTCCAGGCACACAAGGAAGCCGCCGACAGCAGCAGCGCCGCAGTCGCTCGTAGATTCACTGGGTTTTTTGTGCTCAGCGCCGCGCAGCACGCGAGAGAAGAGGTCGGCAGCGGAGTCGCCGCGCTCGTCACTGTGGGCCCCATCCATTGGCAATACGAAATGTTGATTGATTGGGTTACACAAGGGGTTACGTGTTGGGGTTACGCGCACTTCAACTTGGTACGAATGGCTACATTGCTACACAAGCACTAGAGCGATCAAGACGATAGCAGCAACGAAGGTTTGCTGCCGTCCAGCGCCCGACGTGACGGAATTTTGCGGTGTTTCGTCGAGTTTCGGTCCCGGAGAGAAGCGAGGCTGGTCGTCCGGAGCCATCACGTCGCCAAAGGAGCCGCTGCTGCTGCCAAAGCCCGAAGACGTCGACGTCTGCGAGTCCGAGGCGAGCGAGTCACCAGAGGACAAGGAGGCAGCTACACTCGAAGCGCTGGTGTCGACGTCAGCCTCGCCGCCGCATTTCATGGCAGTGAGCTCGTCAGCCGTGAAGCTGTTGGGCACCCCTGGGTGCGTCGGCGACAGCGTCGAGGACGAATCGCCGAACCCGGTGGAGGCCGTCCACGAGCAGCACGCATCGCCCAGCTCCTCGCCGTTCGTGGCGCCATCGCCGTCCGAGTCTGCTTGACACAGCTCCGCCGTCCACTGGTGTCCGGCAGACTCGAACGCCTCGCCGAAAGCATTCGTCGCTCCGCCGCCGGATGGACTCACATGGCCGAGCGCAGCGACACCAGACACACCGTTGCCGTTGGGGATACGCGCAATGAATGAGGGGCGAGCGTTGGAAGACAGGAATGTCAACGAGAGAGTGCAGAGTCCCAGAGTGAGCTTCATGGTCGTTATTTGGGGTCGTGTCAGGCTCTTCAAAGTTGTTGGAAAGACAGCAATTTGAGAAGTGGAGTAGCGAGAACCCGCTGGCCATGTAAGGCTCGATCCGTGTGATTGAATCACACGGACAATGGGCTCCCATCATGTCCATTGAGTCAAATGGCGTTATTAACTAAGGGAAACGGCCGCTTTTGAAGCGGCGTGGGACCGACCGGCCATTGAGTCATTCGTGCAGAGAATCGTGAAGAGAAGAGACGAAGGCCCCGCGCGACGATGGCGTCCTGGGTAAGGTGATGGATGGAGGGTTCTCTCGTGGCTGGCTGGATACACAGCGTCTAACCTCTGTTTGTCCGCGCAGTTGATGAAGAACGTGAAGGATGGATCCCTCATGAAGGGCGTGAAGGACGGCTCAAGGCGGTGAGTGAAATACTCGTAGATGCACAGGGGTCATTATTGCTGATGGTTTTGCATCTGCGCAGCTTGAAAGATGAGATCGCCCGATCGATGGGCGCGGGAACTGAAGGGGGCGTCGACCCGGTGTTGGAATACCGCACGCAAAGGTCCGTTTAGACGTGGACGGAGTTGTCTAGACACGCCTGCATGACTGACAAGTACTCGGCTGTGGCTGCAGGTTCAGCCGCTACAATGATCGACTCGAGGATCTCTCGAAGGCCATGACGCACTACACGAACGCAACGCACGCGTACGCCCAGGCCACGGCACAGCTCATGCACGCGTTTTCGGCCTTCTTCGAGTTTCAAATGCAGGATGCACAGGAAGGTACGATAAGCCCTATGATAGAAGGATAGAGCAACAATGCTCTCCACTATGTGGCTGTGTACTCACTTGTCACTGTGTCAAAGCTGCATCAGCGGAAGCTGGAGAGGCTCCCGGTATCAAGGCGCTCGCTCAAAGCTCTCTCCGTGTGGAGGAGATTCAGCAGTCGCTGCAGGAGAATGTGTTCGATGTGGCTCAATCCCTCCAGTATCGCACAGTGGTGCAGCCACTTCAGGAACTGAGAGCGAGCAATGCCAGCCTGGCCCAACAGCTACGCAACCTAAAGCAAAAGGTGTCACCTCTTAGGCTTCAAAGCACTGCAACACCTTTCTAACGACGTTGCTCTATCATTGACACAGCTCAGCGACTTCGAATCGGCCCAGCGCAACGCCGAAGCTCAAAAAAGGAGCCCTCCAGACTTTGAGAAGGCGCAGCAGAAGCTCCAAGCAGCGACAGCATCGCTGTCCGCGGTTGCAGAAAGTGTCGACGCAGACCTGAGCATGATCGAGGCCCGGCGGGACTCGACGCTCAAGAACGAGCTGCTGACGGTCGTAGCGGCCCAAGTAAGTGCCTCTCATTACCCCCGGCGGCTTGCACCTGCTGATCTAAGACTACCGTTTCGCACAGCTCTTCATTCATTCGCGTGCAAACGACCATCTGCAGCAGTTGGTGCCGCTCCTCCCTGGCGTGGCCAAGCCGCTGGTGCTGCTCCTGGCCGAGTCGGCGCGTCGTCGACGACCCGCCAACCCGGCAACGACGGATGTGATGGGCGTGATCTCGTACTCTGGTGAGTACTCTCGGGGCGTCCTGGACCAGCCGGTTCGCAGCCACCGAGACAGCTTGGGGGATGTCGCCGCCGTGCATCCAATTGGGATCGCTCCGTTCAAGGTAAAGCAGGCCGGCGCAGTCGTGTCGATACCTAGTGCGTTAAGGCTCACTTATACGCTATTGCCTTCACAGGAAATGCACTTTGGGGAGAAGATGGCGGTGAGCACGTACGGCCGGCGACAGCAGTGACCGGGACCAGCACTTCAACATCGGCGACTGCAGCCATCTTTCGTGCTGGTGGTCCAGACCCCATAGTGAGCTCAAGTGAGCGCTGTCCGGGTGGAACTGCCCCAACTCCATACAACATTCAATACACTTTATTTTCTTCCAATCATATTGATTATAAAATTGCCCCAATACTCGTGGGATATGTGCGGCCAGAGAGAGACTTTCGTGCTGCCCAGAATGCTGCCCTCCGTCGTCCGCTGCGCCCGCCGCGGCTTCGCCAGCCACGCCAAGCCCCATGTGCACATGCCCGAGACAGCCATGCTAACCAACAACGTGCGTTCTCTGGTGCTGGATGTTAACGTCATTAACAGCTCTGGACGCTGACCTTGTTCTTGTGTTGTGTGTTCCGGTGTGCAGGGCACGCACGTGTTCGAGCGCAAGGGCTGGGAGTACTCTGCCTACATGGGCATGCTGGGCGGCCCCATCGTGCTCTACCTGGGACTCACCAACGTCCCGGAGACGGACTCGGAGGTCTTCGCCAGGTAAATGAAATGATATGAAGACGGGGGACGGAGCTCTTGAGATTGACGCTTCTTTTGTCGCTGGTTTGACTGTAGGGAGGAGGTGCTCGCTGCGCGCGCAGGTAATGAGGTGCTCAAAAGGCGCAACAGCGCCCCCGAGGGCGCGCGCTTCACTTTCAAGCCCAGCGAGATCGGCGAGCCGCCGGTGCTCGAGGACGACGAGTAGAGAGAGAGAGAGAGACGGAGACTCACGCTGTTCTTGTCCTCCCCCCACCTGCGTGGGCTGCTGCTCTGCGCAGACTCGAGCGCGTAAAAGAGAGAAGCAGCTACACACACGACTGCACACACACACAAAGACACTCGGAGGCCAAAGCTGCTGGAGTCTGGATGCATGGACTAACTAAAGCAAAAAGACGAACAAATGAGCAGGTCTCTGTTTGATGACGACGACGATGATAATCGACCTCGTGCTTCTCTACGCCACAACAGAGTCTACTACTGCTGCTGCTGCTGCTGCTTCAGGAACGCCTTGATCTCGTCCGTCGTGCCGCAGCTCGTGGCCAGCACGTCGCTCTTGCCCGTTTGCTGCCGGATGAGGCCGCCCAGCACGCCGCCGACGCCCAGCTCCAGGAAGTGATCCACGCCCTGGCCCACGCAGTAGTCGACGCTCTCGCTCCAGCGCACAGCGTGCACCACCTGCTGCTCCAGCGTCTGCGCGATCTGCTCGGGCGTCTTGGCCGTCGCCTGCGCCTCGACGTTCCACACCACCGGCACCTTGGGCTCGCGCAGCTTGTTGTCTCCCAGTAGCTGCTGTAGGTGCTCGCGCAGCTCCAGCTTGGCAGGTTCCATCAGCGCGCAGTGGAATGGGGCGCTCACGTCCAGCAGCACTGCACGTCGCGCCTTCTTGGTGGCTTTGGCCTGGCTGATGGCGGCGTCCACCGCCTCCGCGTGGCCGCTGATTACCGTCTGCTTGGTCGAGTTGTAGTTGGCCACCTGGCAGACCTTCCCCGTGCTGGCTGCGGCCTCTTGGCACAGCGCCTCAGCGTCTTCAGGACGCACAGGCATGAGCGCGGCCATGGCCCCGACGCCAGGAGCCACTGCGCGCTGCATTGCCAACCCGCGGAGATGCACGAGCCGCGCCGCCTCCGCGAAGTCGATGGCGTCGGCGGCCACCAGCGCCGAGTACTCGCCCAGCGAGTGGCCCAGCGCCAAGTGCACGGGCGGCAGCTCCGTCTCGTGCTGCAGCACGCGCAGCACCGCCACCGACATGGACAGCAACGCCGGCTGGGCCACGTGCGTGGGCGTGAGCTCGTCCGCCGGGCCCTCCGTCATGCGGCGCCGCAGACTGAGCTTGGTGGCCTCGCTGGCCTCCTCCAGCACGTCCCCCACGATGCGCGGCCAGTTCTCGAGCAGGTCCTTGCCCATGCCCACGCGCTGCGAGCCCTGCCCAGGGAACACGAGCGCGAGGCGACGCAGCGCCATGCTGAGACTTGCTACGGTCAAAGAGGTACAGTACTGTAGATTTGATTGGGGTGTGGTGGCGTGCACGAGACGGTCGCGAGGGTCGGGTTCAGTTGAAGCTGCTGCGTCTTCTTGTTGCTGTTGTTGTTGTGTTGCTTATCTACTTGTAGTGTCAGTCTCTCATTGCCTACTGCCATTGGTTGAACGGTCCTCTTTGCTTCTACAGCCTCAAGTCAACCGGCGACCTCCACGGTTGTCGTTGCGGTCGCGTCGACGGCCGCCGCCGTTGCCGCCACGCTCGTCATTGCGTCGGTCGTTGTTGCCATTGCGGCCACCGCGATCTTGACGTCCACGCCTGAACAACATCAACCACACACACACATGAGCTCTCGTAGCCATAGCACGACTATATAGCACCGCATCTCACTCACATTTGGTCGCGTTGCTGCTGGTTGCCGTTGTTGCCATCACCGCCGCCTCCTCTGTTCTTGCGCTTGCGCTTGTCATCGTTTCCACCGCGCTTGGGTTCACCCCCGCCGTTGCCTCCATTGCCATTACCGTTGCCGTTTCCACCTCCGCCGCCGCCACCATCTCGACGTCGCTTGCCTTCTGGTGCGCTGTTAGCGGGCGGATCGCCCTCCGCCGCTGGCTCGCGCTCACGCTTGCGAGACGAAGACACCAGCGATACGATCTTCCGCGCGCCGCCAGTCGGAGTTCCAGCACCGGTAGGCGACGCCTTCCCGGCGGGGGATGCCGCCGCTGCCGACGGAAGAGGAGGCCGCATGCGCTCACGAGCCACTGGCCTTGAGCGATCTCCTGTCTGCTGCTCCTTCGCCTTCGCCTCCTTCTCAGCCGTGAGCTGGCGACGCAGCGCAGCTTCCGATTGCTCCGCTGGTCGCGCCCTCTTACGCCCAACTTCAGGAGCAGGAGACTCGGTCTTCACGGCCTCGCGCTCTGCCTTCACTCCCCGGTTCGGCTTCACTAGTTCAGACTCGCGATCGGGCTTCGGCGATGAAGGTGGCTTGACAGACTTTACAGGCTCCTCGTTCCGCGCGGGACTTGGCTTGGAGACCTCCGGTTTCCTGGACGCGTTGTCCGACTTGCCGTCCTCGCGCCCGCGGTTTCTCTGGTTACGTTCGTGGCGATCATGGCTGCGGCTGCGGCTGCTTTGGTGCGAGTTCGTATTGCGGTCACCACGTCCTCTGCGATCTCCCTCACCTCGTCCACCTCGGTTCGCCTGCCCTCTCTCGCGTCCCCGTTCACGAGAAGATCGACGACTGTCGCTGTTATTGCCACGGTCGTCAGCGCGGTCTCCAGAGCGACTGCGACGTGGGGCTGGCGATCTCTCGTGTCTCCGGGAAGCCGACCCACTGCGTTCGCGCGTCTCGCGCGCTTCATTCGCTCGGCTGTTGGCTGAATTGCTCCGCCCCGTAGCTTTGGTGGCCGAAGGAGACGCCTCGCGGTCTCGGTGCTCCCGACGGCCGCGTCTTTCTTCATCCAAACGACGATCACGAGGAGCATCAGCTGAACTATCTCGGCGCTCTTCAGGCTCTCCACGCTCGCCACGATTCCGACGATCGTGAGGAGGATCCGCCGAGCCACCCCGTCCTCCACGACCATTACGCTCACGCTCGGCACCGCGACCGCGAACCGCGTCTAGCAGCTTATTCCGTGTCGGTGTGCTGTCGTTGTTGCTGTTGGTCTTCCCCATCACAATCTCACCGCTCTCAAGTTCTTGGCTCTCGACACGGCTCAGCACTGGCTTACTCGAAGTATCACGTTTGGCGTCGTGACTCTTGTCATCCTTGTTGCGGCTCTTGTTTTCTTCGTCAGCAGCATCCGTCGCATCCTTCTTGTCGTTACTGGACGATGCAGCAGTGGGCGACTTAGCTGGAGCGTTGCGTGTGCGTAAGAGCCTGTCATCGATGAGCGACGCCTTCCGCTTCGTCAGAAGAGCGAAATATCGCTTGGCCATGATCTTGATGTCTTCTCGGTCCTCGTTCGTAAGCTTCTCCACAATACCCAAAATCACTCCAGCAGTCCCACGACCCGCAGGGAACACATCAATGAGCTTTGTGAGCACCACAAGCGTATTGCGGATTGGCATGTAATCGCCACTCGACAGTGCTGTAGTGTACACACGCTCCAACTGCTTGTGCCAGTTAGCATACGCTGACTTGAATTGACGGTGCGCGAGACACTTCTTGTCGTCTGTCAGGTCGAGGCTCATGCCGATCTTGCCGTGGATAGCCTCATCATCGTACGTCGCGCCATTCTGGTACCACCGCAAGGTGATTCCCAGCGTTTCTTTCATGAAAATGCCGAAATTGCTCGCCTCTCGCTCCGTCGCGCACAACACGATCGCCGAGACCTTCATGTTCACCTTGTGGATGTACTGGAGAGTACTGAGCTGCGGAGTCGAAAACGTGTGCAAACGCTCCATGAACTTCGCGGCAAACAAAGCGTCCTCGGGAGAAATCAGCGAGCGAGGGATGACGCACTTCTGCAGCAACTCATCGATCGCTGTCTGGTGTTTCTTCGGTTCCGACTTGAAAAACGTGTCCTTCATCTCCTCCAACCGCTCGTACACTCGTTTCCGATGGGCCACCTGGTCCTTCTGCTCAGTTGTCAGCACATCGATCATCTGCGTGGTTTTCTCCTTCAGCTTCTTCCGCTCACTCGCGCTCAACGAAGCGTTCGCTCCCGAAGTGACCGAGTTACGCAGACGCAGAATCTCCGACTCGTACTGCTGGAACGGGATGTGGATATCATAGAGCTTCAAACCCCAGAACGTCGCGTACAGCTCCGGCGTTAAGCCTACAAACGGGTCTTCAGGCTTGGCATCGGCCCCACTATCGGTACGCAGCGCGTTTTGGATATCCTTCAGGAACTCGGGGTTGTACATGAACCAGCTCTTTTCTCCAGTCTTACCGTTCGCTGCGGATCCATTGGAAGAGACTCCATTGCTAGCCGTGTTTGTACCGCCAGTCGCGTGGACACCTCGCGGGGCGGTTTGCAGGACTGGGTCATCGCTTCGCATTGCCGGACGGCACAGGGCCATAGCCAGCTCGGCAGGCACATTGTACTCGCGTACTAATTTCGTGATTGAAGGAAGCATCTTCCGGTATACCCGTGGGTCGACCACGCCGCCGAGAAACTGCAGGAGCTGGCTGAGAGTGAGTTGGCAAGTATCGAACACCCGCCCGAGAAGCTTCAGATGTGGGAGCGCTCTGTCCTCATGGTACTCAATGCGACTGCGCATCTGGCAAATGAGAATACACAACGGTAGCGCCAAGTCCCGCTTGATCAGAGCATCGCGCAGTCGTGGGATGGCACGCCTGTTCTGAAACTTGGGGTCCGTCGGCTCGTACCAAAGGTGCGGGCCGCCAGCCTGAGCTTCCAACTGACTCACCGAAATGTCTTCCAAACTCAGGCATGATCCCATCTTAGTCAGCAGCTCACTCAAGACGATCAGATCCACAGACGCCCAGTTCTGAAGGCGCTGGATGAGGTACTGGAGAAGACCCGCCAGCTCCACGTTCGGGTACTTGCGATAAAAGCTACCGGAAAAGTTCGCGAGCGACGTCAGCCAGAGCGAAACGTGGGTGCCGTCCGACTTCATCGACTTCTGCGGTCTCGACAGCTCACTGACAAGAACGAAAGACAGCACATCCATTCCCAGCGGCGTAACAAACTTGAACGACTCCACCACGGGCTGGATCAGGTTGTCGTACGACTGGATCTGCCGCAGCATCGTGCGGAACACGATCAGAGGATTCGAATGCGCCACGTGAGTCAAGCTGCGAGCTGATAGTTTCGCTCGGTCAGCCGTAAGCCGTCGCATGATACCACGAGTGCCCTGAACCACCTCCGCCTCCTTCAGTCGTAACTCCGGGTACTTGTCGTAAGCTTCAAGCCACTGCAGGTACAGTCGGTAGCGCTCGTCGCACGGCAAGCCCTTAATCAAATCCCACATCAAGAATGCCGTGCTTGGGTTGCACTCCTGCAGAGACGTCGCGGGCAGGAACGCGTTCACCAACAGTGACTTGACCTTGCCTACAAGCGCAGCATCCTTCTCGTCCTTGTCTGCAGAAGCGCTAGCCTTCTTGGAGTGCTCCTCGACCAGCTTCCCGACGATCCGCAGCAACTTTACAAAAAGAAATTGGTCGTGGTAGAGATGCGGGCCAATCATCTCGACAATAGGGAACACCTCCGTCACACATTCTTCAAGACTTCCCACGCGACGGATGTAGTGGTTGCTGGTGCTCGCCTGAGGTGTTGCCTTCGTCAAGACACCAAAAGCTGCCTTCGTTCCAGCGCTTTTGCCATCGATAAGCAGCAGACTGCGCGATGACAGCGGCGCGAACACTTCTTCGATCATCACGTTAACCACAGCACAAAGCTCCGTCGTCAGCGGCGTAAACGTGAGAGGATTCACACCTCGCTTCTGGAACCACGAAATCATTTCGAACGCGCGGTCGCGAGCGCCAATTTCTAGAAGTCCAATGATCAAACCGTAGACCTGGTTGTGCTCTGCCTCCTTCTTGCGCTTCTCTTCCGCTGCAGCCTCTTCCTCGCCTCCAGCCTTGTCGCTATCCTTCTTGGCAGCGAGGCTTATCTGGCCGAAGGAGCCTGCCTTCTTGATCAGCTCCTTCTCATGCTCCGCAGCAGCTTTCACGATCTCCTCACGGGACGGAGCCAAGTGTGGCAGCAGAGCGTCCAACTCAATGAGACCCTTGTTCAGCAGCGTCGCAGCGAGGCGATACAGAGAGCGCGGCGTCGTAACGCCTTCCACAGCCGGCGGATCGCGCTTGTAGAACTGGAACTTGAAGCCCACGACGTGGGGCAGACTCTCGCGCTTGAAGATCTCAAGCAGCTGGGCGAAGCAGTCGTTCCTCGGGTGCATCTCGTAGGCGTCCAGCACGAGGTCCAGGACGCGGTTGGCATCGAGGTCGAAGAAGCCGATGAGCGCCATCAGGTCGGTGCGCGTAGCCTCCATCTGGCTCTTGGTCACGCCCGTGTGCAGCAGACACAGCACCTTGGAGAAGCCCTCCGTCTCCTCACGCAGCAGGTTGTACTTGGTCTGTGTGTAGAGCGTCTTGGTGTTGATGCGCACCGTCTTCTTGGCCAGCAGCAGCGGGTCTGGCGTCAGCTCGGCGTCGTGCAGCAGGTCGAACTCGAGCGCGCCCATGAGGTGCGTGATCGTCAGCAGCTTCTCGTCCGCCACGGCCTTGACGAACGCGCAGAGGCTGCGCCACTCCTTGGACGTGTGGCGCTCATGGCCGCGCTCGCTGGCCTCCACCTCGTTGCTGATGACCCAGAGCAGGTCCGTCAAAAGGTCGCAGGCCTTGGCTCTCTTCGTCTAGGCAGCCAGCAACAGCGTTAGCACAATTACAACCCCATAAACAGCATCGTCTATAGTGCGCGTACCAGCTCTGCCTCCTTCAGCAGCCCCAGCACCTCGTGCTTGGTCAGTTTGGCGTGCAGCACGATCCACACGAGCTCGTACAGCAGCCGCGGCAGGTCTGAAGCGCCATATTCATACAGTTTAGAATCCACAGCTAGAACAGTACTAATAGCGCTTGGTACGACGCACCGGAGTCCGCGTCGTGGCCCGAGAAATCGCCCAAAGCGCGCGTCAACTGCGCCAGTCTGCGGAGGGAATAACAGCACAATTAATTGGTCACTCTACGGGGAAGAAGGACGCAATGCAGGCCCAGGAGCGGCCACGTACACGTCGGGACGGCCGCTATCTGCCCAGTGGTGCAGCGTCCGCTCGCTGATGAGCGTCACGCCCGTGCGCCCGCGCTCCATGCTCGCCTCGATCTTGCGGCTCTCGACACCACCAAGGCCCCGCAATGTGAGACTGGGGCCGGTTTTTAGGGGGAGATTGATCTGGACCAGATCAGATTAGAACACGGTTCTAGAATATGTAATGACGGGAATAAAGTATGCGGGTACCTGGAAATGATGGCGCCAAACAAGGTGTCATCGCTTCTAAAACGAATACTAAATGTTGATCATGTTTGACGGTACATACCTGGTTGCTTGAAGCTGCACTGAAAGTCCGCAAAGTCCGCATACACACCAGCATGACGAACACCGGCAAGCGGCTCAAGGCCGTCATCTTCCGCCGCCTTGCCCGTGGAGCGGGCGCCTGGCCTGCAGATCTTGAATGGCCGTGAGCTCGTCTTCTGCTCGACCGGGGTGGGGGCAACAGCAGGAGAGACGCCCGTGCTGAATCAGGACACGAAGACAGGCTTCTTCATGTTCCAGTGGGAGGGCGGTGTCGAGCTGGACGGAGAATTCTCCGTCCTGTGCTCCTTCGGCGAGGACGGCGAGGGCAGCAAGGGCGATGATGTGTCCCCGGAGCTGTTCCGCTACGTCAGCTCGGCACTGCTCCTCGAGACTGGGTTCGTGAGGCTCACGACGCGCGAGCTGAGCGTGACGGAGCTGTACAAGGACGCTTTCGGCGGGGCCAAGTTGACGGTTGACCTGGTGCTAAACGCGATGGAATCGAAAATCGAGACGCCAGCTGTGAGCAGTGAAGACAGCAAGTACACGTTGATGCTGAAGCGCGGTGTGTCGTTTATTGCTGTTCAGAATTGCATGCGGAAGGACGGTGTCGATCCGTCGACCTTGAAGCCTCTGTCACCAGTTGAGAAGGCTCCGACGGACGACGGTGGTGCGCAAGACTTGGGCCCGGATGCCATCTACGAGGAGGTGAAGGACCGCATCGCCGCTGGACAGAGTGTGTCGAAGCTTCAGAGTACCGCCAGCTCGCGAAGTGGAAAAGAGGCGTCTCCAGCGGTGAAGCCAAAGCGCCCACGAAAGAGGCTGCACTGGCAGCCTCTTTCGGAGAACCGGCCGAGAAACCGGCAGGCGATCTGGGAAGATGATGCGGAGCTCAAACTGGACATGGACGAAGTGGAGGCGCTTTTCTTCGCGAACCAGAACTCAGGTAAGAGTTCATCCAGTGGTCCGAGCAGAGTTTTCAGGCGAAAGCAAGTCGTCACCCTGGTCGACGGGAAGCGCGCCATGAACGCGGCGATCTCGTTGGCAGGGGTGAAGCTTTCCAACGCCGAGATCGCCCAAGCCGTCTCCAAGTTCGACCCCAACGGTATGACGATTGAGTAGCTTTTGCGGATTAGTGAGTTCCTGCCCACGTCCGCAGAAGCTGCTCTCGTTTCTGGATATACTGGAGATAAGGGGATGCTAGGAGAGGTACGTTCTGATTTTATGTTGTGCGTGAGTTTCAAGTCCTGCGGCTTACTTTACGTTGTTCGCGTTTGCACCAGGCCGAGAAGTTTTTTCTTGAAATCGCGAAGGTCAAGCGATATGCGCCTCGAATGGAGAGTCTGGTGTACAAGATATCCTTCACTTCACGCAGTTCGGAGCTATCGGCTTCGTTGTCTCATCTAGAGAAAGCAAGCGAGGAGGTGAAGGGTAGTCGATTGTTCAAGATTTTGCTGGCTGTAGTGCTCAAGTTGGGCAACGCCCTGAACGGCAGCGGCGAGGACAACAGAATCAAGTGGTTCACGGTGGACTCGCTGCTGCGTTTGGGGCACACGAAGGCGGTGAACCAGAAGACGACGGCGCTACACTACCTCGTCAAACTTCTCAAGAAACAACATCCCCAGGTGCTCGACTTCCAGGCCGAGCTGCTAAGTGTCCCCCTGGCAGCGCGTGAATCCTTCGATGCAATCCACCAAGATTACAAGAAGCTGGAAAGGGGGCTTACAAGTCTTAAGAAGGAGCGGGCACTTCTGGAAAAGGTTTGGCGCTGTTATGCTCGAATGTGTTGCTGGTTACACTCACATGCTCTTTGGTGCGTCGAGCAGGAAGTGGTCGAAGACCTCGGATTGGAGGTTGCTGTCACGTCGATGCAGACAGCCGCCTCCGAAATGGAGGCGCAGATGAAGGCTCTCAAAGAAGGCATCGACCGGGCAAGAGAGGAGGTGTCGATCGTGCTCGACTGGTTCGACGAAGACCCGAAGAAAAATACGTTCTTCACAACGCTGGACTCGTTTTGCAAGGTGCGTTCTCCCTATTTGATGCGAATGAAGGGTGGCTGACGAAGTGCTTGTTCAGATATTTCAACGCGCGCGCGATGAGGTCGATGCTGCGGACGAAGCTGAGCAGCTGAAGATGCGCCGCGCCGAACGGCGTGAAGCTCCAGCGTCACTCGCCCGTCTATAGAGGCGCCTCCAGCTGCCAGCGATGCCGAGCAGCGAACAACGTGAACGGTGTCACGTCCGATTTTGAAGCCACAGCAGACCGAGCACGCGCTCGAATTGCGGCATTCCGATCCTAACTAATGAATGAAGCGGCCAGCGTACTGATGCGTTGGTCATATTTACGTAACCTTACTGTGGTTTTCATTACGGGAGCAAACTGTTCGGATCTTTCCGAAGATGTCTTCCAATACCAGCAGCTTCGAAAAAGCGAGAAACGAGGTCGCTAATCGTCGAAAACGATTTTCTACTTGTGCCAGTGCACTGATATCGTGCATAGTGCAATACCGTTTTGTGTTCAACATCTTCAACTATACGTTGCTTGTAAGCTTTCTTTTCACCTTAGGCACCCAAAGACACCCTTCATGCACACACTTCGGTTTCCTATTGGGCTCCAGAGTGTCTGGAGCCCACGTTAGGGCAGGATAGGCAAACTATTCTGATAATAGAGTACCAGATCCTCGCTCTGGGTATCGTAAGGCGGGAATTGGCGCAAAGCAATAGCCTCAGCTACTGCAACCTGCGCAGCGCTCTTCCTGCCCATTCTTGCAGTGGTAAAATAATTTTTTTAGTACCGGTATGCCGCGGGCCTTGCGGCCCAGCAATACCGGTCAAGCCAAGGATGTTGAAGTGACGGTCGTCCTTGTGTCCGGGTCACAGATTAGAGCTCAGTTGTAGAATACATTTTGACGGGAATAAAGTATGCGGGTGCCTGGAAATGATGGCGCCACGCTATGGTACAGCTCATTTAAAACCTAAAATGCCGTCATGACCATCTGCACTTCTAGACGCCTCCAGCGTAGAGCAGATACTGCGAGCAGAAGAAGATGCTGAACTGCCGCGAGATGAAGGCGAAGACGTGCAGCAGCAGCACGCAGGCGTAGACGGCCACGATTGCCACGAGCGTCATCACGTCCAGCTCGTGGCTCGGGCTCAGCGAGTGGCCGTTGATGCTGCTCGCTCCGGGCTCCGAGTCGCCGCCGAGCTGCAGCGCCAGCGCCACGACGTTCTGCAGCGCCCAGACGAACATGACGGCGGCGATGGCGCCCGGCACGCCCGTGCACAGCAGTTTGAGGCCGCCCAGGTAGAGCTGCGCGTAGATGCCGTAGAGCCCGTTCTCCTGCTGCTGCATGTGGACGGACGGTGCGTAGACCATGACGCGCTCGCCGCGCGGCGCCACGAAGTTGAATAGCGCGCAGTCCAAGTGCAGCAGATGCCGCAGCGTCCGCGTCTCCAAGCGGCGGAAGCTGACAACGCACGGGGCGGCGATGGACAAGGGAAGCTTGGCCGCGTACAGCGCGGCGATGGCGACGCTCGCGACCACCGAGAAGACGAAGTTGGCGGCGTGGAACAGCAGCGTCTTGTACGTGGTGACCTGGAAGGGCGCGGACAGCAGCATCCACAGGAAGACGCACTCCTCCGAGCACATGAAGCACGCGCGCTCGCAGAGACTGGGGCCGGGCTTGCGACCGCCGCCCAGCGCGTCGAACTCCGGTTCCACCTCGATCATGGACACCTCGAAGGTGCCGTACTCGTCGCTCACGACGGATGCCAGGCCGCCGACGTGCACGTCCGTCGAGATCTCGATGAGCCCCTGGCCGGACGTCTCGTGGTCCGTTAACGCAGCCATCGTCAATAGTACAAGTGCACCAGCAATGGGGTTGTGTGCTGCTGCCGACGCTCCTGCTGCTGCTGCTGCTGAGCAAAGACGGCGGTCAGCATGGCCGCTGAGACCTTCAAGCGCGCCTCTCTCCCTCCCGCGGCCCGCGCCAGGTGGCGGCCGGGGCCGTGGCGCGCATGTACAGTATCAGCGGCGCATTGGCCTCGCTGACCAGCGCGTTGAGACTTTCCCTATGGGTACGTGCCGCAGCTGTTGAACAGGAATCCCCTCGAACAGCATCGATCATGCCGCTGCGCAGGGGAGCTCAGCGGTGTGAGCCAAGTTTCAAGTTATCCAAGCAGCAGCGACATGGCGAGTGCGAGCGACGACTACGAGGACGTCTGGGCCAAGTACTTCGACTCGAAGGAGGACCTGGCGCTGCCTAATGGAGACGTGGGTCGCGCGTGATCTTGTGTGTCTGTGAGTGGCTGCGTACTGACGCCGCTGTCTGTCTGCAGACGTTCCGCGTGTATCGCGCTGGCTCGCAGGGCCCGCACGTCGTGCTGCTGCACGGCGGAGGCTACACGTCCATGACCTGGTGTCTCGTGACGGTACGCGCCGCATGAACTTGTGTTCTCGGGAGTGCCGGGACTGAGTGTGGTTGTCTCTCTGCCTGCTGTAATTCAGGCGATGCTCAAGGAGACGTGCACGGTGCACGCCTTCGACCTCCGCGGCCACGGCCAGACACACACGACCCAGGACGACGACTTGTCCATCGAGACGCTGGTGCAGGACACGCTCAACGTGCTGGACCACGTGATCCCGCCCACCGTCCCGAAGACGGACGACGCGCCGGAGCCGGAGAACCCGCAGACGATCATCGTTGGCCATAGGTACAAAAGAGTGCGGCTCATTCCAGTAGTAGGCGTTTGATTTTCGACCTAACGGTGCTGTTGCTTGTGGGTGTAGTTTGGGCGGTGCACTCGCAGTGCGCGTTGCTGCGACTGGCAAGGTGCCGTCTCTTGTGGGCGTCATGGTGATTGACGTGGTGGAGGGCACGGCCATGGCCTCACTCAAGCACATGGGCGCCATCCTCGAAAAGCGCCCGTCTCACTTCCGCTCCTACAAGGACGCCATCCACTGGGCCCTGCACAGCGGCACGGTTCATAACCCGGAAGCTGTTGAGGTGTCGATCCCGTCCCAGCTGAAGAAACTCGAGGACGGCTCGCTGGTATGGAAGACGGACTTGGCGAGAAGTGCCAAGTACTGGCGAGGTACGCCCCTTCCTTCAATGATATCGGATTGGATGTGGTATCTAACGCGTAAGGGCTTGCAGACTGGTTCCTTGGTCTCTCCAAGCAGTTTCTGTCGTTGAAGGAAGCCAAGGTGTTGGTGCTGGCAGGTACGGTGAAGCATTGGTTAACTCATCATTTAAAGCCAAGCGAAAGTGAGCGCGTGCTAACGTGTCTGTTGTTTTATTTGCTAACTAACGCCAGGCTCTGATCGCCTCGACACGGAGCTCATGCGCGGCCAGATGATGGGTAAGTTCGAAATGCGGCTCATGTACTCGTCAGGACACGCGATCCAGGAAGATTGTCCGCACGAGGTGGCAAACGCTGTCGTTGAGTTCGGTAGTCGCTGCGCACGAGTTCTAAGCGGGAACATATTTGGACCAAATGGAGCCGCCAAACAACCACCTAACAATCTGCTGGCGGAGCGTCTTGCTAAGGCGCGCGCAATGATCCCGAAGGAGGGCGTTCATCACGCTGCTCACCACGGGTAAGAAGCACGGAAATCTGTGCCTTGCTGTGTAATTGTTGCCTCGTCGGGCGAGGCTTACAAGTATGGTAGGCAGGTAGCAGTGGTGAAGAATGCCCCATCTAACTCTAAACGCATAATACGTTAAATGTCTGCACGGACCGCGCGACGAAGTGCCGGCCGCCCGAGTGCATCACCTGCGAGTTTTTCGTGTCGATGGCGATCTCGTGCGCGACGCCCTCGGTCGTGGATCGCCGCTCCTTTTTCGCGACGGGCTTGATGGCGAACCGGCTGTCGCCGTAGACGAAGACGGAGCCGACCACGAGGAAGACGCCGCAGTAGAAGGAGAACGTGGCCGTCTGGTCGAACATGTAGTTGGAGATGATGCACGAGAGGATGAGCGAGAAGGACGTGCCGAAGTTCTTGACGATGTTGTCCGAGTAGCGCACGACGGCCGCGATGGTGAGGCCGCCAACGGCCTGAAGGAAGATGACGGCGAAGACGGACGGGTGGAAGCCGTAGAAGAAGCCGTTCGTCCACACTTCGCCCAGGTTGCGGATCAGGTCGACGAATGTGACGCCCACCGAGATGGCGGACAGCTGCAGATTGCGCGTCCAGAGCGGGTCGAGCGTCTGCTGCGTGGCCACGGCCTTGTGCGACTTCATGACGCGCTCGAAGTAGGCGGCCGCCAGCCCCGAGTTGACCGCCAGCCCGACCATGACGCAGATTCCGATGAACCGCTTGCTGGCCGCCGCTTCGTCCACGTGCGTGTCGCTCGCAGGCAGCCGCGAGTAGGAGCAGATGGCGACGCCCGCCATGAGCGCGAGCATGGCGCACCACTGCACGACGCTGAAGCGGCGGTGCAGCAGCACGAGCATGAACATGGCGGTGGTGATGATCTTGAGCTGGTACACGATCTGGTACGTGGCCACGTCCACGTAGTCGTAGGCCACGAGCGCGAACATGTTCTGCAGTGCGTAGAGGAAGGCGAGCACCGCCATCTTCGTGAGCCCCTTCTTGTCGGCGAACACCTCGATCTGCAGCGTGCGCAGCGACGCGCTGACGTTGCCGCGCTTGGTGTGCAGCAGCATGAGGTAGCACAGCAGGAACTTGAGTATCTCCACGAGCAGCACCACGGAGCTGGGCCGGTACTTGGGACCGGCCGTCGCGCGCGAGTACTTGGACACGATGGACAGCGCCGTGTTCTGCAGCACCAGCATCACAAAGCTCACGTGCTTGAGCGAGACCCCCGCCATGGCTGCAGCAGTCAGTCGGGAGGGAAGGACGGAAGGACGGACACTGAGCTGAGCGCACGCGTGCCCCAAGGCCGATACTTCAGCCGTTACCGCACTCGAAACTGACTCCGTACGATCGAATGACGTTTGTGACGGACCGCATTAAGTGGTGCAGTCGAGGAAGGTTGTTGAAGGAGGCCATCGAAACGCACAGATTATTGCGGGGCAGAGCGAACCAATCATCGGCGAGTACGTCTGGTACATCGTACCGTTGTGAATCGCACCTTAGCGGAGCGAGTGGATTCATTTTCGAGTTTGAAGCTTATCTGTCATCCGAGAAGAAGACGATGGCGTCGGGCTTCGGCGAGGTCGGTCGTGGCCACTGCGTGAGCACGTGTAGACCGCCTTCTAAACGCGCATTGTTTGTCTATTGTGACTGCTGCAGTTGGTGCTCGTGGTGGGGGACCATCACATCCCGAACCGCGCCTCGGAGATCCCCGACAAGTTCCAGAAGATGCTGGTCAGTCAGTCTGTCTCCTGCAATGCATTCCGACGTGTGTTGGTGCTGATGCTGCTGTGCCCAACAGGTGCCGAACAAGATGCAACACGTCCTGTGCACGGGAAATTTGGTGACGAAGGAGCAGTTCGAAGAGCTGCGCAACCTGGCGCCCAACGTCCACGTCGTGGCTGGCGACTGCGACCAGGTGCGGTCGGTCGGTGTCCAGACGCAGCGTTTCATGCTTGAGCCTGATAATTACGCTGCTGTCCACTTGGCTGTTGATCCGTCACAGGAAGGAGCGTACCCCGAGACGAAGGTCGTCACAATCGGCCAGTTCCGGATCGGACTCTGTCACGGCCACCAGGTTGTGCCGTGGGGCGACCAGCACAGTCTTGCAGCGCTGCAGCGAAAGGTCTCTTTATCATTTTAGTGCTGTGCAGTGTGCCGCGGTACTGAACTGCTTTGCCATTTGCGCAGATGAACGTGGACATTCTGGTCACTGGGCACACGCACGAGTGAGTTTCCTACTGATTCTGGCATTTGCCCCTCCCCTTGTAGTTAGCTGCTCACCACAACGTTTTTCAACGTTTACTTCAGGTCCCACATTCGAACGGAAAATGGCAAGTGGTTCGTCAACCCTGGATCGATCACGGGCGCGTTCAGTAGTTCAGCGAGCGACGTGATCCCGAGTTTCATGCTGATGGCGCTGCAGGGGCCTAAAGTTGTCGCCTTCCTCTATGAGCTCAAGGGCGACAACGTCGTCGTTTCCAAAAGTGAGTTCACTAAAGAAACGTGATTCAAATTGCTGCGGTTTTCAGTGTTGAGGGTTTGCATGAGACAACATTGCCGGCATTACTTTGCCGGTGGCGTACAGTGCTGCTTGGTTGTTATTTTCTCCGTGTTGTGTGAGGGTGTCATGCTGCAAAATGGCTATCTGGGTTGCTGCATCCTGGGCTGCTGCTACTATGCTACTACGTGAGTATTGCTGGAAATGGGTACTTCGTGCTAGTCTTGTTCTCAAACTTTGAATCGTGGTCGCCTGCAGCTAGGACTGGCCGAGTTCCTCTTCAAGGTCGTCGAAGAACACCTTCGGATCTAGAATGACAGGGTTCGTCACGCGAGGCAGCACGTTCACATTGCAGGACTCGTAACGCCGCCACATTTCAAAGCCGCGCAGCGTATGCTCCATCTCCTTCAGCAGGTGCTTGCGCATCGCGGCGTCCTTGCTGCTATTGCTGTTCAGGTTGCTATTCGGGTCGATCGGCGGGGTTAAACCATTCTCGCGAGTCTCAGGCGATCGGCCTGGAGTGAACAGCTCCGAATAGAACGACTGCAGTTTACGGTGCTGAAGCCGGTACACCGTCAGGTGTACTACAGACGCCATCTTGCATCCAAGCGCCGCTAGCCGCATGCTGCCAGCGCTCTGGAATGCGCGGATCGTGCTCTCGATTAGCGATGACGTCTGTGACAGCGTTGTGATGCAATTGTCGCCGAACGAGTGCGCATGCTGGGCGTCATTCTTCTCCTGGTACGCCACTTTAATTTCCTGGAGCTTCAGCGCGTACTCGAAGAATTTGGCGCCTGACCGCAAGTAATATTTGCCCTGTGTCAGCTGTCCTTCAGTGCCCCGTTCGCTCGCACCGCGCCGGTTTCCCTCGTGCTTAAGCTTTCGTGCCTCGTCCATCAGCTTCGCGGATTCCAGGCGCAACTTCTGTACATCACTTCCAGGTTTAAACGTAACCGTGAAAAACCCGGCAGGAACGGGAGGTGAAGTGGCGACTTGCGTAGGCTCCTTCTTCACCTCATCCGGTGGTTGTTTCACGTCTTCTGCCTTCACATTTTTCTCCTTTTTCACAGGTTTCTCCGGCTCCTCCTCCTTTGGTGTTTCGCCGCTTAATTTCTTCTTGCACACTTCGCACATCGCCGGTGCGCTCGGAGCAATGGGGGCTGGGGGCTGCGTCGGGGGTGTGAGATTCTCCGCAGAACCGTTCGTCTTGACGTCGGAGTCGTTCGAGTTCGACGAAAGCGACTTGCTCTTGCTGCTGCTTTTGCTGGACTTGCTTGACTTACTGTGTTTGCTTGACTTGCTCGATTTACTGGATTTGTTTGATTTGCTGGGTTTGGTGGGCTCCTCCTCCGTTGGCTGATCTTCCCGTGTTTCACTTGACTCGACAGAAGGAGGTTCCTTCCAGGTCACGCGCTCTACATCGCCCGCGGCAAGTCTCCGTCGGAACTCGTCGTGTCGCGGTGACGATTCCTCTTTAAATGCGTCCACAGGTGCGTCGTTATTACCTTGCCGTACGCTGAGTAAGCAGTCTCGTACGTACGTGGACATTTGCTTGTAGTACTCCGAGTCCGGGCGATGCCTTTTCCGCGCGCGAGCGGCTTTAATCGGGTAGGAAGCAGCGTCCCTGCTACTGATTTTATGATCTTGAGTTGCTGGCGAAGAATCGATGTGAACTGGCGGCGTAGCGACCGCAGGCTCCTCCTCGACCTCCATAGCAGTGGCTGCGCGGTCTTCATCGTCGTCGTCGGTGTCTCCAACAGACAGCAAGCTCTCGTCATCCGAGTCGTCAGCATCGGACGCGGCGCCGCCTTCAGTGGGGAGCACTTTGCCGCGCGAGATGGCGGTCGGGAAGCGCAGCTGCTTACCGCGTCCCACACTGGCGGGCATGACCTCCACGGCCATCGGCTGCGGCGCCACGTCTTGACTGGTGTTCAGGGTGTCACCCTCGTGCTCATCATCAGACGACAGCGGCGTGGACGAGCCCACGTCCGACGAGGCCACGGAGTCGCCCGAGTCGGACTCCGCGCCGTCTCCGCCAGCAGTTCGACCGTGCAGCGCCGCCTCCTTGCTCGAGATGGCGCGACTCGGCGCGTTCTTCTTGGACGACACAAACTTCCGCTTCGCCATCTGCACACACACACATACACAAACGGAACGAGATCGAGGCCCCGGCAACCAGTCAGCACGCATCCATCCCATAGGTTTAAAGCACCGGGGACGCACCTTTTGTCCTAGCTAATTAACGACCTCCAGGCGTCTATTTCGGGTGATCGGCTGGTCTCCAGAGCGGCCAGCGCTGCGTCCTGCGCGTCGTCACTGCGGCTCTGGGATCGGAGCGCGTCTCGGACGGCGTCTGGAGCGAGGGGGGAGGCTGCTGGCTGGCGAGGGAGCGGGGGCACCCGACGACGCTGGCCCTCGCTCGCTTATGCGTTCCCAGAAGACTGGCGCGTGCAGCTGCTGGGCGCTGGGCGCTAGAGAGCGCGAGAGACACAAAAACAAAGAGAAGCGCGCAAAGTCGTCCGCGGGACGTTCGGCCTGCTGCTGGTCGCCCGCCGCCGTTGGCCTGGGAAGAGAGGGAGCTTGTTCCTACTGCCGCGCGATGCCAGCAACAAACAACAAGGAGTGGGCTCGGTAAAACGCAGCGCTCCCCTCGAGGGTACACCGCTGGTACAGTTGTGTGCACCACGCCATTGTATTTTGTGATGTGGTATACACAATATTTGTGGTGGTGGTGTGGTCCACCTAGGTTATGTGGTGCACGCCAATGTACCACTGTACCAGTAAGTTCTTGTGGTGTCGGCTTTTGTCCCGCAACACGGCTATGGTGGTCAAAGGTCAAACCGCTTCTAACCGCCGAGTCGCTGCATCGCTGGGGCGCACCTGCCAATCCTCGGGAGCCAACCAACGCCGCGATGGATATCGTCACCACCTCCAACTTCCACGCCACGCTGCTGCCAGGTGCGAGGCGACCGACCCGACCCAGAGACCACATGGAAGTCGACTAACGGCCGCTGGACCCCGTTTCGCGTGTTGCAGGCTTCGTGAGCGTCGTGTTCGTGCCGGCCGAGCACATTCGTCACGGCAGCTGGCCGCTGCTCAAGTGCGTGAGCTTCTGAATGTGCGCGTCCGATCGGAGACACACAAAACGCAACGCAGAGTGTGACTACTGTGATCAAGACGACTGACGTGTGGCTCCTGCTTGTGTCATGTGACTCTTGCTACGTGTAGTCTGCTGCTGTACAGCGGCTGCAGCTTCGACGAGAATGAAGGCGGCTGCGTGCGCACGGAGAACCACGTGTGCCGCTCCATGCAGACCGAGATTTTCTCCATCGTGTCGGACCGCGAAGGAGCCACGCTATTCATGGATCCCGCCGGCGTCGACATGTTCAAGCGTGCGGTGCGTTGTCGATGCCGACTTGGATACAGCAATCGCGGTGGTGTTGGATGAGATCTTCTGATACGATGGTTCTCGTTGATTCTTGCAGGGCATGGTCGAGTTGATAACCATTGCGCCGCAGTCGTGGCGGGCCATTCAGGTAGGAACTGCGACTAGAGAAAACTGACAAGACTACATGTAGCAGCGAAATGCGCAGACGGGCGCAGTGGACTTATTGCGGTTGCGATGTCATTTTCCTGCAGATCCACTTGGGGCCTATGGTGGCGGAATTTCCGGGCGTCGTCAGCTTCCTGTCCAAGCTGCTCGCGGATGACCACATCAGTATCCTCAATATGAGCACGTACGATACGGACGTCATCTTCGTCCAAGAAATGGACCTGGACGCTGCCATCTCGTGTCTGCAGTCGAAGCTATCACGTGGACTTCATGGTTTGAAAGAGGTGCGGGCTCTAGTGTGCAGCTTTAAAGCTGAGCAACAAACTAATATTGTGTTGTGTGAATTCGGTCGCAGGCTAAAGAAGCTGAGAATGCTCTGTCCGACCGTGAGCCGTCCTCGCCGACCGATGCTGCCGAAGCGAACGAAGACCTACCGGCTCGTGTAGGCGATGGCCAGTACCTGACAGGTTCGTGGATTGTATTAATACTTCTATTAGTCGGCCGAAGTATACTAACGAGAAGAAATGTTGTGCAGTGTATCCGGAGTCACTCGTGCTCGTGAGATTGCGGAAAGATGCCCTTCGCTCCAGTGCCTATGGGCTAACTCAGCTCGTGTTGCTGTCAACTGGGGCAGCATCAACCGAGAATGAAGGCGAACCGGTGGGAGACTCGGGCGAAATGTCTTTTTGGTGCTGCTGCGAGACAGCCGAGGAAGTAAGCCTGATTATGGATGAGCGCTGCTTGGCATCATTCGAGGAGGACTCGCTGATCGTATCACCAGATCGATGGCGCGCGATCAAGCTTAGCGGGCGCGCGTACGGCTTCGACGAGACTGGTGTCGTAGCAGCAATGTCAGGCTGCTCAACGGACACGCAGGTTCTCAACGTGAGCTGCTTCGGCTCCAACGTCGCTTTTGTGCTCGACGACATGTTGGACGATGCGATCGAGACCTTGTGCTCTTCAATGGCCATCTCTCGGGTGGAGAGATGAAGACCGTATCAAGAGCAACTCACAGGAAAAACCAAGTACACGTTGGTGCGTGGTGGTTGATACCAGGAGATCAGGTATACTTATAGGAACTTCGTACGAAGCGGCTAAGGGTGCATTGCGATCGATGAAGCTCGTTATCGCGTTTTGTGAGGGCCTGCCGAGCTTTATAAGAAGAAAAATATCAGGGAAAGTCACACTTTTGTTCAACAAGTATTGCGTGGCAGATAGACAACCAACCGTTGCCATGCTCCGCAAGCAACGATCACTCACGGGGTCCTCGGGCGCCCGCATCATCGTACACGAGGGCTCCTTGCGAAAGCCTCTAAAGCTCCACGCCTTCCTGCTTCCGCTTTTCGGCGAGCAACATAGTCCGTCTCTCCTTCAATGCGCCAAGTTCACTTCTGATGTCGTTCCTTCGGGCATTAATCTTGCGTAGAGCGTCGCCCTCCGGTTTTTGCGCCAAACTCTTAGACACGGAAGCTTGCTCTTCCTTCAGTTTCTTAATCTTTGCGTCCACCTCACTCAATGCCGTCTCCATCTGAAGTGATCGCAAAGAAAAAACACACAGTCTCCGTTAGAATGACGTTAAGAAGTGCGCAATACCGCTCACGACTCACCTTCTGCTTGGACTTGAACTTCAGGTCAGCCTTCTTTTCTACCACTTGGTTAAATAGTGCCTTGCTCTCCTCCTCGACAACGAGACGGTGCTGGCGCACTGCCTCCAGCTTTGCATGCAGTTGCCGCACCCGGTCCATTTCATTCTTCAGGTCCCTCGCAACAGGATCCTGCGAGTCAACATTCGCTTGAGCCTTGTGTTGCTCCAGTCGCTTTTTCGCATCCTCCACTGCCGCGGCAAGCTGCTTGTTGTCGCGTTTGTAACGCATACGTGCAGTCGCGAGAGCTTTTGCCTTCTCTTCAAGGGCCTGATTCTGCGCTGCTGTCTCTGCATTAAGTGCGCGTTGTTCTTCATTCTGCACACGACAACAACAACAAATAAGAAGTCAACACACTGTGCGCGTTTCGCATGAAAACAAGGATACACGATGCGTACCGCCAGCATATCTTTCTCAGTCTGTCATGGAACACACCACAAATATTAGCACTGATTAGCGAAGCTCCAAAGCCCCATTTAGCCAAACAGTAAAGCCTGGAACGTACCGCCTCCTTGCGCAACTCTTCTACTGTAACACGATGCTTCGATACGCTGGCCTGCAATGTTTCGTTCTCGGCTTG
This sequence comes from Phytophthora vignae f. sp. vignae, assembly GCA_016169955.1. Classification (NCBI taxonomy): domain Eukaryota; phylum Oomycota; class Peronosporomycetes; order Peronosporales; family Peronosporaceae; genus Phytophthora; species Phytophthora vignae. The sequence goes on from JABJUM010000007.1 coordinate 1,706,593, forward strand.
AATCTTCCTGTACTGTGTCACGAGAGCATCGAACTTCTTCTGTTGCAAGGTAAGCTCCCTCGTCTGCTTGTCGTGCTGTGCACGGAGGTCCTTCTCCAGCGTTTTCGATCGCAGCGTAGCTTCTTTGATTTGTTCCTCGAGATTGGCCGTCTTTTCTCGCATCAGTTCGTCTGTAGGTGCATTGGTCACGTCGTGCGCATTCACGAGCCACATGACGTCCGTCAGACTAATACTTTGGTAGTCCTTGGTGTTGTCTTTCTTTCCGCGATGGGCAAAGCCAACATTCACACGAAATCCTGTTTGGGTCTTCTGAGCAGTGCGCATGAATGGGTCGTCGTTGTCGTCGAGCACAAAATCATTTCCTTGTCCATTTGATGAATCAGCCCAGTTGTTCGAGGTCGCCGATGAAGATAATGACTTGTTCCCCCCTACCGAGTCCGTAGGAGACTGCGGGGTGTTTTCATCCACAAGTTGGCAATATCGAATCCATCGACGACGACGCACTGCGTCTGTGGGGTGACGTGACGCGTGACTCAGGTCATCACCGAGCAAACGCACAATCTCCACGAAATCTGCTGCATACGTCCAACCATCACGATCCACGGCTGTGTAGTTCTGATCGATCTCCCAGTCAGTCACCCACTCGTAGCCGGCAGGAAGGTCGCCCTCGGGCTTCTCATCCTGTCCTGCACCGGGGGCCGCGTGGCGGTCACTGAAACGTTTCGGGTCCATGGGCTGCAGCTTGCCTTCTAGCCGCTCGTTCTCAAAGATCTCCACAATCACTTGGCCATCGCGATCGACGTCCTGCGACCCCGATCCTCTCGACTGCGTGCCTGCCTTGCCTGCGGGGGCACCTGTGGTGGCCTGCAGCGACGTCTGCAGACTCCTGTTGGCCTGGTTGACGAGCGCCACCATGCGCGAGACACCGAAGAAGCCTCCGCCCGCCGCTTTCGCATTGTTGGGAGTGTCCAGACCTGCACAATCATCACGAAGACAGCCACAGAATAAGTCAGATTGAGGACCACGTGGAGAGAGACGCCCCGCCCTCTATTGACGGGCGAATAGACCGTGGCTTCTGTCTTCACATGCAAGCCCCTACGCTTGGTGTCCGCATCCGTGGGGCGGTCCCACTGGGTTTGGCCCGAGGCGATGTGCAGATAGTAGTCCCTCCCGGAATTCCGGCTGCTAACCAGTCGCCATCCCGGGGGCAGATCTTCTGAACTAGACGAGGAGGAGGAAGTACCTGCTGCAGCTCCGGTGGCACCGGTGGCGGAGTTGGCGTTGGCCGCGTGGTTTGCGGCAGCTGTGGCCGCCGCGCTCTCCACGCTGCTGTTGCCTGGGAGGAGGCTCCCGCCGCCGCTGATGCTGCTCATGGCGGACGCGGCGGCGCCGAAGATGCTGGCGCTGGCGCTGGCCCCGCCATTGTTGTTGTTGCCCCCGGAGGCGCCCAGGCGCAGGCGCGAGATCATCCTGCCGGTTGAGAAGGGGGGCCAGGGGGGAGGACGCTCAGGACACGGAGAGGGGGTGCGCGGCGCCGAGACGGAGAGGCGAGCAAGCGAGCACTTCCTCCTTCCTTCCTGCGATGGATGCCTTGTGTGTACGAATGGGGGTTTTGTATGCAGCAAGAGTGATGGTCCCTATTTCTCCCTGCCCTAGCCCTTAGATTGATGTAGCACGAAGGTGAACCCAGTGCGCGACATGGCTACATCGTCTTCAACTGTGGCATTACCGGTGTTGCAGTGCCCTGGTGGTAGCTTTTGCGATCGTCTAGCAGCGACATCAATGTATTCATACTGTATAAGGGAATGGCAGCAACGAGGCTCTCACCATAAGCGACTGTCTACATGTAGGGGACGCGAAGACGACAAGCGCGATTTGCTCACTTGTGTGTCTGGTTGTTGTTGTTGTTGCTGTTGTTGAGTGATGACCCCATCTCTCTTGCGTTGGCGCGTGCGCTCTCCAAGTCCTCCGACTCGCCCGGTAGCATCGAGTACTGCGACTTCTTCAGGTGCAGTGTACGCATGGACCTCGGCGCCATCGACGATAATGACCCGCCATTGCTCGAGACGGTCGACGACGAGTCGGTGTCGTCGTCATCGACGTCCTCATCGTTTTCTTGTTGCTTAATTTTGGCCATACGCTTCTTCTCACTGCGTTCCGTGATCCTGCTGGCTGGTTCGTGCTTCTCGGAACAGGAGCCCGAAGAGCGACGCAACTTGACTGCGTTTTCGGTTGGTGGAGTCGCGCCGACGTGCGCCAGCGGGTGGTGATAAATGTACATGGAGATGACGAGCACCGTCAGGCCGCAGCCGAACTCGAGCGACGGCGAGAAAGAGAAGAAGAGCATCGAAAAGAGCATCGTCAGCATCATGGCAATGGAGTGCGAGTAGACGCAGGCGATGTTGTCCAGGTACTTCAGGATGAAGCCCATGCCGATTCCACCGATGCTGTTCACCGCCACCACCGCCAGGGTCCAGCCGTTGTAGCCGTGGAAGAAACCCTTTGAGGAGATCGTTTCGCCCTCGACCAGCAGAACTCCAGCGGCATTGAAGATGATGCCGAACACGTACATCTGGATGTTCTGCCACAGGAATGGACAGCTCGACTTCCGCTTGAACGTCCACTCAGTGAACACGCTGGCGCAAGACGATATGGTCACAGCCACGAGCACCAGCAGCACACCGACGATCAGGTCCTGCGCGCTCTTTTCCGCGGCAGCTTCTTCCTCCGACATCTCCGTCCCACCGCTGCTCTTGCTGGTCATCGACTCTTCCATCTGCCGCAAGTGGTTCGACTGGCTCGTGAGCACGCCCACCACCAGCAGCACGATGGCGACCTTGCGCAGCTCCGAGAGCGGGTGCTTGAGCACGAAGCGGAAGAGCACGGCGGTGATGACGATCTTGAGGTTCCAGAGCACGGAGAGCGTCGCTGCGTCCATGTAGCGCAGGATGATGTAGTTCAGGTTGTTGTCGATGGTGTAGAGGAAGGAGGGCACCGCGTAGTAGAAGGCCTCGATCGGCACGAACCGCGCAGGCGCCGGCGTGCCGCTCACGGCGATCGCAGTCAGCATCACCGCCAGTTTGAGCACTTCGATGAGCAGCGTGACGGTCGTGCTGCTGTACGGGATCTTGCCGTCCTGCTTGGACGCGCTGATGCACAGGTTGCCCGAGCACATGAGCGTGGCCACCGCCAGCATGCCCGCGAGCATTCGCACGACCTTCATCTCGCTCCGGAAAAAAGGCAAGTCTCTACGTGGTGACGTCAGTTTTAATCCACAGTTTACACCGTGTTTTATGTAAAACGCGGTGTAAAAAGTCGCGACAACTTCAAGATCGCTGCGGTAACTTACGAGGCGATGGAGGTCTACGGAGCGTACGGCGACGGCGTGGCGCGCATTCGCGAGGCGGTGCTGGAGAACCAGGTTCGCGTCTGCTGGCATAACGGGGGTATTGTTGTAGGCGTTTGTACTGGTCCTGACGTGTTGTGTGTTTTAGCTGCAAATGCGGCAGGTGGAGCAGTCTCTGCTGGGCTTCCAGAAGGGGCTCCTGGGCGTGGAGAGGGAGATGCTGCCGGTCTACAAGCTCACGGAGCAGCTGCGAGGCACGCAGAAGAACATCGACCTCAGCGTGCTGGAGCTGCGGCAGATCAACGAGAACTTCGTGGCGGCGCAAGAGGTGCGCGCGCAGGCGGCGTGTCTTCCAGGCAATACCTAGACGCCTTTTAACTAGTTGCTGTGTTGCTGTAAAGCTCGCTCCCGTGCTACTGAATGGCTCCAAGTTCGACCAGGACGACTACGTAAAGGCTCTGCAGAAGCTGCTGGTTGCTATCACCTTCCTCGAGGGCCATCGCTCGTACGAAGGCTCGGTGAAGGCGCTGGACCAAGCCAAGGAGCTGCTCGTGCAAGTGCGACGCAAGTGCATGGCAGACTTCGTCAGCGTCGTGAGTGTGCTGTCCAGAGGAGAGCGAGGCGACGACGGGGGGTTGAAATGGGTCGAGCCCAGCAAGCTCGACGTTTCCAGAACTGCGCAGCTTCTGGACTGTCTCGTGATATCAGGTGTCGACCAGAAGGAGCTGCTCCGGGAGTATGGCAAGCAGCGCTTTGACGTTATAAGGATGTTCCTAGGCGAGGACCCCTCTGGAAGCTCATTGGGGTTTGACTTGACCACTCCGGTCACAGCACTGGCAAAGTGTCTGAAGGACATTGAAGTGACGATTGAGGCGGAGAAAGTTTTGGCTGAGCTCATCTTCTCCAATGAAGAGCTGGCCAACGGGGCGTTCCGGTACTCGGCGTACCAGGTGCTGGAGTCGTGGAAGAAGGACATCGACTTATCCCTGCGTTCGCCAAAGCAGCTCGATGCTGTTAAGCTATTGCTTATTCACGATTTGTTACTAGCGCGGGTGGACGCGCTCAAGGCAGCAATCCTGCCACCGCTACTACTGCGTGACCGCGAAGGAAGAGGACTGGAGGATCCGTGGGTGCTGTCTAAGGCTTTGAGCGGAATTATCACGGATCTTGCAGCGACAGCGAAGCAAAGACTGTTCACTTTTCAACCTGGCTTGGTCGACGCCTCGGGGGATCGAACAGTTACCAGAGACGGCAACGTGCACCCGATTTCCAGTCACGTAAGTATGCATCTTCGGACGCGGGTGACGTTGCCATTGTGAGCTCTAACATTCGAACATGTGTGCTCCAGACCCTCAACTTTCTTCGAAAGGTGTGGGACCAAGCGAAACCACTCAAGGTTTTGCTAGACAAAGCCTCGGAAGTGTCTCCTGTTTCATTCGTGGACACGGTCATCATGCAGCTGATCGAAGCGCTAACATCAAAAGCGGACCAGCTAAAAGGAAGGGAAAGTCTGAAGCAGCTCTTCCTCGTCAACAACTTCGGTTACGTGGCCAATTCGCTGCCCCATTGCATGCAACCCGACAACGCAGACCTGGAAAAGCACATTCACAGCACCATCAAACCACGTGTGGAGGCAATGCGAAACGATGCCCTCGGGGCTTTTATCCACGTCAGCTACATATCCTTCAAGGAGAACCTGAGCGCACCCACAGAGACACTGCAGTATGCAAAAGGTGGCAGTGTGCTGACCCTGGAGAGCGGAAGACTCGTCAAAGAGAAGTTTTCGGTAAGCGACAATGACTCGAAAGGCACGATGATCACGATGAGTAGGATGCTGAATGTAGCTGCGTCTGTCACGTTTTGCAGAAATTCAACGATCAATTGGAAGAGCTGCACAAGACGCAGAGAGACTACGTGGTCGCTGAGGTCCCCATCCGCCAACACCTCATCCGAACTGCGGTCGACACCATCATCCCAGCGTACAAGGCTTTCTACGAAAAGTACGTGATTGTCCTGGTGACGTTCTAGCATGCTTCCCTTGGGTTTATTTCACTGTGTATTTTGTCATTATAAAACAGATACTCGGTTATCCAGTTCTCGAGGAAGCATGCATCCAAGTATCTGAAGTACACTCCTCAAGCAGCCCAAGGTCTTCTGAAGGAGATGTTTTCCGGTGAGGCTTCTCCGGGCGACAAGCACAGCGAAGTCAGCTCGTCATAACCACCATCACCCAAGTGGGAGTCGATGGATCGAGTTGGTGGATGCTTCCGTGACTATTAAATAGCTTTCGTCGACACTACAAGCAATGCATACGGCACAAAACGTAAGCAATTGAACCCGAACGATGAAAACTACTGTGGTCGCGGCACACCTCAGACAGACTCCAGTGATTTCAGTCCCTGGGATCTCCATAGTTTGCCTCAAAACCCCGTCTGAACCAATAACGGAGACTTTCCCGTTGCTTGTACTGCCTCCTACACGCACACCAAAACGTCAGCTCGTTCGTACAAAACGCTCAGGGACGAGACCCTACCTGAAAAATCGTAGTGCCCGACATACAGAGTGCCATCCGTCGCACAGGCAACCCCGGATGGACCCATCCCGCCAGAGAACTGGTAGAAGACGCTTGCGTGGTAGGCGTTGCTGGGTCGCTGCTGGAGCTTTAACACTCGGTTCTGCATGGTCTCCGCCACGAACAACGCGCCAGTATCCGGCAAGACAGCGATGCCCCACGGGTGAGCAAGACACTCCATCACGAGAGGACGCAGCACTTGGCCGCCGCTGGGGCTCGACGCGATGCAGAAGACGCTGCCCCGCGGCTTCTCGAGCGTCGTCTCGCCCAGCGGCCCGCTGTCTGTGAAGAAGAGCGTGTCGTCGTGGGCGAACGCGATGCCGTTGGGGCCCCGGAACGCCCGGTCCTCGTACGCCTTGACCATCACGCCAGGCTGCGCAGCGTCGTCCACCCGGAGGATGGCTGCATGGGCGCAGTCGGCCACGTGCAGGCGCCCGCGATGGTCGAACTGGGCTCCGAACGGCTCGCCTCCGGAGAAGACGACGGCCGCGTGCGCGTCCGGCGGCTGGAACTGGAAGACCTCGCCCGTCTCGGCCGAAACGTAGTAGATGGTGTCGCTGCCACCGGCCTCGTCCCGGGCCACGAACGGGCTGCAGACCTTGCCGCCGCGGCACGGGATGACGTCCATCGCTGCGACTGCGACTGCGACCGTTGAGGATCGGCTGTGCGCCGCCGCTACGCGGCGGGAGGTTTTGTGGTTTGTCGTCGAAGTTAGGGCCGCCCACCTCCGCTTCGCTCCGGTGGGCTTTTATCCAGTTCAAATGGTATTAATTTCGATTATGTGCCTGTAAAAAAGTGTTTTTTTCTGTTGAAAGTACTACTATTTTAGAGTAGGTAGAGCATTCGTGGCAATATTTCCAAGTTAGAGTAACTGTCAGTAGATGCATTTAGCAAGGTAAAGCAGTCTGGGTTGTATGGAGGTGTGTTGTAAAACGTGTCCACAATTATTTTAACACGACTGAAAAGTCGCCGCTTAGTACGTATCAAAAATACTATGTGCTCACTGTAAACGTCGTTCAAAGGAAGGTTGATATGATCTACATGTCATGATAGGATAGATGGACATGGTGTTGCCAGCTGTGGTGTGTTAACTTACGTCTGCATGCGTTTTATCAAGTTATCGCACTATCATAGTTCGTAGTCTAAGTTATCACACTATCATAGTTGTTATTTAGTTCGTAGCCTTTTGCATTTACATTCTGTGAGAACGCAGTGTGGGCCTCACTATTCGTGTAAGTATTTTTATTTAGTGCTAATCATCTTAAAAAAGATTTAACATTTGCGCTATGTTTCTTCCGCTTCCTGCATGTATATCGTTCATTCAATAGCCAAAGAAGTTAACAGACACCAATGTACCTCAATGCGAAACGAAACGATGTATATCCGTCCAATAAACTTGGTTAGAGAAGGAGCCTCAGCGTAGACTATAATAAAAACCTCTGTCAGAACATCTACTACCCCACTAACGCATTATTCTAACACTACACACTGCACCTTTAATATATAATAAGCGCGTTTAAGCAAATATCCCCCAAGAATCTTGGGCCAAGATGAACGCAGAGCGCCGCTGTAAATATACTATATCCATCCCTAAAGTATTACAGTAAAAATATACTGCGCATGTTCGTGTTAATATCGTGCACACCTTCCGCTCCATGTACTCGCACTGCTATCTATTACCACGTGCTGCTATTGCTAATTACAAACTACCACCGCTTGCTACATGTTGCTATCGGTGAGCCACATCAATATCGTAACATGCATTTCTATTAAACCAACTTTGCTTCAGTGTATTTATTCCAAGTCGCACGGCCAGCGTAGCTATCGTTGCTATTCCGCGGTGGGTCTATTTTAATTGATAGTTGGAGTTAGAAAAATAGCCAAGTGCTGCAGCAGCTATAATGTGTCCACTCCTAAAAAATACTTAGTATAGTAAACCTAAGCTGAGCATGCTGGGAATAGCAATCATCCCCCTTCACAATCACCTTGTACTGCATGTACTGCTATCGACTATCGCGAGCTGCTATCGCGCTTCTATCGCGTATTAACGTATTACAGAGCGAGTTATATTAATGCCGAAATAGGTGCTACTAAATATGAAGCCAAGCGGCGGGAGGGTAATATGGTCGCCCCCGTTTCGCTCGCCTCGTCGCCTCGCTGCACTACTCGCAGTGTTATTAGCTACTGTAGAGCTGGGCGGCCCTGCGGCCCGCTAGGTCGCACGCGGGTGCCGCCTTCGCTGCGCTCGGCAGCTTGTGTGGGGCCGCCTTCGGCGTCCAAGGCTGTCTATGTATGATTATGTGGACCACCCTAATTTTGTCGCCATGCGTGACACACGGACTGACAGACGGACCGATCTCTCTAGTAGTTGTTGTAGACTAGCCGAGCGCCGCCGCTACGCGGCGGGAGGTTTTGTGGTTAGTCGTAGTTGTAAGGGCCGCCCACCTCCGCTTCGCTCCGGTGGGCTTTGTTAAGTTTTAAATGTTAACGATTGATTGGGTGCTTTTAAAAAGAAGTTTTATGTTGGGAGTATACTCTGGTAGCGTTACGTGGTTGATATAAGTTAATAAACTATTACCACGCCAGAGTTACTTTGAGTAGATGTGCGCTGTAGGGTAAAACATTGTCTATTTGTACGGTCCTGTGTTGTCCCACATTCGCTCCACTCCGGTGGGTTTGTCAAGTTCAACTGGTTTTAGATCGTGCATGTAGAAAAGTGTTTTGTGCCAGCAGTAGACTTACTATGGTTACGTGGCCGGCAGCTTAGTAAAACATTCCCACGTCAGAGGCACCATGAGTAGATGCATGTTGCAACGTGCTAAAGTAAACCATTCTGTATTGTACGGAACTTTGTTGTAAACCGGGTCTATTTCGGCGTAATAAGTTAACACGACAACAAAGGAAACATAATATGTGCTTATTGTGAAGGTAGTAGCAATAAACGTTGGCATGAGTTACGTGTCGTGGTGGGGAAGATCAATAATATGCTATTGACGTTATAGTCAAAGAAGTATGTGGACGTGCTATTGTCTAAACCCTCCAAAACTCGCAGTGCGGGTTTCACTCGTTTTTTTACTTAGCATTATATTTCGTGCTAATGTTCCTCAGTAAAAAAAACACCGTGTATCTATCGTGCTATGATTCAACACTTGGTATGGTCCATAAAATGGTTTGAGCTGGATGCTACGTTAATGCTAACATAATTTCTACGTGGGCCCCGCTCATATCTACGTAGGCTGTCATAAACCCAGTAGTTTGTAACTAAAAGCAATCATGACTTTTCTATTCTACTACGTGGGCGCACATTAGCAGTTGCACACTACCAAGAGTAGACTAAAAATGCTAAATGTAACAAACTTCACATTCTATCACCAAAGTACACACTGCGCAATAAAAATCCGCCCCCTGTATTTGCCATTAGGGTATGTGCGACTTAATAAAATTTCGTAAAACCCGGCAGGGTAACATCAACGTTGTGTGCACTAAATATTCTTTATTACTATGCTGCACACTTTGCATTAACGATATATAAAACATACATAAGATAATGTAGCTAAATGCCCTCGCAAGATAGACGCCAAGCTTGCTAAAGCTATAATGTATCCATCCCTAAAGTATTATTGTCAACTTAGGTGAGCAGAAATGCTACAAAACAGCATACATTGCGCTAACTGTACTCGCACTGCTATCGCTTACTACGTCGCTGTTATCACCTACTACGTGCTTCTATAGTTTTCTACGCGCTGCTATCGCTAACTATATGATCAGATCGCTTACTACGTGCTACTACGCTTAACTCTGCGCTCCTATCGCTGACTACGTGCTGCTATCGCTAACTATACACTGCCATCCCTTTACTATGTGTTTGTATTGAACCAACCTCGCTGCATTGGTATCGTACTAAGTAGCAGGCAGGCCCAGCTATCGCTGCCTCAAAACGTACTGCATACTCACCCTGCTATCGCTGCTACGCTCATTAATATCGCAAAGGTTGCTAATATCAATAATTAATCTAGCGGCACGGCGAGGGAAACATGCTGCCCCCGTTCTGCTCGCCTCGCCTTGTGCTGTATGTACTCACGCCCCTATTGAACACTACGTGCTGCTATCGCTTACTAAAGTATTACAGAGAGAGTCGTGTTCGTGCCGTAGTATTGGTTACGCCACGCGGCGGGAGGGTAATATTCGCCGCTTTAGTATTAGTTGCTGTAGAGCAGGGCGGCCCTGCGGCCCGCTAGGTCGCACGCGGGTGCCGCCTTCGCTGCGCTCGGCAGCTTGGGGTATGGCGTCTAAAAACGTACTTAATACGGGTTGTGTGGACCACCTTAAATTGTCGACACCCGTGACGGACGGACTGACGGAAGCACACACTGGACGGTCTCTCTAGTAGATGGTAGAGACTAGCCGAGCGCCGCCGCTACGCGGCGGGAGGTTTTGTGGTTACTCGTAGTAGTTAGGGCCGCCCACCTCCGCTTCGCTCCGGTGGGCTTTTTCAAGTTGAAATGTTATTATTTTCCATTGTGTACATGTAAATTTGTTTATACTGCTGTGAGCTACTATCAGCGGAGTGATGTGGCTGGTATCAGCTTAAATATCTATTCCCCCGTCAAGAGTTACTATGAGTAGATGCATGTTTCAGGGTAAAAGATTATCCATTGTACGGCCCTGTGCTGGAAACCGTGTCTAACCTGTCACAACTATTTATCCCGAATTACAAAGTACATATCGAACAATCTGCGTTTACTGTGAATTTAGTAGAAATAAACATGAGCAATATGTCTCGGTAGGGAGATCAATCTGGTGTTGCTATCTTCGGTGTGCTCACATAAGTCTATGTCCTACGTGTTGTTTAGTCAGTTTATCACCCCCCGTAACTCTCTGTTTTTAGTTCGTAGGCTATAACACCTTCATTCTACAGTGGACTATAAGCCCCAGCAACAATCAAAGTATGGCTTCGCTATTCCTGTACTTAGCATTACATGAAGTGCTTGTGTTCTTATATAAACACCGAGTAGACATGGCTACATCGTTTTAGCATTTCGTATGTTCAACCAAATATACCTGCGGGCTGCGCTAACAACTGCGCGGTCTACTTCCAAACACAGCATTTTAGGCATGGCTATCGGTTTACTATCGGTTTATTAATCTTGTACGCGCGAGTATTGGCACTTGAGCGTACCACCTGCATTAAAGTAGGCAAGATACAGAGAATTCGCACCCGTCACTATAAATTCACGTTTGTCCTATGCTAATTCTGTGTCCTGCACGTATCCGTCCAATACCACGGTTAGAGAAGAGAACTCAGCGTAATAAACTGTAATAAAAGGCCTCCACTCAGTGAATATAATCTACTACCCCACTAACGCATTATCGCTACATACTGTACCGTAACGATATACGACACGCGTTGAAGCAAGTGAAGTAAAATATCCTCCCAAGCTGAACGCAGATGTAGCTATAATATATCCATCCCTAAAGTATTCAAGTAAAAGTATGCTGCGCATGTTCGAGACGCCTTACTTGCACTGCATCCACTGCTACACGTTCGCTACGTGTACTCACACAACTGTCCACTCCTATCGATAACTATGCGCTTCTATCGCTAATTACTTGCTACCATCGCTAAGTATGCGCTGTTATCCCTTACCATGTGTTTATATTAAACCAAGCTCACTGCATCGCTATTATACTTAGCCGTAAGGCAGACCCAGCTATCGCTGCCACAACGTACCCCATACTTACCTTGCCATTACTATCGCTAATACTACGCAGTGAGCTCACTGATATCGAAAGGGTCGCTAATAATATTATTTAACCAACCGGCGACATTATCGTCCCCGTTCCGCTCGCCTCGTCGGCTCGCTGCACTACTCGCAGTGTTATTAGTTACTGTAGAGCAGGGCGGCCCTGCGGCCCGCTAGGTCGCACGCGGGTGCCGCCTTCGCTGCGCTCGGCAGCTTGGGGTATGGCGTCTAAAAACGTACTTAATACGGGTTGTGTGGACCACCTTAAATTGTCGACACCCGTGACGGACGGACTGACGGAAGCACACACTGGACGGTCTCTCTAGTAGATGGTAGAGACTAGCCGAGCGCCGCCGCTACGCGGCGGGAGGTTTTGTGGTTACTCGTAGTAGTTAGGGCCGCCCACCTCCGCTTCGCTCCGGTGGGCTTTTTCAAGTTGAAATGTTATTATTTTCCATTGTGTACATGTAAATTTGTTTATACTGCTGTGAGCTACTATCAGCGGAGTGATGTGGCTGGTATCAGCTTAAATATCTATTCCCCCGTCAAGAGTTACTATGAGTAGATGCATGTTTCAGGGTAAAAGATTATCCATTGTACGGCCCTGTGCTGGAAACCGTGTCTAACCTGTCACAACTATTTATCCCGAATTACAAAGTACATATCGAACAATCTGCGTTTACTGTGAATTTAGTAGAAATAAACATGAGCAATATGTCTCGGTAGGGAGATCAATCTGGTGTTGCTATCTTCGGTGTGCTCACATAAGTCTATGTCCTACGTGTTGTTTAGTCAGTTTATCACCCCCCGTAACTCTCTGTTTTTAGTTCGTAGGCTATAACACCTTCATTCTACAGTGGACTATAAGCCCCAGCAACAATCAAAGTATGGCTTCGCTATTCCTGTACTTAGCATTACATGAAGTGCTTGTGTTCTTATATAAACACCGAGTAGACATGGCTACATCGTTTTAGCATTTCGTATGTTCAACCAAATATACCTGCGGGCTGCGCTAACAACTGCGCGGTCTACTTCCAAACACAGCATTTTAGGCATGGCTATCGGTTTACTATCGGTTTATTAATCTTGTACGCGCGAGTATTGGCACTTGAGCGTACCACCTGCATTAAAGTAGGCAAGATACAGAGAATTCGCACCCGTCACTATAAATTCACGTTTGTCCTATGCTAATTCTGTGTCCTGCACGTATCCGTCCAATACCACGGTTAGAGAAGAGAACTCAGCGTAATAAACTGTAATAAAAGGCCTCCACTCAGTGAATATAATCTACTACCCCACTAACGCATTATCGCTACATACTGTACCGTAACGATATACGACACGCGTTGAAGCAAGTGAAGTAAAATATCCTCCCAAGCTGAACGCAGATGTAGCTATAATATATCCATCCCTAAAGTATTCAAGTAAAAGTATGCTGCGCATGTTCGAGACGCCTTACTTGCACTGCATCCACTGCTACACGTTCGCTACGTGTACTCACACAACTGTCCACTCCTATCGATAACTATGCGCTTCTATCGCTAATTACTTGCTACCATCGCTAAGTATGCGCTGTTATCCCTTACCATGTGTTTATATTAAACCAAGCTCACTGCATCGCTATTATACTTAGCCGTAAGGCAGACCCAGCTATCGCTGCCACAACGTACCCCATACTTACCTTGCCATTACTATCGCTAATACTACGCAGTGAGCTCACTGATATCGAAAGGGTCGCTAATAATATTATTTAACCAACCGGCGACATTATCGTCCCCGTTCCGCTCGCCTCGTCGGCTCGCTGCACTACTCGCAGTGTTATTAGTTACTGTAGAGCCGGGCGGCCCTGCGGCCCGCTAGGTTGCACGCGGGTGCCGCCTTCGCTGCGCTCGGCAGCTTGTGTGGGGCCGCCTGCGGCGTCCAAGGCTGTCAATGTATAGTTGTGTGGACCACCTCTATTATGTGGACACGGGGCTTCACACGGACGGACACTAGAGCTGCGAACGTCCCACCGTGAACCCCCTGCGAACACAGACCAACACCTACACCCTGGGGGTTCATGCGAAAACCTTCAAACTCCCTCCAACCCCCCCTGAACCCCCCCTGAACACCCATACTTTAAAATACTATGGTGCATACAAACTATCAATACAAACTACCTCCGTGATAAAGATACAGGTTGGTGCTGGCGGGCGCAGACGGCAAGATGCAAGGTTGGCACCAAGCCCAGCAGTCACCAAGTACCGGACGTACAGGTCCCCCAGAGCGTCCATCGACACCACGCGGGTGTCATCCTCGAGCTCATGTGTCAGGTCTAGATGGGGCCGCCGAATCTGGGGCTTGGAACGTGAACTTGTTCAGCTGAGCAACGATCAGCAAGCCGAGGCAGCCGTTGAGGTTGTGCACGGCAATAATGCGCACGCTAGCCGTGGACTGGCGGCGGCGTTTTGTGCTGGACAGCGAACACCTCTTGGTACCCGCGGATGGCGTCCGACAGACGAAGTGCACCGAGCTGCGTGTTGGGTAAGGCGTACCACGAGAAGCTCAGATGCAGCAAGCTCGTAACGTTGCTGCTGAGCGAGGACCCAAGCACGAACATGACGTGCTTTTGGGCGATCGGCAGCAGGTCGTGGCGCTTATACCCACCGGCAGAAGCACCTGCACGAAGCTGCCTCCCTCGGGACATCGAACGTCGCTCCCTCAGGGATGTGGTGTTTTAGCGCCTTCATCAGGTCGGCAGCAAGCTTCTAGAGCGTCGGTAGCCGTGAGCAAGAAGTAGCTGCCGTCCACTGGTGGCTCTGTGCGCGTCTTGAGCGTGATCGCGTCGTTGCTGGAGCCGGTCTTGCCCAGCCAGAAGCTGTCTATCATGTCGAGTCGAGCTGTAGCAGGCACCACGTCCCTGAGTATCCAGCACGCACGCGGTTTTCAACTTCTTGTGCAACGCGTCCTACAGCATTTGGCGCCGACACGTGCCTCTGAATGCCCCACCGCGAAAACCGCCTTCTGCTCGCGCCCGCTCGTCCGCGCTTATCTTGCACTGTAGCTACCTATGTATGTCCGGTAGCGTGTGCGCCACGTTCAGGTCGGTCGTGGGGAGCGCAATGCGATGCTCCGTCGGTCCGCTCTTCCTGCAGCGAGTCGAGCTTCTCCGTTCAAAAAGTCTGTAATTCACTTCACTTTAGCATACAGAACTTTCAAGTGTAAATATATGGGTGTTCATAGGGTGTTCAAGGGACGTTCAGCGGTCGAAACGCCCCCACGAACGTCCGGGGGGTTCAGAGGGGGGTACACGAACGTTCACAGCTCTAACGGGCACACACACATACACACTGGACGGTCTCTGTAGTAGTTGTTGTAGATACACAGGTCATTGGTTGGCGCGCAGCACAGCTGGCCAATAGGCAAGTTGTACTCTATAATCATATACGATGATACATATCATACAGATTGCAACATACATTTATAGAGTATTGTTGTTTTGATCTTACCTTTTGCTGTTTTGAACTTACAATTTGCAGTTTTGAAGTTGAAAAGGTGTAGTATTGATGTGACAGTAAAAGTATGCCGCGCATGTTAAAATAATTTCGCGCACACCTTCGCTATGTGCACTCACAGTGCTATCACACTTTTCACTGCTATCGCTAACTAAGTGCGTCTATCGCTTACTATGCTCGTCTATCGCTTACTATGCTCGTCTATCGCTTACTATATGCTGGTATCGCTAACAACGCGTTCGTATCACTTACAACGTGCTGCTACCACTTAACTCTGCGCTACTATCGATGACTACGTGCTGCTATAACTCATTATGTACTGTCATCCCTTTACTATGTGTTTTTAATAGACAAACCTCGCTACATTGATATTGTACTTAGTAGCAGGGCAGGCCCCACCACGCACTACTCGCAGTGAGTTTATATGGTTGGGAGGGCTCTGCTATCGCTGCTACTACGCGGCTGACCAAATAATATCGTAGAGGTAGTATGTTGCAACGCTCCGTTCCGCTCGCCTTGACGGCTCACTGCACTACTCGCAGTGTTAATAGTTATTGAGTAGCTGGGCGGCCCTGCGGCCCGCTATAACGTAAGTGGGGTGCCGCCTTCGCTGCGCTCGGCAGCTTGGGGGCGTCCAAAAACGTACTTAAGAGGGATTGTGTGGACCACCCTAATTTTGTCGCCATGCGTGACACACGGACTTTCACACGGACCGATCTCTCTAGTAGATGTTTGGAGAGACTAGCCGAGCGCCGCCGCTACGCGGCGGGAGGTTTTGTGGTTAGTCGTCGAAGTTAGGGCCGCCCACCTCCGCTTCGCTCCGGTGGGCTTTTATCCAGTTCAAATGGTATTAATTTCGATTATGTGCCTGTAAAAATGTGTTTTTTTCTGTTGAAAGTACTACTATTTTAGAGTAGGTAGAGCATTCGTGGCAATATTTCCAAGTTAGAGTAACTGTCAGTAGATGCATTTAGCAAGGTAAAGCAGTCTGGGTTGTATGGAGGTGTGTTGTAAAACGTGTCCACAATTATTTTAACACGACTGAAAAGTCGCCGCTTAGTACGTATCAAAAATACTATGTGCTCACTGTAAACGTCGTTCAAAGGAAGGTTGATATGATCTACATGTCATGATAGGATAGATGGACATGGTGTTGCCAGCTGTGGTGTGTTAACTTACGTCTGCATGCGTTTTATCAAGTTATCGCACTATCATAGTTCGTAGTCTAAGTTATCACACTATCATAGTTGTTATTTAGTTCGTAGCCTTTTGCATTTACATTCTGTAAGAACGCAGTGTGGGCCTCACTATTCGTGTAAGTATTTTTATTTAGTGCTAATCATCTTAAAAAAGATTTAACATTTGCGCTATGTTTCTTCCGCTTCCTGCATGTATATCGTTCATTCAATAGCCAAAGAAGTTAACAGACACCAATGTACCTCAATGCGAAACGAAACGATGTATATCCGTCCAATAAGCTTGGTTAGAGAAGGAGCCTCAGCGTAGACTATAATAAAAACCTCTGTCAGAACATCTACTACCCCACTAACGCATTATTCTAACACTACACACTGCACCTTTAATATATAATAAGCGCGTTTAAGCAAATATCCCCCAAGAATCTTGGGCCAAGATGAACGCAGAGCGCCGCTGTAAATATACTATATCCATCCCTAAAGTATTACAGTAAAAATATACTGCGCATGTTCGTGTTAATATCGTGCACACCTTCCGCTCCATGTACTCGCACTGCTATCTATTACCACGTGCTGCTATTGCTAATTACAAACTACCACCGCTTGCTACATGTTGCTATCGGTGAGCCACATCAATATCGTAACATGCATTTCTATTAAACCAACTTTGCTTCAGTGTATTTATTCCAAGTCGCACGGCCAGCGTAGCTATCGTTGCTATTCCGCGGTGGGTCTATTTTAATTGATAGTTGGAGTTAGAAAAATAGCCAAGTGCTGCAGCAGCTATAATGTGTCCACTCCTAAAAAATACTTAGTATAGTAAACCTAAGCTGAGCATGCTGGGAATAGCAATCATCCCCCTTCACAATCACCTTGTACTGCATGTACTGCTATCGACTATCGCGAGCTGCTATCGCGCTTCTATCGCGTATTAACGTATTACAGAGCGAGTTATATTAATGCCGAAATAGGTGCTACTAAATATGAAGCCAAGCGGCGGGAGGGTAATATGGTCGCCCCCGTTTCGCTCGCCTCGTCGCCTCGCTGCACTACTCGCAGTGTTATTAGCTACTGTAGAGCTGGGCGGCCCTGCGGCCCGCTAGGTCGCACGCGGGTGCCGCCTTCGCTGCGCTCGGCAGCTTGTGTGGGGCCGCCTTCGGCGTCCAAGGCTGTCTATGTATGATTATGTGGACCACCCTAATTTTGTCGCCATGCGTGACACACGGACTGACAGACGGACCGATCTCTCTAGTAGTTGTTGTAGACTAGCCGAGCGCCGCCGCTACGCGGCGGGAGGTTTTGTGGTTAGTCGTAGTTGTAAGGGCCGCCCACCTCCGCTTCGCTCCGGTGGGCTTTGTTAAGTTTTAAATGTTAACGATTGATTGGGTGCTTTTAAAAAGAAGTTTTATGTTGGGAGTATACTCTGGTAGCGTTACGTGGTTGATATAAGTTAATAAACTATTACCACGCCAGAGTTACTTTGAGTAGATGTGCGCTGTAGGGTAAAACATTGTCTATTTGTACGGTCCTGTGTTGTCCCACATTCGCTCCACTCCGGTGGGTTTGTCAAGTTCAACTGGTTTTAGATCGTGCATGTAGAAAAGTGTTTTGTGCCAGCAGTAGACTTACTATGGTTACGTGGCCGGCAGCTTAGTAAAACATTCCCACGTCAGAGGCACCATGAGTAGATGCATGTTGCAACGTGCTAAAGTAAACCATTCTGTATTGTACGGAACTTTGTTGTAAACCGGGTCTATTTCGGCGTAATAAGTTAACACGACAACAAAGGAAACATAATATGTGCTTATTGTGAAGGTAGTAGCAATAAACGTTGGCATGAGTTACGTGTCGTGGTGGGGAAGATCAATAATATGCTATTGACGTTATAGTCAAAGAAGTATGTGGACGTGCTATTGTCTAAACCCTCCAAAACTCGCAGTGCGGGTTTCACTCGTTTTTTTACTTAGCATTATATTTCGTGCTAATGTTCCTCAGTAAAAAAAACACCGTGTATCTATCGTGCTATGATTCAACACTTGGTATGGTCCATAAAATGGTTTGAGCTGGATGCTACGTTAATGCTAACATAATTTCTACGTGGGCCCCGCTCATATCTACGTAGGCTGTCATAAACCCAGTAGTTTGTAACTAAAAGCAATCATGACTTTTCTATTCTACTACGTGGGCGCACATTAGCAGTTGCACACTACCAAGAGTAGACTAAAAATGCTAAATGTAACAAACTTCACATTCTATCACCAAAGTACACACTGCGCAATAAGAAATCCGCCCCCTGTATTTGCCATTAGGGTATGTGCGACTTAATAAAATTTCGTAAAACCCGGCAGGGTAACATCAACGTTGTGTGCACTAAATATTCTTTATTACTATGCTGCACACTTTGCATTAACGATATATAAAACATACATAAGATAATGTAGCTAAATGCCCTCGCAAGATAGACGCCAAGCTTGCTAAAGCTATAATGTATCCATCCCTAAAGTATTATTGTCAACTTAGGTGAGCAGAAATGCTACAAAACAGCATACATTGCGCTAACTGTACTCGCACTGCTATCGCTTACTACGTCGCTGTTATCACCTACTACGTGCTTCTATAGTTTTCTACGCGCTGCTATCGCTAACTATATGATCAGATCGCTTACTACGTGCTACTACGCTTAACTCTGCGCTCCTATCGCTGACTACGTGCTGCTATCGCTAACTATACACTGCCATCCCTTTACTATGTGTTTGTATTGAACCAACCTCGCTGCATTGGTATCGTACTAAGTAGCAGGCAGGCCCAGCTATCGCTGCCTCAAAACGTACTGCATACTCACCCTGCTATCGCTGCTACGCTCATTAATATCGCAAAGGTTGCTAATATCAATAATTAATCTAGCGGCACGGCGAGGGAAACATGCTGCCCCCGTTCTGCTCGCCTCGCCTTGTGCTGTATGTACTCACGCCCCTATTGAACACTACGTGCTGCTATCGCTTACTATCCGCTTCTATCGCTTACTAAAGTATTACAGAGAGAGTCGTGTTCGTGCCGTAGTATTGGTTACGCCACGCGGCGGGAGGGTAATATTCGCCGCTTTAGTATTAGTTGCTGTAGAGCAGGGCGGCCCTGCGGCCCGCTAGGTCGCACGCGGGTGCCGCCTTCGCTGCGCTCGGCAGCTTGGGGTATGGCGTCTAAAAACGTACTTAATACGGGTTGTGTGGACCACCTTAAATTGTCGACACCCGTGACGGACGGACTGACGGAAGCACACACTGGACGGTCTCTCTAGTAGATGGTAGAGACTAGCCGAGCGCCGCCGCTACGCGGCGGGAGGTTTTGTGGTTACTCGTAGTAGTTAGGGCCGCCCACCTCCGCTTCGCTCCGGTGGGCTTTTTCAAGTTGAAATGTTATTATTTTCCATTGTGTACATGTAAATTTGTTTATACTGCTGTGAGCTACTATCAGCGGAGTGATGTGGCTGGTATCAGCTTAAATATCTATTCCCCCGTCAAGAGTTACTATGAGTAGATGCATGTTTCAGGGTAAAAGATTATCCATTGTACGGCCCTGTGCTGGAAACCGTGTCTAACCTGTCACAACTATTTATCCCGAATTACAAAGTACATATCGAACAATCTGCGTTTACTGTGAATTTAGTAGAAATAAACATGAGCAATATGTCTCGGTAGGGAGATCAATCTGGTGTTGCTATCTTCGGTGTGCTCACATAAGTCTATGTCCTACGTGTTGTTTAGTCAGTTTATCACCCCCCGTAACTCTCTGTTTTTAGTTCGTAGGCTATAACACCTTCATTCTACAGTGGACTATAAGCCCCAGCAACAATCAAAGTATGGCTTCGCTATTCCTGTACTTAGCATTACATGAAGTGCTTGTGTTCTTATATAAACACCGAGTAGACATGGCTACATCGTTTTAGCATTTCGTATGTTCAACCAAATATACCTGCGGGCTGCGCTAACAACTGCGCGGTCTACTTCCAAACACAGCATTTTAGGCATGGCTATCGGTTTACTATCGGTTTATTAATCTTGTACGCGCGAGTATTGGCACTTGAGCGTACCACCTGCATTAAAGTAGGCAAGATACAGAGAATTCGCACCCGTCACTATAAATTCACGTTTGTCCTATGCTAATTCTGTGTCCTGCACGTATCCGTCCAATACCACGGTTAGAGAAGAGAACTCAGCGTAATAAACTGTAATAAAAGGCCTCCACTCAGTGAATATAATCTACTACCCCACTAACGCATTATCGCTACATACTGTACCGTAACGATATACGACACGCGTTGAAGCAAGTGAAGTAAAATATCCTCCCAAGCTGAACGCAGATGTAGCTATAATATATCCATCCCTAAAGTATTCAAGTAAAAGTATGCTGCGCATGTTCGAGACGCCTTACTTGCACTGCATCCACTGCTACACGTTCGCTACGTGTACTCACACAACTGTCCACTCCTATCGATAACTATGCGCTTCTATCGCTAATTACTTGCTACCATCGCTAAGTATGCGCTGTTATCCCTTACCATGTGTTTATATTAAACCAAGCTCACTGCATCGCTATTATACTTAGCCGTAAGGCAGACCCAGCTATCGCTGCCACAACGTACCCCATACTTACCTTGCCATTACTATCGCTAATACTACGCAGTGAGCTCACTGATATCGAAAGGGTCGCTAATAATATTATTTAACCAACCGGCGACATTATCGTCCCCGTTCCGCTCGCCTCGTCGGCTCGCTGCACTACTCGCAGTGTTATTAGTTACTGTAGAGCCGGGCGGCCCTGCGGCCCGCTAGGTTGCACGCGGGTGCCGCCTTCGCTGCGCTCGGCAGCTTGTGTGGGGCCGCCTGCGGCGTCCAAGGCTGTCTATGTATAGTTGTGTGGACCACCTCTATTATGTGGACACGGGGCTTCACACGGACGGACACACACACATACACACTGGACGGTCTCTGTAGTAGTTGTTTGAGACTAGCCGAGCGCCGCCGCTACGCGGCGGAAGGTTTTGTGGTTAGTCATAGTAGTTAGGGCCGCCCACCTCCGCTACGCTCCGGTGGGCTTTAATCGTGTTCAAATGTTATTCATTTCGATTGTGGGACATGCAAAAAGTGTTTGTTGTGACGGAAGTACCGTTACGTGGCTGTTATCAGCTTAAAAAACTATTTCCACGTCGGAGTTACGATGGGTAGATGCATGTTGCAGAGTAAAACATTTTCAACTATAGGGCGTGCCATTTTAAGTGCAGGTACGTGTTTTTATCGAGTTTGTCATGCTACCATAGCTCAGTGTTGCCTATATTTTATTCTGTATGGGGGATAAGCCCTTGGAACAACCAAACTGTGGGCTTCGTTTATCCTGTACCTTTCATTGTATTCCGTGCTTATGTTCTTGTAAAAATACCGAGTATACAACGTGATATCATTAATTTATATGGCCCATAATGTATTTAAGTAGCGGAGTGCTCAAACTTCTACGTGACCTACTTGAGCACTCAATTTAATCTACTAAGACGTGTCTATCACTTTGTTATTATACTACGCAGCAAACATTAGTATTTAGCGTCTACCAGCATTGATAGTAGCTAAAATAAGAACCTTGCACTGCGTAACTATAAAAATTAACGTTTACGCTATAGTAATTCCATTTCCTACATGTTTATCCGTCCAATAACACGGCAATCTCAGCGAAAACTATAATAAAAAGCTCCCGCTCGGTGAATGTCAGAATATCTACTGCCGCAACAACATACTATCTTACCGCTACAGTGCGTACCTGTAGCAGGTACAGTATATACCTTAAAAGAAATACGAAACACGCTCATGCAAGGGTAGCTAAATATCGCCTCAAGATAAAGCCGTTGCTGCTATACTATATCCCTCCCTAAAATATTACAGTAAAATATGCTATGCGTGTCAGTAACAATTTCGTGAACGCGTTCCGCTACATTTACTCGCACTGCGATCTATTGCTACACGTACTATTGCTTACTGCACACTGCCACCGCTTCCTATGTGTTGCTATCTATAACTACGCGGTGAGCCATATCAATATCGTAGCATGCGTCTATATTATACCACCTTCGCTTGAGTATATTCTTTCTACGTCGTACGGCGAGCGTAGCTATCCTTGCCGCAGCGGGCCTATTTTAATTGATAGTAGGAGTTAGAAAATATGCCAAGTGCTGCAGCAGCTATAATGTGTCCACTCCTAAAGTATTATAGTAAGCCTAAGCTGAGAATACCCTACAGACTCGCCTTGCAATGCAATTTGAATGTTCGCATGTGAACCTACATACATAATAACTGCTTCAGTTTAAGTAAATATCCACTATCTTCAGAACAAATTATCCCCAAAATATTTGGTGAAAATAAGATAGGCGCGCTGTAAATACTTTATCCATCTTCAGCTACCTTGCGTTACCAGTACTCACACTGCTATCACTTACTTTGCCGCTGTAATCGCTCACTACGCGCTCCTATAGCTTTCTACGCGCTGCTATCGCTAACTATATGTTCAGATCGCTTACTACGTGCTGCTACCGCTTAACTCTGCGCTCCTATCGCTGACTACGTGCTGCTATCGCTAACTATGCACTGCCATCCCTTTACTATGTGTTTGTATCGAACCAACCTCGCTGCATTGATATCATACTAAGTAGCAGGCAGGCCCCAGCTATCGCTACTACATACTCACCCTGCTATCTATCGCTGCTACGCTCATTAATAATATCGTAAAGGCTGCTAATAACATTAATTAATCTAGCGGCACAGCGGGGGTAATATGGTCGCCCCGTTCCGCTCGCCTCGTCGGCTCACTGCACTACTCAGTGTTATTAGTTGCTGTATGACTGGGCGGCCCTGCGGCCCGCAGGCTGCACGCGGGTGCCGCCTTCGCTGCGCTCGGCAGCTTGGGGTATGGCGTCCAAAAACGTACTTAAGAAGGGTTGTGTGGACCACCTCTATTATGTGGACAACGGACGGACGAACATACACACTGGACGGTCTCTCCAGTAGATGGTATAGACTAGCCAAGCGCCGCCGCTACGCGGCGGGAGGTTTTGTGGTTAGTCGTAGGTGAAAGGGCCGCCCACCTCCGCTACGCTCCTGTGGGCTTTAATCGTGTTCAAATGTTATTCATTTAGATTGTGGGGCATGTAAAAAAGAGCTTTTTGTGACGGAAGTACTGTTAGTAGCGTTACGTGGCTGTTATCAGCTTTAAAAAAACTATTCCCACGTCGGAGTTACGATGGGTAGATGCATGGTGCAGAGTAAAACATTTTCAACTATAGGGCGTGCCATTTTAAGTCCAGGTACGTATTTTTATTCGGTTTGTCCTCCTCCATAGCTCTCGGTTAGTTAGTGCGCATCCTATATTTTACATTCTGTATTGGGGCTATAAACCCCATCAACACCCAAACGGTGCGCTTCGTTTTTCCTGCACTTATTATTGCATTTCAGGCTATGTTCTTAAAATAAAATACTGTGTATACAACGTGCATCATTGTTTCGTATCGCCCATCATGCCTTTTAAGTAGCGGGGTGCTCAAACTCCTACGTGACCTACTTGAGCACTCAATTTTAACCTACTAAGACGTCACTATCACTTTTATTATTTTACTACGCAGCGAACATTAGCATTTTAGCGTCCTCCTGCATTTACAGTAGCTAAGATATTGAAAGTAAGAACCTTGCACGGCGGAACTATAAAATTCACGTTTACGCTATAGTAATTCCGTTTCCTACAAAATTTGTTCTGTTTCCCATATTCCTGCTGTTTTCGAGCAGCCAATAGTATACGAAACACGCTCAGCAAGTGTTACCAAATATCGGCCCCAAGATGAAGCTGCTGTAGCTATAATATATCCATCCATAAAGTATTGCAGTAAAAGTATGCTATGCGTGTCTGTAACGGGGTTACACGCACAAGTGGCTACAGCCACTTGTAACTTTAACAGACGCGATGTCTGTTAAAGGTTTAAACACTTCCTCGGCCTTGGTGTACGTTACATCAAGGGCCACATTCATTTACGATCACCACGACGGGTGGTCCATAGACATTTAGGATTCCTATTGGTTGAAAGCAGCATCTTTTAACCAATGAGCGACATGCATAGCAATGGAATTCTGCCAACCAGCCGTTGGCAGATTCCCAACTTAGAATATTACATTTAGAGGAAGTCAGAAACATAAAACAAAATAGCAGTTCTCATCTTTACCAAAATCAGCTACTAAGAGTCTTTGTCTTGTTTAAAGTATACTCGTGGACCTCGAGTATACTTAACTCAAGTAAAAGAAACCTACGCTTCCTCATACACGTGCGCACACGTGTAAGCTGTTGTAGTGGGCCAAGGTAGGCCCATTACACCTGGTAGCACTTTGTAGTCCGTCCAACGACCGACTAAGTTGAGTTCGTACGTTACCACACGAACACGGAGCCGAGAACCTTTTCATGAGCGCGGAGGTGCCCATGGAAAGCTCCACTACGCCTGCAACTCATGTTGCACGCGCTGACTGTCTCCACCTGTCGGACCCAGAGTGGGAGACACTCCAACGACTGTCAACGGTCATTGGAGAGGCTGCTGTAGCTGCGATGTTGCGCACGCTATCACCGACGGAGCAACACGGTGTTGCTCTGGGGTTCATGATGAAGGAGCAGCGTGATGCTGCTTCCTCTGTTACGATGTCGTCGGGGACGACATCGCGAGAGCAATCGCTGAAGCTCAACGTAAGTAATTATGTTGGAAGATAGGGTGAACCTCTCCTCCGTTGGCTTGTCGAACTCGACACTGCCATTGCGGCTCGACGTATCGTCGACCCGTTGTCGAAGGTTGCGTTCGCCATGTCTTGTCTTGGCGGACGAGCGAGGAGTTGGGCGTATGGGCGCCGACTCTCTGACCCTACGTGCTTCAGCACGTACGCGAGCTTCAAGGAGGAGCTCAGACAAGCGTTTGAGCCCCCGCAAAATGAATTCCGGTCGAGGGCGGAGTTCCTCGACCTGCAGCAGGGTAAGCATGATGTTCATGCTTACGCGCAGAGAGCACGGTACTTGGTCTCGAACATCGTGACCAACCCGATCGACGAGGCGACTAAGGTCGTCACGTTCATGAAGGGACTGAGAGATGGACCTGTGAAGACCTATCTCTTCCGAGAGTACCCAAGTACTCTCGAAGCTGCAATCACTCTTGCCATGCAGGAGGAGTTTAGCCTGCGACAGGCTAAACTACATGCGAATGCACCGAGGCTGCAACTGCCTCCGGTAGCGATGGCGGGAGGTCCGGAACCAATGGACCTCTCGAATGCAACGGCTGCTGGTTATCAACAGCAACAAGGGAGCAATGTACGATGCTTCCGTTGCGGAAGGATCGGTCACTATGCCCGAGAGTGCACGGCACCCGTGCACCGAGATGGTGATCGACGTGACGATGCCGGGCATTGTCGCGGACTAACAAAAAACGCTGGACGCCAGTAGGCGCGGGGCGCCCTACTGGTAATGCGGTTCCGCGTGTCAACCTTGGACACGCGACACTGAGGACTGCAGCCCCCAGTGAGGTTCATTCTCACTGCAAGAACCACGATGACAAGCCTGACCTTGTCATCCTGAATGTGAAGTCGATGAGAGCAAGCGGCTCTCGTCGTGCTTTGGTAGATTCCGGCGCGTCGAAGAAATTTGTTCGACTGCGAAGTCTATCAATGCTTGACTTCGAGGATTTAAAGATACCTCGAAGTATGTTGGAGGTACGCCTGGCGACAGGTGTCGTCGTAGAGACCGAGAAGCGCATGGTACGCGTGCGCTTCACATATAAAGGTCGAGCGTTTGTCGAAACCTTTATCGTCCTGGATCTGGACGATAAGTTCGACATGGTATTGGGTATGCCGTGGCTTGCACGGCATGATCCGGTCATCGATTGGGAGAAGCGCACTCTCGTGCGCTTCGGTCGCGCCAGCGGAACAGTGAGCGATGGCCCTGTTGCCGCAACGCACGCACGGACAGGTGCGCGCGACTCCCCAGTCGAGACAGCGCCTAACGCCGCTGTCCCGGAGCGCCCAGGGCGCGCACGAGTGCGCGCGCAAGAGCAGCAAGCGTCGGCGTCGTCGCCGACGGCTGAAGGAGAAAATGTGTTGATTTCGGAGATCGACACACTCTTTTCAACCAATCAGAGCCAGTCTCCAACCTCAAAAGGTTGGGGTGACGGACATGTGTCACACGTGTCAGCCGTGGAGGCTGACGCGAATTTGATTGTGGGAGTGTCTCCGGTCCGAAGGGACGCGGATGACGTAATCATGTCACACGCCTCAGCCGTGGAGGCTGACGCGAAGCCGATTGTGGGAGCGTCTCCGGTCCGAAGGGACGCGGATGACGTAAACATGTCACACGCCTCAGCCGTAGATGCCGACACGAAGCTGATTGGACCAGGTCTGGCCAATAATAAGGGCCAAAGAGATGAAACGCCGTCGACTCCGGGAGTCGATAGCTCGGATGAATTTGATTCGTCGGCTCTGGGAGCCGACGCACCCTCCGTAATGGGGGTCTCCGCCAATGGAAGGCGTCGAGGTATTGAAGTCACGTCGGTTCCGGGAACCGACGCTGCGAAAAGACATTTCGCGTCGACTCCGGGAGTCGACGCACCCTTTGAAACAAAGGGCTCCGCCAATAACAGGCGTCGAGGTGAAGATGGCGTGTCGGCTCCGGGAGCCGACGCTGCAGACGGTGTGGACGGTTGCAAACGTCCCACACTGGAAAAAATCTGCATGCTGTTGTGCAGCCGGGCTGCACGACGAAGCGCCGGGCGACCAA
Organism: Phytophthora vignae f. sp. vignae; assembly: GCA_016169955.1. Classification (NCBI taxonomy): domain Eukaryota; phylum Oomycota; class Peronosporomycetes; order Peronosporales; family Peronosporaceae; genus Phytophthora; species Phytophthora vignae. The sequence continues at coordinate 1,733,772 of JABJUM010000007.1, forward strand.
GCCGGGCTTGAAGTCGCTCGCCCGCGGGATGAACCCGCCGGCGGTATTAAAGAAGAACACCCGTCCACGGCTGGGCCTGGACGAGGTCAAGAGTCTAGCGGAGCCGGGCTCCGCAAGACGAGAAGACGGCGCATGCGAACGTCGCTGCGCAAGTCTCGGTCAGGGGCCGAGACGCTACAAGAGATGTCTGCTGGGCAGACGGAGGCAGAGAAGCCGGACGTCGAGACGTTGAACGTCTTGACGCGTACCTGTGCCGGATTCCGATACAGGGAGATGACTCTCGCTAATCCCCCGACGCAAGCGTCGGAGTTGACTTCGCTTCCAGTCATGAGCTGGAAGCGCTTCGCGCGTGACTTGCACGATGGACGCATCGAGCAAATATGCATTCTCTCGGACGCCGAGAGAACGAAGAGCGAGAATTAAGAACTGAGGCAGTTCTTCATGGAGAGCACCACTGAGAGTGAAGACACTCTCAGTGCCAAGACGAAGAAGGAACGCTTTGAAGAACAGAGCTGGGACTAGCTGAAGTCGAGTCCCTACTACGAGATTCTACGGGAGTACGCGGACGTACTTCCGGAAGAGATCCCTGCGGAGCTTCCGCAGGACAAGGGCATTCAGCACGAGATTGATCTCGTGCCGGGCACTAAGTATTGTGTCACGCGGCAGTGGCCACTGCCGCGAGAACAAGTCAAGGCGATCGACGACTTCTTTGAGAGTCGTCGCAAAGCTGGACAAGTGCGGGAATCGAAGTCCCCGCACAGTGCTCCAACGTTCTGTGTCAAGAAGCCACAGGGCGGCTGGCGCATCGTTCATGCGTACAACAAGTTGAACGATGCGACGATACCGGCACAGACGCCGATACCGCGAAAAGATGTTATCATCGATTCGATGGCCAGGAGCACCATCTAAAGTGCTCTTGATCTGCGCGATGGGTTCTATCAGATCCTAATGCGTGAGAGCGATATCCCTCTCACGGCTGTGAGCACGCCAAGCGGCATGCTCTGGGAGTGGCTAGTAATGCCGCAGGGTCTGAAGAACGCCCCTGCGACCTTCAACAGGTGCGTGACGCACTTGTTGCGCTCGGTGCGCGACTTCGCACCGAGCTACTTCGACGACGTGTTCGTCCACAGCCCGGCTGTGGACGGGATGAGCGCTGTTGAGATGCACAAGGTGCATCTCCGGAAGCTGCTTGCGCTGATGCGCAAGCACAAGCTCTATGCGAACCTGAAGAAGTGCATCTTCGGGGCGAGCGAGATACCCGTGCTCGGGTGTCTCGTAGGGAAGAATGGTGTCCGCCCTGACCCTGAAAAGGTCAGCGTGATCAACGAGTGGCCGACACCGTCGAACGTCAAGGAACTGCGGCAGTTCCTTCGCTTGGCCACGTACTTGTGCAAGTACGTGAAGGACTATGCGGGCACGATACGCCCGCTGTCACAGCTCCTAAAGAAGGATGCCGAGTGGGTTTGGTCTGCTGAGTGTCAGCAAGCCTTTGATGCAGTCAAGCGGGGCTTGACTGAGGCGCCGATCTTGGCGGTAGCCGACCAAGATCGCCCATTCCACGTAGTGTGCGATGCATCCGATTTCGAAATCGGATGTGCGTTGATGCAGCACGATCACGAAGGCCGTGATCGCGTCGTCTACTACCAATCGCGTCAGCTGAAGCCAGCTGAACGCAACTACCCGGTGCATGACAAGGAACTCCTTGCCATGAAGTATGCACTCGCGAAGTTCCGAGTGTACTTACTCGGAAGCAAACCGTTCGTGGTCTATACGGACCACGCGTCACTGCGGACGGCTGTGAAGTCGCCGCACATCTCGCAAAGGATGGCGAGATGGCTTTCGTTCTTCGCGGAGTATAACTTCCGGGTCGAGTACAAACCCGGAAGACTCAATGTGGTGGCCGACGCGTTATCGCGTCGACCTGACTACGCTGCAGGCGAAGCCGACGTCAATACCATTGACGCCATGCAATCGAGCACTCCCACGTCGTCGTTACTAGACGACGTGAAGACCGCGTACGCGCACGACGCGGACGCGAAGCTCTTGCTGGCCTACGGCTCAGCACCTTCTGACAACGCTCGTCAGAAGCTGCCGAAGCATCTTTGTGCTCGTGCACACCGTTATCGGGTGCACGACGGGTTGCTACTCTACAGTACAGTCGACGACAACGCGGACCGCGTTGTCGTACCCAACGATCATGACCTGCGCCTCAGGATCATGTATGAGTATCATGATGCACCGACTGCGGGGCATCCGGGCCGTGAGAAGACGTACGTCCTTCTCACGCGCGACTTCTACTGGGCCCACCAGTACAAGTGGGTACGCAAGTACGTCCGTGCTTGCGAGGTATGTCAACGTGTGAAGCCTGCGCCGTTCGCACAGGCTCCCTTGCAGTCACTACCGACTCCGTCGGAGTGTTGGCAGTCCATGTCCTTGGACTTCGTGTTCGGTCTTCCCCCGGACAGCCAGGGGAACACGGGAGTTGTGGTCTTTGTTGACCGCTTCAGCAAGATGGTGCATCTTGCTGCGGTACCCGCTGAAGTGACTGCGAAGCAGACGGCACGTCTGTTCGTTGACATGGTGTTAAAACACCATGGCATGCCGATCGACATTGTGTCGGATCAAGACCCGCGTTTCACAGCACACCTGTGGCAAGAAGTGTTCATGTGGTGTAGCGGGATCAGCCAAAATCTGGTTAAGGCTTGATCGAGCTTCCCACCAGCACCCAGACACCGACTAACGGAGGGGGTCCCCCAACGATCCGTGATCGGCTGAACTTGTTCTCACCTTGTGTACCCGTCGGCGGGCTGGATCTGCTCTCTCGGGGCTCCTAGGATGCAGCACTTGGTGAAGATCGAATGTCTTGGCGTGACGCGGGGATAGTCCGTGGAGCAGTGCGGGAATCTTCGCTCTGCGTCCGAGTATACGTTCCGATCGAGGGTTCTTCGCTGCGATCGGCCGGCCTGGAGTCGATCCAAGGCCTGTGGTTGCCCTTTCGGGTGTGTTCCTTCCTTCCTTGAGTTGCTTGCCGCTTCCTATAGCGGGATCGAGGTTGATCGAGAGGAGAACGATCGCCGGCCAAGCTGTATCCGGTCGATCGAGGACTTGCACACAAGAAATAGATCACTAGAGTAGGTCAAGCTGGCCAATGTATTAATCCAGTCTTAACCGTACCGCTAGTTCACTACCCAAGGTGTCGACACTTGCCGAGGCCAATGCAGTTCCTGGGACTTGGTGACTTGAGGGGACTTGTGGTCTTCTGTGCAAAAGCTCTTCTGATTTGTGTTTAGCTGGTGTCTCTCTACCGCTACCATCCTGCCTATCTTCCTACAACCAAACAACCACTGGATCCTTGCCCCGGCTTCGCTCTCCGGTGCCCCCCATCTTGGCCGATCGGCGATCAGCAATCCACCCTCGATCGGCAACTCAACCCCGATCGGCAACTCACCCTCGATCGGCAACTTGCCCTCGATCGGCGACTTGCGATCGGCCCTTGATCGGCGATCGGCAATCTGCTCTCGATCGACTCGGGTAAACGGCAATCCACCACCGATCCGCTTCTTGACTATCAATCGCTCATGCCGCCGTGCCACTCAATGTCGTAGTAGCGGGAACTTCTCCTTCAGCACTTCACCACAACCGCCCCCTGTCCGTAAGTCGGGTCGTACGGCGGCTCACTACGGACACAGTCTCCAACTCTCCATGCACCTCTGTTGCGTAGTCTGCCCAGATCCATCCGATTGATTGAGGCGGGCGATCACGATCGCTAGTGGGACCGATACTCCAATCGCACCCGGCGCTGCAGATCTCGCGTCTTCGCTACGAGTTCAACCACGGTGTCGGTATCCAGCAGCCGTAACATGAGTCCGGCTCACACGATCGGCTCACACGATCGGCTCACACGATCGGCTGCAGTGATCAGCTGCAGCGATCAGCCTGTCGATTGATCAGTCCACCCGACGTCGTAGTCAATCCGATGACCGATCCTCTTCAATCGTCACCTGACGTCGCCAGCCGCGTCAATCAGCGGGGGTGGACCATCGCGACGGTAGGGCGGAACATTGCGGCGAAACGTCGCGCGCGACCCTTCGACCCGAACAGCCGCCGGTTTCGTCGGCCTCGTCAACTCATCAGCGGCTTGCGCGCTCGGATACTGCTGCGTCTGTGCAGCGGGTGACGATCGAGCAGTACCGGATAATGATGGCCGAGGCGGAGCAGGCCCGGAACGACGCGATGGACGCGCAGAATTCATTCCATTGCAATACTTCGTCCCCGCCAGGTGACTGTTGACCTTGATCGCTCCACTCATTTCCAACACGATCAGCCAAGATCCATCATCGTAACACCTCGCGGTCGCTCCATAACCTTCCGATCTGCACTTCTCATACATATACATGCATCCACATACAACCTTTCCTCCGATCGACGGCCTCCTCGTCGATCCGTCATCCATCTCGCTCACCAAGGCGACCAGCTCGCCCTGGCGGTCCGATCTCACTCTTCCTCGTGAGACTGCATCGCGTTAAACCGGTTTCGGTTCACACGATCTCGGAGGAACTCATACAACAGCGCTCCACAGTTAAGATCGGCTTCGTCCACCCAGTCAGGATCGCCGTAACCCTTCCAATGTACCAAGAACTCTCGATACGTCCGGCCGTACCGCGTCCTTCTGCCCGTCCGCATATCCGTGATCTTCTCCACTTCATACTCGTTCGCATCTCGATCTGGAGCCCAACTGTCCTCCGGAAGTAGGATCTCGTCGAAATCGAGTCGATCCGCCTCGTCCACCGTGAGCTCGATCTGCGGTCGATCGGGGAAGTCCCTGACCAGCTTCAGCTTCGAAACATGCACGATCGGGAGCAGGTGATAGTCCGTGCCAGCGATCTGAAGCTTCATCGTGTACTCGTTCACCTTCTCGGACACACGGAATGGGCCATGCCACAGATGGGCTAGCTTCCGGGCATACCCCTCCTTCACACGGTCCAGGTACAGCCACACCTGGGATCCGGCCTCGATCGAGTGCGGTCGAACCTCTTCGTTGTGTCGATCGGCCCGATCCGCGATCGCCTGACGTAGGCGAGCATTCACCTGACTCCGAGCCTGATCGTAGTGCCTCTGGATTCGATAACGCCACCGCCGAGGATTCCGGTCCTGCGTCCGAGTGCTACCCAACGGTATCGTCGCCTCGAGCGTCGATCGAGGATCCCAACCATGCACCAGGTAAAAAGGCGAGTCTCCACGGATCCGATCTTGAGCCGTGTTGATCGCGAAGGTTAATCGCTCGGCGTACTCATCCCAGTCCTTCTGATCCAGATCCTCCACGAACATCTTCAAGGCTCTTGTCGCCGTCTGCACCATTCGTTCCGCAGTACCGTTCGCTTGGGGCCGATATGCCATCGTCGCTCGCTGACGCATACCCAGGATCTTGTTAAAGGCGCGGAAGAAGTCAGCCATAAATCCCGGTTCGCGATCGTGCCTGATCACCTCGCTGGCACCGAATCGCCGGAACACACACTCTTCGTAAGATTCGGCGATCGTCTGCGCCGTTCGAGAGGAGCTGGCCTTCGCGATCACGTATCCCGTGAACAGATCGACCCAGATCAGCAGTTCAGTGTTACCTTTGTACGACTTGGGCAGCGAAGGTATGTGATCCATCGCTATGATCTGGAACGGGTACGTCGCCTGAATGTTCCCCGGTGACTCGCCCCTGATCGTAGGTCGCCCTTTGCCGGTCTCACAATCGACACACTCTCTGACGTACTTCTGCACACTCCTGAAGAGACCTCTCCAGTGAAAGTGATCACGGATCCGCTGATAGGTACGCTCAATCCCTTGGTGGCCGCCTTCCACAGTAGAGTGATAGTGATGCAAGATATCCTGGTGCAGCGTCTCTGGTGCAACCAGTCTCATCAGTCCGTCTCGATCTGCCTCCGATCGCTTGGGTTAAACCTAAGTTTAAGATAGTAGAAGGTCAGTTTGTTTCAAACCAGCAGCTGACTGTGATTAGCAGGCTGCGGAAGTGAGTTTGCCGCCGTTTCTGGTATTCGGAGAGCTTCACGTTATTAGCATAGCGGCTCTGGTCGTATGAGGCGCTAATAGTCCGACTAAGGGCCCAAAGTCCGTCTAAGGACCAAGGTCAGATTAAGACTAAGACTAATGTTAAGGCTACGGCACTTGTACAGTAGGTTACAGTAGAAGTCTATCGTAGTAGCAGTTGGAGATGTTGGAGTTGTTCCTGCGCTTGGCTTTCACGCGACTGCTCCTACAATGCGATGCAGGATGCTCCTGAGTGCCGAGACCGTGCAATTTCAGCTTAGGCAAGCTAACTACAATTTAGTGGCAGCTCCGGCTGAAATTAGCAGAATGTGTACCGTCTTTATCTCAGATTAAAAAGTCTAATTATGAAGACAAACCAACTGAAACGGACAATACGCCTTTTCTTTTTCTTATTTTTTTATTAATTATTCTAGTTCATTAGCTACGGTCATCTCCTGCGCCTACTTCGCACCGCAGCATCTGCCCGAAACGTGCATTAAACTTAAGAGACAAGATATCAGCCGACAATGCTTTACAAAAATGAGAAGGCGAACGTTGGCTGAGGTCTCTTCGCAGCTTGTGGAAAATGTATGCTAGTGTACAGTCCACCTCAATCGTTCTCTTTATTTATACTTCACTACGTCTCACTACGTCTCAATACATGTACTGATTCATACCTAGGAAACGTATAACCCAATGGGCGCCTTCCAAAAGCTGTTTGGTGAGACCACTTTTTGGTCTCATCAAACAACTCTAATGCGACACTTAACTATCAACGGATTAAACCAGTGACTGAACTTCAATAGACCCGAAAGTCGCGTTCCAGTAACCGTTTTTTTTGGGGCGCATTAAACGCTTCCGTAATAAAAAATAATTACGGATAAAACTGACGAAACGGCTTTATATGGGTTTTGGAAGGCGCCCAATCGAAACCGGTCCTACTGTTCTTAGTACTGTATTTGACAGCGGAAATTTTCCCCCGCCGAGCGAAGCGAGGCGGGCTGTTCTTCCTTCTCGGCTTAAATCTGTAAACCCCAGTCGCCCCTTTTGCTAAGACAAACGGTAGCACAAACCTGACTTTGACTTCATTTGAGTGTAGTGTGCCACAATATTTGTCCTAGACACCGCTAGGACAAAAATTGTGGTACGCGATACTACAATAAAGTCAGATTCAAGTTTGTCTTACCATTTTTCGCGTTTATCCTAGTAAAACGCCCGACTGGGGTTAAAGAGCCCCGCTCGCGGGGCTTCGCTTGGCTTGTTCAAATATGATACACTCTGTACTTTCCATATACTATTTAGTATGTTACAGTTCCGCACTTCGCAGATATGTTACACTTGTGCACTTTGATGATGTGTTACACCGGTGCAGTTTGTCGATACGTTACACTTCTGCAGTGTGTTGATACGTTAGATTTCTGTGAGGACGGTAAATAATGGAGAAATGCTCTTGAGGTTGCATCGTGAATGCGTCAGGCGTGTCGCCTCAAGAGCGTGATCGCCGCATATTGACAACACGTTCGTTAGTGGCAGGATGATTGGTTGATATAACAAAGTCGTGCTGTGCACGAAGAAGCTCTGGAATTTGGGCTGTGAAGTCCATGTTTTAGGTCAAGTGTCTGCTACTTTGTTTGCGACGTTCATGCTTTCTTGGTGTATCCTGCTCTTGGCTGCTTGCTTGCACTATAGGTGCTCGTCACTTCATTGAAGATGTAACTTGCGCAACCTAATATGAAGGAAAACGCAAGTACTTTCGGCACTGAGTCGAACCACGCTGCCAAATCTCTGGACAACATTCATCGGTATCCTGCGTCTTTAAACAACCTTTTTCTTAAATTTTAACTGTACACGCCCAACACAGTATATCGCCCATACTTCTCGAGCATTCTCCTGAGCGGCGGACCTGCCGCGCAGCGTGCACCTGATCCATCTTGAACAGGTCCTCGTACACGTCCTTGCCTAGCTTCAGACGGCGGTTGAAGTCGTTGGGGCACATCTTGACGCTAGTGCGAAGGAGCTAAGCCCCCATCGAGTCGCGACTCAGATTGGCCAGCATCCGGGCGGGGTGGAGACGCCAGCAACACACGTGAAGTTCACGTGCGATTTGTACAGTGAACATGTAGTACGAGATCAGGTCTTTGTAGAACATCCACTTGAGTCGGAGTGGCAGCCATGTACTAGCAACACTAACGCAATTTCATGTGCTGCCAAGCATTATAGGCACACTTATGCTCAACTTGAAGCCGATTAACTTTAGAAAGTAAGATCGCCTCCAGCGTTTCAGTCTGAAGTCCATTGCATCCAAGAGTGGGTGAGCTACAATAGTAACAACGACGCTATGCTAGCAGATGCATGCAACAATGGGCGCCTTCCAAAACCCATATATATATCCGTTTGGTCAGTTTTATCCGTAATAATTTATTTTAAATTACGGAAGCGTTTAATGTGCCCCAAAACGGTTGCTGGAACGCGATAGTGAGGTTCAGTAATTTGTTTAAGCACGTTGCTAGTTAAGAGTCGCATTAGAATTGTTTGGTGAGACCAAAACGTGGTTTCACCAAACAGCTCCCCCGTGATTAACCTTTTATTCGCGACTTTTGGTGTGGGTTTTAGAAGGCGCCCTTTCCGTAGATACGGGGGTCGGTCACATCGATTGCTTCGCCCATGATGTTCCACATGCCCAGCTTCTTGGCAAAGAAGGCGTCGCTGCCCACGACCATGAAAAATTCGTCCGCAGTCGGTGCGTAGCGGTTCTCAAATGGCACGACGCGGATGTCGCCACCCCCAGCAAACTAGCACCACTGGGCTCAGCGTTGGGATGAGCAGCTGCCGTGTTGGCCGTGGACACGTCTGCGTATTGCCTGGACCCCACGCGGTTCGGAGGCCTTCCGGGGCTTCATGTCCGCTCGATGCTCAAAATTTGGTGCCAGAAGATCATTTCCGCGCTTGTGTTGCGGTGGGTAGAGGTGAAAATTCGGCTTGTGTCGATTATCCATGGGCTAAATGGAAAATTGCATTTATCCCAAGAATAAACCCACGTAATACATTACCGTGTAAATTACTTGCAGTCAGTCGCAGGTTGCTCGAAGATGGACGCGTCGCCGACAGGGTCAACATTCACATGGGTGAGTCATAAAGACCAGAGGTATAGAATACTAGAGTTTTTCATATTGCATTCCATCAGTACTGTTTACTCTGTATACTTATCGATAAGATCTTTGGATAATCAGACTCTTTAAATTACGAAGGCTGTGTTTTTTAACAAAAAAAATATTTATGAAGTTTGAGATATGGGTGACCCGTACAGCAGATATGCAATTCAAGCAAAGAGGGAGTCGCTAAACTTTGATATATTTAATTAGGGGAAATCCGGTTTGGGGTCTGTAATTTAAAACTAATTCGGTTTGGGGTCCGTTCAAATCAGAAGGCGTAATCTTTGGAGTAAAGTTGATAACTTACCGTGTTTTGTAACAAAATGGTGGTTATTGTCCTCAGTGGTCTTACAGTCAATCAAACTCACCACAGTAGCATGTATCCGACACGTATCCTGTTTCCAAAATGTATCCTATGTACGACATGCACCTTTGCAGTAAAACGTACGGTGTACCCTATCGGTGCCCTTACACCTACCCGTAACTTATGTACCTTTTAAGCCATGTGTCTAAACAAGTGCTTCTAATCTAGCAACTGTCTCCTGATGCTCCTGCAGCGCACGGAGAGCCGCTCGTTTCTTCGCTTCTTTCTCGCGCCGTTCACAAGTCCGCACGTAGTGGCCAGGCTTACCACACCTTGAGCAGTGAACGGGTGAATCACCATTCACGTATTCCGACCGACTGCGGATACGGACCTTCTTCGGGCGACCTCGAGTAACGTTAATAACTGGAGGCTTTAACCCACCGTTCTGAAGAAAAGAAACGTCAACACCCTTGGTCTCGTTTGCAACAGTGAAGCGAAGTCTGGTCACAGAGTAGTAGCTGGAAATCTGTGTCAGGGGATCGATTCCTCGAGATAGTAGGGCAGCGCATCCGTGCACACATGGATACTTTAGCTCACTCCACACGCCGCACGAACACTCTTTCCTCAAAATGTTGACTGTTGCGTACGTGTTGTCGGCTTCGCGCATGACTTCCACTTCTTCTTCCGAGATGGTTGAGAACAGTCTTTTCCGTCCAATAGTCAGATTCTACCTGACCCGCGCGTTCACCCAAGGGACGAACACAGGACAGTTTTGAGTATCGGAGTCTGCGTTCATATATGTTTGCTCTTGGATCCGGCGTGTGAGGCCTTGGAGACAGCCGAGCCAAGATTCATTACGCTCGTCATGTAGCCAGCTGTTGCTCGATTCCGCTATGGTCGTCGTCACTTGTCCAAAGCGCGCGCGCAGGAAGTGCGCTGAGATCCAGCACGCCCGCGCGAAGTGCGCTGAGTGCGGTTGCTGTCGGGGAATCTGCACAACCCTAGACACCCGCCCAGCAGCCGCTGGCGATGCCAGCGAGTCGGAAGAGTCGGAGGCGGAAGAGGAGGTGGGGGCGTCTTCGGAGGAAGACGAGGCTGCACCCCCTGCGGCGCCCACGACTACCAAGCGCTCTATGGACATGCGGAGCCCTGCCAGCGACCAACAGCGGAAGAAAGAAAAACGTTTGGCCATTAGACGCCTCAGTTAAGTCCGACTAAGTAGGGTACACTTTGGCTATACGCTATGCTCTAGTCATAGGGTACATATGGGGCACACGTTACGGAAAGGTAGTGTGTACGGTAAGGTCATAGGGTACGAATAAGGTACACTTCATAATCATAAGTACACATACCCCTTGGAAGTTTTACAAAACACGGTAAGTTTTCACCTTTACTTGTCCTGGCCCACTTCAAAATGACAGTTGAGGTTTTTCTGAGATCGTAATTAGTCGGACAGATTCACCGGATTGGGTAAAAATAAAGGTAGGTGCTGTCCATTAATTAACGGCATCGTGCAAGCTAACTCGCTCCAAAACCAGCCCTCACTTCCTTTCCTCGCCTCCCCCGTCAAAGATCGACAAACACCACAATGCCTAAGGCCGCCGGTCAAGATGACACCCCACCCGCAACCCGCCTACGCGTCGTGCTCTTCCTCGCGGAGCGGAGTGTTCGTGGGAGACTCCTTCGCGGCGCAATTCTCGCTGCAATGACAGAGTTCGGTGTCAGCCGCAACACTGTGAAGAAGCTCTGGCGCAATCGGCACAATGTGGACGCTTTGGCCGCTCCGAGGCGGATAGTGGCTCCGCGTGGACGACGGCTGACGCCCGAGGAGGTGGCACAGCTGGTAAAAGCTGTACTGTTGTGCCAACGACAAACCCAGCGGGCGCTCGCAGCGGCGAGCGGCATCCCGAGGACAACACTGCAACGCTACCTTGCCGACGGATCTCTTCGCCGCGCTTCGTCACGCGTGAAGCCGACGCTTACTAACACCCCCAAGCTGAGACTTCTGCAGAGGGCGTTATCCCACGTGGACATGCCTCTAGGTACCGTACAACAGCGAGGAGATCATTGTTCGTTTGCTATCATTTAGTTCTAACTTCAATCGCTACTATTTTGCTCATCAATACTTTCAAATTTATCTTGAACTGAATTGACTGTATTCAAATTCAAATAATGTGTATTATAGGTGAACGCAGTTACCGCATGCATCACATGTACGACACAGTACATGTGGATGAAAAGCGGTTTAACCTCTACAAAGGGGCTACAAGATTCTACTTAACGGCAGCGGAGCAGCTTCCCTACCGTTCGTGTCCGAACAAAAGGTACATTGGTAAAGTTATGTTTTTGGCAGCTGTAGCGCGCCCGCGCAACGACTGCCATCGCAAAAAATACTTTGATGGTAAGTTGGGTATCTGGCCTATCGTAGAGGTAAGCGAGGCTCTTCGTAACTCGGTCAATCGACCTAGTGGTACCGCCGTCACCAAAAGTGTGACAATGGCACGTACACTTTATCGACAACTCCTTGTTGAAAAAGTTTTTCCCGCAATTAGAGCCAAGATGCCAGGTAATTCTATTTACGTCTTACCACTCACTGTTTCAACTGACAAAATATTTTGATGTTCGGTATGTAGTTCGCAAGGACTCGACGGTGTTCGTCCAGCAAGACAACGCGGGACCGCACGTCCTCGAAAACGACGTCGCAATGGAGGCAGCAGGGAGAGTGGAGGGGTGGAAGATCAAGATGCGCTGCCAGCCGCCTCGATCGCCTGAGCTTAACGTTCTTGATTTGGGCTACTTTGCTTCAATTCAAGCGTTACAGTATCGAAAGGCTGCCTACGATACAGACAGTCTCATCGCCGCAGTGACGGAAGCGTTTGACGAACTCCGGTAGCAAACACTGGATAAGTGTTTTGTCACCCTACAGAAGGTAATGGAGGCGATTCTACGAAGTGGTGGGGGGAACGACTTCAGACTGCCTCGTGTGAGTAAGCATGTAGCTGTCGACGGGCGGATGCCCATGTCGATAGTAGTCGCCACGGATACCGTGACGGCTGGATACACGCAGCTGTACGCTTAATCTGTCAATTCCATCTTTGAGTTTCCCTAATTATGTACCTAATTAGTTGGTCCACTCTAATTGGTCAAATCAACGGATGGGTACACCTTATTTACTGGGACTGCCCCAAAAAACCTTACGTTGGGGTTTCTCAATTTGGAGTATCCCTGCTTTGTTCTAGTGCTAATGGCTCGGCTCGGCGATTACTAACGTCTCTGTCTGCGTGGCCTAAAACTCCGGTGTAATATCGCTAAAAAATGACTAAACTGCGACAAAAAACCTAATGGCCACTTAAAAGAGCTGCCTAAGAGCAGGGCTTGCACTCTTGATTCTGCAGCTAGAAAAATAAGAAAAATACTCACCTCTGCGCGCCATCGAGAGCTATTCAACGGTGTGCTCAGTTCTTAAAAATGATATGTTGCACTGAAGATATTGCTATTAAACCGAAAGTGTCATTTTGAAGTGGGCCGGAGAAATACTCCAAAGATTACGCCTTCTGATTTGAACGGACCCCAAACCGAATTACAGAACTCTGCCTGAGTACCGAACGCCTGATATATATAAGGGCTCTAGGTTTATAAAGTGATCTCAGCGTTACCATAAAAAGGCTGTACTGAATTAGTTTAGTTTAGAAGGACTTTGAGGCTTGCTTTGTTAATCAAGCCCAAGCGAAGCCAGAAGTGCTGAATTGTTTCAGCGCTGACCTTTGACCAAACGTGTTCGCACCACATCAGTGCGGTTAGTAGCTCTAATTTGTAAGGACTATCTGCTCCCTCTCCTAGTTGATCTAGTGCATGCATCATCTTTTCAAAAAGCACATACCTTTTGATGAAGTAGATTATTCCATGGTCCATTGACTGAACATGTGAAAGTGGAAAGGTATAGAAGACCGCACAGGCAATCAAAAGCGCGCCAATTTTCAACTGCACAGCTTGGTACCTCTGGCCAAACAAAGGTATCCTGGATTTTTACATCAGTACCTTTGCCCATCTCCGTTCGACCAGTCGTTGGACCTTGAAGTATTAGTTATATGAGGTTATGTATTGTATACCCGTTCGGTATTTAGGCAGATTTCTGTAGTTTTAAATTACGGACCCCAAACCGGATTTCCCCATGCAATTGGCACTGAAAGTGGTATCACCGGTAGATTCTGAAATAAATTTCAGAGAATTGAGAGGGCAGTTTCCGTGAGGTAAGTTCTGATAAAAAATATCCGTACGAAAGGCTGCTCCTACCTGTTCGCACGAGGCGAAGCTGCAGCGCGTGACGGCCACTTACCAGCTGAGTCGTGTCTTCGTGGGCTGCTAGCGGATGTCAGCCTGCCCGAGATATAAATTCACACGCCAACACTCGTAGTTGCCTAAAACTACATGTACATGTAGCCCTCGTTCTTCTGTCTCGTCGGCGTCGCAGTTAGACTCTAACTTCGAGCACCTGAAAGGAAGTGGAGCTGCCAGACTCTGGCCCAGAGGCAGCTTTGATGCGTGGATACTTCAACGCCGCACGCCATGGAGGCGGTATAATGCAACCACGGACCGATGATGATTGGTAATGCCCCTGAGTCCCTGAGGTATGGCAAGCTTGCAAACGCGCATGCTGCTGACTCGTGCCGAGAGCACGCTCAGTCTCCACTTCAACTGGATGCACTCAATGCCAAATCTCCCAGTCGGATCCCCCCAGTCCATCCGTGTATCTTCAGTCGGAGGCTTCAGACATTCGTGAGCTTGTAGATCTCATCGGCACCTCGGCACCGGAACGACCGACTCATTGACGAACGCTGTCACAACCTGCGAAGAACTTGGATCAGCGAACGCTCGAGCGCGAGTCGACGAGCGGTGGGCAGGCTTCGCTCACTTGCACACGATGACCAAGGTGATCATTGTTGCGTGGGTCCAGCCATACAAACACCAAGTTTGAGGGTTTTGCCAAGTTGAAGTGCGCACAGACCAGCACAGCCGCCAAGGGACTCGCCTGCCAAGCGCCACCGCAGTCGCCGATTTCTCGCGTCCTGCGCAAGTACACCTTACAGTGTACATATAGTCGAGATCCGAGAGCTTCCAAGCGCCATGAACCTGCTACGCCTGCTGCCGTGCGCGCTGGCTGCCGCCGCCGCGCTGCTGGCCCCCGCGACGGCCGCCGAGGAGGAGCGCTGCTTCGCCAAGGACTTCATGTTCGGCTCGGCCACGGCGTCGTACCAAGTGGAGGGCGCCTACATGGACGTGGGGCGTACGCCCAGCATCTGGGACGACTTCTGCCGACAGCGGCCGGGCCTGGCCTGCGCCAACGTAGCCGACGACTTCTTCCACCGCTACCCGAGCGACCTCAAGATGATGGCCGACGACGGCCTGCAGTCCTTCCGCTTCTCCGTGTCGTGGTCGCGCGTCATGACGTGGAACCCCGCCACACGCCGCATGGTGCCCAACCCGGCGGGCATCGCGTTCTACCACGACCTCATCGACGAGATGGCCAAGAACAAACTCGTTCCGATCCTGACCATCTACCACTGGGACCTGCCGTCGGCGCTGCAGACGGAGCTCTCGCCCGCCGGCTGGCTGAGCGACGACATCATCCGCCACTACGTCGACTTCGCCACGCTCATGTTCCAGGAGTTCGGCACCAAGCTCGACTACTGGACGACCTTCAACGAGCCCTACTCGTTCGTCACGCAGGGCTACGGCACGGGCGTGCACGCGCCCGGCTTCACGGGCTCGGACAAGAACACGTACATTGTGGCCCATAACCTGCTGCGCGCCCACGCGCTGGCGGTGCAGAAGTTCCGCGAGTTCCGCGACGCTGGCATCGTGCGCTCCACCGCCCGCATCGGCATCGTGCTGGTGGCGCACATGATGTTCCCGCTCGACCCGACTAACCCCAAGGACGTCGCTGCCGCCGAGCGCGCGCTGCAGTTCGACTACGGCTGGTTCCTGCAGCCCATGATCTCCGGCGACTACCCGGCCGTCATGCGCGAGGTTGTGGGCGACCGCCTCCCCCGCTTCACGCCGCAGGAGGCCGAGATCATCAAGGGATCGTACGATCTCTTCATGCTGAACCATTATGCCTCGAAATCGGTCACTGACTGTGACTCGCCCACCTCGAAGCGTAGCTGCGACCAGCTCACGCTGGGCTGGGAGAAGGACAAGGGCGTCGACGACACGCGCGCCCCCGAGGGCTCACGTCTGTCCAGCAAGGACCGCCACGGCAACCGCAACTGTGGCTGGTTCACGGCCTACCCGCCTGGATACCTGGCGCTGATGAAGTGGGTAAGCGCGCACGACCCGTCCGCCGACGTGCTGCTGACGGAGAATGGCTGGTGCGGCAACGACGAGGTTGACAACCAGGACCAGATGTGGTACTACGAAAACTACATGGAGCAGGTCTACAAGGCCGTCACGGAGGAGAACATCAAGGTCATCGGCTACACGGCGTGGTCTTACCTGGACAACTACGAGTGGGGCTCCTTCGAGCCGCGCTTCGGGCTCTACTACGTCAACTTCACTTCCCAGACGGGCTCCAAGGACTATGTCTCGGCCAAGCCCACGGAGCTCGAGCGCATTCCGCGTCCGGCCGCCAAGTGGTTCAGCAAGCTGGCCAAGACCAAGTGCATCCCTTCCGCGTCGAACGCCGCAGCGGCCAGTCCCCCCAGCGCATCGTCCGGCAACAGCAGTGAGGGTCTTTCCATCTGGTCTATCGTTGGCATCGTTGTCCTGGCTGCTGCGGTTATTGGCGCCGCTGTCGCTGGTATCCGCGCGTTCTCACGTCGTCGCGGAGCTAACGGTGAACGCAGGCCGCTGCTGTAAAAGCGAGATTTAGTGGCACTCAATGAACTCTATTCAATACCAGCAAAGAAAAGTAGAGATTCCAATTGCAAGCACAGACGGAGACGAATATGAAGTCTCGTTAGAAAAAAAAAATATCATTCAAAGGCAACCCCCTATTGATTGTTGTTCTTGTTTTTGATCACACACTTCGCGCAGGCCTGCTTCTCACCAAAAGCGCACCACTTGTCATGCGGAATATACGTGTCGTCCAACAAACGAGATCACGGATAAGTAGCTGAATTCATCATTTACTGATTTCTTACTAACACTCGCTGTAAAGTCACTTGAGCCTTAGTTAGCGTTGCCAATGCTGTTATCATCCCACAAAATTGCCGAAGCCCATAGCGCATTCACCCTTTACGCCACGACGTCGAACTCGCGAGACGGGGTGATGCTCTTCGCGCAGCGGAAGCCCACCATAGCCGAGCGGTCGTAGCCTTCGCTGATCGTGAGGAAGCGGTTGTGGTGCTGCGAGTCCAGAGCTTGCGGGAAGTACCAGTTGGGGTCGCTGTGCGTGGCGGAGATCGGGTGGTAGCTGCTGCCGCCTCGAAGAACAACTCCGCACGTGTGCGCGTCGCAGAACTGGTCGGTCATCTGCCATACGTAGCCCACGAGGTCTTCCACGAGGAACTTGGTCGAGCGCGCACTCTGGAACGATCCTACGGGGCTCAACGTGGGCAATTCCTTGCCATGAACAACCTTCGGCAGTCGGGTGCTGTCCAGCTTGGATCCCCACGGGTACGCATCGTAGTTCTCGCCGTTGGAGGCGACGTACTGCCACTCCCAGTCGTGCGGTAGACGCTTGCCGTAGTACGAAGCGTACGCTTCAGCGTCCTCCCGGGCGACATTCACCACAGGGCTTTGCTCCAAACCCGAAGGGATGCTCCAGGACGCAGGGGCGCCGTTGCGGTTCTCCCAGTGCAGCAGGAATCGGTCCACCGTCTTGGGGATGTAGCCGCTCGCCTTGAGGAAGGTCTTGTACTGAGCGTTGGTCACCGGGTGCTTGTCGATGAGGAAGTCCTGGACGAACAAACGCGTCGAGTGGTTGTTCCAGGGGCGGTTCTCCCACGGGAACTGCACTCCAGTTCCAAACTGCGCGAAGTTGGGCGTCCAGGCCGACACGGGCTCGATCTGCACGCCGCTGACGTTAAACCACCAGTTCTCAGTGCCGGTCACGCGGACCATGTCGTCGGTATTTGTTTCGGTTCCTGAGCTCACGGAGCTGTTGGTGCTGTTGCTGCGAACGAGCTGTTGCTGGAGCAAGTTCCTCGTCGTCGAGTATTTCGCCAGTGGCTTGACCGTCATCGTCTTCATTTGGGAGAGGAAATCCGTCAGGTCGTCGCTAGACTTGGTCACGTAGATGGCGCCGAACGCACGCGGCTCCAATTCCACCTGAACGACCGAGCCATTTCCCCCAGCCTTCTTCTGGAGCTCCACTCCATGGTAAACGTCATACACGCGAACATCTTCTCCCGACTGCGCTGCAGTGAGCGAGAGTTTGTAGGTCGTGGCGTTCTCCGCAGTGCTGATGACAGTGTAGAGCGCTTGGTCGCTCTTCTTGGACGCAAACTCGCTGCTGTACAGTCCGTCGGACGTCATGGCATAGTACGGAGTCCACTCCCCGGTCGCGACGATGGCTCCGAACTTGCGCAAGATGGCGAACATGCGCTTGGCAGTCTCATCTTCGCGCTCGGTCATGGCGTTCCAGATGCCCCACACGTTCTCCCAGACCACGTAGCCGGCGCCGTTGAAGAACGACATGAGCAGCTCGTTGGTCCTGTCCAGCGACCAACGCGCGCAGACCTGTACCATATGCCTCGAGTCGAGGAACTTGGGGCGAGCCACGGGCGGGAAGTGCGAGAAGCCGTAGTAGTAGCCCCAACTCATCGGGTTGTGGCTCAAGTACGCGGTGGGGACGCCACCCTCGGGGGCGGCAACCAGCGGCTGGCTGCAGTTGTAGAAGGACTTGGGAACGCCGTACATGGTGTCACCATTGAAGCCGTCCGCTTGCAGCTCCGGGACCGTCTCGCTCAGCGTGGTAATGTCGGCAGTGTGCATGCGCACCACATCCTCGAGTCCCTCTTCGTCGCGCGTGCCGACGTCCCAGGGGTTGTACGGGATGATGACCTTGATGCCTCGACGGTGGAAGTCGGCGATGACCCCCTTGACTCCATCCACGCCCCCGGGAAGATCTCGCAGCAGGTCCCATTGGTTGCGGTTGTCCACGCCGATGTTCGGGTACGCTGGCCAGATCAAGACGCTGTCGATGGTGCCCACGCGCTTCTGCATGCCGTCCACGTACTTGTCCACCGTGTACTGCTGCGTCTCGCGGTCGTAGATGTCGCGGTCGTTCATCATGAGAAAGACCTGCACGAAGTTCTGCTGCGTCCACTGCGTCTCCTTGATGTTGTACACGTTGCAGGCGTCGCTCGGGTTGTAGCGGTTGGTGGCTAGCTCCATCTTCTTCCAGGTGGTCCAGTCACGGCGCCATTCGTCCAGAGCCTCGGGGCTAGCGGGGCCGTCAATGACTTCGTAGCCGTCGGGCTGTTGGTCCCAAGCCGTCGCTTGGCCCAACAGGAGGCAGGCCGCCGACAGGTAGAGGCCGACCGAAGCGCGCATTGATCCGACTTGGGGCGGGGTTGATGTGTGCGCGGCGCCGGAACTTCAGAAATGACGCTTGGAAGCGACGGTCTCCGCTTCAAAGATCGTCGAACGTAGCGCTTGCTGCACAGCAGCCACCAGAGTCATCTGATTTCGTATTGAGCGCAGGTCTCAGCACTCTCCGGAGGCTGTTACTCTCCGTATGCATGAGCCGACCTCTACATTTACTGGTAGCCTAGAGATATGAAGTTTGTGGGCTCTAGCGGGCAAGCTCCGTTTCAAATGATTTATTTGGTGATTGGTCGCGGATTCAGGCGAGGATCGGAGATTAGTTCTCGTTGGAGCGACGAAGCAAACAGGTTGAAGCACTGGTCTCCACTGGAGACTCCAGAGACAGATGAAAGAAGAGATAACGCCAGTGCACGGCATCATTTGAGTAAGGAACGGTGGGGAGTGGGGAATGTTGAGACGAGCTGCACACACTGATGAGTCATGGATTTGAGCAGGCAACGACAACAACAACAACCGGTCGAGTCGATTGGGGGGGGGGGGCAGGACACTGCAGAGCGAGACAACTGAAGCCTTTGCGTGTTGGAGATCTCCGGCTCTTGGCGCACTCGAAACGCACGCGGTTCGACAAGAATAGAGTGTCTGGTGTTGGCGTGACATTTCATCAGATCTGCCGCCACAGGACGACAATGTTGATGCTTGGACAGCGCAATCAAGCACGCTACACTCGTGTCACGCAAACCAGAAGAACTCTCACGCTTACGTGTATTGCCTCGCTGACTGCTTCTGTTGAGGATCCTCGCTGTGAGAGCCAAAATACATTAACCGTACAGCATCGACAATTTCGCAACATGTTAAGTTTGGGCATTTAGAAATTACCAGTGCAAAAACTATTTTAATAGTTTTTGCACTGAAAAAATCGCAATCGTTTTAAAAAACGATTGCGATTTTTTCAAGCGCTATTCTGAGCTTTTTCCGTCGAAGCTTTGTCGTTGCTGACTTTCGAGCCGCCACTCCCTGTCAAGTTATGGGACCACTCGCGAGGCCAGGTTATCAGTACTCGGGGCCCAACAGCGTTCGTTTATCGATAAGTCTCGTTATGCTTTTGTTTTCGTCGAAGCTCTACTTTCGACTTGAAACTCAATCGTGACAGGGTCATGAGGGTCATGCGACTCAAGCGAAGACCGGTAGCTGTAGAGTTTCCGTACATTTGTTTTTGGAATGGAAGCTGGTGGTTGATTACAATAACAAGCAAAATGGCTCGAGATTATGCTGGCCATACCTCTCATGCACTACCCAACGTGCCAACTGTCACCGCCGTCATGTAAGGTAGGTTCCCAGTCTACTGGCGAGTCACATCACCGCACTAATAAGGATTAGCGCTCTGAGAGATTGAAGAGCATATGTGCTGTAGACAGCACGCGTCTGCGAGAATCCTATTTCTACGTGTGTGTTTACTATAAACAGTGACCTGGTCGACCTGTTATACACAACAAGTACGAGTAGGAAATGCACTTGGCTAGTCGAAAAATGAACTGAGGTGTCTGATTAGCGCGAGTTAACACGATGAAAATATAACTTCAACGGCATGGATTCGTGCATGTACACTACGTTAGTATAGATGGTGGCTACGCCATCGAGCTTTGTGTTTCGGATGTCCCAAGTAGCAGTTGCTATCAACAAGAGCTTCGTGCCATGAAGCCATGTTACCGTGGTCGCGGCAGCCTGAAAGCAGCTCTTCAACTGAATCGCTGGTTCTATGGCACTCGAGCTGCGTTCGAGAAAGTAGCGTTAGCGTGTCGTACACCACTTTAGCGTGCACTTCCAAACAGAATTCCAGCGAAAGACGTCCAATCACAATCGACGATCGGCTTCGGCATACTCAATGCAAGTGCGAATTCCCTTACTTAAGCGTTACTTGCTTCCCCCTCCCCCTCCCGCTGCGCATTGACGATTCGAACCTCGTGTCGATCCACTGGTGGGTGCTCCAAAGGCCACAGACAGAGAGTCGCAGAGCGCTTGGCAGCATCGGACGCCGCCGCGCGCAGCAACTCCAACCCCCCGAAGCAACGTACAGCGCAGCGCCAACCTGTGCTCAAGCGTAGCAGGCCACTTTCAGCCAACCAGGTACGGCTTCCACCCGACAAGGCGCTATTTATAGCTGTAGGAGTGGTGTGTGCCCCTTCAGGCCCAAGAGCAACTTTTAGCTTAGAGAGTGACGCGCCCAGCGTCTGGGGCACACAGCTGCCACACCAAAGATACAATGGCTACATGCACGCACACGCGCTGACATGCTCGCTGCTGGGCTGTGTGTAGCAGACCTGAAGCCATTGCCGACCGACCTGCGACGAGGCAGCGTCCTACCAGCATTCTCCGTAGTTGCAGCGATTGAGGACCAAGCCAGGCAAGCTGGAGCAGCGGCAGCATGGGTATGGCATGCGACGCCGAGGGCCGCGCGGTGACCGGTGAGCGCGTTGCGCCCGCCGGCGCGTGCGGCGTGCAGGCCGAGGAGACCAAGGCGGACGTTGAAGCTCCGGGACTGAACCCGGAGGAGACGGCCATGATTCTCACGAGTCTGAGCAAGGGCTTCTCTGCCGGTGGCAATGCTGGCGCCGCCCCGGTGGCAGGCTCTCCGGATTCGGACCACGACGATGACATGGGCGAGTTATCGGACGATGACGAAGACTCCGAGCACCGCCGCCACTTCACCGCTATCGGTGGAGTAGGAAAGGTGCACCGCGTGCAGCAGATCAACTTTGACGGCCCGAAGGGCAGCAAGCTCGACTTCACGGACGACGCCGGCTTCAGCCATCGCTTCAGGAACGAGAGCAACCGCGTCAAGAGTCTCGTCACCAAGCACATCTCGATTGAGGAGCTGCGCGCCCACTTCGACCGGCCGATCATCGACGTGGCCAAGGACTTTGGCATCTGCATCACGCTCATGAAGAAGATCTGCCGTCGCAACGGCATCAAGCGCTGGCCGCACCGCCAGATCCGGTCGCTGTCCAAGAGTATTGCGTCCATGGAGGCTGCCATGCTAAGTGCACACGGCAGCGAACGCGAGAAGTACCGTGACCAGATCGTAAACCTGAAGATGAAGCGCGAGTCCGTCATTGCGGACCCGAACAAGGACAGCTCCATGCGTCCCAAGACGTCGCCACCATCTTCAGTGCACGGCGAGTCCTCCAGTCATCGCGCTTCGTCTCACCATGCGTCTTCAGCTCCCAAGCTCACTCCACGACCCGGTGATGAGGTCCACGCCGCCTCGCAGGGCTATCCGGTAACACCTACCGTCAAGATGGAGAGCTTGGCGGTCGGTACTCCCCACCCAGCGCCGACTTCGAGCACCTCCACTACTGGTCCATCGAAGGGCGGACGATGGACCAGCGAAGAGCACGCCGCGTTCCTCGAGGGCATCCGCCTGTACGGGAAGGACTGGCGTCGCGTGGCCCAGGTGGTCATGACGCGTAGTGCTGTGCAGACGCGTACTCACGCCCAGAAGTATTTATTGAAATTTGCTGGGCGCTTCCCGTTCGACACCGATGGAGTGCTGAAGGACCACCACCCGGCCCCAGTGCAGACGCAGTACGCGTCAAATGAGAAGCCTGCGACTTCCATGCTGAGTCCGACGACGAGCGTGGCGTCGAGCAACACGGCGATGACCCCAGCGAGCGACGACTGCGCGAGCAATGGGTCCTGGAATTCGGAAGAGGCCCAGGCGCCGACGAAGCACGGAGAGGCCATGGCCATGATCTTGAACGGCAGTCCGCAGGTGGAGCCGGTCGCGGGGCCTCATGGAGCCAACGCCGGAGCCGCAACATTGCCGCCTTTGCCGTCGCGCGCGACGGCGATCAAGATGGAGGAGACAGCACCAGCAGCGTTCCAGCCGCAGCCATTCGCGCAGCAAGGGACAGCGCTCGCCTCTTTCCAGTACTTCTCGCAGCAGGGACCGCTTCAGCAGCAACAGGTTGCGCCGTGAGCAGGCTTCCCCACTGCAGACACGTCGTGTCTGCGCTTTAGGAACATTTTTGCTTGAGCGACGTGGGCGTATTAGAGCGCGCGGGTTCCTTGGTCCGAGCTCTCGGTCTCACTCGCTCACAGCTCCGAGTGCAGCGCAGCAGCACTTGGACGTAGGATCTTGATTTTGACTAGTCGTAGGAGCGGAGCAGGGAGGAAAATAGACGAACATCACCTTGGGAGCTCATCGCGAGGACTGGCATCGGCCTGCGCTCTCCAGCAGGATCGAGCAAAGCAGAATGGCCCGCCGTCCTCCCCCGGAACAAAGCCGAACAAACCTGTGGCCGTCTCGACGCTGCGTATCCTTGCGCACGTCAAGCTGTGAGAACGATGGCACCCCTTCACGCGCCAACGACCAGCAGCCTACAGTCTCAGCAGCATGAAGCTGGTAAGTGCCTCACCACCAGAATAGAAATGTAGTGCTGGTGCCTGGGCGACACGTCGAACGAATGATGGAGGCGAAATAGTTATCATTTTTCTGTGGGGTTTTCATTTGTCACACAAGGAGTTTTGGCTCTCTCTTCCTTCCTCTTCATCGTCATCTTCTTCTTCGGTCTCAATCTCTCTCAACCGACTAATAGTCTCGCTTGAAAGGGGGAGGGAATGAACGAATGCGACTGCGAGTGGGAAGAGAGGGGAGTCAGGACGTCAGATCCATCCTGGGGCTTCCTTCCGCCTTGGGGGTTTATCTGCCGACGATGAAGAGGCGGTTTACTGCTGCTTGGCCTCCACCTCCTTGACGAGCTTGGCGAGCTCCTCCGGGTTGTACAGCATAAAGTACTTCTCGATCTGCGGCAGGTAGTGCACCTTGCCCTTCTCCATGTTGAACCAGTAGACGTACGACGCGTCGTTGTGCGCGACGCCGACGGTGCGCACGTCGTTGAAGGACGGCACGAGGATCGGGTCGTCCTTCGAGTTGCCCTGCGTCTCCTCCGTCTCGAGCGGGTCGCGGTTGAACTGCGTCACGCCGATCTCGGCGGCCTCCAGCTCCTGGCGCTCGCGGCCCACGGCGTGCTCGAGGTCGTTGGGGATGCCGCCCGTGGAGGCGAAGCTGCGCGCGGCCAGGCGGGCCGCGGGGCGGAGGGGGGCGAACACGCGCGTCACGAGGCTCATGCTGATTCGGTTGAGGTTTGCTGGCGGCGGCTTGGGCGGGGAAAGCGAACTGAGGGCCGGCCCAGTGATTGAGCGGTGGAGATCGAAAGGAGGTCTTGATTTCTATGCGCGTGTTTTTGAAATAGAAATACGTAAGAAACGACGCACAACCGCCAGAAATTGGGCACAGCGACCAATGAAAAGCGAGCCCAAATTGCACAAATTCACGGGATGTTTCCCAACGAGAAGAAGTTGGCAGTACCAGGGGTATATGGACGTCAATAGTCGCTGCAAAATAAACCCAAATTGGAGTGATGGACGCTACGTCAACCACATTGCCTTGCTCGCAGTACTCGCTATTAGCTTGATACCACACATGCCCCCTACTGGTTCGCGGGCTTTAGAAGCCCGCTTGATTCGCAGTTCGGTGATTTTTACAGTCGCTATTGCAGTGTGCGGTTTATCAACATCAATTACTCGCTTGCAACTGCTTTCTATCCATACAAGATATGGTCTTGCTCGCTTGCTTGCTTTGCTTTTCGCGGGCTTTAGCAGCCCGCTTTATCGCGCAATTCAGTGTCAGTGTTTTGATGTCGTTATTGCTGAGAAACTATTAGGATACCCGGGCCATGAGGCCCGGAGATTCGCAGCTTCTCTATGAGAAGTACTTCAAGTAACTAGGAACAAGAAGAAAAATGAATTGTGGTCCCTCGACGGGTTTTTTTGCCAAAGTATGACACTATAATATCTGATAAATCTCGACAAATGAACTGCCCGCTCATCATGGATGGAGGCAAGGCAAACCTAGCAGCGCGATGCCGGCCGGTTCATTCAGTAAATCCTCGCGCATATCGAGACGCAGGCTAATGAAATGACATATTTGTTATTGAGCTTGGGCCGCAACCACATTTCTTTACGGGCCATACTGCTGTGAATAAGAGAAAAAAACTTCTATTTGTATTTGTATTTGTTGCGGTTATGGCGACTACGCCCGTGGCGCGCTGCGCTGCTTCCTCGCAAAAAAAAACTTATAGGGGCACCTTTGGTCTGGAGTCCGAACTTTACCTCATCCAGTATCAGGAATCATTAGAGTTGCGAACGCTTGCTGGTGTAGTTTGGCATTCAAAAGCAGTCGAAGGCTATACGGCTAGCTCTTACAGCGCGTTGTACGACGTAGAACAGATCCCAAAAGTAAGCCACTGTTACCGGGAGATATCAAGAGGAACTCCTGAACTTGCCCAAACAATGA
The DNA here is from genome assembly GCA_016169955.1 of Phytophthora vignae f. sp. vignae. Taxonomy (NCBI): domain Eukaryota; phylum Oomycota; class Peronosporomycetes; order Peronosporales; family Peronosporaceae; genus Phytophthora; species Phytophthora vignae. The sequence goes on from JABJUM010000007.1 coordinate 1,759,108, forward strand.
CTAAGGTCATCAATAATAAGTGGTTTACCAGTACTGGTAAAAGATGAAGTCGTGCAGCAGCAAAAGAACGACGCTATAGCGTCTGCATACCGGCGAAGCGCGATGATCGCGCTCGCGCTGCGCGATCGGACAACAACGCCAGTGCCATTAATTTTTAGAAAGTGTCACCCTTTGGCGAATATAAACAATATTTGTCTAGATTTGTCAGATAGTGTCATTATCCGGAGCGGAAGCAATCGGCGTCTGCGAAGCACCACAGCTGATCTAGGCTCGGGCTAGCCTAAACTTTTGACTCGGCAGTAGCGTGACATACCAGGTCGATTAGCTGCCTTTATTGACCTGATCAACTCCAGAACCAATGACCGCATAAACCTGAATATTATAACATACAGCAGGCGGTCTATGTCATACCTGAAAATACAACTCGGTCAGCGCTAAATACAATATTGTCAGTAAACGGCAATAATGCTACCTACGGATCGGTGTTTTCATCTGTGTGCTTCGCTTGCTTTGTGCTGATGGTCTGATCTACTTAGTAGTCCCCCATAGCCTACTACACTTGGACAAGTGCCATAATATACTTGACTTGAACTGTTTAATTCCTCCAAAACGTTTACACTGGTAAGGAGGAACTTTAGGCACACGGGTGAAGAAGCATGCTTCAAATTGGTGTGCGAATTTTCACAAAAACAGACAGCGTACCGTATTTTTTCAGGAACACCAGCAATGTTGCAGGATGTCAATACTGATAATTTATCAGTGATAGACATGCCCACCTCACGCAACTTAAATACGCTGACCGTTATGTTGCAGGATGTCAATGCTGCAAACTTTTCTGGAGCCGCCTAGCACAGTTCTTCGAACAGTTCTTCGAACTGCGAATTGCACTACGCAATACGAGAGGACATCTCCTACGGCTTGTAAAATATGAAAATACTCGTCTTGTGTTTATTGTCTTTAGCCCATTCACATCTGGCCGAAACGCTTTCTGGTTCCACTAGCCCCCTAAAGTTGCCTCCAGGTATACTAATAAAAAAAATGCGGCTTTGCTTTGCCTTACTGAGAATAGCCTTCTACTTACGCTACACCTTGTGTACCGAAAGACCAATGTTGCCTAGCGTAGCATGAAGGTTGATTAATGTCGTTTGATGACAAACTCGCCGGGGTGGCAAGCACAGTTCTTCCTGCTGCGAACAGTTTTCATTTTGCTAGAAGCGCGCAAAACTCACCGGGACTGACACCTATATCGATACCTAGCATGTACGCCGGTGAAGCGCACACTGAAACTATGCCCTTATCGATGTATCAATCCAAAGCCAACGACTCTGTAGCGCAGGGATTATAATATAATAGATTGTGATTATCAATGCGTGGGCGTTGGATCAATGGTTTGATTATTCCGGAAAGTAAAATGGGCAAAATCTTATACCTTTGACGTAAGGTTTGAGTCGCAATAACCACGGCACGCGATGCTAAGATAACGAGGGCTCTATCGATGTATTGTACGTTTTTGCGATCGGTCCGACTGCGTTGAGTTGGCACGGAACGCTTTGTTGTATTGACAGTATAGCAAATTTGGGTCACAAAAAAGTCCTTGGATGCGCATTTCTAACGAGTTTCTAAAGGGAAGGACCCAAATTGTCTTCCACACAAAGACACGTGCGAAAAGTCGGTAAAAAGGGCACATTGTACCCTCGAGCTGGTACAGGTCAGGCTGCACCACCACAACACACCCGACACTCGCTTCAACATTGCATTGCCGCGCGTGCACATTGAGCATGCCGGATCGATAGAGTATCACTCACTACCAGCAGTGAATCGTTGAGTTATATTCGCAACTTTCAAAGATCGCCGTGTTTGTCGGTATCTGGTGGGTGTCGGATATCGTATGATACCGCGGATCCAGCTAATCCACCGAAATCACCTCGACGCTGTCGTCCTTGGGCTCCTTCTGTTCGTCCTGCTGCTGAGGCTGCTGCGGCTGAGGAGTTTGCTGCGGCGGAACTGGCACAGGTCCCTCCACTTTCTTGAAAAAAGAATCTATGGGTTTCACTGACTTCGCTGGGGACGGCGTGGCGGCCACCGCGACGGGCGTGGACTTGGCGGGAGTTGTGCTCGTAGGCGCACTCGGCAGCTTCGTCGGTGTCTTCGCCTTTTGGGGTGTGGCCTTCTGTGACTTTGCCTTCGGAGACTTAACCTTCTCTGTCGGTTGCGCTGTCTTCGCGGCGGCAACAGGCTTGGCTGAGTCTGTAGTTGAAGCGGCTGCGGCCTTCTCCTTATCCTCCTGCGCCTTCTTCTCTTCGGCCTTCTTTTTCTCCTCTTCTTGCTGCTGCTCCTTCTTGCGCTGCTGCTCTTGTTGCAACGCTTCCAGTCGCTTTTGCTCCACCTCATACTCGCGGGCCTTTCGCATTAACGTCGACTCGAATTGAGGCTCGCACAACAGCTCACCAGCCAAACCGGCAAAGTGATCTTCGGCACACCCTGCCGAGTTGCTCGGATTACACCAGAACGGTCCAACGATCTGAGGCTCCAGCTTCGCCGGCTTGACAGCTTTAGCCTTCACCCGCTTCTTCTGAAGCTGAGAGGGCAGCTTGTGCTTTGTTGGCGATGAAGGTCGCTCACCACGATCCATCGGCTCATCGTCGTCTGGCGGGGCGTCGTCCATGTAGTCCACCTCATCCTCATAAGCCAGCCACTGGTCTTCGTAATCCAGATTATCCTCATCCGACTCGTCCGCGTCGTCATCGGCATCGGACAAACTCTCACCGGGCTCCTCCTCTTCCCATTCATCATCACTGTCCACAGAGTAGTCAAACTTCGCATACTGTGCTAGCGGCCTCCGTCCGCCGCGGAAGATGCGACTCCGAGTGCTGTAGGTACCATAGTAGGCTGGTCGGACGCTCTCATAGAACTGCAGTAGCTTCATGGCGCCAAGTGTCGGGTCACGGAAACGCTGAGCACTCCATCCTTTGGGAGAACTCTTGTCTGCATCGTTCTTGGCTGTACTCCGCCTGTCCTTAAACGACGAGAAGATTGACTGTTGAGATCCGTTAGCCGCTCCAGAAGCCGAGTCCCCTTCAGAGCCCAAGAAACTGAAAGCTGCATCCATGCGATTAATCTTCGCACTTCTGCTTTCGTATGATCCGCTAGTGCTTTCCGCATCCTGGTCACTAGTCACATCAATAGCGGATGCGCTAGTACCAGCACCATTCGCCGCAGCAGCATCTGACCCCGAGCTGGGCTTGACAAAGTATGACGCGAATTGTTTTTGCCGCTTGGACGAAACGGCCTTCTTTTCTTCTTCTTCACGTTCGCGCTTCTTCTTCTCTTCGTCTTTAGCCTGCTTGCGTTCCAGCTCATGCCGTTTCTTCTCCTCGGCCGCTTGAATCTTCTCCAGCTCCTTCATTTCACGGTCCTTGACCTTTTGAACTTCAGCGTCCACTGCAAAGCCAAACTTCCCAACCTTTGCCTCCTCGGCGCTCACCTTGGCTTCATCTACTGGCTTCTGATGCAAAAGTTGCACAACCTTCGCTAGAGTTTTTAACTGCTGGCCGAGACGCTTGCGATTCTTACGCATGCGTTTGATAGTCTTCTGTGCGTCGTCCACGAAAAACTTCTCCGGGTTGCCAACCTCCCACACCCACAACGCGTCAGCGCTTGTGTCTTCGAAAATGTTAGCCTTTGAAGGACGCACGCCGTATGATACGCGTTCCGCCAGCTTCTTAATCTCCATTTCCATCGCAAGAGACGCCGCCCGGTCAACCACTCCAGCGTCTGCACTGCCAGTATTCTCTGAAGACGAGTCCTTCTCCATATCTACGTCATCCGCTTCGATCTCCTTCTTAAATGAAGCTAAAAGTTCACCAGACACCTCAGAAAGACTTGATGTCCGACCTTGAATGCCCTTGACGATCAAGCTCTTCACTTCATGGGGGAATTCAAACACGAATGCGTCTGAAGCGTTACTGCTGGAGTTAGCGTGATCCCGCAGTTTTTGCCATGACTCCGCTAATGCTTGCCTTGCTTTGTCCTGATCCACAGTGAGGTCCAAGTCGCAATCTAACGCAGCACCGAGAATATCCTGCATGACTGCATCACTGTCCTGCTTCGAGCTCAACAATTTCGTAAACTGTTTGGTCAGTTCCTCGGTCTTCAGCTTATATGTGTCCACGCGCGCCTGCGTCTTCGGATCCAACGGTTCCACCGGAGTAGCCTTCGCCTCTGCAGCAGCCTTTTCTTTCACCTTTTGCTGCCGCTTCGTTGGCGTCTTCGCTGGTCTTCCTCGTGACGCGGGCGACTTAACCGTCTTCACCACCTTCGCCTGTTCCTTTCGGCTTTTCTCATTTTCCGCTGCAGATTTGGCAGTCCCTTCATCCGCCGACGTAGACGCTGCGGTCAGATCAACGACAGCCTCTTCAGTCGCTGCACCCTTCTCCACTGCTGCCTCAGTGTCTCCACCTTTCTTCTCTTTTTCTTCTTCTTTTTCTTCTTCCTTGTCTTTTGCAGCTGCATCGTCACCTTCACAAACGTCCACAATGTCCTCCTCGTTCACAATGGCATCGTCCGAGATGGGGGCTCCAGCAGGGACCGTTTCCCCGCCCGCCTCAAGCTCTGCGCGAGCTCGCCTCGCTTCGGGCGTGTTGAACACGTCATCGTCGTCATCGAGGTCGTCCTCGTCCTCTTCATCATCAACCACCGCATGGGGAGAAATGAAGCGCGTCGGGTTTTTCTTCTTCTTGGGCTTTGGTTTGGGCGACGCCTTGGCCTTCCCCCTGGCCTTGGCTTTGGAAGCCGTTTTAGCTCTAGGCTTGTACTTCCTCTTGGGCTTGTCACTCTCCTCCTTTTTAGCCTCTTCTTCTGTGGTATTAGTCGCTTTAGCCTCCATTTTAGCAGCAGGCGATGCGGCTCGCGGCCGCTTGGCTGCGAAGCTCTTGATCTCGGCTTCCACGTCCTGTTCGCCCGCCTTCGTGGGCGAGAAGAAGGCGGAGATAGAGGCCTGCTTGGCGCCCTTCTTCTGCTGTTGCGGAGGGGAAATTGCACGCAAGAGGTCAGTTTTAAGATCTAGGGACGCTTTATCGACTCGTAGCTCGCGTTCTAGGGAGCTTTAGAGAGAGCGAGACGGCTGGAAACGAAGCTGAGACGCACCTCCACCATGTTGCCTGGGGACGAGCGCGCTGGAGAGGCTGGAGACGCGACGCGGACACCGAGCGCTTCTCGTCGAGAGGCTCCCGGCTTGGCTCCGGCTCGCTTTGTTCGTTTGGCGCGCTTTCGACCGAGGACGACTGGGAAGAGTGACATGGCTCCTCATTACAGTGACATTCGGTACAGTGTACCAGTGTAGTAAGTGGATACATTGAAGTTGCATGGCACACTTCTGGCTTGGCGCTTAATACCCCACGACATCGACTTAATGTTAACGCGACGACTAACTCGGCGACTAATAACTCTGGTAATGCTAAGGCTGCGGAGGTCGAGGCGGAGCGCCAGTGGCCGCTTGTCGCGCAAATGCGGCCTTGAATGCGGCAGCAAATGCTGCGGTCGGTGCTCCAATGAATGACGCCACGGATGCGGAGGCTGGCGTGGCTGTAGGGGCTGCTGACTGCGCTGCTGGTTGTGCTGACGATGCCGCCGAGGTTGCTGCTGGAGCTGCGGGCATGTTGCTGGCTGGACCGCTGTTCACCGCGGTGGCTATCGTACTAGAAGATGTCGCATTGGTAGTCGTAGACGTAGCATTGGCTGTAGTAGTCTGGACTGCTGTAGTTGGTGCTGGAGCTGTAGCAATCGCACTGGCGTTAGCCGCAGCCGGCTGGACTCCGTTGGGTGCAGCGTTGGCTGCGGCCTGTTGTGCCACGGCTTGAGCTTTTCTAGCTTCAGCGGCCTTCTTAGCTTCGATCGCCTTTTCGCGCTCCAGTTGTTGCAGCCGAGCTTCCTCCGTGATGTAATACTCCTCCACCTCAGTCATCTGCGCCTCAAACTCCTCCCGTGACACGAAACCGCGAGAGTACAGTTGCTTCTTCTCCTCGTCTCGAAGCTCCTCGGCGATACGGTTCGTGACCTCGTGGAAAGAGGCGTCGATGTCCGCTGTGGCTCCTCCAATGAACTCAATCCATCGTGTTTTACCTGGGTTCTTCTGAGTGAGGTTCCCTTCTGCTCCACCCTCTCCAGTAGAAGCCACCGCGCCATTTTCACCGCCTGCTGCGCCTTCGTCTCCGTCCCGTTGATTCTCACCTTCCTCTTCTTCCTCCTCCTCTTCCTCCTCCTCTTCTTCTTCTTCCTCTTCTTCGCCTTCGCCATCAACAGGCGATGAGGCGCGTCGTATGGATCTTAAATACACTAGATATTCACTGTCGTGCTTGTCGTGTTCAGCATACAGCTCGCTGTCGTCAATCATCGAGCCAAGTTCACAGTTCCAGCAGATATTCTCGTCGCCGTTCTCCTTCGCGCACTTCTTGTGATAATACTTTGTGCACGTAGGGCAGCGGATTAACCTGGACGGCACACCACTTTCCTCGCACAGCTCGCACATAACCTTCTCCGGTTTTGCCCGTTTACGCTCGCTGTCGAGTGTCGGGACGTACCACGTTCCTTTCCCGGATACAAGTGGGGTCGCAGCGGCCGCGGGCTGGCCAGGTTTTCCAACTTCGCCATTAGCAGGTAAAATCGCCTGCCCTCCTGTGCCAGCTGCACCTGCGCGGGGAGTTGGTGCTGGGGATTCAGAGTCGCTATCCATGTCCTCCGAGTCACTCAGATTCGTCAAATCCACGATGTTCAGAAGTTTCAACTGTGATCTGCTCACTTCTTCGGGGTCGTCCTCTTCGTCAACCTCTTCACCGCCACACTCACGCATAAACGCCAAAAACTCGGGACTGCAGTATCCAAGCGCCGGGGGCTCAACTGGAACATCTCGAACAACTTCAAACGGTGAAGCTGTAACCTTGACAAATTGAACCCCGTCAGCATCAGCCGAAGCCTCATTTCCTGTATTTGGTGATCCCGAATGCTGCTGCTTTTCTGCCGAGCTCCGAACTGCGTCTGGATGCTTTTTCTTGGGTAACAACACGTTGGCACTGTCATTCGATTGAGCCTGCCCTGAATTTGCCGTTGGGGCTGAAGGTGTTTGTGTGGGGGGAGCGATGCTGGAAGCAGTTGGCGTAGATGACGTTGCGTTAGAAGCCGTTGTTGTCGTCGTACTTGTCGATTCCACTGTAGCCGGAACAGATGCAGAAGGTTTCGATGCCGCTGGAGCCGATGTTGGTGGAGAAGGTGACGGTATTGCTGACGGGACACCTGCTTTCGACGTCCCTGCTGCAGCTGTCACCGTTGCTGCTATCATGCTTGACGCTGAGCTAGCCTGCGCTGAACTCGACGGTACCTGAGTTGATGTTTGCTTCGACGCTGCAGGTGGTTTTGGCGCTGGTGTTGTAGTCGCAGATGCGGGTGCAGTACTAGATTTTTCAGGCGCTGCTGTTGCCGGCGTCGCTGTGGCGGCCAGCGGCGCTGCTGTTGCCGACGTCGCTGTGGGGGTCGGCGGCGCTGCAGATTGCGGAGTCGTATTGACAGCAGCAGTGGAAGGTGTTGCCTGAGAGGTGTTCCTTGTACCGGGGCTGAAAGATGTTGGTACAGTTGTAAACGGCAACACTGGCCTAGCGGCCGTTGAGGCTTGGGCCTGGGTCGCTCGTGCTCCGCCGTTTGCCATAGTACTCGCTGGTACCGCGGCTGCGGCCGATCCCAGCGTCGTTGAAGTTGCAGCGTTGGAAGTAGCTGTAGCGGCAGGCTGTGAAGTCGGGGGATGACTCCGTCTGGCCACCGCCAAACCATCAAGCACAGTGGCGAAGTCTGACGCTTGGAACTCGACGGAATCCAGCACTCGGGACTGAAAGAACGGGTCTTGGTCTTCGCTCTCAGCTTCGTCCTCTTCCACCTGCTTCGGCTCTTTCAAAGCTGAAGAGGCAGCAATCTCCAGACCATTCTTCGTCGCTGCCGGGTCCGTTCGAGCCTCTCCAACGTGGTCTTTCTTCTGCGTCTGTGCCTGCTTCTTCTCCTCTGTCTTCTCCTTTTCCTCCTCTTTCTTCTTCTCCTCCGCCACAGCAACAGGTGGTGGTCTTGGCTCCACAGGCTTTGGATGTACCTCCTTTTCCTTCGCATTTCTAGCCAAGGGTTGCGACGCCGAAGTCTGCGCAACCTTAGCCGTCGTCGAAAGCACTGCCCCGCTAGTCGGTTGCGACTGCGCGTTGCCTCTCTCGGCCGCGCGCTTCCTCATCAATGCACCCGCTTCCATCGTGGGGAAGTCGCTGGCCACGAACGTGACCGAGGGCATGACGCGGCTCTGCAAGGGCGCGCGCTTCTCCTCCTGGAGCTGTCTCCTGAGCCTCTCCTCCTCCTGCTTGCACCTGTCAGACTCCTCCTGCTTGTGGCTCTCCAGACTCTGCTGCACGACCTTCTGCACCACCACGTCGTCCTCCTCCTCCTCGTCGTCCGAGATGAGGTCGATGACGTCCGGCTGCTGCGTCTTGGCCTTCGCTTTGGCTACTGGGGCGGGCGGCGTGAGCTTGGGTTTATCGTCCGCGTGCCTCTTATTTGAGGTATTCTTCGAGTCCTCGAGCTTCCGCTTCTTGGCGTGCGAGTGCGAGTGAGCGTCCTCATGGCGTCTGCTGCTACCGTTTGAGCTGTTTGCGCCGTTGGACGCTGGCGCTGTTGTCGTGGAGGCGGCCACGCGCCGCGCCGTGGGCCGGAAGACCAGCGACTTGGAGCGGCACGTGTCGCACACGTCGTGCTCCGAGCTGAAGTTGAGGCAGCCGCACTCGCGGCACGTCACGCCGCGCGCACCTCGCGCCATTATTGCTGTGGGTTGGGCGCCAGGAACTGCGGCGAGGTCAACTCGGCGCTGATTGGGCAATAATGAGAAATACCGGTTTGACTGGCACGTATACCAGTAAGATACTGCCTAAAAATGTGTCAAGCATGCACATGTTGCAGTTGTACAGTGCGCGCGGAAATGATAGACGAAAATCCATTTTTTGTCCTATTTTTATCGAATCAACGCCAATGAGACTGTAAGTTTTACCCAATGATCAGCAGCTCCTGGCGGTTCGTTTGCGGTGTCGCTTGCTTGAATCCGACACGTGGGGGCGGAGCAGCAGCCCAAACTTCATTTCCCTCAGTCCCCCCAAGCGCGAAAAAGATAGCCGAGGTGCGTACTCCCAGCGATTGCAGTAGCTACGAGACCCATTGATGCTTGTATGTGCTAAAAAAGAAACTAGAAGCACTAACCGTGGCTGTTGCAACATTGCTTTCTTAAAATTTACAGATTAACAATGGGGAGAGGCAAGTCGCTGACTGACATCGAGAAGGGTCAGATACTAGCCTACAAGGAGGAAAATCTGTCTACTAATGCGATCGCAAAGCGAGTGAGCCGCTCGTGGAAGGTGGTGGACAGCTTCCTGCGCGATCCGGAGGCGTACGGCACCGCAAAGAGCACCGGAAGGCCCAGGAAGCTAACGCCTACCGCTGAGCGCCGCCTGCTACGCGAGGCATCAAAGACTGGTGTGAGCGCTAGACAACTGAAGGACAATCTGTAGCTTCCAATTTCAGTGCGCAGAGTGCAGGAGGTGCTGCACGACTCGGACAACATGGTGCACGAGAAGCGCCTTGCATGCCCGGTGCTGAAACCGGCCCACATCACGGCCAGGTTGAAGTGGGCCACTCAGTTTGTGGAACATGGGCGCAAATGGAACCGAGTGGTGTTCTCTGATGAAAAGAAATTTAACCTAGACGGCCCTGATGGCTATCAGTACTATTGGAGGGATCTGAGGCAGGAGAAACAGATCTACTCTAATCGGCAGTCAGGTGGTGGGAGTGTGTTCGTGTGGGGCGCTTTTAGTGTGAAGGGGAAGTCCGAGTTGGCCTTCCTGGAGGGCAAGCAGAACGCGGAGAAGTACATCATCACGCTGGGTGACTACCTGTTCCCGTTCGCGCACCTGTATCACGGGTTAAACTTCCAGTTTCAGCATGACAACGCCTCCATTCACACTGCAAGGGCTGCCAAGTGGTATCTAGAGGATCAAGGTGTGCGTGTAATGTGGTGGCCTGCTAAGTCTCCGGACTTAAATCCTATCGAAAACTTGTGGGGAATTCTAGCTCGAGCGGTGTACCTGAATGGGAAGCAATACGAGACCAGGGAGGACCTGATCAGGGCCATCAAGAAGGCATGGGAGGAGATTCCGCTATCGACGCTTGAGAACCTCGTTGGGTCGATGAAAAAACGCTGCATGGAGGTCTACCGCCTCGAAGGCCATAAGACGAAGTACTAGAGAAGTCTTAGCCAGCTCATAGACCACTTAAACAGCATTAAGAGATGCATTAAACGGCTACCAAAGTTGTTTGTCTATCATTTTCGCGCTTTACACTGTCGGCAAAACTCGTGTTTGATACTGTAGCTCCGCCCCCACGTGTCGGATTCAAGCAAGCGACACCGCAAACGAACCGTCAGGAGCTGCTGATCATTGGGTAAAACTTACAGTCTCATTGGCGTTGATTCGATAAAAATAGGACAAAAAATGGATTTTCGTCTATCATTTCCGCGCGCACTAGGTAAGTTCCTTTTGCGTTGTGTATCATGTTCCAGTCGATACAAGTTGTATCATACAACACACGTTTAGGCGCAAAAGTCCCCGTTGGTTATTACAACCCTTCAAAAATCGCGGCACTGGTCATTGGAGAGGAGGACTTGTCATCTCGCTGTACGTCCTGGAGGATGTTGTACAGCAACGCAAGCGACGCAGCCCCCTGCGGAGCGTCAGTCTTCCAGTTGCCATCAGTGCTGGCGCCTAGCTCGCCGAACAGCTCCAGCACTGCTCCGTCGGGCATCTTGAGGAAGTGGCGGTGCAGTTCCCGACTACCATCGAGCTCTACGTTGTACACGGCAATGTGCGTGTTGGTCTCGCGGAACAGCGGGTCGAGCGGGTCCGAGAGCGCGTATTCGTGGACGAACACCTTGCGCTGCGTACCGCGTGGTCCTTTCCAGCGTGTGGCTTGAGCGCACACGGTCTGCAGCTCCTGGAGCGATATCTCGGCGTCGTGAGGCACGAAGAACGCGTCTTCGTGGCCGTGGACGCGGCGGTAGACGTCGAGCATCCGGCCGTTCATGTGGATGTAGAGCAAGTAGATGTACAGCCCCACGAGCGACAGACACGTGAGCGCCACGTACAGGATGAGGACGATGAAGATTCCGACGAGGCCACTGCCCTCCTGGGCCTGGAAGCGCACATAGAGCTTGAACCAGTCGCCAGTGACGCAGGTACAGCCAGAAGCTGTCAGAGACACAGCACACTCACTAAGCTGCGAGCATCCGTAGTGGTGCGATAGTACATCGACTATAAGCACCAAGAACGGATCCAATACGGTAGCAATGCCTGCGCAGGCGACGAAGTTGGAGCCGAACGCTGGTAGGTCTCCTACGTAGCGCTGGCCAACAGCTGCAGCACCTGATAGGAAGGCGAACATCATGGTGTTTCCCAGCACCCCCAAGGAGAGTAACCCAATCTCAACGTGCGTGGCGACAGTCTGCCACGTATACTTGACGATGCACGTCGTCCAGCGTGGCTGGAAGTCGTAGACAGGAACGCGGTTACCTCGCAGAAAGAGCCACTGCGTCAAGTAGTGGACGTACAACCGGACCCAGCAGGCAAACATCAACATGGCTACGAGCCGCCAGAATTCGAGCGTGTGCCAGTTCGAAAAGCCCAGATCAACCAGCAGCTCGTGCTTCAGGTAGTGCATTTTCCGTCGTGCGTGGAATCGCTGGTGGCGAGCGGTCTCCATCGAAGCAGCGGCATTCACTGAAAACGTGTAGTTCTCCACGTCTAGCTGTCGGTGTCGACCTACCAACCCGGTATCGTCATCTTCTTCGACGATTCCCAAATCTTCATCACTACCGTCGAAATGTTCAGCGCCTTTCGGCCTGTCAAGACTCAACTGTCGACTGCTGCCTTGGTATGACAGCAGTCGTTCGCGGTCGTTTTGCTCTTGAGATTCCTCCTCAACTGGAATCATTTTGTGAGGTTGGCTGCGGTTTTGCTGCATCGCCACTGCGTCGCCTGACTATCAAGTTTATGATGTTAGTAAGTGTCGAGGACAGTATAAATGATGATGAAGAAGAAAACATCACGTACGTAGACCCGAGTCTTCTTGCTTTGACCGAAGCTAGTGAGCCATCGCTTCCACCGCCACCGCGTTGGAGACAAAATTCGCAGAGGTGGCTTAGCTCTCTTCTTCTTGGTTATTGAAGCTTCCTCCTCGTCCACCAGCAATGTCGACGCTGACGAGTACGGCTTCACAACAGCAGCGCCATGATGCTTGGAATTGCCATTTACATGCGCAAGTTGAGACTCCTCGCCGCTTTCCATCATCGTTCTATCGGTGCTTAGCTCGCCATTACTCCGTTGACGACCGGGGGACTGTGTTCGCTTCCGAATCGTCTGACCGGCGTCACTCGGCTGCGTCGACATCTTACGCATATACCTCTGGTGACTGTTTTCCACCTCCGGTAGCATCAGTCGAAGCAGGCCACCACGCTCATCGATCTCCGCATCAAAGTGATCGTCATCTGCGCTTCGATTTCGAGGCGATCGATGCAGCAAGACAGCAGGAGGTTTGGGGAGATGGTACACTTGGAGGTAGAAGTTGCAGAGCCACGAGGACAAGTCGTGCTGGTACATTTTCTCCATGTCCTGGTACTTATCCATGGTGTGATCCATCTCTCCGCGCAGTAGCGGCAGCTTGAACTTCCCCTGCACGACCTGAAACTCCGGTGTCGTGAGTGGTAAGGCCCCCCAGGCTACGACGTGGTCGGTCTGCATCGCCATAGTTTGATCTAGGAGCTGACCTCCTCTCCGTCGCCTCCTTCTGGGCAAGGACATGACATTATTCCCAGCGTACGCCGCTGCGGTTGACTGAGAGAGCAGGAAAAGCTCAAAGATGATGGTGTTCCCTGGCCGCAGCTCGACTTCTGGCGGACAAACCACGAACATGTCCTGGTTCACGACAACTTCAGTATTGTAGAAGCGGCCGCGGTGATGAAATGGCCGCGTGAAGTTAGGACGACCCCTGTGTAGATTACTATCACTGGCTGTCTCTGCTGTCGGGGATACCTCGGGGTCCCAATTCGTCCAGTGAAGCGCATGGCCCCCCAAACGATCATACAAAGTCGCCACCATAACATACTGACCAGGCGGCAGCTTATCTTTCACAGCGTTCAGCATCCTCCCCCTCACTCGGATTGTCAATGGTATCCGAGCCCATTCCACTCGATACCTCTTTCGACTCTGCGGCACGCGCGAGGGCATCAACGACCCATAAATCTGCTCTACCCGCGCCTCTTGCTTCTTCAAAGTGTCCTTCAAATGGGTCTCAGCCTGCTGAAACACGTGCCCAATTCGTCGCGCGCGTAGCTGCATGGCTTCAGCAGCTTGGCGGTCTTTCAGCACCAGCTCCGCATGTCTTCGCCTTGCTTCCTGCAACAATCGCTCACGAGCCAGCGCCTCTTGCTTCGCCAAGTGAATCTCGCGCTGGCGATAGAGGGCGCTCTCCAGTTCGGCCTGACGGAGCTTCGCCTCCTCCACCTGCTGCTCTCGCTGCTGCACCTCCTCAATTGGCACCGATCCGACCACGACCTCGGCATCGGGGATCACGACCTCGAACTCGTCCAGATACTGCGGGATCTCCCGGTTCTGGAGCTGACTGGACAGCGCGTCGATTAGGGAGTGCGCGTCGTGGTCTCGTGGTGACTTCAGCTCTTCCGGTGCATTGCTCCCGTCCACATCATCCCATAATGAATCAAAGTTGCTCCGCTCTGCAGCATCCGGTGTCGGTCGCTTGTCTTCCTCCTCAGCGTCGACTTCCCCGCCTGCATCCGCCTCGTCACCGCGTAGCCGGGTGTAGCCTGGCTGCATGACGGTCCGCAGTAAGCCCCGCTGAGACTGCAGACCATGCGCGGCAACTATTGCTCGACAGTCCAAAGTAAGAGCTCAGCATTGACAGCTCTATTTTCGGGGGATGTACAAAACTGCAACGTGCGTGACGTTTTGCTAGCGACCATTTCGAAATCACTTCCAAAAAGCTCTGGGTTCCCCCCGCGAAAGCTACTGTACACGCAGTCTTCCCTACATGTTGCTGTGCAAACGAAATGGGGAGCCGTTCATGTTCATCACCGATGAAACGCGGTTGTGAGTGTTGCAGCGAGGAGCCAAATGGACTCCGACGTGGTGCCAACTTGGCACTGCCAAGATTCCGCTCAGCGTGGATACTGAAGATTGGCGGGCTAGACGATCACGGATGAGAACGGATGGTGCTGGGATCCATCAAGCCACACCGAAATGGGTGTTTGGGTGCTTCACTTTCCTATCTACCTGCTTGAAATCAAGCTCATTCAGTTGCAAACCCATATATGGGATAAACGAAGAATCGCCTCGTGGGGTCAAACGCGATCACGCACAGGATTCGCTTGCTGAGAGCGCAAGCGGCGTCGATGGAAGACGAGCTTCAAGCGCTGCAATCCAAGTGGCGCGACCAGCTTCAAAACGATCGCCCTCGAGAAATACGCTGCATCTCGGGCTGGGAAGGATCTCCTGCAGACACTTCAGCAGCAGCAATTGCTCTATTTCGGTACCCGCCTCGGAAGTGATCCAGCTGAGCACGAGAAGCTGCTGCTCGAGCACCACAAACGCTCGATCGCCACGCTGCCGTCCATCGTGGATATGTTCTCGCAGAAGGCCATTCACAAGCACCAAGACACTGTCTCGACGAGACGTCACTGGTTGCGCGGTCTCCACGCTGGTGTCGAGCGTGTTCATCAGCGAGATTCCGTGCACATCGCTGGAGCAAGTGTATGCCACCGTGCTGGCGTACTTCGATGATATTCCGAGCTATATGAAGCGCCACTTCAACGTTAACGCCGAGCGCACCAGGCTGAACAGCGAAAACTCTCCGGTGTTGTACCGTCGGTCAACTTTTGAGAGGGGAGGAGGATACGGAGTCGACATCTGTCCGCAAAGTTAACAATTTCGAAAATCATCTTCTCCAAAACCCAGAGTTTTCATATTTTCCGCAAAGTGAAAGTTCTCGCGGCAGTTTCCGGGTGGGACGGCGGATTTCGTTGACCTAGTCGATGGTGTTCACAGCATTGGCGACTTCCACGCGACCCAAAATGTGCGGACAAGAAGTGAAGAGAGCCCCTCGCACCACGATGAAGTGAAAGTGTACGAGTCTCAAGCTTTAGCTGACGCGAAGAAGCCTCTCGATGTCTCAAGGAAAGTGGACGGTCTTGGAGTAGCCGAGAAGCAGCCTATCAGAGTGGAGATTGATCCGCTGGTCCCCTTTCCGCTAGATGATTTGAGACTTGAAGTGCCGCATCTGGAGCGAGAGGAGCTACTGGAGCGAATCTACGCGGGCTTGGAGGCGCCGCACAACCGGTTCGTTGTCTTGTCATCCCCTGAAGGCTCTGGGAAGACGTCGCTGCTGCAGCTCTTCTCTCAGCGGTACTCGCACCTGAACTGCGTATCGGTCTCGTTCGCTCGGGATCTCTCCGCCAATTCAATCCTGCGACGACAAGTAGCAGTCGACAACTACCAGCAAGAGTCCACGCTGGGGGCCGACCAAGAGCACGTGGTCATGATCGACTTCGCAGAGAAGACATTCGACGACAATCTGTACTGGGAAGCTTTGGTTGACGCGGCTTCGACGTGGCTGCCACCGAATATTCGCTTTATCATATCGGTGACTCATACTCTGGACTACGGAGTGGAGAGCCCGGGCGGAGCGATTTCCTGTTGAGTAATGATGAAGCACGAACGTTTCTGACGATGCCAGCGATCGGATTGCCCGCTTAAATGCACAAGCCAAAGTTGATCCAGATTTTGATACGTGAATCTGACGGACTCATCAGTGCGTTGCGAGTTTTTATTGACGAGGTGGTGATCGCGTTCGGCAAGACCGCTTCGCCAGCGGAGGCCGAGCTGATCACGGTGTGTTTATCGTTTCATACCCTGGACCACATGTTGCGGTGCTACGGCTACGGCAACCTCATTGAGCCAGCCAGTCTCTCACTCAAGCAATTTCTGATAAAATGCTTTGTCTTGGCTCCGGGTCCTATGTCGCTGGGACCGAAGTTGGAACGAAGCACGTGAAGTTTTCAGCCGTGTTGGCATCTTGATACTGCAGCAAGTACCTGTTCTCTGTCCCACGTGCCGTCTCCCACCCGGAATCGCTGCGTGAACTCGTCCTGAACGCTATCAGGATCATGTCAGCGTCAGCTCTGCGGGAGTCTGCTGCAGAGAATGGTGGCTTCCCCGATAAAGTTACCTTCTTGCTCCAGTTTGGACCCGGTCTTGCGCTAGAACACGTTACGTTCGTGGTTGATCTGCCCGGATTTACCGTACATTCTGTCTTCGTCAACTGCTGGTGGGGATCGCAGTGAAGTCACTGGTGCGCTCTACGTGAACGGACGTCGCCGTTGGGGGCTCGAGGTCCACTGGAACGAAAATGCTGGTGGCGGCTGTACGTCAAAATTCGCCCCGGGCGGTGAATATGCACTCATGCCGGTGGATCTACGCTATGATCAACTTTTGGGGCACTAAAGGTGGGATGGTCCCAAAAGGAGTCACTCCAAGGGAAAAGGAGATCTTGGTGTTCCTCAAACTGGAGGATTTTTCAAGATCTCGATGCATTTTTGGGATGGAAACTCCGTGTGATGTCGTCTTGTCATCTTGTTAGTCTTTTTTATCGGTGAAACCGCGTGGGGTGCGAAGAAGAGAAGTATTCAAGCTATGGATACCCCATTGATTCTACCAAGATTGACGTGGATTTATCGGGTTTCGCTCTGCGATATCCTATTTTGTAACAAAGCTTTTCTTCGTTACTACCGAGGACCTTACCTGCTCGTCCGACCACACTGCGATAGGGGGGATCATGTTTTGCCGGTGTCAAGATGAATGTTTCAAGCACAGAATGCTGCAAGGCAGCTCGGCACCGTGCATGACGAACATGGCAGAACGAGGCTGACAATTCTGTGCTTCCTCAAAGTTGGTCGGCAGCACCGAAAACTTTGATCCAGCGACACATATCGTGTTGGAACCCTCAGCCATCATGAACTCACGCTCGGCACAGTCGATTTGGCTTCGTAAAGTGCCTGATAAAAGCTGAACGACGGATACAGTGGACGTGATCGACTTCAACTTACTTGAGTACTGTACTTCTGAAGAAGTCAGCGGCTCGACTAGCAAGTTGGTAATCTGAAGCAGTCAGTGCGTGTGGTATTGGCAGTAGTTTGGCTTGCATCGCATCAACTTGCCGGTCTTAGCTTACCCGCACTGCACTGTACAAGTACACCGTCCGATCCACGCTGGGATGACTCCGTCCTGCCGTATCCCACCCTGGTGCCCAGGGCCTGGGCACCCGCACCTGAAGCGAAACGAAGCTCATTTACTTCGCTAAGGCTGGTGGAGAAGCTTCACTCTTCCTGAAATTAATATTGCCATTACTATGGTACATGTCGTGGAGGTTGAAAACCGTTTCGGGTGATGCTTTTGGTGGATCCACCAAAACGTATCCCGCGTTGCAAAGCACCGGACCATTCGCATTCAGCCTTGCACTCGCACGCATTCAGCTACGAGACGGTGCAGTTGAAGTCGCGAAGGACCGGAACGCGGCGATGATTGGCCTGCCGAACTGAAACGCGACAAGTCGGCTACAGAGGTGGCGGCTTAGAGAGACACCTGATATATTCACCTTAGACGGGGTTTGATTTCCTGCAGGACGAGCGCAATAAAAGGGAGATGAGCAAGGTATTGAATTAGTATTAATTCATAATGTGCTCAACACTCATGAGTCTACCACTAAGTAGTCCAGTGTGACGCCAGCAGTTACGCAGCACGCGCGCTGGTATACCGTTCCACGCCTTGCTTATCCATTCAATAGCGTCGATGGGCTCCATTTTCTGCGCGTCGTCTTCACCGAGGAGTACTGGTACAACGGTACGCGCTGTTTGCAGCTTGAGAACGCGCTTCTTCAGCCAGGCAATGACGCCCTGATCCATCGGTTGAAGCATAGCGGTCGTGTTCTTGGGCAGCCTAGCGACCGTGATGTTGAACAGCTCGTCTTCTGGCTCCTTGTGGGACGGGGCGTTGTCGTACAGGAGTAAGATCTTCCTATTCTGCGCTTTCATCTTATCGTTCAGCTCCATTAGCCAGTCTTGGAAGACGCTGGAATTCATCCATCCCTTCTTGGTGCCCTTGTACTTGACACACTCCGGTTTCTGTGGTAACCAACGAGGCTTCTTGGCCTTGCCCAGCACGAACAGCGGTAGCTTCTCCGTCCCCGTGGCGTTCGACCCACCAGAATGGTGACGCGGGCCTTGTTCTGCTTTAATGCAGGGGCGGCACGTAGACAGACAGAGACTCGAGAGATCGCCTTGATGAAGTAGGCGGCTTCGTCGACGTTAAATACGTCGCACGGGTCGAACTTAGCCACTTGGGCTTGGAGCGGCTTCAGCGACTCCCTCGCTGCAGCGACGTCGACCGAGTCGACCTCTCCATGGGCACGACGGACGCGGTAGCCATGTCGACCGAGAAAGTGCTTGCACCAACCGTCTGTCGTGAACTTGGGTAGCTTCTCCGCCGGAATCCGTAGATCCTCCGCAGCCAACTTGGCTAAGTAGACGACAGTGTCATAGTTAAGCATCGATCTCCCCTCAAATAGTGCAATTAATTCAATCATGCGGCGCTCCAGAAGCACCATGTGCGGGGGAGGCATCCGTTTAAGATGCCGGTAGTCGACAGGGATGCTCTCGAGCTTCCGCTTCTGCCCCACGATGCGATGAACAGTGCTCTTCCCTGGCTCGGCTGGCAGCGAGAACTCCTCTTGGCACCAGGCGGCCATCTGCCTGTTGGTCTTCCCTGGGAACGCGTGGTGGTGCTCAATGAGCTGAAGTTTCTGGGCTGCGGTTAGTGCGACTTGCACCATGGCGGGACTCTTTCAAAATGATGGTGTCGTGAATCCATCCAAACAGGAACCCAAACTTGTTTCGCGCCTAAATTCAAACGGAGGCTACACAGTGACTTTGTATGGGCGTGCTACCCAAATTTGTGATTTTTGGTAGCCCAACGGAAGCAGCGACAGGACGAAGTAAGTGTACCTTGTGTCAGTAGGTTACCTCTTTTTTCGTATAACTTATTTGTATGCGGGATCACAGGCAATAAGTTATATGCCGTCCCTCTAAGCCGCCACCCTCTGTATTAGCATTAGCCGCCTTTGCGCCAAGCTCGACCGCGCCACTTTGGAACTTCCTCGCTACCGCGCTCACCCTCCAGCCTCCGAAGACGCCACTACTGTACACGCTACTGAGACCATGACGAGCGTCCTGCAGCAAACTTCAAGCAGTTGCCACGTGGTGGTCGGCGGCCTCGCGCGACTGTCGCCCGCGAACCTCATGCCCGAGCGGTACTCGCGCCACATGCAGACCGTGGTCAAGCTCAAGCAGATCCGCCGGGCGCTGGCGACGCCCACCAACGGCAGCTACGCCATCGACGTGTTCACTCCGTCGCAGTGGACCACACGCATCCCGACGAGTCTAAAGGCCGCGACCAAGGGCCAACGCCCAGCCGCCCACATCGAGAAGCAGTTCGCAGACTTCGTCACGCTGCGCGACGAGCTGTACGAGACCTGCACGGCGTCGCACCCCGCCATGGACTGTCGGTTCTGCAGCGAGGTGGCGCGCACGCTGCTGCTTGGCGCCGTGCTGCCAGGCTCCGTGCTGACCTTGGTGCTCTCCAAGCACCAGCAGACCAAAGCCGTGCAGCGCTTCATCGACGCCCTCCTGCTGCTCGTGGCGGCGTGTCCCGTCATCGAGGCGGACGCGTGCCCATGCCAGAAGGACCTCCCGCGACAACTCTTCAAGTTTTTCTTCGGGGAGCAGGACCCGTTGGCTTGAGTTAAAGACCCCGCCCCATTATCTATTCACTATACTTGGAGACCGACTTCGCACAAGTGACCAGGGTTTGCTGTTGCTTTGTCCGAACTCCGTCTTCCGGGTTAATGTTAAAAAGTAAAACAGTATTCTAATCAAATTCAATTCGTGTTCTGTTGATAAAAAGTTAAAGAGTAAGCTGCTGGGAGCTTTATTGTTGCTGCTGACTTAACTGCTGGACGTAGCTGCAGACCCAGGAGCTGATGAGCTTGCCATTCAGAAGCGGTCGGATGATCTGTACGTCCTCCATAACTGCAGGCTCATTCGGTAGCATATTGTAGCGATACACAATGAGTCTTCGCAGCGTCACGGACACTGTCTTCCCCGTCAAAGGATCCTTTCGAGGCGTGATCAGCACGCCGCAGATGCAGTAGTGCGACGCAGCGGAGGCGGGTATCGGATGCAATGGGTCGTCCGTCACGACGTCGATGTGAACCATGCCATGAGTTCGCGTGAGCTCGGAGCAGAAGACGTTGTTGACCATCCAGGACGAACGCTCGGACTTGAACATCGAGCGCCGGTAGTTGACCCCCAGCCCCACATCATCGAGTTTCCTGCGCTGTGCGTCGATCCCGAAGTGTTTCTTGACCACCGAGGGGATGGCGCTGAAGTAGGCCAATACACCGTCGTACACCTCCTCCAGCGACGTGTGTTGGATCTCCGACACGAAGACGCCAGAGATCAACGTGCAGTCCTTGCAGCCAGTGATGTCGATTTGAGCCAGCGGCAACACGCCCTGGTCTTGAGACGTCTCCTTGGCCTTGTCGATCGCTAGCTGCGAGAACTTCTTGACGATGGACGGGATCGTAGCAACTGAGCGCTCGTGGTGGAGTAGCAGCATCCTCTTCCGGTCGTTCAGATCTCGTCCCAGTTGGGGGTTGAAGTGCAGCTCCTCGAACATTTCTGTGCCGCTCGAATGCAGCGGCAGACGCAGCGCGGCGGTTTGCATCGTCGCGAACAGAATCTGCTG
This sequence comes from Phytophthora vignae f. sp. vignae, assembly GCA_016169955.1. Taxonomy (NCBI): domain Eukaryota; phylum Oomycota; class Peronosporomycetes; order Peronosporales; family Peronosporaceae; genus Phytophthora; species Phytophthora vignae. Next base: position 1,780,095 of record JABJUM010000007.1, read on the forward strand.
CTTCCGGAAGAGCTGCTGGAGCTCCGTGTGTATTGCCTCGGCCTGGCTGGCCGCGTGTTTCTCAACCGCGCAGCGCTGCGCCGAGGCCAGCGTGCGCTTGTCGGGGAGCTGGCTGGCCCACTTGGACTGCAGGACTCGAAGCTCGTCCTCCATGGACGTAACCATCGTCCTCAGGATGCGAATCTCGTGCATGGAGTCGAGTTGAGAGTCATTATTGGAGCTATCGGTCTGTGGCGGGGCGACAGGTTCTGGACAACTGTGAGCTCTGTCCGCGGGCTGCAGTCGCGGAAGAGGCGTCGGTGTCGGTAGAGCGCCGCTGGAGGAGCGCACACACGCGGGCGCTGGCGAACGAGCGCCTGACTCCTCTTCGGAGCAGCTTCGGGCCCTTCCAGGCGAGCTGGTCTCAGGAAGAGGCGTCATACGAGCTACCTTGGTGGGCCGCGGGTTCATCCAGCCAGACCCGTGCGAACAAGACGGAGCGTGTGTCGTACGGGCGCGAAATCGTAGAATGAGCTGCTCGCCATGCGAGTCCACACACAACCCGGCAAATCACCACTTGGTTGCGTTTGCCAGCTTTCACCATCGCACCGTTATTCCTCCCAACGCGGGCACTTGAAGCATCCAAAGCCTCGGGAGGAGCATTGCGCTGTACCAGATAGGTAGACCCCAGGGCGAACACCGCCGAGTCATTCTACTTGTAAGTTACCTAAGGACTTATAGTCGACACGCACAACAGGGCAGCGCCGTTAGTATTATTTTAATTAAGAGAATGTACTCTTTGGGGTTTATGCCAACCGAATGGTGCAAGTTGCAGTTTTGTAACTCGCGCTTTTTTTTCTTATTACGGTAAACTGTTTGGAGATGCACGTACGTAGGTACAATACATGTAGCGTGTTGATTTTCTTTTCGTGTACTTCAGTATTCATTATATTGTTGATAGATCTACACGAACACAGTGTGGTGTCTTTTAATTCATGTACTCGGCCTCTATCACGAGGATATCCCTCGTGTAGTGAGCACGAGTATAAGTCTTGTACTCGTACTCGTAATATGCAGATCACTGCAGGGAAGTATCCAAAAAAGCGAACCACAGCGCCATAACTCTTACGCAAGAAACGATGAGATAAGTTTTAACAGGCCCCTCGGCGAATTCTTCAGTGACACTGGAGACCTTTCGAAGCCAGTGTTGTTTGTGGTTTGCGGGATACGCGTATCCCACAAACCACAAACAACAAAGCCCCGCGATTTAATTTCGAAACTCCGAGTATGTTGGATGTGGGATACGAACTACTCGCTACATTTATATCACAGCTCAAAAATTCGTCTCCCATCTAAGATCACGGGGCATCAAATGGAGGCAAATGGAGGCAAATGAAACTGGGGGCTCCTGCTGCTCCCGCTCGGCGACCTAGATGACGTCGAAGACGCCCTCCTCGACGAAGACGCCCCGCAGCACGCGGGGCGCCCTCTCACCCCCGATGTCCTGCGCGACTTCGCGACGCACCGAGACGCTGCCGCGCGCTAGGACTTGCGCTTGAGCTTTGTGAGACCTGACTGATCTTCGCGGTCTGGATCGACTTGAACGACAGCCGTTGCGCCTCTGTTATCGGACCCGCCCTCGCCAGAGCTGCGGCTTGATGCAAGGCTACATGAATAGGCTGCGACATCGGCACGTAGATCCTCCACAGCGAAAGGTATAGCTGTCTGCACGCCACGTCCGTCTGAGCCTCGCATCGGCGAGGCTTTTCACCAAGCGTCGCCGCATGATAAACTCGAACAACCTATAGCTAGACTACCACTGGGGGTATTAAAGATAGGAGTTCAGCGACCTCAAAGCGGATCCCACAACCAACAAAGATGTTGAATAGAGTGGCGTCTACGGGGCCGAAGCGTCGCCTGGACTTTTTTGTGTCCCTATCCCACAAACCACAAACAACACTCGCTTCGAAAGGTCTCTAGTACTGTAGAGACTGTCAAATGTGGATGACATTTATTTTCTTTATACTTAAGATCAGAAAAACTCATTTTATTGCTCCGAAACGGAGATAATCTGTCGACCTTCTATCTAGCTAGCTAGCTCTGTGAACTTCGGCACTGCTGCTCCCGGATGTAGTTGCAAATTGAAGCAGTCAGCAAGTCTCCGTTCAGAATGGGTCGAATGATCGCCAAGTCCCCTCGAACCGCAGGTTCGTGTGGCAGCATGTTGTAGCGATAGACCACCACCCAGCGCAGTGTGATACTCGACGTCCTGCCTGTTACCGGTTCTTTCCGAGGCGTGATCGTGAGGCCGCAGATGCCGAACTGCGACGAAGACGATTCGGGCACAGGGTGCAGAGGGTCATCCGTCACGGCGTCGATGTGAACCATCCCGTGGGATGCCGTCAGCTCCGAGCACACAATGTTGTTCACAGTCGCTGGCAGCCCCGACCCATTGAAGGTTGATCGCCGATACAAAACCTTGGACTCTGCGTCGTTCAGTCTTGTGCGGGTTGCTTCAACTCCAAAGTGATGCTTCAACGACGTCGGGATTGCGGCGAAGTACGCCAGCACCGCAGCGTACACGTCCTCCAGCGACGTGTGCGGGATCTCGGAGATGAAGACGCTCGAGACGAGCGTGCAGTCCTTGCCGCCGGTGATGTTGATCTGCGACAGCGGCATCACGGACTTGTCGGCGGTGGTACCAGTGGCATCCCGTCCATCCAGCGCCTTGTCGATGGCCAATTGCGAGAACTTGTCGACGATAGACGGCAGCGTAGCCAGAGACCGCTCGTTGTGAGCTGTGAGCATTTTCTCTCGCTGCTGAGAGTCACTCCCAAGTTGCGTGTCGAAGTGCAGCGCCTCGAACATCTCGTTGCCGTTGGAGTGAAGAGGGGCGTGCAGGACGGCGGTCTGTAGCGTAGCGAACATGAGTTGCTGCTGTCGAAGGAGCTGCTGGAGTTCCTTGTGCGCTTTCTCGGCTAGGTCCGTCGCGTGCTTCTCTCGAGCTGAATGACGAGCTATTGACAGAGTGCGCTCTTCTGGTAGTTGCTTCGACCACTTGGACTGCAAACCGTCGAGTTCTTCCTCCATGCTTGCCACTTGAGCTCTCAGCCTCCGCAGTTCGTGGGTGGCAGTGAGCGGGGCTTTATTCGGGTCACGGGGTCGTCCGCGCGGGCGACTTCCTGCACTAGCTCCTGTTAAAGCTTGGATGAGTTCTTCGTTCGTCTTGGGGACTTCACTCAACCGTCGACGTTTCGGGTAAGCTCTCGAGTCAGCAGCACCTGGTTCGGGACAGCTACGAGCTCTTCGGGGCGAGCCAAGCTTGGGTGGAGGGGGCATCGCGACTGCGTCGATGGAACAGAGCCTCATAAAGCCAAACGGTCGGGGGGGGCATACACGATCGTCGACCAGTTGATCCGCTGGAGAAAGCCGAGGAATGTCGACTTGAGGTGGGAGTGTCCGCGTGTCCACAACCCGCCACGCAAATCGCCAGGGGGTGCCGCCAAGAGCTCGGCTGCTTGAAGAACGAGTGAACAGGGAAGCGGTGCTGCGGTCTGTCGCATTTGATTTCCAGCACCCGCCCACCATACGATCTTTGGTGGACGCGAAATACTGGTTGTGGCAGCGGCTGATTGAAGCGTGAACGCTGTTGTCTGATGCTGCTGCCAGTGGATAATATATGTACAATGCTAAAACATTGTAAACGTGGATGTGTGCTTTTCGAGTGTCGCCTACTCTTATGATATTGCAGATAACTTGGCCACCCGCACCCGAAACACAAAGTTAGTATTTATTGTGAAAACCGATTGGTTTGTCCTGTTGAATTAGCCGGTTAAACATCGCTCATAGCGGATTTGAAGACTAATAAATCGGGGATGTCTCAATTACAGTATAATCCGAGTATAAATCGCTCATCGGTCTCGTAATTATGTGCAGCCTAGCAATTTCGATCAACATGCATGTACCCTCGGCCCGAGACTCGCCAAATGCAGCGCGTTTAAACGCGTCGCCTGCATATTTCAGTTACATGCATTATAGCGTGCGGCTTTTCCTTCTTAGTTCTGATGTTAGTGTTGTCACCTTGACTACGTAGCCAAGAGCGACTGCAACGATTGTTGTCTGGCGGCTGATTTAGCCTACAAGGAGCGAATGCCGGTTGCACATCGGACATTCCGTCTGAATAACATGCAAATCGGCCGGCTCTGGCTTAATCGGCCGATTACATGTAGCAAATGTAACTCCGACTCGTATGCTCTGACTCTGTAAGTCGGCCTAGGTAGTAATCTTGAGTATAAATCGAGGTACCCCAGTCTAATTAGGACATCTGATTTATCAAATCGGGGGTTCTCGGTCTTATTAAGCCCCAAAATCGGCGGATTAACAATCCAATATTCTGATCGGTTTTCACAATACCTTTCGTTAGTGTGCAGCAACTAACGGAACGCCAGTGTACATGCTACTTCCCTTGTTGAAATGCACGGCACCACACATTACATGTACTTGCACGACAGATCGCGGAATCTTTCTTGCGGGGGTGTAAAGCTGCCGTTGCTGCAGCAATGCTGCCCTGTCCTGCCTCAGAATGCTGTGCCGTTCTACGTGCACGGTAGAATACCATTTCTTAGAAGATTTTTTTAACGTCTTAGTGCTCCGACTGTGTCAATTGCCTTCAGGGTTAGCATGCTCACACAAAGGTCCCACTTGGTACAGCAGCACTAAGCAATGAACCACCGCATCACAGTTATTAGAGTTTACTTAATTTAAGAATTCACTCAACCTTGCATCGGAACAGGCTACAGTACAGTACTGTACCCTTCACGAAGTTCTGCAGGGTTCCAAGTATTTTCTGACTACAACACGCTAAAATCTTGGGTACTGTAACACGCCATCCAGCTTTGCGCGGTAAGCTCCGGCATGAACACCACTGAACAACATATATTTCTTCCGGTATCTCGACCACATCTGCATTTAAACTTACAGAGCGTTTACCTCTAGGGGCTCGCTCGCTGCTGCTCTTGGAGGTACCCACACACAGCTGAGGTGATCAAGTCGCCGTTCAGGATCGGCCGGATGCCCTCCAGCTCCCCCTTGATGGTCGGATCGTCTGGCAGCACATTGTAGCGGTAGACTACGAGCCATCGCAGTGTGACCGACACCACCTCATCCGAGTCCGGTTCTCTACGAGGCGTGATGGTGATCCCGTTGAGTCCGTACTGCACCAGATCCTTCGAGGACACTGGATGCAGAGGATCATCCGTGATAGCATCAATGTGGAACATGCCGTACGACGGCGTCAGCTCCGAGCACAGCACGTGGTTCACTGACGCTGGGGTGCCGCTCCCTTGGAGCTTAAGGCGCCAATACACCGCTGGAGATTCCTCCTTATTGAGTCTCGTACACTTCGCGTCAGCGCCAAAATGGTGCTTCATCCACGTCGGAATGTCCTCAAAGTATCTCGAAATCGCCTCGAACACCTCCTTCAGCGACGTGTGAGGGATCTCGGAGATAAACACACTCGAGATGAGCGTACAGTCATCACAGCCCGTGATATCGATCTGAGAGAGAGGCGTCACGGGTTTGTCCACGTCCGCGGCCCTCCTCTTGGCGACGACCTTGTTGATCGGTCCTTGGACTAACTTATCCACCAGTGACGGAACCGTGGCTAGAGACCGAGTGTGGTGCCTCATGAGCGCCTTCTCCCGCTCCTCTGGATCCCGTCCAAGGTGTGTGTCGAAATGAAGCGCCTTCAAGATATCCCTCCCAATTGAGTGCAGTGGCGCATGCAGCAGCGCCGACTGCAGTGTCGCAAACATCAACTGCTGCTGGAGAAGGATCTCTTGGAGTTCGCTCTGCGCGGCTTCGGTCTCAGCCACGTCGTGCTTCTCGCGTGCTGAGCGTTGCGCGGTGGCCAGCGTACGCGAGTCTGGGATTTCTTCGGCCCACTTGGACTGCAGCCCATGCAGTTCGTCCTCCATAGACGCTACTTGGGCTCGCAAGCGGCGAATCTCCTGTGTGGCGCTGAGTGGGGCTGCGTTTGACACGCGGGGTCTGCCACGCGGACGCGTTTCGGGCGCTTTAGTGAAGCAGCGGATTAGTTCATCGTGGGTTTGTACCGGTCGCGGTCGCTTCTTGATGTAGCTGTCGGAGTCTGTGTCCGGGTAGCTCTGGGACCTGAAACTTGAGTCTCTATCGGGACGAGAAGCCATGGTGGGGAGTGGGATGGCAAGACAATACTGTAATGAGGGGTGCCGGTCAAGTGAATTGTGCTCTCTCGCATGCTGCAGACCGAGAAAGAAAGGGTTGGCTATCAACCAAGCCTTGGGGCAGCTGTTCGCCTATCGACGGCATAAACTACCGATTGCGCTTGCGGCGGCGAGATCATAGGGATCTGCGGCGCTCAGGTGTTTCTGGTGCGTCGGCCAAGCGATTGCAGATTCGCCAGGTATATGCCAGTGAACTGGAGCAATACGACAACACTTTCGGTACATGTAAGTGTATGCACATGTACACTAGCACTCTTCTACCTTGTCGAGCGTCGTTCCTTACGTACGTGCGTCTACAGGTACAATCCCGCGAAAACGAGTCCATCAAGGCATGAAATTTCATTGAAAACCGTTTTGCTCGCATTGAGCAATTGTTTGGTTATGGTATCCATACTGTGTTACATGTATACTGCAGCGATGGGAAGCATCAACGCACCCTCTTGAGAGAAGTCGAGGGTTGCAGGCAAAACAATAAGTGATGTGTCGGCTTTAACTCAATGACCAGGAGGGTATTACTGTAATATGTTTTCCAGAACACACAGACACCGCCGTCTTGAACACGCCAAAATGTGCAATTGTAGTGTCCGTTCGCGAAGGGACCTGTAATGCTCTGCCGCAACTTCAGCTGTTGCCGGTGCAACTTACGCTCTCTATCCCTGTTTTATCAGGCACAGTAGTCCCTCTCACAGCTCTGGTACCTAGCTGAACCTGACGAAAAGCTTGCTGGTCGAGTACAACAGTAATTGTTTGCAGAGGTCAAGGCTGATAAAGACCGGATACACCTTGCTGTTTGGCTAGCAAACACTACCACAGTACTACAGTAGAGTGCTCGAATCAATATCATTCCTTCTCAAAATGTAACAAAGACGTCGAGCGGAGATTTGAAAAGAGGCCTTGGCCTCTCCGGCTTTCGAATCAATCAATGAAACCCCGAACTTGCAAGTGAAGCTTCTTTTGCTGAAGACGTATGAACATATTGTATTGCAGTTTATAGCGCCGCTAGTCTTCATAGATGCAAGCTGTGTTCTCCTGAAGGTAGCTGCCCACCGACGCAGTGGTCAAGTCGCCGTTTCAGGACGGGGAGGGCGATCTCCAGGTCCGCCTTATAGCGCGGGGTCGTTCCCACCATATCCAGCCACCGATTTCTTGTGAGGCATAATTGTTAATAGCGGGCCTGGTATTGAGAATTCGGGCATGCGTAAGATATAAGCTGTATATTAGTGTACGCCACTAACATGTTAGCTAAATTTAGTAGACACTAACTAACAGTTAGTTGTAAAATATACCTGTTAGTACTGTATAGCTGTACTGTATAGTTTGCCAAATCGCTTATAAATAAAATGTATTTATTAAGCGATTCTGCTGCGAAGTCTAATCAAACGTATAGTTTCTACGGGTCCTCCCCTAGCCTTCACGTCGACCTTCCGTGCCACCGACCCCCAGGGATTCTGATATAATTAGGTCAGGCACCATTTGATCTCTTCCACAATCCGCTATCAGCTCTGCTGGCAAGTGGTGAGGCGGCTCCCATGTGAGCTCTTCCCAACCTACCCATTTTACTAGGTAGATTGGGTGGTGGTTCACAGTTCGCCGAGCGTAAATCCGTTCCGCATGGTAAATCCCCGGTCCTAAAGCTGGGATTTCGGGGTCGGAGTCGACCTCGCTTGATGTTGCATCTGATAGGTCTGCATATTCACTAACTAGGCCGGTAGGAACTTGCGACGGGCTCTTTACAAATGAAATCCATAAGATTGGTTTCTTGATGCATTCTTGGTGCACACGCACCGCGCAATAACTAAATAAAGCTAAGAGTTAAATGAAATTATGTCCTCTAAGTCTAGTTTGGACTTCAAATATGGCTTCTATTCCTGGTTTAAACGTCAAGTATGGTCTGCAACCTTGTCCAAGCTACACTATGACCAAAGAATGCGATAATATATCACAATAGATTATTATAATAGCCTACAAACGCCTGTAAGGCGTTTGTATAAATACTTTCTCCTTCACCTACATTTACTTAAGGTGACCTATCTTTGTGCTCTAACGCTACTAACATGTTAGCTCAAAATACAGTGTACTAGACACTAACTAACAGTTAGATAACATGTATAGCAACTAACATGTTAGCGTTAGGGAGTACGCTACTGTCTATATACTGGAAAATCGGATCTCCACGGTGGAGATCTGATTTGGGGTGAAGGCTCCACCCCGATTCTTTCTTAGTTATGAAATAAATTCCAGTGAATAATGGACCCAATTCGTTTTTTTTCCTTTTGTTTCAGGTCCCTTGGAAATACAAGCCGAGAGTACTGACAAGTTATGTCAACATTTGGCCTTGGATTTTCTTGTCGGTGCAGAACTGTATTTATATAATATGAAATCGATGTCGAAGCTGAGAAGAACTTGACTTTTGATTAAGCTACAGTTTGCACAATGATTTCGTAGAATGTCAATGGAACACTCACCGTCCATGATTTGCTGTTGAAATGAAAGCTGCTAAGATCATTTTTTGCTGGCAGACACACTACACTAGCCCCATCCTTACATCAATTTATTTTACCAGCATATTTGCTAGACCCCTCATCCCCTTCATTGTTTTCACTTATTCGTAACTTATTGTCATCTACTGAATGCCGCATTTCTTAGTCAATGGAGCGATTCCCGCAGCATCTAGGACAAGTCTGGGACAGATCTGGGCGAGGGGGGACGGTTACAGCCCTTTTTCTGCATGTCTATTCCTGATGTCTGCGATTTACATGTATTCCGGCACAGACTGCTGCGGGAATCGCTGCAATTTGACGATGATTTTAATCACCACCGCTGTCAGGATATGTACATATGTAGCACAATACTTCGAGGGAACGTTCTCAAGAAGATGAAATGTCCAAAACATACAGATTTTGGGGTCAAACATACACTGATACATAATACCTTGTGAGCGCAGCGAGCCGATTCCCGCGCGAAGCGCGGTAGGGTTTTGTGCCGCAAGAGTAAGGGTCATTTGGGTACGCGCGAAGCGCTAGCTGGGTGATAGAATAAATGCCTGTACGTGTTGACCCAAAAAGCGGTTGTTTTGGCACCCTCCTCTCTCAAGAACGAATTGCGTTGGAGAAGGAACCAACCCAACGCCATTTATAAATGAGGCCCAATCTACAGCGATATCGGGACTCTTTAAAACACGCGTAAATAGAGGGCCTCTGAATACTGTCAAGAAATGACAAAGAGGGCGATTTTGAGCGCACCGCCACTGTAACAGGAAGCTGTGGTAGGTACTGTACCGTATTGTACTCTTTCTTTTTACTTTTTTTGCTAACTTCCGATAGATTATTTGAGATGAGATTGTCTTTAAGAACGCTGAAGGAAGAGCACACAAGACGCACTACATGGATATTAACGTTAGCTACGAGGATTTGGTACGCGGCACAACAACTTCAGCCTCGGGCGTCAATGTCGGAGCAACCGTGGCGTCTTGTGAAACGAACTATTTATGCGGACCAAATGTGCGCGCTACTGTACTGTACTGCACCACCACCACGGTGCTGCTAACGATCATCGGCGAGTGTTAAACCAGAAATGCCCCCTTGTGCCACAAGTTGTGGCCCCGGGCCACTGGCCCGTCAGTGACGGGCCGTCACTACGAACTTCGGGGTGAAAACGGTCTTACATCCACCGGTACACCACCAAATGCGTGCATCAGCGACTCTGAGGCAGGGCAGGGCACCAACGCCGTGTTTTATCCAGATGGGAAGATCCCGAGATCTGCCGGTGATGACATCCATTGGGACGTGGTTTGTTGCACGTTGGAAGTTCAACCGAGTGCGAATTAAGCAGTTTACATGTAGCGTCGTCTTCGCGCCGTACATCGTCGCGATGAAGCGAACCACCGCTTTAATACATGCATACAAAGTCTTTTTTTCGCTTACAGTAGTTCTCACCTGAAAGCAACAAGTAAGCGCTAGACTTACCTGCAATCACGTTGCCCCTCGGTGAACGGTCCACAGACGCCACGCTGGGCACAGCAATCAAAGTGCTACATACTGTGAATCGCGCTCGACTACTACGGTCATGTGGCGGTGCTGCTGTCGAGAGGAGGAGCGACGCGTGGAGGGGTTGGGCGTGGTGTGATTCTTCGCTGAAAAGCAGCCGGAGCACAAACTAACGAAAAGCCACCGAAAAGCACCGCAACCTTCAAGCTGCCAGAACAGAGATCACCAGGCATGTCCGCAGGGGGCATTTTGCAAATCATGCCCCTTTTGCTACTACGGGGTACACCTGGGACTTTTCAAAGGGGTAGCCCGATCAGTGTTGTATGTTTGTATATTAAAACCAGAACGAGGCACTGCGAATATGTAAAAGAATGTATAGGTGGTGAGCTAGAGTGCTCGGCTTGGAGGCCAACGAGCACTAGACATTTGAATTTGAATTTGATGCGGTTTAGATGGCTATCTACTCCCAGGATCGCGCTCAGCTGCAATCCCGCCTATAGATGGCGTGTACGTACCTACGGTAGAAGTCCCCTTCTATCGAGCACTAGACAGCTACCTGCCTGGACAGCTCGTCTATCAAACATGGGCTCAACGTATTGTCAATATTGCTATTTACCTTCCATCGCGTCGTTGCTAAGCCCGTCGTACGCGGCATGCGTACAAAACCTCCACAAGTGATTTTGGGACGTGCTCTAGGTTCCTTACACCCAACGCTGTGACTTCAGTAACCTACGTCAACCGATACTGACATTCTCCAGGAGGCAGCAAGGCTATCATCCTCACGCCACTGATAAAGGGAAAGATGCCTGTTATTCACCATCAAAAGTTAGTCGACTGGAAGGTAACCGGTAAGAACGTGCTAAGCATATCTTATGGCAACGGTCCTGTGTGGTGGTCTCATTTCTCTGCTCTCCGGCGTTCATGCTGTTAAATAGCACATACGAATTGATGAGCACTACTTACGGTGGTTGGCCGTTTTGATCGTGTTCACATTCATAGAGCCGTCTTCCGTGTTCCTCTCGTGTTTAGACTGCATCGTTCTCACAAACTCATCCAGAGTGAGTATTGTGTTTGCGAACCTTGCTTCGCGCTGTGAGCGTTGATTTAAGTATCTTAAGGAAAACAACTAATATAGTAGGAAGGTTTGTATGGCTGGCCGATCATTTCAGATACTAACCCGAAGTAGATCAATGTTATGAGCGAGGTAGTGACACCATGCCAGTTCTGGTGACCTATTTGCTACTGCAGGCATGTCCTGTAGTCCTAACACAAGGTACCAGATCGAAAATGTGACGTAAGGTACAGCATATTCCCTTCATCACCAGGATATCCTTAGTTAAGAGGGGGCACTCTTGGCAACTTTAAAAGGGGTATTTCGTTCTTTTTCTGTCCACACTACCCCCTCCGGACATGCCTGGAGATCACCAACCCGATTTGCTTGTTTGGCGCTCCTTGATCCCAAAACAGCTCATTCCTCGATTTCACCCGCGTTCCCAGCACTGCAACAGCATGCAGCTCTGCCCCACAGACCCAGTTCTCATGGCTCGTCGTCTGAAGATGCACTCGCCTCGTCGGGCTCGAAGCTTTCCGGAACTAAGTTCAAACACTCGCGAGGCAAAGAGATGTCGGCGCTCGAGTGATGTTCCCACTACCAATGAGGAGCTCTTGGTGGCGCTCACAGGGTCTAGAAGCCGCTCACGTGGCCGACCACGAGACCCCAACAATGTCCCGATCACAGCAGCGCATGAACTCCGGATGCTGAGAGCTCAAGTGGCAAGCATGGAGGAGGAGCTTGTGGGTCTGCAGACCAAGTGGTCCAAGCAGCTACCTGATGAGCGTGTTCTGGCTGCAGGTCTCCGATCAGCTCGAGAGAAGCACGCAACGGACCTAGCCGAGAAAGCGGACAAGGAACTTCAGCAGCTCCTTCGACAGCAGCAACTCATGTTCGCTACGCTACAGACCGCCGTCCTGCACGCCCCTCTTCCCTCCAACGGCAACGAGATGTTCGAGGCGCTGCACTTCGACACGCAACTTGGGAGTGACTCTCAGCAGCGAGAGAAAATGCTCACAGCTCACAACGAGCGGTCTCTGGCTACGCTGCCGTCTATCGTCGACAAGTTCTCGCAGTTGGCCATCGACAAGGCGCTGGATGGACGGGATGCCACTGGTACCACCGCCGACAAGTCCGTGATGCCGCTGTCGCAGATCAACATCACCGGCGGCAAGGACTGCACGCTCGTCTCGAGCGTCTTCATCTCCGAGATCCCGCACACGTCGCTGGAGGACGTGTACGCTGCGGTGCTGGCGTACTTCGCCGCAATCCCGACGTCGTTGAAGCGTCACTTCGGGGTTGAAGCAACCCGCACAAGACTGAACGACGCCGAGTCCAAGGTTTTGTATCGGCGATCGACCTTCAATGGGTCGGGGCTGCCAGCGACTGTGAACAACATTGTGTGCTCGGAGCTGACGGCATCCCACGGGATGGTTCACATCGACGCCGTGACGGATGACCCTCTGCACCCTGTGCCCGAATCGTCTTCGTCGCAGTTCGGCATCTGCGGCCTCACGATCACGCCTCGGAAAGAACCGGTGACAGGCAGGACGTCGAGTATCACACTGCGCTGGGTGGTGGTCTATCGCTACAACATGCTGCCACACGAACCTGCGGTTCGAGGGGACTTGGCGATCATTCGACCCATTCTGAACGGAGACTTGCTGACTGCTTCAATTTGCAACTACATCCGGGAGCAGCAGTGCCGAAGTTCACAGAGCTAGCTAGCTAGATAGAAGGTCGACAGATTATCTCCGTTTCGGAGCAATAAAATGAGTTTTTCTGATCTTAAGTATAAAGAAAATAAATGTCATCCACATTTGCCAGTGTCACTGAAGAATTCGCGGAGGGGCCTGAAAAACTTATCTTATCGTTTCTTCCTCCTCACTGCCTCCGTGTGCAGTTATATCCGGGAGCCGCAGACGCAGTAGTAAATATCCGAAACCACTGTAGTAAACTATATTTCCCACTTCTTGAAATCTATCAGTGTAAGTGTTTGTTGAATTGGTTGGTGTCAATACTGGCTTTGCAGATAGTATCATGCGTATCTGGCAGATACGCATGCTCTTCCAAAACGGCCTTCATCAAGGGCAAGCAGTCAGGTGTACAGCGTATGCTGGTTACAGTTCATGCACTTACAAGCTGTGTGCTACTGTAAAGGCACGACCGTCGAAGCAAGGGAAGGCAACAATAGCATGCTTACCCCCGCGGGAAGCTCGTACGATTTGCCCGTTGCCATCTTGCAGAGCCGTAAAGATTCCTACATGCTTGTCGCCATGACAATTCTGTCGCCTCCGTTTACAGTAGGCAGTGCCGAGACCACATTCTACATGCACAGTACATGTAATTTATTGGCCCTTTGCCTATTACCGTATTTATTGTCAATACTTTAGAACAGTGCTGTGTTCTCGATGGCAATCGTTGTTTTCAATAGCCCCGCGGCCATTTTGTTTAATCTTGCTAAAACGGCTCACGCGCCGCAACTGAGCGCACCATAAGCATTGCTCACCTCTCAGTTGCTTCAGCCACCCAACATTCTTGACTCGCTGGAAGCAGACGCTAGCAACATCATGCTGGTTGCGCTATCGTGCCTGCAACTGGCGTCGACTCTTACAGCAGACGCTACAGCAATCCGTTTTACAGACCACGCGGATTGCCGACTCTCACACTTTCAGCGTGTTCAAGGTGTTCAAGACAGAACTGAAGCTCACTCCTGACTCGTCACAGTGTAGCCGGATGTAATGTAAGCAGACTTGGTTTTTTTACATGTACATGTAGCAGGTTGAGCTCCAGTACTGTACGCTTACATGTACACTTATCCCGTTGCATGTTGCATATAGAGAATGACATGCATGCATACCAAGCGTCAACCGAAAGGTTATGTACACTTCGCGTGGGCCACTGCTTAATCCTTGGAGAGCTCGAATCTCGAGCGAGGCAAGGGAAGCCGCTACAAACATGTACCGGTACGAGCCCTTCCACCTAGCACCGAGCACCAGCTTGAACTTGTCTCGGTTATTAATCGAGCCCCCCCTCCCCCCCACATTCATATTACGCTCTCCCGAAGTTGACGAACTGAGAGAATCTTGCTCCTTGATGTGTGGAGGGGTGGGTTAAAGGCGATCGGAGCAATGGTGAGCCGCAAATGTACAGTACCCCACGGATCCACCGATAAACCCGACGAGGTAAAACGGTGAACACTATCCTCACCATTTTTTTTCACTGTGCGCAAGTTTTTCGACTTAAACTAAATACATATCGACGGAAGATATGGCCTACTACAAATCCTTATCTAGTCCGACTCTCGAACAAAAAAGTTGAGACTCACATTTTTTGTTCAGACAATATTAGCCAATCACACAGTGTTTTTAAAGGAGTGGCCGCTGTGTCCTCACACTTCAGAAAATCCCTCAAGGCGAAAGGATGGAGTGCGGTATCAACGGATGCCCGCGGCCTGCTGCAATACGCTGCTGCTCTGTGTGCGAAGGTGCTTCCCACCAACTCTGCTCTAACAATGTCCTATATATATTAGGCGTTGTATTAGAATTCGATTTGAGCTTTTGTTCTGTATCTTGCTACTCTGAGTATGCTAGAGCGGAACAAAATGCTGCCAATAGTGAGCAACCGCAAAATCGCAGAAGCTACACGTATAAATTCAAACGAGAAGTACTTCTCGACCTTGAGTTTATGTCGACGTATGCTGCCGAGAAGTTGCTCGAAGTCCCGCGTAGAACTGTACGCAACTGGGAGGACGATCGCGAGAAAAGTTTCGTAAAAGCTTCATTAAAGCAATGCCGTGCGTTGAACTTTAATAAAGTTAACTTTCATGAAGCTTCTATCCATAAATATGTTAGCGACCTCCTTACAATACCTTTGCTGCGTACTTCTCTGGGCCACCTAAGAAACAACACCTCGGTTTTCAGGGCATAACACGAGGAGCATTTTTTTGTTTAGAATGAGCAATAGTGCAAAATAAAGCTGAGCTTTTGCCTGTTCCAGCACTCCTATTGGCTGCTTCTAAACGGCAAAAATAAAGATAATAGAGCTCTGTTTCAATTCGCTAAATTGGGTACGATTAGGTTTTTTTGCGTAACTTTTTTAATTTTCAGCGATATTACACAAAAATATATGTACATGAAGCCTTAATAGGGGTCTTCACGGATATGTAGCTGGTGGGTTTGTAGAGATACTAGAGACGTTGATATAGCTCGCTGGAATTTGAGGTTTTTGAGGTGATTTTCGTTTCGCTCGCGCACTGCTAATACTTTTGTCCAATCAATGATTTTAAACGATGATTATGTCCAATTAAAGCAGATGTGTGGGCCACATCAAATTGAGGTTTTAAGGAGAGTGTTGTTTCTTAGGTGGCCCAGAGAAGTACTGTAGTCCAAGCAATGGTGGTCTCACTCCCAGTCTCAATTTTAGCCAATCAAAATGTTTGTAGTTAGGTAATGCCCGGTGTCGACCGTGCTTGTACAGAATGTTGGGTTTTTGTCTGCAGGCCATATCTTCCGTCGATATGTGTAATGAAAGTGAGTGTTTTACTGTTGCCTGACCACTGTTCATTCAGTATACGATTGACCATGGTGGTCATTTCAATGTAAAAGGTGGTTGCGGCACTCGCTCACAGCTGCAATCTATACATGCTTGTGGTTCCACGGCAGTGCCTCGTAATCGAAAGGCTCAGGGAGGGGGTTGTTGTTGATGTTGCCCTGACCGCAGGGATGGCTATAATAGCTGGATGGATGGATCGAGTCTGTCGCACCGGCAGGTGATTTTGTTGGTGCCCCGCGTCAGATAGACGCTCCAAACACGAAAAACAGCCGCCCGCGCAAAGCTCGCTCGAGCTTGGAGTGAACCAGCCAGTCTTCTTCTCTGTGGGGCATCACAATTTGCAACTTGCCCTCCACTGATCAGGGCATTCGCGGTCTATCTACGCCACTTCTCCACATCACTTCCGATTCCAACAGCGAAACCTCATGAGTCTCCGCCCCACGAACGTGGTCCCCATGGCTCCGTTTCCAAGCGTGAAAAACTCATCGCTCAACCTCCGCGACTCGGAGCCTGCGACCAAGAAGCGCCGTCTGGCTCAAGTGTCACAGTAGTAGGCCGAGCTCACGCTGAAAGAGCTCAGCCTAATGCTGCGAGTTGGTAGCACTTGACAGAAGAAGCTGTGGTTGAGTCGGTGACGACGGAGTTGTTGTAGAAGTTGTAGCTGTATTTGTTGTCCTTGTTACGCTTGCTGTACTTGTTACTTGAGAAGCTGAAGCGCTGCTTACTCGCTACGATGGTGTGTGGCCTCTAGCTCAAGCTATGAGGTCGTGGAGAGCCAACACACACTGCTTGGCCAGAGCAGTAAGGAAGCAGGTCGACTCGCTAACTTGTGGGTTGATTCAAGAATGAGAGCCCTGAGTCGTCGCGCCTGCTCGGCACTTCAACCGTAAGCACCCTCACTCGTTAAACTTCTCCTATACTAAAGCTAAGTCAGAATAAAATGCAGGCATGGCATTGGCCATGCTGGTTTCCTGGCGAACGAGCACCTTCAAGTCCAATCTCAGCCTCCACTGGCTTCTCCTGTCTTCCATCACATCGATCCTGCCATACTTCATGCGCTTTCGCTGCTTGGCTGCACCTCGGACTCACACTGCAATCACCAGTCGTAGATGTCAGCTCGTTTCCGCCACATGCCCTCCTCCAAGAGAAGTCCCCATCTCACGATGTCTTGGGCGTCTTGCGCTTGCTGGCTTGGCGTCGATGGTAGCGAGCAATGAGGTCTTGGACATAATGTAGATTTTCAGGTGGCTCCCAAGTCAGCTTGGACTGACCGAGCCATTTGACGTGGTATTCTTTCTTCCCCTTTCTATTGCGGTAGCCAACGATGCCCTCAACCAGCTCGCCTTCACTGCCATCGGGCAGTCGAACCTTAAAAAGGTCTTGGTCCGGGCGATCGCTGGGCACGTACGGCTTCAAGAGGGAAGTGTGAAACACTGGGTAAAATTTCACCCGCGTAGGCAACTGCAGTCGGTAGTAATCATGTCCAACCTGTTCCACCACGCTGTAGGGCCCAATCCATCTCGGTCCTAACTTTTTCTTGGTCGTACCAGCATGAAAATCGGCCAAATTCGTCGTAGATAACAGTACTTGATCGCCAACAACGAATGCCTGAGTTGGCCGATTGTGATCGTAATAGTGGCTCATACGATCTTGAGCAGCTTGAAGCTGTCGGCGCACGCGAGCTAAAACATCTCTTTGCTGCTCCAGGAACTCTGATCCGAGTTGCGGTTCGTCACTCTGTACGCTCGTACATTTCCGAGACAGCGCAGGAGTTGAGGGCAAGTATCCAATGTCGGCCTCGAAAGGTGACATGCCAATAGACGCTTGGTACCTTGCGTTGTAAGCGAACTCCGCGAGAGAGATGTATTTATCCCAGTCATCGCTATTGCTGTTGGTGTACGCACGCAAATAATTCTCAATAGTCTGGTTCACGCGCTCCGTCACACCATTTGCCTGTTGACGGAAAGCCGTGGTCAATTTCTGCCGGGTGTCTAACATCTCGCACAGGTTCGTCCACAGCTCCGACGTAAACTTCGAATCTCTGTCCGAAAGAAGCTCCTCTGGTAGCCCATGCAGCACAAAGATGCGGTCGCGATATAGCTCAGCAGTCTCTCTTGTCGTTGCGATAGTTGTAGTCGGCACGAAATGCGCGCGCTTAGTCAATCGATCAATGACAACCATGATCGCATCGTAGCCTTCACTAGTCTCAGGAAGTGCAACAATGAAATCCATCGCAAGATGCGTCCACCTCGCTGTAGGGATCTCATGCGATCGTAGAAGTCCAGGGGGCTTGGTATTTCTCCCCTTAATTCTCTGACACACTTCACATGACCGGATATAAGCACGAACAGATTTCTCCATTGACCGCCAATAGTAATCTCGCTCTACCAACCGGAGTGTCCTCTCCACACCTGGGTGCCCATAGCACTTGGCGTCGTGAAATTCGTACAACAGCGCATCAATAATCTCGGGAATGTTCGGCAGTACTAGTCGGTCACGGTCATCGCTAGGCGCTCTGTAGAAAATTTGCTTGTTTGAGCTGCTATATCGCTCAAAATGACGCACGGCAGGCTTAGTATCCGCCTCTGCGGAGCTCAAATGCTGTTGGAGAGTGGCGGTGAACGGGTCGTCTGCGTATCGCTCCGTGGCTTCCTTCACAAGACTCGCTAACCCCATCTCAACACGCTCTCGCACTTGTTTCCGCGTCACTATTGTCGCAAGAGTTTGTGATGTACCTTGCATGAAGTCAGGGCGGCGCGATATTCCATCCGCCACCGTATTCTTCTCGCCCTTGATGTAGCGAAACGTAATCGGGTACTCGCTGAGTTCATCGTACCAGCGAGCAATCCGGCGCGAAATTGTCTTCTGCTTGAAAACTGTTTCAAGCGAGCGGTGGTCAGTCTCAACGACAAACGGTTTGTCGAGTAAGTACACTCTCCACAATCGAAGCCCAAATAAAATCGCCAATAGCTCCTTCTCGCGAATGGAGTAATTTTTCTCGGCGTCTTTATACTTTCTGCCACCGAACGCTATCGGACGCTCGACTACTGCATCACCCCTGACCTCCTCCTGAAAGAGGACGCCGCCAACCGCGTGGTCACTAGCATCCATGCGCAGTCCAAAGGGCTTGCTGAAGTCAGGAATTGCGAGTACTGGCGTTGAAGCAATCTTCTCCTTTAGCGACAGAAAATGTGCTCGTAGCTTGTCACTCCAGCTGATCACTCGCTTAACAGGTCCTTTCAGCAGGTCAAACAATGGCCCAGCATCGGACGCAAAGTCGCGACAAAATCTCTGAACGTAGACCGCAGTACCCAGGAACGACTGCAGTTCGCTCCGGGTACGAGGTAGGGGCCAGCCACGAAGAATCTCCACTTTCTTGGGGTCGATTCGAACACCACTACGCCCGACGTAATCTCCTAAGCAGGGAATTTCATCGACGCAGAAAACACACTTACTAAGTTTCACGTAGAACTTGTGTTCTTCAAGTCTTGTCAGCACACGATCTAGAGCCTCCAAATGCACGTCCAGCGATGTGTCCTTGGAGTACACATAGATATCATCAAAGTAGCACTGGCAAATATCACTGAGGTCTCTCAAAATACGGCGGATGCCTTCATTGAACGTGGCCGGAGCGTTCGAAAGACCCATCGGCAACACGAGATATTCAAACGCGCCATCCGGTGTTTGAAAAGCTGTATACGGTATATCACAGTCTCTCATCCTGAACTGATAATACCCGCTCAGCAAGTCCATGCAGGAGTACCAGTACGCGCCCTGCATTTTCTCGATAATCGTATCCTTCCTCGGCATCGGCAACGTACGGCGAATTGTGTGCGAGTTCATAGCACGATAATCGTGTACTATCCTCCACCCAACAGGCTTTTTCACGCAGAAAGTAGGTGCTCCATGCGGGGACGTCGAACGTCGAATCAATCCGGCAGCAAGCATTTCCTCTACCCAGTCCATTATTACCTTCTCTTGGGCCGGTGACTGCCGCCACTGCCGTCGAAAGATGGCTTCTTGGGTGTCCACCTCCATTTAGTGCTCTCCATGCTCGCGCGGCGGTAGACACG